>OY735208.1:20209719-20279719 GCA_963457665.1 Thysanoteuthis rhombus
AATATGTTGCTTTGTTGATGCTTTGTCTGCTCTCACTTTTTGAGAGAGAAACTAATGGAAAATGAATGTCTTGCCTATGTTATCAATTTCTCATTAAGTACAAATTGGGTGCACTACACTGACTAACTACAAAATTGCAGTGAAAATAACCAAAAATTGATGAAAAAAAAACTGGCCGTGTATCCCCCCCTTGCTTTTTAAAAAGTTATTATTATTGTGGTCACTGATATGGGCAGTCATGTCAGACTTTACTTCTCTGTGAGAAACTCAAGATGATTGTCATATTTTTATTTCAAAAGAAACTGAATAACTTGAATCAACCTTGAAAATGAAAAACCGGTGGGGGATCAGTGCTTAATTGATGGTACACACATACAAATGAAACTCAGGATTACTTGTGGCTCTTCTGGTTTTGCTTTATAGAAGTCTAGATGTTTTACTAGATTGTAGTTGCAGTCTGCCAAGAAATGTGTCATCACAATTTAAAACCAATTGATTTCAAAAAGGTCATTTCAAGCCCTTTGCAATTTACAATTGGTGATAGGTTTATACTTTTTGTTTTTTTCTCAATGTTTTGGGGTGAGCAGATTTTGTTTTTTAATATTAACATTTTGATTTGAATTCTTTGTTTTCTTTTCTGATGTCGAGAACCGTTTGCGTGTGTCCCTTTTCTGATGTCGAGAACCGTTTGCGCGTGTCCCTTTTCTGATATCAAGAATCGTTTACATGTCTCTTTTCTGATGTTGAGAATTCTTTGTCTTTCTATTCAGATGTCAAGACAGGCATGGTGGGTGATAATGCAGATACAGCCTTCTATCTAACAGATAGCTTCACTTAGGCAAGTACTTAAGTTTTATTTATATCATGATGTTGCCTAATATGGTCTATTATTTATAGCTGAAACTGTCTATAAAACATGTTTGAAATCTGAATTTTTCCAATTCCAGCTAATTTTGTAGCTATAAATTTCATATACTCATTTAAAGCCCACTTATCAAATAAGATAACAATACAAAATTCCAGAACAAATTATTAATAAAAATTGAACATTTGCTATTATTAAACTTACTTATTATTTTTTCAAATGGCCACATTTTTTGGATATCATAGATTTTTATTGCTTGGGGTAGAAGAAGAAAATTGGTGATCTTAGTATATCATTAATTTGTTTATCATTCACAGTTTAATTTTTTTCATAGTAATTAAGACTAAAAGTATGTGATCTTACCTTTCCAAGGAAGTTGAAAAAAATGAAACAGTTGGACCTCATAGGAATTCATTTGGAACTTTTGGAGATATAGTGTGGACATCTGAAATTTCGGTGGTATTATGTATACACATATAACTACGATGGAGGATAGATAATTGTGCTTGTATCCATCCAAGAGTTTGATCAATTCTTTCATAGCCTGTAGCCCACCCTTCCACAATATTTCATGAAAATTCATTGGTAACTTTCAGAAATATCCTGTGTATAGACATGAGCATATACATAAATGTATGAAAAAGGGGGAATCTCTTAATCAAGACAAAAATTCTGGATCTAACCACCTCTTTCTCTGTCCATCCTTCCACAAAATTTCATTGAAATCCTGTACTTATTGAGATATCACGTGGGCAGACAGAAAAATTTACATGGTACCCCTTGGATTATTTCCAATTCCACAAATGCAATCTTTTTAATTTAATAATTTGATTCAATTTAAAATTACCTTTTAGTACAGCCAATCTTGGTGGAAATGGGAAAAAATTAAAACATTTTTTCTTCTTCACGGAGCATTTCTATGATGTGTCCAGAACAACATACTAAATGTAAAAAGAATGAGAATCTAGTTGAAAATCCAAGATGGCTGCCATTTTTTCAGAATTTTAAAAAGTTGTTCGCGTCTGAAAACCCAATATTAGTACAAATGATATGATATATCATTGGAAAGAAAATTTTGTTTGCTTTCTCATGATGTATCTTGTCAGTTTGTATCTGTTATAGCCAAAAAGTGAAGTCTTTTTGCATGAATCCATCCAAAAATATTGTATGAACAGACAGAAGTGAATACAAAATGTGTGAAAGAAAATGGAATGATATCTCTCAATCAAGAGAAAATTTCTTGGATCACCCTCAAAATTTAGTCACATAAATTCACGGAACTGTCGAGTGAACAGACTGGTGCGAATACAGGAATGTATAAAATGGAAAAATGTTGGTCATAAATGAATTCCTGCATCTACTCTAAAATTCAGTTGCTTCTTTCATACTCTGTGCCTTACCCTTCTCTTTTTTTAAAAACTTCTCTATGGAATATTGTAGATGGGTACAAATATAGAAATAACAGAATTTTGATTCAGGATTTCATTTATGGTAGTAAGATATTTTCTGTTTAATTATTTGAAAGAATTAGTGAGAAAAAAAAGCAACCACCTGACATGGTACTTTTATCAGCAAAAATGCCATATAACAAAGAACTTATAACATAGTTATAAAATTTTGTTATAAATGAATTACATGATTTCAAGTTCTATTTATTTTTTATCATTATTATTGATACACAAAATTATTAATGACCAGGGCTGTGCCCATCCCAAAGGTTCATATTGGGACTTAAAATTCATTTATATATTATATATATTTCTTTGGAGATATTGTGGGGACCGGCAGGGTCAGAGATGTTTTTACCTTTTTAAAAAAAATGCTTTTCTGTATCCTCTCCTGTCTGTCCCCTGAATATCTCTGAAATTTCTCAATGAGCCGTGACGCCCACAATAGAGAAGTGTGGTGAATTCTGGGAAGGTCTATGTCCAATGATGGACGTCAAAAGACTGATGAAGTACAGAGTATGGAAGATGGTTACTGAATTCAGGTGCAGATCAAGAAATTCAGGTATGATTCTCAGATATTTTTCCATATTATTCTGTTCATTTTGGTATTGTGCTTGTCTGCCTTCATCAGGGGCCCTAACCTGGGGTATTTGAAAACAAATTTTAAGGGTATGGTACACGATGACCCAAATTGGAAAACTATTATTCATTTGAAATATTTATGCATATTGTTGATATTGAATCCAAGTATTTCAAGTTATTTAGAAATAAGTTTTTTGTTGTATCCATCTATTCAAAAAAAGATTTTTTCTTATGAATGAAGATGCTTTTTTTTTTTTTTTTAATTATTAGACTTGGGTGGAAGGGGTATGGGGACATTATGGACGGTGCAATGTGGGGGGTGGGAACCCTAGAAAGGTCAAGAACTCCTGGTCGACATGATAAAATTTTGTGGTAGGATGACCCACATAAGGAAGACTTAAATAATGTTTTTGATCGAGATATCTTCTTACCATTTTTTTTCTCATAAATTTCTGTATTCCTTCCTGTGTCCTCATATAATATCTCCAAAAGTTCTTTATCAAAATCCATGGAAGGATGGGCCATAAGCTCCAGAAGAAGTGATTAAGTATTGGAATGGATTCTCAATCTGGATGGTTTTTAGATGAGATTTTATCTAGTTATGTAGATTCTACCCCTCCCAAGAATGGTAACCTCCTCTTTCCGATAGACTAATAACAGTGTATGCAATAATGCCTACCTTCATGTTTTTGATCCAAGTTCTTTTGCACAACTGATAAAAAGCCATTGACAGTTAGAATGAAGTAAAAAAAGGTAGTGAAAAATTATCAATGAAGATATAAACTGGCCAGATACATTGTTTGAGACCTGACAAAATTTTCTTTCCAACGATATATCATGTTACCTGTACAAATGTTGGGTTTCCAGTACTGAAGCAACTTGGGTTGGTCAAATTGATGGCCATTTTGGATTTTCAAGTACAATTTTTATTTTCCTTTCAGGAAGTTCTAGACATTCCATATAAATGTATCATGAAGAAAAAATTGTTTTGTAATTTTTTTTCCAATTTTGGCCCCTAATTTTGCTAGGTTGCCCGAAATATTTCTTTTTATCTTTAATACGTTTGGTTAACAATTTGGTACCTAATCTTCGATATCCCCCCCCCCCCCATTATCTTATGGGCTACTATGAATCCAGACACCTTTAGATGGATAGGTTTAAGGTTCATGAAAATTATAAACCAGCCAATTCTCAACCTATTTTTGTACCATGGCCCCTTAAAAGCTCTTGAAAAAAATTATAGATTTTCCTTTGTACTTGCTATGAATTATCTCCCTTAACTTGAGTTATCTGAATCTAGATATAAAATATCTGAATTGGCAACTGAAGAGAAAATGTTCCTAAGTTGGCATGACATGTGCTGCCAAGTGCTAAACATTTGCTAGTTCATCGTTCTCAAGATCTGGCTTTGTTGATTTAGTGCAGAGCAATTAGAATTATAGACAGCAGCCAAACTCCTCAAGAATGACATAAAATCTGCAGAAACTGCCTTTCCATTTTTAAACTTGGTAATAAACTATAAGGCTATGAAAGTTTGTGGCTGCTCTTGTAGGTGGCAATGATTGGCTTCAATGTAGTCTGAGTTTTTGACTACTTTTTTTTTCCTTGAAGCACTTCACATAGGTCATCAACTTTTTCCCCCCATCTTTTCCATTGTACAGACACTCAAAGGCTTTTTCTCCATCATTAACTTTGTTCTCAGTACTATCCTGATAGAACACTTTTGCTAACATTTTCACAGCTTGCTGTTTTTCCTATCCAATGAACTCTTAATGTGGAATCTCAACCTAAAAGAGCAAAAAGGATATTGATATCTGGCAAGGATTTCATTGTCCCTATGATATCCCAGGTTGAGCTTGCTCTGCAGAAGGTTTACCAACTTAGAGTGATTCTCTGCTTGATTTCTTCCATTTTTGAGGATTTCATGTAGATACCACCAATGCATCTTCTTGATAGTCTCCTATGGAACTGAAACATGGAACCTAACTAAAAGACTGATCTGCAAATTGAGATGTATACAACATGCACATGAAAGAATCTATCAGGGAGAAAACAGGAGTCCAAAACATCGTAGAATTCATTAGAAAACCCAAATGGCAATGGGCCAGTCATGTTGTATGAATGGTAGACAACTGATGGACATCACAACTCACAACATGGATCCCTAGAGATCACATGCATTACTATGGCCGGCAGAATATAAGATGGAGGGACGAACTAGACAAATTCAGAAAGTATTGGCTCCGTGACGCCCGTGATAGAGAGGTATGGTAAATCCTGTGAAAAGTCTGTCCAACAACATTGAAAAACTGATGATGATATCCCAAACCCTCCTCTTTTTGGCATTTTCCTTCGGTTCTGGTTTTGAAATTGGTATTCGTACTGTTTCAACATGGTATTACAGTAGTACCGACAAATCTGAATCATCTCATCAACACTCTCTTTAAGCTAACTCAATGGCTGTCTTCACAATCAAAACATCAGCATACCTATTTGATCAGACAAGCATACACCCTGCTGCTTTCAAAGATATCCCTAGCAAGTTAATAGACATCTGTTTGTTATTGTTGCAAGGAATTTCTTGGTTTTTAATTTTATAACCATAACAGTACCCAGACTTGCCTGTTGTGAGTAGCATCTTTGGTAAAGGCAACATTTTCATGTCTGTAAAGCACAATGCATGCTGGCTGATATTTGGTTTACATAGATTTGCAATAGTAAAAACAGATCAAATGTGCTTTATCTTTGCCAGAGTATCTGTTGTCATGATGCTCCACCATCTAAAACATTGTACATTTGTAAATTGTGGATCTGATGGCTGAACATATGAAGTCAAATCCCAAATTGCATCTATTAATGCTTGTTTGTCTGCCTGCCTATCATGGTAGTCTTGAAGAAAGGAAACATGCAGACGTTGATTTATTGGTGGCTATAATGCAAAGTCTTTGGAACAACAGTTGTGGATCAATCTGGATTGTTTCATCTTGGCTGCAAGAACTATTAGACCCAAATGTGATGCCTTGTTTTTTTTTCCTTTAAAAATTCAATTAATGGACATTTTGCCCAATCATTGAAGAAATGATGGCCTGTCTTATGCCCTTTGCCTCATCAACATTTGCTTACACTACTTGAAATGCTGCGTGAAGTGATGGATCTTAAGTGAAAGGATCATTTGTTGTGAGGAATTCAAGAATGTGTCCTTTGAATCCCACTCTAATTGTGCTGAGATGGGTTCCCATATCAAATGCATGTCTTCTTTTGCTTTGCAAACTTCATTTCTGCATATGCTGATATCAATGAAATTCACTTCAAGTGCTGAACTTCATCCATCTCTCTCCCATATGTGATCCACCCATCCTGATGTCTTGATATCTTGCATGTGTACTTGCTCTATTACCAAATCTGATGATAAACTAACTCTACTAGTCACATGAAAACCATCCTTGAAATTTCTAAACACTTCAGGATGTGTTGCTGGAAGCTCTTCCATTTGTTGCAAGTATAAGTGTGCAGATTTTGAATAGAGGTTGTGTCCTGCTGCTGCAGAATATGACTACATTCTCCTGATAGCATCAAGGTCCTACTTCCAATAGCTTTTGCGCTCGGCCTTCACAAACAGGTGAAGCTTCTTCAGCTGTCAAGGTTCTTGATCCAAAGTGTGAGTCTCTACTAATCAGCTATCGTAGCTTTCTGCTCTCTTAATCTCTAGGTAGTCCTTGTCATACACTGTGAAAACAGAGCATCATCTAATGACTCTGACCTGCCCCCCCCCCCCCAGCAGACGTTTTAATAGCCTCTGTGCTTCCATCGTGTTGAGTTAGAAAGATAGCATGGTTCAGGAATATCATTGGCTTTGGCTAACAGCACAGTAGTCAGCCTTGCCTCTCACCATATATAAGTTCTAAAAAATTTTGCTGGCCAGAACTCCCCATCAGATAACTATAGAAACCAGAAAGCTCATCTGCATGTGGAGATCTCTTAAGTCTGAAGAAAAAGGATTTCAGAGGACTGGAACTTGTTTTTTTCCATTAATGATCGTGGTTCTTTTTTCCATTAATGATCGTGGTTCTTTTCCATTAATAATCGTGGTTGGCTTGTTCTATCTCCCGTGGTGTAACTTTTAGGAAGTCTTCAAACTGATTGTCAGCATTTTGGTCATTGTTTTGTTGCTGGTGTTTTGAAGAGTAGGGTTCTTGGTGAAATTTTTGGGAGTGTTCGACAATTCTGTCTCTGTCTGTTGTGTCTCCATTTTTTTTTTTTTTTTTTTTTTCGAGTATGGTAGTTATTTAAGTTCAAATACAAATTTGACTTGAAAGTATATGGCGCCTCCAGCACAAATGGTAGTTGTGAAAGTGCTCTTTGACACAAAAAAGGAATGCATCTTATATAGAAGCCTTGTATAGAATTGAAATATAACCCTCCCCCCGTGTGGTCCAGGGGCAAAAGCCCCCAAAATTTTGAATTTTGTAGCATTTCAGGACCAAAATTCTCAACATTATAGCGGCTTTTGGCAAAAAGTTGAGAAAATCATGAAACAATTTCTGCTTTAAATGAATTTATGGAGCTTATCACTCTAGCCAATGCAGGATTTATGAGGGGACAAAAGGGGCAATAGCCCTGGGCCCCCTCTATGCAAAAATATAAAAATTGAAAAATTGGTTTCTTTAATAGGAAATGAATTAATAATTATTGCTTTGAATTAATTTTGGAATGCATTTGATCATATTGCCTCAAATTGTTTTTAATGAATTAATAAAATTACTGCTTGTTATTTGGATCCAAAATTATTAGAGTATGGGTTGCAAACTGTATTTACTTCAGATATATAACTTATTTAGGTTTTCTTTGTATGTATAACTTGTCAGTTCCAATTACATGCATACAAACTTAGATGTATCAATTTTGTGTTTTGCTGTGTATTTCAATTTTCTGCATATGGGTGTCCAACTGAATTTGAAGTGCTCTGGGCCCTCTCATATCTAAATTCAGCTGCACATCTTATAAATCAGACTTTCTCTGAAGGAACATATTAGTATATGGTGCAATCCTCATCAATCATACAAGGTTGCTCATCACTGAAAATGTCCTCTTGAAAAGAGTAAGAACCCTATAACTAGATCTAACTTTAAGATTCATAAACTGCTTGAAACTAACTGTGGAACTCTCCTGTGGATTGAAAAAAAAAAATTCATTAAATTCACTGAATGGAATCTAGACTTGACAAAGAATTACACTGATTGAGAAATAAAGTTAGATCTGGCTAACCTACAATTACTGGAATTATTTATTTCCAATACATGCTGCTTTCTTAACTCTTGCAAAATAACAACCTAAAAGTTGCAATAAAAAGCAACAGAAATAAGATGGGGGAAATACTTTTAAAAAATTAATTTTGACAATGGTTAATTCAAGAACTTGGAAAACTTAATCTGATACTGCTATTGTAAATAAAAAAGCAGAAATACTAACCAAAAATTAATAAAAACTCCAATGCTTTTGTTGAGAATTTCTAAAAGTATTACATCAAATACAAGGAAAACTGTTAGATTCATTCAAAGGAATTTAATGATAATCAGAAGAGTAACTTCTGATCATGCAAATTTTTTTTTTTTCATCATCCTATTCATTAAAGAGTCAAAGTGGTAACAAGTGGTCTATGATTCTAAGAGTTGAATGTAAAATATTGTAGCATAGTGGGGAAAAGGAGAATATAGCTACATAGCTTCAGTGATACCATGAAATCTCAATCAGTAAGATTTGGGCAGATTTTCAGGTAGTTTTAATTCAAAATCCTCATTTCCAAGCAAATGGGATCCTATGCGTCCTGGCTCTCAAGAAAAACAAAGAAGAAATAGTTTACAGAA
The DNA here is from genome assembly GCA_963457665.1 of Thysanoteuthis rhombus. Lineage (NCBI taxonomy): Eukaryota > Metazoa > Mollusca > Cephalopoda > Oegopsida > Thysanoteuthidae > Thysanoteuthis > Thysanoteuthis major. Next base: position 20,218,479 of record OY735208.1, read on the forward strand.
AGTGTTAGCTTCAAATAAAACGTTTCACTGTAGTTTTTGCTTTTTTTATTTTATCTATGAGTTAATCCCAGTGAAAAAATCATGGATATATTCAAAATTTTATGAGAATTTTTTTTCATTGTAAAGAAATTAGAGCAGTTATTTCAGTGGAAGACTCGATTCTTTCAAGTGGTGATTAGGATATTTTTTAATCATCAAAATTATGTTTAAGTGGAAGAATCCATTGTTATGGATTGAAAAACAAACAAAATAAATCATTTTCCATTATTATTAGATTTATTAATTTTAAGCTGTAAACAATTGTTGCTTTCAATTCTGACTATAGTTTATTGCCTTCTTTGAACTTCTGCTGTCCAAAATTACTCTTCTAAATTGAACTGTGATGTTCAGTCAATTGAAGTGAATAGAGAAAAAGAAATGGCACAGACAAAAATAATTGTTTCTAGCAGTTTTGCATTCCCTGCTTATAATCTAAAAAGTCTTAACTTTTAAATTCACATAAAAAAATCGTAAATTTTGAGGGAAATCAATACTAATTTAAGCCTTGATTACTTCGTTTATATTACTGTTCAAGTATTTTCTTTTTCAAATTTCCAATGTTCCACTTGAAGTGTTGTGGGGGAGGTGAAAACAGCGGTCATTTTATTCTGTCCATCAGTTTTTATTCTCATTTACCTTACTTGAACAATCAGAACATATAATTACCATGTTTTTATTCATTTTTGTCACTAAAGGAAACTGTAGGAAATATACTTATGAAAGGAAGTGGATCAAATTACATATGAATACTCTCAAGATAAGAAACCTGATTTTTTTTTTTATATGAATTTGCTTTATCATGTTGAGATACTTCCATTTTTTTCAAAAATAGATATTTTGTTCCTCACTGGGTGGAAGTAGCTTCCCCTTATTTCTTTTTATTAACATAAAAAGAACGCTCACATGTTTCTTAACAAAAATTACATTGGTATTTGACAATCAACTCCTCCTCCCCACACACACACACACACACCCTAGGGGCGATTGTGCCCTCTCCTGTTGAGTATTACTACTTCAAGCTTTCCAACTCTGTTCACTTGGTCATCCAGGTCTCATACGCAACTCTAAAAAAAAAAAAAAAAATAGAACCCAGTAATAAATCTTGATTTCAGAAATTCCTTCAATAGATTTACAATCAGGGTTTATCTGTTCTCTTATTCAATTCAAAAAAGTAGTTTCATGTATAAATTTTAACAGAATTCTGACTCTGTTCCTGTCTCCTGAGTCTTAATTTCTAAGGGAAGAAATTCACTACTGTCTATGCTAGCAATGCAATTAGGTGATTGTGCCCCCCCCCCATGCCCCTAAAAAAGAGTGTTGGGGTATACCAAGTAGCTAACAAACATTTTAATACTAGCATTGTGACCGTAAAAAGTGACGGGATTATTTACAATTGGATCAGTATAGTATCAGTATGCTCATCGAAAAGTACATACATATTGAAGAGTATTCTTTGTGAACAATCAAATTTCAAATAAACGTATGGTCTTTCTTTTTTGTCCATCTTCTCTTATCTCCAGCAAAATGAGAATATATTGGGCCCCTTTTCAAGGTTAACAACTGCCTGGGTAGGTGAGGTAGATTAAGATTAGCCCAAACGCTCACTTGCTTGCAACCATTGTTGTAGGAGAGGCTAGTTAGTCACAAAACATTAGCATGTCTGATAATAAAGAATTATCCCAAGGGTATAAGTGGCATCTGAACTCAAAATTCCATTTGCTCATCCCCCTTTCTTTTCTGATAACCTTTTTGCTGTCTCACATCTAACTTTGAAAAAAAAAAATTATAGGTTTTGAGATATTTTGAAAATCTATTTCAAATTCAAGCTAATTTACACTTCTTTAAATGTTTGCAATGCCAGTATGCTTGATTCTAATGAATAAATCTGAATCCCCTAAAATTCAAGACTTGTCCTCAAGAGCCTCCTATGTTCTAAATTTTCAAGATGAAATATGACATAATATTCTATATAAAGCTTTATATCATGAATGTAATGTGTTTAAAGTCACTTTCTTTTAAAAAAAAATAATTGCCTTTTATAAAATGTCTTATAGTGCTCACATTTTCCCCTTTTCAAGAAGCAGAAACTTGAATATATTATATTTCCTGGCATCTAGGAGACTATGCCCCACACTCCTACCTAAAATGTCTCAAAAATTTATTTAGTTCTACAGGTTGATGGTTACTTTTCTCATAAGCCTTGCCCAACTTGAGGGTGAATTATTATTAAACAATAAAGCATTTAGTAGAGCACTAGAGAGAAGGTTTTTAAAAACAAATATTAGAAATATTTACCTGAACTCCTGTGTATGACCTGAATGCAGTGTATAAATTTTACCTACTATAAAATAGTAAATAAAAAAGATGACCATATATTATTCATTCTTGTATTTGTATACTTAGGTAGATTAGCCAACTAATTAGTAGTAATTTAGATGTATATCTATATTACTGGTATTTTTGCTTGCTTTAAACATCCTACACTATCGGGTGAATTAAAACTGCTATATGTTGAAAGCATTTTAATTTCATTACAAGTCTGTTGTAATCAAACACTCATCCGCCATCTATTTTGGATGTATTCAGTTGTAAAACAAGGCTACAGTGATAATTGCCTCCTACAACTTTGAACGTTGGATCATGAATCATAAAACAAAACAAAGATTGGTGTTTTTGTTTTGTTCTGTTTTTCAAATTTGGGTGCATCCTCAAGGCTAAAAAAGACATTAATAAAGCTATTTTCATGTAATTCAATGAACATTACATGAAAATAGCCAAAGAAACACGTATTACAAAATCTCATTGTAACATTTCAACAATTAGATTTGAGGGTGGCGATTCCTGATTGAAGTTACCACCTTTGCACTTGTTGGTAATTTAATTTTATTCAGTTCAGTAGAGTTGCCTTTTTTTAGCCTATTTATTGAAGAGTTCCTCTGCATTTACAATAGCTCTATGAATTCGAGAATAAAGCGTTCAGTGGAGCACAGGGGAAAAGGTTTTTGGAAACAAATTAATAAAAACTGAAAATTAGTGAATGATTACCTGCAATTAATTCTAAACAGGAACTATACAACGATGAGAATAATAAGCAATTGACAGAACTGCAGATATTTTTTCATTCAACCAGTTAATTTGCCTGCTGATAATTCAATAGAAACTTTTAGCAGTGAAAGAGGTGATATCAATTAACTTCAATTGTGTTCAAGTGTGTAGAAGTATAGTATTTTTCTTTTCTTTTTTTGTATTTCTTTCTTTTTAAAGATTCTCATTTGAAGCAATAATGATGCCACAGAATATTATGTAAGGATTTATAAATAAAAATCTCCCTAAAAAAACTTCTCCCTTCTCTGTAACATCAGGCGGCAATTTGTGTGAAATATGTCCTAAGTAGAAATATTTATAAAACCTAACATTGAACAGCACCTCAGCATAACACTACACTGCTTTATTTTTGTGTTTATCCAAACTTATATTGAAAAAAATATACAATATATATGATTGTTAAACTTGCATTAAAGAGCCTTTTCAAATAAAAATTATTATGAATATGCATTTCTTAAAAGAAGAAACGCATCAACACTTTTTAATTTTCATTTAAATTTCAAGTAGATGACATCTATTGCTAAGATCTATTGTCTGATCAACATGAATAAAAAAAAAAACAACCTTATTTTTCAGTTTTCCACAGAAAACCTTTTCTGCGCAATGTAACTTGTCATCGATACATTGACTCCTTGTATTTTTTTAAGGTGGAACATTTTCAATTCCACATACTGCATCTTGTTTCAACATTTAGCCTACTATGATTTTAGGCTCTCACCAACTGTATGACTTACCCTTTTTTGTACAATAATTTCTGCTGCCAAATAACTTGCTTCTCAAGTCCTCTAACTGACTGTACTTTTATATGATTGTGTGTTTATGTGAAATTTTTTGTATATATTGTACTTTTTTTTTTTTTCTTTTTTTTTTTCAAAATGATTTTGGATAAACACAATCAGTCAAAGATTTGTTGGATTATAGGTAAAAATCGTACTCTGGCATGTTGTTGAGTAATGGGGAAATTTTTTAATATATTCATTTTGTAATTATCAATAGGTGCGCTTTAATTGCTCTGACATATTCTTTTTTTCTATTTTGTTTCAAAATAAGTATCAAATTACATTGATTTGAAAGAAACTTGCACAGTATGTAGTTATCTAAACAAAATTCATAAATAAGTAACCTATATTGTCATAGTTTTATAGCAAATTCCATAAATAAGTATGTATGTACAAATGATGAATATAAAATTAAACACAAAAATGACTATATATAATTGGCTTGTTTATCACTATCTCTCACGGAATCCTAGGGTCCTGGGGAAATGATGCTCTACAAGATCTTCCAATTGTTTTCCCTGGAATCTGGTATCAAGGTATCAACAGCAGGTCCTTCAATTGCTGAGAGTTATCTGGTGAAGGTTCTGAAGTGCAAACTTGTTGCTCTTACACATCATGTAGGTTCTAAACTTGTACAATGGGATAGGATGCATCATCCTGATAGAAAATGCCATTGTCATCGTAGAAGACTGTTGCAATGGATAGGTGCACCTGGTCTTCATTGATGCTGAGGCAGATAAGTGAATAAGTACCCTCCATGTCCAAGATAGGAACCATTGTTTCCAAGCAGAATGCTGCCCAAACCAATGAACTGTCTCTACCAACATTATTTTGCCACTGTGCATCTGGGTGCCATTGCTTCTCAAGGGTAACAACACACATGTACCCCGCCATCCAATGACTGCCCTATGCACTGTTGGCAGTTCGGTATTTTCCCCTCCTTACTGCCAATAGGTACTCACCACAACTGAACATGAGCACCACATGAGCCAAGCTGTCTCAGAAATGCTCTCAACCAGTCTCCAAGCCATAACAATTTTGCCTCCATCAAATTCACATGTGTCTTTCCTCTAACTGCGGCATTCAGCACATCAAAATGAAGTAGTCCAGGCTGGTTTACCTGCTTATATACCTCTGACTCTGACCAGTGCAATTGTTATGAGACTATAGCTACCGATGTTGCTGGTCATAATGTTTTGGCTCATCGGTGCGTGTTCTTATTTGAAAAAAAAAAAAAATTTCACCAGTTGAAAAAACATTCATTTTTGTATTTCTCAGTCATCATACATTGTGAATATATGCACTACACTCAATTCTAATTACCTTTAAAACCTTATGAACAATGACCTTTTGATGGAATGATCAGATGATTTATATACAAATAAGCTTTGCTACTTGTGGTGGTTAACTGCTCCAAACTGCAAGACTAGCTTATTTAGAGAAAAAGATCTTCATTTTTCAATTATTGCTCTAATTGATGAATAACCCAAAGTCTCAATTATTCATTTAATCACTATAAATTTCTTTATATAAAAGCCTTTAGAAATTATTCCCTTTGCTTTCCAAATAATTTATGGACCGCATAATTTTCTCGCTTTGAAAAACAAAAACAGATGCTAACACTGATATATTTTTCTAGATTTTGGAGCTATCATATCAATATTTACTAAGCCTAGGCCACAAGTTGTGCATCCTATGAAGATCAAACTCACTGCAAGAATAGCTTATTTTTAAAAAAAAGAAATCTTGATTTCAAGTCTATTGCTCAACATGAAATATTCATATAGTTGCTATTCTGATTATATTCTTGAAGCTTTATACATACACACATGGTTGCCATTTTTGATTTTCAATTTTTCAAATCACTCCCAAAACACTTCTAAAATGTCAACATTGGACTCCCAAATTTAAACATATCTAAATTGGCTACTGTATGGAAACTATTTTAATTTAGAAAAAATGTAAGGGCACTAAAGAGATTAATGTACATTGGAAGAATTTCAGATTGAAAATTATTGATTCACTGTGTCAAATTCAAAAGTGCACCCATAATTTTTACTACATAAGATTTGTGTGCATTCTAAATACAGATTTTCAACTAGTTCCTGTAAAAAGCTTGAATAGGGCCCCTGGCCCCAATAAGAGATCATGGATTTGAATCATGTATTCAATGAACTGTACCTTACTTGAAAATCGTGACATCCTAAATTCTTAGATAGATCATTATCATCAGTGTGAGTGCAAACACAGACCCTTACAATATCATTTCAGGGGGAAATTTTAAAAAAACAATTTGCTCAAGAAATTTTCAAGTTTTCAATGTGCACAAATATTTTCACATAAAAATTTCCATAGCTTCCTGATCAAGTGGGAAGTGCACAGAAAATCTTTTAGCTGGAACTTTTACTAAAAATGGGCCAAAGTTTTTGATTTCCATGTAAGTCTATTGCTAAAAATGTTTTATATACTCATCCAAAGTCCACTTATCAATTAAAAAAAAAAATAACTAAGACACCAGAACAAATTATCAATTAGTATAAAATTTTTATTCTATTAAACTTGATTTAATTTAGCCAGATTTTAACCTATTGTTGATTTCTGTTGAATAAATTAGAAAAAAAATCGGCCAGATCTAGCCAAAAAATAGTCAATTTGGCAACTGTGTTATCTACTACGGAACACCTGACTTTTTGATCGGGTTCGTGAAAGAACATTTTGTTGTATTCTATTGGTCACCAACCTTCTCTTTCAGGTATGGGTTTTAAGCTGAAAATCAAAGGACGAAATTGATGACGTCTTGTCTTATCATACCATGAGTGAAAATGAATTTGACTGAGCACATTTAGATTTAATTGAAGTTTTCTTGGTTGAATCTTTCTATCTATAAAGTTTAGAGAACTCTTTTTGCTACAAATAAGAAACAATATTTTGCAACACTGAGACGACCACTAAAATCTTTCATTCATTAAGGAAAACTCTCATTTCTGTGTGTAGCAATAAATGCAAACACTGTTCATATTGATAAACTAGAGATACCTATGCATAATAAGCAAGACATCTGTGTCTTGAAAAATTCAGAAGACTTGAGTGAAAATGTTTTCAGTTATGAGGAAATTTTTATTCAGTTGGTGATAAGAAGTGAATATTTGATTCATTTTGTCTCGCACTTTCATTTTTTCATATAGGGCACATGGCTGACCCCATGGTTTTTCTTTTGTTTTTTTTGTAGAAATTTCTTTCTTAGATTTTACTGAGGGGTTCTATTTACAAAGTAGCTGTTATATAGAATACAGCATTGAATTCAGCCATTTAATTTGTTTACAAAATATCATGGGGAGGTATCATTTTGTGTCAGTCGCAAATAATGACTCAATTCAATTAAAACATTTTTAGTTTATTCAAAAATTTTTTTTCTTTTTCATTCTCTAATTTTTTTAGATTTGTTTTGTGCTTGGGTATACAACTGTTTAATTGCACTTGTACTTGGTTTTTAAATCTTTTTTTAACATTTGATATTGAAATCCAAAATGGTAATATGACATTATAGGTAGAAAAATTCAACTTTTAACAAGACCTCTCTAGATTTTATGGGTTGAAAGATTCTAAAAATACATAGTATACAAAACTGCCATAGCCCATAAAATGTAAAAATTCAATCAAATGAATTAAACCCAAAGATCTCTGAAAATTTTTTCTCTGAGGAATATCATTCTATGAGGTCCACGTTTACATTTCAAAGTGGGTGTGGAACTCCTGCCCTTTAACATTTTGCAAAATCCAAGATAGCATCGAAGAAGCCTGTCAATGTAGGAAATTCCCAAACTCTGTCTCTAATTACATACATTAGACAGGTAACAAAAACATTAATTTGTAGGTTTTTAATGATGGGGAATTCAATTTTGTACATTAAAAACCTGTTGGATGTATAGATATGTTTACATTGGCAAAATGGCCACCAATAATAAAACTAAAGCAATGCAGCAAGTGGTGTTGATACAGCTGCTTTCCTGAATTTTAGAAACAATTGAAGAACTTGGGCAGGATTATGTTGTATACGCAGCTGACAGATAGCTCTATCATATAGCCTTACACTTTGTATTGGACAATTCAGATATCTGCAAAAATGTCCATCTTGGATTTGGGGAATGAATTTTCTGGTGAGATATATTGGTTGTAATGGCTCTTTAATGTTGCAAACTGGTCTGGGATGTGTGCTTAATGAGTAGTTTCATGTTGTCATGAAGATGTTTAATGGGAAAATATTTTCTGAAAATGTGCGTGCCTTCCAGCTACTTCTTAGAGGACTGTGGCCGATATTTCATAAGTTCAAGCCTAAGGGTATGAATGATCTAGCGGAGCCCTGAATGAACAGTTTACAAAAGGTCAAATGGTTAGAAGCTGAAAGATCAGGTCATGAAAGGACAACATGCAGTGTACGAACCTGGAATTTTCATGGGTTGTTAAGTACATGGCCATAGAAACAACTTACATGAGGTACTGTCATGGCATATTTGGAATACCCTTGAAGCCTGAAGTCCTAGGCCATGAGTATCCATGCTATCATATCAGACTTGAATGCCATGGCAGATTGAGAAATGCCATCTGAAAGCCACCATAAAGAAGAGTCGAAAGACAGAATCAAGACTGATATCACTGATAGAGATAGTCTAAAAGAGAAACTCAATCCACTGGATCCTGACCAACATCTTAGAGATGGTCTTGTGAATATAGTCACTGGGAAGGTTTTCTGTGATCCCTAGTCTGGCAACTGTCAGAACAATCTTCTGTGGTGGCTAGTAAATGTCAACTTGCTGTTACCATTGCCACATCAGTGATGAACAAGTTTGATGCGGGCTAGCATTGGTCATTTCACTGTCCCATCCATGATTGGATGAAATTTAAGTTTCCTATAAGCAATGAATTGAGACCTTATCCAAAGTGAGTCAACGAAAGAATGCCTTCTAAGTTGAATCCTGACACAGAATTGCAGCCTTGATGCAAAGCAAAATTCTTTGATGGTTTTGTGATTGTATTTCATATACACAGTGAGCAGAAAAGAATCCCTTTGTCAGGTTCAAGAAAAAGGACCTGGTAGAATCTCTCCTGAGCAGTACCACCAAGTTGTCACCACATAGGATTGTTCTGACTGTTTAGCCAGAATAAGTCTCAGCTGATAGATCTAATTTGTGATGATTTGCAGTTGTACAAAGGATTGATAATAGATAGGAGATCTGGAGAAAATTCAGGAGGAAGCTGATAAAATCATTCAACTACTGTCAGCATTAGTCAGAGCAGTTTACACTGACATCTTTGTTCTTCTTGTGTACTTCTGCTTTTTTATGGCAAGATTTCTTCACGTGTGGATTGTATTCAAGGATAGTCATCAACTGGCATCAATTCCTCAGTTAAAAATAATGGTCAGATTATACTAGATGTCTTGGCCATGCTTGGTCTCACTGGCTGTAATCCAGTTGCACCATATTTTAGAATTGGAAAGAGAGTGGCTCTCAAGATCCTAAGATGCCAGAAGATCCAGCTTAACCTGCTTGCTGACATTGATGCAAATCTCAAAGATGTTGTAAAACAGGGTTTAACATTTATTCCAGCAAGCTAAGGTATATGTATCAGCAAATGAAGGTAAGTACAAATTATGGAGGAAATAAGAGAGCAAGAGTGTTGCTAATGGATTCAACATACTCAAAAGTCATCACCATCTTGGATTTCCTTAAAGACATACTTATGTAGATGAACTCTCACATTGAATTTCATATATTTATCACTATTAATTGCTGAGATATGACCGCTTGCATTCAAATTTTACTTGGATTTTCACTCAATTTTAATTCTTAAAAATATCAGATCTCCTGATCTAAAAGTGATAGAGGAATGATCTTCGTATTCCAAAATTTCTGGATGGGATCTTTCATCATTTTACAGATATAGGTCTTCGTATAACCATGGTTAAAATTTGCATTTTCAGTTATGATTATTTGGTACAGAAGGAATTGTTTCAGCACTGACTGAAAATGAAGACATATGTGAATACATAAAAATGACACTTTTTTTCTTCATATTTTAGCTCTTTAAATCTGATTACGTCATTCAGTATATGCATAATCTGAAATTTTGATGTCCCATTCTTTTTTTTTTTTTTTTCTTTTTTTTTTTCATCATGCTGTATCTTTGGGACTAAATAGGTTAAGAAGTAGAAACTTGGTAGACAAATTAATTTCGGTGACCAGATTTGAAATGCAACAACTTAATCAGCAAAAGTCTTGATTAAGTTATGACATCACAATGGCATATTTGCATACTTACCAGTATCTACCAATCCACTCATACAAATAGTCTATATTTTAGTAAAAATGAAGTTCTGATTACAGTGTATATATTATCTGAATTACATCAGAAAATATCCTACTGAAAATATTCATATTGAATTAGGTTTTCTTCTTACCAAAATTCAGCACTGATTTGTTGAGGCTTCAACTGCTCCAGATGTAATCAGTTTATATAATACAGAGTAAAAACATAAATTTTATCAATTTAAGCATTATCTAAGATATTTTTTTAGATTTTTGCTGATTGATGTTGGTAACCCTTATAGCTCCTGTAAGTAGGTCACTATGCAAATTTTGACTATGGTTGCATCTTATATGAAGACCTGTATCTCTCGAAGGATGAAAGATCCCATCCTGAATTTTTTTTTTTGAGATGAATGCTTTACAAATATTGTGAAAATCTTGAAAAAACCAAGATGGGTAGTTCTGAGATATAATGGTTGAAAGTTTTGAATGTGAAAGATTCCCAGCATGTGATTTTCAAAGCCAGATGTCAAAAGATAGATCTTCAAAACAACTTAAAAATGACACCAAGAACATCTTTCTATCATTTTTAGTTCAGGAAATTTGATAATTTTAAGAATTCAGGTGCAAAATTGGAAAGTTCAGTTCGCGATTAGTAGTGATAAATATGTGAAATTTGATGGTGAAGCTTCTTGTGACTCAGAAAAAACTGTGTACTAAGTCTCAAGGAAATCAAAGGTGATGGTTTTTGGGTATAGTATACAAAATGTCATATCGTGGTTATGAGTTCTAGAGAAAAGTCATAATGTGACTGTGGCTTATAGAGAAAAGACATATTGTGACTGCGGGTCTTTACCAGACAAATTTGCTTGTTATTTTTTCAGTTTTTCACAAAAATTTGCAAAATCATGTTTACATGATCTAGGGCAAAGATTTGAATTTGTCATTAAAAAAAACGAACTATTTTCATGGGAGCTTTAAATGATTTGACCATTAGCAGTGGCCATTTTGGATGTCATCTTGAATTTCTCCGAATACCCAGGGTGGTGGTGGTGGTGGGGGGGTCACACCAACCTTTTGAATGGAACCCTTGAACCCTTGAACCCTTAGAATAATAAACTACACAGAAGAAACTTTATCTGAGATTTCTAGTTTAGGCTTGAATTCTCAGTAACATATGGTTATATTTTGGGGAGTTGGGAGGAAGAACACCTTTAAGATAAGACCATGCTCCCCTTACAGTGCATATGTTTTGTATGTTTTTAGTTTTCCTTGAATAAATACCTTCAAGTGGCAAGGGCGACAAAGTCAATTGAAATATCAAAGGTGAGGTGCAGAGATGGAGAAGAATTGGAAGAAGGATATTACAGGAATTGCCTAATTAACCATTTTGGGCTTCATTTGACTGCTTTTTTTTCCCCAATTCAGTTGATAAAAATCTACATTTTTATTTTTTTAAATACATTTCTATTAAGATATGTGCACGCACTTTTTTGTGCAACTTTTTAAAAATCTTCAATGTTCAATTTTAAAAATGCATTTCAAATTTTTGAAAAGTTATTCATTATTAGAAAAGAAAAATATCAAAACTTTGCTTATTAGAAAGGAAAAAAAATTTCATAAATTACTACACTTACTTACTATTGTTTTATATTTTTCATATGCTATGGTAACTGCGTTGAAACATTGCCAATATTTGTTCACATCTTAAAATCATAAGAAAATTCGAGTATCACAAGATTTGAGCCATCTATCAGCTGATTTTCTCAATTTGAAATTGTTTTTTTTTTTTTATGGCCACTGTTATTATATTATATATAATTATTATTTTACAATTGAGGTAAATAACAAATTATATTTTGTGTAAATGTTTATTCAAAATAAAGATGATGGAAATTTATGAATTTTAGAAGCTATTTGACCAAGGAAAATTCCCATTTGATGAATCAACTAAGAGAAAGCTGCAGAATACAAAATGCCACTCGCTTGTAGCTTTTATCAACTTCAAGAAGGCCTTCAACTAGGTGAAAATTCCTGCCAAGTATGAGTATACTTAAATAAGAAATTATTTAGGGGGTTATATTATAATTACACAAAAAAAATGTACTGAAACTTGAATTGTGAATTATTAATATATGTTTAAATAATAGAATATATGATGAAAAAGTAAAAATGTTGACTGAAAAAATGAAATGTTACACCATAAATGTGTTTTGTCTTTGATTTTGTTTTTTTTTTAGATTTATCCAATTTTAATTTTTATCTACCCCCAGAAGTTTGATTTTGCATTAAAACTTGTACAAAAAAAATTATAACTTGAAAAAAACTGCTATTATATGAAAAAATTATAAGAAAATAGATAATTACCATTTTGACTGTTTTTAGCTGTATTCAACCACTTCTTTTCTCTTCAGAATTCTACTGCAATAAATAAGCATTGTGAGCATTCTTGGCTGCCATAAACATGCTTTAACCAATTGTATCACTGACAAAATCAACTAGAATTTTTTAGATATGTTGGTTGAAATTGATCAAAATCTTTTATTCAAATAGTTTTTTGTTGGTTTATTTTATAAGAAAAAATTCCCATTAGTGTTCTTATGTTGGAAGAATTTTTGAAAGATTTTCAGACATTCCTAAAAAATTCTATGAAAAAAAATTTATGATTAAATATATATTTTTTTCCTCAGAAAATATAAAATTTTCAAGCTGAAATATGAAATAAATATTTACTTTTTTTCTCCAGTTTTTTTTTTTTTTCTTTTGCTTGTTGGCTTGTATTTGTAATCTAGGCTTTTTAACATTACCCAGGTGATAGAGCAAAACAAATTGAAACAAAATAATAACATAAATCAGGGGTAGTACATGTTTTATATCATAACCAGTGAATCTTATAAAAAAATTTTTTAAATTTCCCGAGATTTGGAATGGAAATTTGCAATTTCATACATAAGTACGTAAAATTTTCATCTAAATTCAATAGACGAGTGGTTTTGAAATTCTTTTCTTTAAAATTTCAGGTGTTCACTGCATAATAGTGATTGATTATCAATTTGTATCAATTTTGAACATGCTTATATCTATTTAAATCAAACAACCTTTAGACTGAGTCATTCTCTTTCTTTTCCAAATTTTTCAATCTTCCTCTTTTTTTCCTTCGTCTTTCTTCCTTCCCCACTTCCTTCGCTTTCCAAGGATTGTAGTTTTGTTCCACCACTTATTTTAGCTCTAGCCTCGGGGTTCCATTAATTATCAGAAAATTTCATGGGGACATGCATGGTTCCTTAGTAACGCTGTCGCATGGAGACGGACAGACATTTGATGAATTGTAGTAGGATCATATCAGCTTTAATCTTGATTGTTTCCTCTGCATTTGGCACATTGAGTAATGAGTTATCTACCTTGGTTTCAGGTGTGTCTGGCAATGAGAAGAGATAAACGCTATGCAACTCGAAGTGTCCAGCCAGCCCAGTCTGGCCAGCCTGCTGTCAGCTGCACTCCACCTCAAGCAAGGAACTCATCTATTCGGCCTGAACGAGGGAACAGGACACTCCTACCCAAACCCTCACTGCATGATGTAAATGATGAGTCTTCAGGCACTGACCAATCAAATGATTTGCTTAAAACGGGTCGGTCCAAAGTAAGGAAAAATACTAGTGGAAATGTGGACCGACCACGGCAAAGTATCAGACTACGGAAATTCGACAATGGCAAGGTTTGTTATATCTACTTTTGTTATTCAATGACTTACCAACAGTGAATTGTAGATGATTTTCCTTTTATAATCCTGGTGTTCTTACAGGAGAATGTTTTGTATTCAACTAAAATTATGTCAAGTATCTACTTGTAATGCCTGTTTATTTGCTGTCCTTCTACAAAGATATCTTCATCAGTAGTAATAGTGATGAAGACATAAACATACATATAGTTGCTTGCTTTTTGCATTCACAAACCTAAGCTTTGCTATTCCCTTTTCCTCTCTTTGATTGCTTTTGCATGACAGAAGCTAACCAACAAACAAAAAAATCTGACCTTTGTTTTCATGTAATAAAACATTTATCCTGTCCAACACAAATTTTTGTGGAGATTTGTCAATCTCTTCTCCAAAGTTAGAAACTCATAGTAAATTTTGTTCTTTATTCAATAAATCCAATCAGTCAATTTTTTTTATTTTATGAAACTCTGTATGCTTGTTTGAAATTGGATGAATTTCATAATGTAATAGCTTGGTTTACATCGTTGCTATAATTCACACTATTTTCTAAAATATCTCTGGTTACATAGAACGTAAACAATTAATTTTTATCTTTTATTTTTTTGCCTATCTTTCAACTTTCAACTAAGATTTCTTCAATGAAATTGAGCTTTATATGATTTTAATGTCTCTCATATTTTTTTTGTCATAGCAATTAATGTGTCATCATTCCTGGAGGAACAATTTTTAAAAGGACCGTCACCAAAGGATTAAATTGTCAGCTCTAGTTAAAAAAAAAATAACATAAGTTTTTCTGTAAAAAAGTAAATTTTTTTTCTTTCTTGTACATCTGTGTTCGAGAAATTCTTTTGTGTCACACATCTGCTCTTGTGTTTATTAACCATAACATCTTGTAGGTTGATGAACCAAATTGAGAAGAGTAATCCTTTGAGATAGATCATAGAGAGTATCACTTTTCAGAAGATCAAAGAGACACTTGATTTTGAAAATATAAAGCATATGACAGGGCAAGAAATGGTGTATAAAATAGTTGTTTGTTTGCAACAAACTCATGTTGCAACTATCCTCTCTAACATGTGTTTTAACTTGAACTTTTGGTTTGCTCCCTCACTGACCATAGTCTTACATTTGGACAAGAAGGCCAAACTTCCAGGTCCTAAAGATGAATGTTCATTTCCAATATACCCAAGCAAAATTATTCATACTAGACTGAATACCTGACCTAATGGGTGTTCAAAAAAGAAATAAAAGGATAGAAATCAGATATCATTTGATTTAATTTGATTTTGAAATTAATTTAATACCACTTTTTACACTGGTAGAAGTGGAGAAAAGGATGTCTAATTAATGTGAAAAAAGGGTCAGGCTAATGTAAAAGGGGATGTCTGTAGAAAAATAGGAACTAAGTAAAAAATGGGCTTTGATGCTCGAAAAAATGGGGCTAATCTCTAAGAAGAGGGGTGACTGATATGAAAAAAGTTGGCTCTGATGTTGAAAAATTGAGCTATTAGTAAAAAGGGTATTGGCAGTAAATGTTGGAAAGGGGAGGGGTTCATTTTCCCACTTTATTTCGTGTCCGTAAAATGAAAGTAAATGTTTCATCTCGATTTTGACCCCTGAAAAGGAAAAAAATTCCATCTGAAATATATTCTAAAAATGAAAATAAATGTTCCCTCTTGGTTGTCACAATTGAGAGGGAATGTTTATTTTCTTTAAATGAGGAAAAAAATTATCTCCGTCCTAGATTTTAAAACAAAAAAAAAAAACTGAAGGACTTTCTCTAGATTTTGGCCCTAATGGTAAAAAAATCTATTTCCCCCCCCCCCTTGATTTTGAGCTATAACATGGAAAAAATTCCTTAAGAAAAAAGTAAAAAAATATTCCCTTTGTTTTTTATGCCTAAAAATGAAAAAAAATAACTCTTTGGTTTTGACTCCTGAAAGTGAAAGAAAAGTTTCCCTTGATTTTGACCCCTGTTAGGAAAAAAATCTTCATCTTTGATTTTGTCCAATAAAATAGAAAAAAAAGAAATTCCTTGAATTCTGACCCCTAAAATTGAAAATATTCTTCCCACTCAATTTTGACTTCTAAAAGTGATAAATGAATATCCACCTTCAATTTTTTGTACCAAAATAGAAATAAAAACTTCCCCCTAGACTTACACCGCTAAAAGTAGTGAGAAAAAAGGTCATTTTTCAAATCAATGAGAATTTTTATTTCCTTTGATTTGAAAAATTTGACTATTAAAGTGAATCAAAATAGTTTCTAGACAGTTTTGACTAATATAAGTAGAAAATAGTGTAAAATTATTTAGTAATTATATCAATAACTTTATCTCTCGCAATTAGTCAACAGAACTCACCATTGGAAAATGATTGATTCAAATTTATTATTAGTGATACAGACTATTAACAATGTCAAAAATATTTCTCTGTCTCTGTCTCTTTCACTGTCGCCGTCTCTCTCTCTCTCTTTCACTGTCTCCGTCTCTCTCTCTCTCTCTTTCACTGTCTCCGTCTCTCTCTTTCACTGTCTCCGTCTCTCTCTTTCACTGTCTCCGTCTCTCTCTTTCACTGTCTCCGTCTCTCTCTTTCACTGTCTCCGTCTCTCTCTTTCACTGTCTCCGTCTCTCTCTTTCACTGTCTCCGTCTCTCTCTTTCACTGTCTCCGTCTCTCTCTTTCACTGTCTCCGTCTCTCTCTTTCACTGTCTCCGTCTCTCTCTTTCACTGTCTCCGTCTCTCTCTTTCACTGTCTCCGTCTCTCTCTTTCACTGTCTCCGTCTCTCTCTTTCACTGTCTCCGTCTCTCTCTTTCACTGTCTCCGTCTCTCTCTTTCACTGTCTCCGTCTCTCTCTTTCACTGTCTCCGTCTCTCTCTTTCACTGTCTCCGTCTCTCTCTCTCTCTCTTTCACTGTCTCCGTCTCTCTCTCTCTCTCTTTCACTGTCTCCGTCTCTCTCTCTCTCTCTTTCACTGTCTCCGTCTCTCTCTCTCTCTCTTTCACTGTCTCCGTCTCTCTCTCTCTCTCTTTCACTGTCTCCGTCTCTCTCTCTCTCTCTTTCACTGTCTCCGTCTCTCTCTCTCTCTCTTTCACTGTCTCCGTCTCTCTCTCTCTCTCTTTCACTGTCTCCGTCTCTCTCTCTCTCTCTTTCACTGTCTCCGTCTCTCTCTCTCTCTCTTTCACTGTCTCCGTCTCTCTCTCTCTTTCACTGTCTCCGTCTCTCTCTCTCTTTCACTGTCTCCGTCTCTCTCTCTCTTTCACTGTCTCTGTCTCTTTCACTGTCTCCGTCTCTCTCTCTCTCTCTCTTTCACTGTCTCCGTCTCTCTCTCTCTCTCTTTCACTGTCTCCGTCTCTCTCTCTCTCTCTTTCACTGTCTCCGTCTCTCTCTCTCTCTCTTTCACTGTCTCCGTCTCTCTCTCTCTTTCACTGTCTCTGTCTCTTTCACTGTCTCCGTCTCTCTCTCTCTCTCTCTTTCACTGTCTCCGTCTCTCTCTCTCTCTTTCACTGTCTCCGTCTCTCTCTCTCTCTCTTTCACTGTCTCCGTCTCTCTCTCTCTCTCTTTCACTGTCTCCGTCTCTCTCTCTCTCTCTTTCACTGTCTCCGTCTCTCTCTCTCTCTCTTTCACTGTCTCCGTCTCTCTCTCTCTCTCTTTCACTGTCTCCGTCTCTCTCTCTCTTTCACTGTCTCCGTCTCTCTCTCTCTTTCACTGTCTCCGTCTCTCTCTCTCTTTCACTGTCTCCGTCTCTCTCTCTCTTTCACTGTCTCCGTCTCTCTCTCTCTTTCACTGTCTCCGTCTCTCTCTCTCTTTCACTGTCTCCGTCTCTCTCTCTCTTTCACTGTCTCCGTCTCTCTCTCTCTTTCACTGTCTCCGTCTCTCTCTCTCTTTCACTGTCTCCGTCTCTCTCTCTCTTTCACTGTCTCCGTCTCTCTCTCTCTTTCACTGTCTCTGTCTCTTTCACTGTCTCCGTCTCTCTCTCTCTCTCTCTTTCACTGTCTCCGTCTCTCTCTCTCTCTCTTTCACTGTCTCCGTCTCTCTCTCTCTCTTTCACTGTCTCCGTCTCTCTCTCTCTCTTTCACTGTCTCCGTCTCTCTCTCTCTCTCTCTTTCACTGTCTCCGTCTCTCTCTCTCTCTCTCTTTCACTGTCTCCGTCTCTCTCTCTCTCTCTCACTGTCTCCGTCTGTCTGTCTGTCTCTCTCTCTCACTATCTCCGTCTGTCTGTCTGTCTCTCTCTCTCACTGTCTCCGTCTGTCTCTCTCTCTCTCTCCCTCCGTCTCCGTCTGTCTGTCTGTCTCTCTTTCTCACTGTCTCCGTCTGTCTGTCTGTCTCTCTTTCTCACTGTCTCCGTCTGTCTGTCTGTCTCTCTCTCTTTCTCACTGTCTCCGTCTGTCTGTCTCTCTCTCTCTCTCTCACTGTCTCCGTCTGTCTGTCTGTCTCTCTCTCTCTCACTGTCTCCGTCTGTCTGTCTGTCTCTCTCTCTCTCACTGTCTCCGTCTGTCTGTCTGTCTCTCTCTCTCACTGTCTCCAGCTGTTTCTCTCTCTCTCACCACCCCATGATCCCTAAGTCATGCTCTGAGATTACGCTGAAAAAAATCACTGGTGTTCCTATATCAAACTTATGGAGAAATCCAGAATATTATGTCTTTACTTTCAATAAGTTTTGAAATTTTACACGAATGTCTGTTTGAAAAAGGTTTGATTTCCAAGTATCCTCAAAATTGCATATTTTCATATCCTAATTTGACCATGTGTTAACCAGCATTTTCATATTTTCATAAATCTGAAGATGATTTGACTGGAGTTTAGTCATTTGCTGGACTTCCTTCCGGAGTAATGATTTTTTTAATGCATAGGAGGTACTGAAAAATTCTCAGCTCAAGAAATGGTGTCAGTTTTCAGCCTGATCCCCTTCCTAAAATCAGAGCCTTATTTTAGCTATGTAGCTAGTGAGTGGTCTTCTATATTGTATGGTGCCAATTTGCAGGATACTTGTACTGTTTCAAAAATTTGTTAGATTCATTTCTTTTTTGGTCAGGCTGAGAACTTTTCAGTATGAAGAGCTCAACAGCTCAATTTAAAAAAAAAAAAAAAAGAAAAAGTATAACTCCAGAAGGGAGCTTGGCAATGGGAAAAAAATTTGGTCAACTTCAATTTTTTTTGCTCTTTTTTTCATGATCGTTACAATGAGAAAAAATGTCCTCTTTAAATTGCAATCCTTCATTGGGGAGGAAAAATGTAAAAAAAAAAACCAGATTTGAAGAAGAATCCATCCAAAGATGGTCTGACGAAAACTTGGCCCTATTGCTTCCTTCTTGCATTATAAATTTTTTTAGAGAGGCAATCATATTATTGCTGCTGAAAAGTGAACTCTAATGAACAGGTTTCTGTTCTTTTTACCCCATTCTGTTCTCTATCTCTCCCTCTCCCCCTCTGTCCCCCCTCTCCCCCTCTGGACTAAGGTTGACACTTTACTCTAGCATTTTGTCATTGATTTCCATCTTGAAAGTGAATATTACATGGTTGGATGCACTGTCACTTGTTTCAATTGACAGCGTAATCACCCACTACCCTTTAACTCAATATCTATTGATTTTCATACCCCCCCTTCCCCGTACTCACGTCCCCAACCCTTTACTTATATCCCTATTATCTGACATTGAGTTTTGATCCTTTTTTTCTGGGGGCTAAATTAAGATGAGAGGGATGCTTACCCTATACAGGACTCCAGAATGATACTGCCTCACCTCCTATTCCCTCTTTTAAATGTACGGAATTTTCTTGGGATGATTCACCAAGCTTCAGGGTTTAGAGTATTCTTGCTGAAGATTTCTTCTCCTTCCCACTCTCTTTTCATTAAAAAAAAGAATAAGGAATACAATACAAACTTAATTCATAGTAGTTGATTCTCTCTATCTCTTATCTGCTTTTTTTCTTTTCTCCTCACTTGGTTTGCATCAACTCTGTCCATTTTAAGTCTGCCACATTTCTATCTCTCTCTTTCTAATATCAATGTACTTCTTCTACTGCCTCACTACATGTAACTACTGGAGAGATTTTTCAACTTTTTCTTTGTCACTGTTTTGATTACTTTTCAGGTAAATCTCTTTTTTTTGTTTTGGCCGGACTTAATTGAAAAGGTGAGATAACAGCAAAAAGGTACATCTTCCTCACCTTAATATTGATCAGAAGTGACTAAACCTTTTTTTTTTTTTTTTTTTAAAGTTTGGTGGACAGTTCAGATTTTGTAGATGAAGACTTACTGTTAACTGTCAGAAGACGTGAAAATATTTTGGCCTTCATTAATTTTTTTCTCATTGATCATCCAAACACAGTTTGTTTCAGATTGTAACAAACTTTAGAAATGTCAAAAATAATGGTAAAAGTAAAAACCCAATCTTTGAAAACATTTACTATTAGCTTGTTGCACATGGAATGTCATTTTCTTCATAGCATTTTATGGATATTTCTTATTAGTTGTTAAGAACTGAAAAACCTCAATTATAAAACATTATCTCTCTTTACATTGAATCTGGTAAAAATGCAATTTGAGTATTATTCTAACAAATATTTCATGCATAACATCTAAATGAATGTCTTGTTTAAATACAAATTTCTACAAATTATTCTAATTTTATTCCTATAATTATACAGAGCATAATATATCAGAGAATCAAAGATTGCAATGGAAAAAAAACAATTTAGAATTATGCAATGAAAAACTCTGTTTCACCCTCTATTTTTCTGACTAAGTGAACTCTCCTAGAAAAAGAATTGTTTTGTGATATATAGCTGATGTAAATAAAAAAATTTCTTTTTTTTTTTTGACCCACCCCATCTTTTCTCTGTTATTCTCTAACAAACTGTCTGCTTTTTGCAGGTGCAGGAAAATGGAGATCTTGAGGACATTATGCTCTATGACCAACCTCAGTCATACATTGGCTTTGAGGGTAATGGGCATGAGAAGTGGAAACAACCTGTGGATTTACAACCAGGGACCACCTTGAAAAAAATGGAAAGCATCAAGGACACAGCCAATTTTATCTCTGATAACCCCATCTGTCCTAAAAAGGCTTCATTCACTGCAGAAGAACTAGATTACACAGATAATGGGATTGTATCTTCTCGGCAGATCAAAGTGAATGTAGAAGGGTGGCAAGGCCATGTGTGCCAAGCGGGTTCTAATGGCCACATCAATAACTCTGGTGATTGCCAGGTGTTAAGTCAGGTGGCTGGCTCTGTTGGTGCCTGTACAGAAACCATGTGCAGTAATTATTCTGCAAGGAATGTACGATGCCAGGGGGAAGAAAATCTTTCCAAGACGGGAGTGACTGACAGGAGTGTCTGCAAACGAAACCGACCATTGTCACATGTTAACCAGAGTGATGATAGCAAGCCTAGGGAAAAGAAGGGGATTGTGAAAACTGAGAAGGTTTCATGTCTGCCATCCCCTCTGTCACATGATACAGGGTCAGAACTGCACGATGAACAGACAGAAAATTGCATTGTGGTCAAAACGGATGTTTCAAGTGAGCAGCACTCAGCCTGTGAAAGGAACTCCCCTCGACACAGCCCTTTGCCACTCCGAAACCACACATCCAGCTACAAGTTTCACTCTTTGAGGATTGATAGGTGCAGCTCAGGACCAACTTCTTGTGATCTCACTTCCAGTTGTAAATTAGACGTAGGCAATCCTCTTGAGAATAGTTCAATTCCAGATAAAAACTATAGAGAACCGGTTACTCGTAATGAGCATCCGGAAATGTACACTTTAGAGAATCAAAAATCACGAACGTTTCAGAAAATTTCAAGAAAATCAATGTCACCGAATACTGCATACAGTGAAAACATAGTGACAAAATCATCTCCGATTGAAGAACTTTATCAATCACCTTCTTCTACTACTCCTCCTACTATTCCTCCTCCCCCTTCATTTCCCTCATCTATTCAATCACAAAACAGTAAATTATTTTCCTCTGATGCTTTGGGATTTTATCCTGAAGTTTCTTGTGTCAAATCGTCTTTGCAATATGAACAAAGATCTGTGATAAACCAGCGGCATCTGTCATCGCCGCCAAGAAAAATCCAAGATAGGCATTCTTGGCCTCTGAACAGTAGTCCCCTGAAAGAAGAAGCTGGTTGGAACTCCAGCCATTCTCCGTATCTGAGTGAGGGGCCAAGTCCCCCAGTTTTTAAAAATGTTTCGGAAGCTCTTCATAGACTACCAGAAAGTCCAAAGGTGCCTTTGGTTTGCATGAAGGATGTTATTGTCATCGACTCTTCACCTGGTAGTGAAAGTTCCGCTTCCTACCAGCCTAGCAGTCCTGAACAATCCACCACTGCCAAATCTCCGCTACATCCACGAAGAGTCAACTCTTCTTCGAAATCAAAGACAGCTCAAAGACTTTGTTTTGGTCATGAAAAAGAATTTACATCTTCAGCTTGCAAGGCTAAAACCTTGAAAGATAAGCCAGTATCTCTTGATAAAAATATTGGATCCGATACCAAGAAAGACAGTTATAATAAGGCTATTGGCCTAAAGACTACCAGTAACAGTGTAATGACCAGAGCTACGGAAAAGGTTTTTCCAGCTAATAATTCTGACCTCATTCTGTCAAGAACAGATCGGATACGTTCTCCTAGCATCCGTTACAAAGATGATGTTTTATTTTTCCCCTTAGTGTTCCCTAGTCGGTCCAGCCAGTCAGCTACAAATAGGGTGAGTGAAGCAGTGGAAACGAAGTCAAGTAACCGTCAAGTTCAAGCGGACTTAGATGAGAAAGTAATTCAAAAAAAGGAAAATGTCTTGGAAAATGTCAAGATGGTAGAAAAGATCAACTACCAAAGAAAGAAGAATACTGATTCTGTTTCTGCTGCTGCTTCAAAACTAACTGAATCTCTTGATCGGAGAAGAATACTTCGGGGGTCATCTACAAAATCAGAAAATGTTGCTGTGACCCAGGATTCTGCTGCTTCTAGTGAGGCATTGAAGGTAACACTTCCTACAAATGTAGAGCTGGCATCTTTTACCAAAGCTAAAACGCTTTCGACCTGTTGTCTATCAGCTCCTTCATCAGGCTCTGTTCTCCTACCCCCAAAATCAAACAAAGTTCTTCGCAGTCAATCGTCATTGAAAACTTTGGCATCACCATCTCCTCCTCCTCCACCTCCACCATCATCAGCATTTGCATCTTCATCATCACAAGCACCAAATCCTGAACAGAGATGCTCAAGTGGAGGATCAATTCCAACAGAGCCAACAAATTGTAGCCAGGAATTAAAAACAAAACAGAACTGGCCCAACATCAACACCAGTGAACCAAAAGTCACCACTTCAGATGCTAACGCTATTATTACTGATCAGGCAGACAGGATCCAGAAACAAAAAATAAAACAGAACGAGCCCAATACCAGTTACCCAACCAGAGCCTCTTCAACAGTAGATAGTTCCCAGGAATTGAAAATAAAACAAAATAACACCAACACTAGTCGACCCAAACTCACAACTTCCAATGCTAAAGCTACTATTACAGACGTTGCTTACAAAAGCCCTCCTCAAGCAGATCCATCTCCAGCAAAGAAGGCTCCAAAAACAGTTTCCAAACTACAGAGCTGTTTGAGAAGCCACAGCTCTATGTCACCTGTAATCAAAGAACCTGCACCACTTAGTATTCTCTCTCGGCCAGAGAGGGCATCGTCAGAGACTAAAAAACTTAATGCTTTTGTAAGTGATGAGCTGGATAAGTATCTTGCTAAAGAAATTGGTAATTACACAATATCCCCTCAGAAAATAAGTACATTGACCAGTGATAAGCTTCCAAACAGCAAAAAGACCAGCTGTGAGGAGAGCAAAAAAGTTGTTTCAAAAAAATTATATCTTTCACCGAAAAAGATTTCCTGTGATAAAAACTCGATTACTTGTCGGAATGAACATTCTAGTTGCAGTAGTGCCGAGAAAACAATGACGGCAGTAGCATACAATACAAGGAGCAATAGTTCTTTAAATAGCTGCACGAGTCCAGAGAAAAATGATAGCCAAACAGCTGATTCTTTCAATTCTTTAGACATGACACAATTAGCCCTGAAAATTGATTCTGATGCTGCTTCCTCTGAAATATTGGAGAAGCAAACATGTGCTTTGAGTGAAACAGAGCCACTACAAACTCTGCCCTCTGCTCCATCTAAGATATCTGAGAAGCAAATATATACTCGGAGTGAAACAGGGCCACTCCCAACCCCAACTACTGCACTTTCTAAAATATCTGAGAAGCAAATATGTGCACCAAGTGTAACGGGGCCACTCCCAACTGAAACCCCTATCCCTGCTTTCTCTAAGATATCAGAGAAGCAAATGCGCACTCGAAGTGAAAAAGGGCCACTTCCAACCTCAATCCTAGCTTCTTCTAAGCTATCCAAGAAGCCAATGTGTGTTCTCAGAGAAACAGCGCCAGTCCTAACCCCAACTCCTGCTTTCAGTGATTGTCAAAACACAAGAATCCTGAGACCAAGATCAGAGCAATTGACTACTCGGCTAAATAAACCTTGTTCAAGCTATTCCAACAGCAGCATCTTCTCAAGTAACACTCAATCATATGAACCAGATTTTGATGAAGTTGATGGTATTCTCTTCATGTCTTTCCCGAATGTAGAATCTCTGCAGGCCCACATTGCAGTAGAACGGAAATCTAACTGGGAAAGTGCTCCCAGCCACATGTCAAGCATTTCCAAAGTTCTCAATTTCAACCGTTGGAAAGAGAGACATAAAACAAAGCTACCACGGCCAGCTTTTGACAAGAGTAAGAACCTCCGTGGTCTGCACATGCGCATGAAGATGTACTACAAACTGTTGCGATCTGAATGGCACAAAATCAAACAAAGAAATCAGCACCGCAGTCGGTATGGCTTCAAAAAAACCAACGATTTTTCTAAGATCAAGAGCTGGCAGGCCAGGTTGAGTAAAAACCTAGAGAGCAAGAGAAATTCGCAAAAACTCCACTGGCGGACACAGGATCGACTAACTCGTAGTCTGAAGTCAGACGAAATTCGACAGATGGGTATTGTAAGGAAACGAAGAAAAAATTTCATTTTCACTCGTCGCAAAAACTGCAAACGTGCATCTGGAGATGAGGCATTGGAAAATAGTAGTATACCTTCTTATGAAGATCTGGATCTGTCTGTTAATGATGGAAAGAAGCAAAATTGCTCAACTAGCCATAAAGTTGCAAATAATATGAAAGGATCAATGTCTGGATCAAATTCTGACAGTGAATGTTTTGTGAGTATGATATTATTACGTAATCAATGCCAACATTGCAGTTATTACTATTCGTGGCCTGCCTTAACCCATTCAAGAATAAACTATTAATGCCTGAATTAAAACATACCAGTAAACCTCTAAAAGATTTACAGGATATATATATCTCAGCAGTCACAGAAACCTGTGGATATATAATGTCCCAGAAATCTCATCTGATCTCTAAAAAAAATGTATATGTATTCATCTAATCAGATTTAATGTCAATGTGTTTACAGGTGTATTTTGTTGTGTTCCCCAATGTAAGAATCACCCTGTTCAGCTTGTGGCTTAGAAAACAGTGAGTTATTGTAACAGTTGTCCGTATTTATACTGGTAGACACAACTGTAAGCGGTTCTGTCTGATTACCTAATTTACATGGGACATCTTTCTTTCTTCAAAGGAATGGAAATCTTTGTCGCAAGTATAATCATGAGTTTATCCGAAAAAAATCTTGAAATGTCCTTCATTCCAATTGATTTCAAAAATCTTTAAGTATTCAATTTTGAGATTCCAACTGACAATTTTTTCTGTTTGCAAGTCCCATTCAGAGTTTTAAATATAAATCTTCTGTACATAGTCCCCAATACTGAACCAGATGTTTTCTGTGTTGATCATATTGCCTATACCCCTAGGAGACCAATTTCTCCGCATAGTCACTCCATGCACTTTTTTTATATAGGACACCACAGTCACAGTAACTCTCGCATAAGTCAGCTAAAATTCCCACTAGAGAAAAAGTTTATCAAGACACTCTGTGAAGCCTGTCATAACATGCTTGTCTGCCCTTCTTCTCTCCTTTTCCCCTCTGTTTGAATTTTTCATCACTTGACAGAGTTGGTTTGTACAGTGTGTGGAGAGTTGGTACCATTATGTGTAATCTGTGTCAGTTGGACAGGACTATATTCATTATTGTGGTGGCTAGCTCTGTATGCCAGCAAGACCAAGTGTGGATCTGTAGCTTTTCTTAACATATTCTCTGTAGTTGGCACTACTCTTTTAACTTTTCCATTTCCTTTTTGGGTATTTTGGGTTGCTGGCTATGTGGTGAAATCTGTATCTTTTTGTGAAGGCTCTGAATGCATCACTCAAGAACTGTGGGCCATTATTGTTACTGGTACTCCATAGTGTGCAAGTGCGGATTTCAGGAGGATTATAGTGTCAGCTGATCCCGTGGCTATGAGTTTTGCCGTCCCCATGTTCATTGATTAGTGATCCATCACGATCAAAAATTTTCCTGTTGGGCGAAGCATGGCCAGAGCGTACTTTGCTGTGCACAGTCTCTACATTCAAGTAATCCTTGATGGCCTTTGTCAATTTTCTTGAGACATCCTCCCTTATGCCGTCCTGAACAGTTCACTCAGTACTTTTTCATAATACCAGTGATAGATATGCGACTAGCCATACATACGCAATATATATATAAGCATTAAATCTGATCTGTATTGACAAATGTGTCGGTGTCAAGAAATGAGTGGAAAAGTAATTTCAGATTTGCAGTTTCTAAACAGACAAACATTTTTCAAGCCTACTAAATAGAAAATAATCTCTTTAGAAGTCAAAACCATTTGATTTTTTTTAAAAACCAAAATCACAAGTATTTGATATTTTTTTTCAAGTCTGATTTTAATCTTTTTTCTTTCCACTTTCTCCTCAGACTGTTACAAAATCTGCTCACTTATTGTACGAATCTGAGGAAATTAATTTAATCAAAAAACTTGGAGGTATGTTCTGTCTTGATGTTTTTTTCTTTCCTTTCTCTGTCTTCTGTTTCTTTGTTTTAAACACTACGCAATATTTTTGGTAAAGGTTCTATTTCTGTATATATATGATATAATCTATACTATTAATATGCTTGTCATGATCTCCATCCATTATGCTATAATTGGTCGATAAATCAAAAACTATTTCACAAGCGATAATTTTCAAATGATGAATTTTAATAAAGTAGATAACCTAGCCCTTTGCTTGTTTCTTACCTCATGGAAATACAAGATTGTAAAAAATCTAGGTTAAGATTTGATTAAGCAAACCATGAAAGTCATCATGAAAATGTATTTCTTTTTTATTGTAAAAAATTTACTGTAGAAAATTTTCTTGGAAAAAAAAAAGATATCTTTATCTATATAATAAGATAAAGATATTTCTTTTTTCTTTTTTTCTTTTTTTTTTCCAAGAAAATTTTCTTTTATTTATTTACGAATTTCATTTCAAATATTTCTTATTTACTAAGACTGCAGTGAAAAAAGAAAGTTAAGTAACTTAATAAGAGGGTAGGAAGGCAGAAATTAAAGTTTTCTCTTATGAAACTAATCCAGTTATGTATAACATTTAGATAAAATCAACAACCGGCAGCAATGATTTGAAGGAATAAGAGAGAGAATGAGAAGATGCAGGCATAGGGTGAGAGAAGAGTGTAGATGTGAGATAATGGATATACACTTGTTGAATTTCCATGGATCCAGCTAGTATTTATGATAATGACGCAAATATATTCTGCATGCATGCCATTGGACACATACACTAGGCTTGTTTAGATTTCAGGACCAGCATGAAAAAAAAAAAGAAAATGGATTTCTTCCTGGTTCATCACCAGTGTATGTCAGAGAAAGTGTGGTTTGTTATAAAACTCTTGTGGATAGTACAACTAGTAGTTGGCACATAAAGAACTTATTGATGGAGTTACCATATTTCTTGGCTCAAGCAGCGTTTTTTCTGAAGTAAGTCTCAAAAATTTACCGCACTTTCTATAGGCTGAAGCTTATTTCTTCTTAGGCCTATCCTTTTTTTCATTCATTTTTGCGAAATTTGGATGCATCTTAGAGGCCAGAGCAAACTCAACATCGGTAAACATAGGGTGTTTATTTTCTAGAAAAATACGCAAGTTGAGCTTGAGTATTGACTGTGCAGTATGGCAGAAGGCTAGTTAAAATGTTGGCTGAGGAATAGTGTTTCAGAAATTGTAACATGCATAAATGAATAAGGAATCCTCAGAAATGATTAAATATTCTGAGATATGATGATTCCTGCTGGGTTCATAAACGATGAGAATAAACTTGATGATTCCATTCATCTGGTCATAAAATACTTGAGGGGTCCTCTAAAATGATGAAATAATCTGAGGAGATTTTGTGGAAGATACCTGATGAGTTTATCAACAGTGAAAATAATCTTGGTGACTCCTTTCTCCTGACCATGAAATCAGTTTGCTTTCTTTTTCATTGGTTGCATTTCTTATTCTCCTCCTCTAAGGCCTTTGAAGGGCCAGTCATTTTCCCATACAAAGTAGCGAGAGGAATGTTTTCATCATGTTTAAGAAAAAGTATACTAACAAGAAATGATGGATTTAGCATTTTCTTTTTTTTCTTCATAGGTTGTGACCCCAGTGACTATGCTATGCGGAAGAGGACGAGGAGTCAGGTTGAACTGGAAAACCTTCACAGAAGGAGCAAAAACTTACCCCCCATAGCTCTAGATTGGCTAACTCATAATATGGCCCAGGTGGCCATGACAGCTCTTCATAATGACTTTGTAAAAAAAAAGAGTCCTTTTGCTGGAAAAAATGTCTCAAATGTCAACTCTGAAGGCAAACACAATACAGATACGTTCATACAGGTAGACTCTAAGGTAAGTAAAATAGTTTGTTTTGTTTTGTTTTTTTCTAGGAAAAAATTCAATTTAAAAAAATTAAATATCGTTTGTATGATCCATGTAGATTTCATTATACCAAACTCATGTTTTCAGACTATGTACTATTAATGTATATACAGGTATACAAATCATACATCTAATTTGGAAAAAAAAAAAACACATGGTAGACTGCCTCCCCTGAATATGAATGAGCTGTAGTCTTCTGAATATCTTTGTAAATCATTGCTCTTAGAACTTTGCATATATGGTATAACTAAAATGAAGTGATGCTTGCTTACTAGTTGAGGTAGGTATTTCTCATCAACTGGGGTAGATGTTTAATCTCGGGTAAGAACCAGGATTGCACATTAGAAATGGTCAACCAAAACTATCAACATCAACATGGGTTTCTTCAGTTTTTAAGTTATGCTCAACTGGTCCCTTAGTTTGTGTCCAGCAATGTTCATGTTTGTT
Organism: Thysanoteuthis rhombus; assembly: GCA_963457665.1. Lineage (NCBI taxonomy): Eukaryota > Metazoa > Mollusca > Cephalopoda > Oegopsida > Thysanoteuthidae > Thysanoteuthis > Thysanoteuthis major. The sequence continues at coordinate 20,247,814 of OY735208.1, forward strand.
TTTTGAAAATTCGGACTTATTCCATTGATCACTCCTTTTCTCAATTTTTTGATTGATCACCCCCAACTCGGCACACTGCCAAAAGACATCGGTTATGTGGCACCTCCTATTAAGTGACTACAACACCCACCCACCACCCAGCCTGCTTTCATCATATGCTAGTGGCACGCCCTAATTTTCTCAACCCTAGTTCCTTCGGTTTGGCATTTTGCCAGTCTGATCTAAGCTTAGTAAAGTATAAGTTTAATTCAAGTCTTGCAAGTATCTCTTGGAAACTGTAAAAAGATAAGGAGTAGTATCAGATGGAACAATGATGCTGGAATTAGAATTGGCCTCTGCTGGAGACATGATTCAGCATATGATGATTAGGAAATTCAATTAAAGAATAATTTGAGACTGTATGAACAAAGACAAGGAAAATCTAGATATTTGGATGGACCAGCTGAGATAGATGGAAGAGACAGTGGTAGAGACAGTTCTATCTGGGGCCTAAGTTCGGTATCCACAAATATTTTTGTATGGCCTGCTCTAAATGTTTTAAATTTTAAAAACAATGAGGGTTATGGCGATTAAAGCAAGAAATAAACAATATAGCTTTTCTATATGTTGCTTCTGGCCTTGTCTCTCCAGTAGGGGTACAAGACAAGTCACCTCCACAGTTTCACAATGTATATCTTAGTCTACCACCAGTCTTTTCTCAATGTTCCTGAATTCACAAGGTGTCTTCTGAAGACTCAATACTGCTTCGATCTGGCTAACTCATTATATGGTTATACCAGATTTATCTAAGTTTAGTATAATGAAACAGTTTAATTTCACTCTAGAAGTGAATGAGTTTTCAAGATTTTACAAAATTAGGAGCTTGAGTACTGCATAATCGAAAAGGCTTCAGATCAGAAAATCCCCTTCTGTTCTGTTTATAACAGGTCAAAGATACAGATGATTATCAGATGAGAACACATCATAGTTTTGTAAATAGAGATATAATTTGTTATAAATGGCTAATGACCATTTGGTAATTACTATTAGTTTGGTATCTAAATATTTTAAGATCAAATTTTTAATAAGTATTGATTTTTTTTTATTGTACTTTGCCTACTGCTTACCATGCTGGTTCTGTTTTTTTCCCCTTATCTGTTGAACTTGAGCAGGTAGTCAGGGTTAAGAGCAGTGAAGAAGCACCATTGCCCTCCCTTTTTGAATCACAGAAGTCCCCGCTACCTAGTAGCCGCCCCCCAAGCTCTGCTGTTCGTCTGTGTAAAACAAGTGATGAGGATCTGGCCAAAGAGACGGCTCGAATCCTTCTTGCTCGGCAGAAGCTGAAAGCCAAAGATCAAAAATGTAACAAACCAGGTAAGTCGTCTCAATTAGTAGCTTAATTAGTTCCCCCTTCCCCCTCCCTCCCCCCAAAAATAATGGCGATTGATTAATTTTGCAATTGCATTGTGTTGGGAGAAAATTATGAAAAGCATTATGCTGTGCCACATTTTCTTTACTTGATTGACAAATGTTACAGACAAAAAATATGGATATGATTACACAAGCAGATTTAGTTTCAAATTTTTTACTTTTACTATTGACTCATATATATATATATATATATATATCACCTTTTGGATGATAGGTTTTCTTGAAATGAACACATTGCTGCATCTTTTTGAATGTTCCTATGACAACTGGAAAGTTCTATTGGGTAAATGTTTGTCTGTAATAAGAAGGAAAGTGATAGTCTACAATTCTTACTAATAAAGCAGTTTACTCTTTCAGAGCATTTCATTCTATAGATAATTTTTTATTCCATTTTCAACTCTCTCATGCTTGTAATTTAGTGGGGATCAATGATTAAAATTGAAAATAATGGAACTGTAATGAGAATTAGATTTTTTTTTTAAACTAAAATAACTTAATGGTCTAATGCAGATAAGCCTAATCAGGAGTTATTTCCTTTGATGTTGATCTTCTGTTTTTTTATATGAATTCAAGATTAAATTTACAATGGAATCCTGGTTATTTGGTTAAGGAGGGTTTTTCTTCTTTAAAAAAAAAAAAAAAATTAGGAAAAAAATCAAGATTTCTATTTTTGTTTGAAAAAATTTTCCAACTTTAAGACTAATGTTTATAATTAAAATATCATTTCATTTGCATTTATATTTCTGTTGATGAAAGTGACAATTGTAAGGTGTAGAGAAAAATTCTTATTATCGCATTGGCATGTTTTGATGCCTTTTGACAGGTGTCAGCTTTCGCTGCAAGTTTTCTCTGAAAAAGATGACTGGCATCTGTTGTCCATCAAAACATACCTAGGTGATGAAAAATTTTGAGATGTAACACTTGCTTTCCTCTTAAATTTTTTCCTCTTTACCTTCCAATTGTTATTTTCATCAATATTTTGTCAGATTACCACACATCCACAAAACAAACATGTACATTTCTGCAGTTAGAGTATATAATTTTGTTCAAGTAATTTACTACCTATGGAATGTTGTAACCTGATTTCTCCGTGCATATCCACTTAGTGCTGACATCTGAACATTGACTTCTTGGCACACTAAATGTTAGGAGCTCGGATAACTTGGTAAACAATAAGTGAGTGCATCCCAGCACCAATGACCAACAAGAGCAATCTTTGGAATTGAAACAATTTATTAAGCTACAAAAATTAACATTTTTTAGTTGAATTATTCTAATGATTTAATTCTCTTCTGTAAACAAGAATATAAGAACTAAACAATAATTAAATTAACTGTCTGTAACGTTGAAGACCAATCATTATTCAAACTTTTGTTGTTCAATAAGTTAGTTGATGATTGCAACTTAAAAAGAAAACAACACTGTAAATAGTTTTATAATTTGTTCCTGCAAGCTATAAATTGTCAAATTGAAATACAATTGTAAATTAATTCCCTAGAATTATTCAACTAAACAAATGATTTTTGTATTTCAATAATCTGTTTTAATTCCATAGTTTGTTTTTTTTCTTCTTGTTTTTAGTCCTTCTTGGGCTGAGATGTACTCGGTTATCTGTGCCAAACAGTCATGAGTTGGTGCTAAATAGATGTGTGTGGAGAAGTTGGTGAAATATGGAATGTCTCCGTATTAAACTGAAATAACATGCGAAGGCAAATGAAACAAATTTATCATTTATTATTGATTACTTCTGCTATCTGTCTATATTCCTGTGGTCTACTCCTATAACAATATATCAATTTTTAGACTTATGAGGGGAAGTAACATTTATAAGCCAATTTGCACAAGCAAAATTTGATCTTTTAGAAAATAGGAAATTTTCCATTCTTGAAGAAAAGTAATTTTCTTGTATTGATTGAACCTGCAGGTTGCCGGTATGGCTGTATCTGTCATTTATGTTGGATTTCGGAGAACTTTGAAGACTCCAGCAAGACGAGTGCAATTTGTACAAAAACCTGTGATAAGGAATATTGCCGCCTTGGTTGCATCTGTGATAGTAATGATAACATAAAACTGGAAAATATTTGCGATGAACAAACATGCACTATGGAGTGTTGCCGATGCTCTGAACACAAAAGTGTAACCCCAAAGTCTGGTAGAAAGAAAGAATGTTTGAAGCGAACGACATCAACTCCCTCGGATGTGATTGTCATTCCTCCAGAGAAGCTCACGGATGACCTAGAACCTGAGCCATCTCGGGAGGTGATTGAATCTAAGGATTCAGAAATCATTGGTTCTCAGAAATTCAAAAGCTATGATACTGATAAGGAGGGGATTAACAAGAAAAGTGATGTCTGTGCTGAAAAACTGAAACGTCTGAGGAGAGAGCAGTCTGCGTCACAGTCAAAGAGGGAAAGTACACATCAGGATGGGAAGAATGTAGAGGCTTCCAGTCGAAAGGGTAGTGAAATATTCCAAGCAAAGAAAAAGCGAAAGGTATGTATTTCAGCATGAGTTAACTCGGATTTTTTGCTGTAGGGGCTTTGTACTTATAATTTTCCAACTCTTTCTCTTCACTCTGCCCCTCTCCGTCGCCCCCTCGTCCCTCCGCGCCTGCCCCTCTCCGTCGCCCCCTCGTCCCTCCGCGCCTGCCCCTCTCCGTCGCCCCCTCGTCCCTCCGCGCCTGCCCCTCTCCGTCGCCCCCTCGTCCCTCCGCGCCTGCCCCTCTCCGTCGCCCCCTCGTCCCTCCGCGCCTGCCCCTCTCCGTCGCCCCCTCGTCCCTCCGCGCCTGCCCCTCTCCGTCGCCCCCTCGTCCCTCCGCGCCTGCCCCTCTCCGTCGCCCCCTCGTCCCTCCGCGCCTGCCCCTCTCCGTCGCCCCCTCGTCCCTCCGCGCCTGCCCCTCTCCGTTACCTCCTACTCTCTACCACTGTCATTTGGCAATAGAATAATGCATTGCAAAAACCGATCGTTTCCCGTCTTCCAAACGTTATAACTGTTCTGTAAGTTTTCACAAATTTTATATCAATTGACAAATGTTCAAAGTTATTTTTTTTCCATTTTTCTCATAGCCTTACCTGTTCACACTTTTTCTATTTACAGCTCAACTTCGATGCAAATTGCCCCAAAGTTAATTTCACAAAGGTTAAACAGTTACAGATCAAGGTAATTAATTTTTACTGTGTTAAGCATAAAATAATATTTCATACTATTAATTCTGAAATACAAAATCCCTTCACATTTCATTAACATTTACAAACTAGTAGTATTCAGAAGTCACAGGGATGGTCTTTGCGTCTAAAATATTCCATTAGCATATGGCAGGGATGAAAAGTACTGCTAGCAAATTGCACCCTGGAATTTATCAAAAAAATTGAATCGGTTGAATCTTTTTTGAGGTTTTAGAGGTGGGGGGGGATTTATCTACTATGTAACTTTAATGCTTAATTAGATTTTTTTCCCGTTCAATATACAGATACATATCTTATACTTATGTATGATTTTTTTATGGGGTTCAAATGTGATGAGAAACTTTTCCCCAATGAGGGTTCAAAAGTGAAGAGTTTTTTCACCCCCTCCCCATTAAGGGGTTAAGAGTGAAGGGGAAGCTTTCCCCTCTTTTTAGAGGACAAAAATGAAACTTATTCCCTTGTTAAGGGGGCCGAAGTGGAACCCCCCCTCCCTTTGGAGGGTCAAGGAAAACTTTTTTACTAGTCTGAAAGGTTCAAACCTTTTTATCATTCATTAAATAACCCAGCATAATTGGATACTTCAGCGAGATATCTAAAGTTCACCTTGTGGTGTCATATATAGGTATCCCTTTGTTTAAATGTGGGGGGCTGGATTTGAATAACTGCTTGTGAAAAAGGAAAATTACAACATGAATTCACTTATTATGCAATAGAAAATTATAGACCCCAACTTCTATGTTATGATAGGTCTACAGTGTGTGTGTGGATACATACCTATAAATATGTGTGTGTGGATTTTTTTTTTTTTTTTTTTTTTTTTTTTTGCTTATAGAGTTTTTTAAAATGGTTAGGCAACAACATTCATCTTCCTTTACACTGTTCATTAGTCAGTCGTTTGGCTGGAAATAGAATTTTTAAAGAACTTTAGAAGTGCATCTTCCTTAGATTTTCATAGATCATAATAGAATGCGAAAGTCACAGATATCACTTTTTAAAAAGTAAATCTAATTGCATATTATCTGATTTCCATCCATCAATCCAATCATCTATCTGTCTATATCATATTTTTTTAACATTGATTGACAAAGATTTTTCTCTTGAATTTAGAGAGGAAAACAAAAATTGTAAATAACTTCTAGAACACACATTACTTACTACGCAACAGATAAGAAACCTAAATACCTTTGAAGGAAACAACCATAGGTGTAGATGTGATGTATAACCTAAAAATATTGTGCCATTTTGTTGGCTAATCTTTCATAAGGTTCCATGTTGTTTTTAAATTGATGTTCCTTTCTTCTTTTTTTTTTTCTTTTTTTTCAAAAGTCTGTTTATTTTTAAAGAAAGAGAGATAGAAGAAGATTCACATTCAATTTCATTATTGGATTAATGTTTCTATAGTTTAAAAAAATACAAATAGATAGAGCCAAAGGCGGGAAAAGAGGAAATTTCTCGTTGAATTTCATTGTGGACTTTTCTTATATTATTTTATGGTGGTCCTGATTGTAAACACACAACTGCATCATGTGTGCACCTCCTTTTTTTAAACGTTAATTCCTATCCTCCAGCCATTTTCTAATAGTGTGTGGAAAGAGTAGTGTTAAATAAATTTGGAAGATAGATTGAAATAAATACCATCTAATATTTCCATCTGTCTATTTTATTTATTTTTTCACCGTGAATCACTCTGCCTATTATGGTGAGTATTTAAGTCTAGTATAATAGATTATGTAAATTTATTTTTTCTTAGTATAAATTCATTTATTTGAACAAAATAAGCCTTAGTGTATTTTTAAGATAAGTTCTGGTAAATATATAAGATTCGTCTGTTTAGCTCAATTGGTAAGAGGGTTAATTACAAATCATGGTAGAAAATGTTGTTTTTATGTGACAGGGCAGATTGAAGAGTTTACTCCCCTTGAATAAGGATTGTTTTGTCGCTGCTCCGAGGGGCGGGGAGGTAAAACAAAATCAACTGTTAACTCCGACTTGGACTTGAGTTTGATAAAATACCCCTACTCCACCCCTGAATAAGTAAACTTACATGAAATCGAATGGGGTGACATTTAGATTTTGTGAAGGGTTTAAAAAAAGCAGATAAAAACTTGTTTAAATCTCTACCAAGCATTACTTTAAAAGCAATTACCAAATTATGATTTTCTTTTTTTCTTCTTTCCATTTCAGTCTTCCTCTGCATATACAGAAGATGGAAAAGATAATTCCAAAACTGGTCCACCCCCCAATTCTATTAAAAGGTATTTATTTATTGGTTCAGAAAGATCATTGTATAGAAATAAGGATTGTTATCCTAAGAATAATTATAAGTTTTTGAATTATTTGGTCCTTAGAAAAATTTTAGTGGTTTCTTATATCGAATGATGCTTAATTGTTTTAAAGACTAGGGCAGACTAGTCCAAAGTTCATGTTTGGTGTGATGTATAACCTAAAAGTATTGTACCATTTTATTAGCTGAACTTTCATTAGGTTCTATGTTTCTTTCATTTTTTTTATGTTTAAATTCAAATTACAGAGGAAGAGACAAAATTTTTCATTTTTTATTGTTAAATTTTACTTTTTTTTAAAAGTTGGTTTATTTTAGTAGAGAGAGAGAGAGAAAGGAAGATTTGCATTCAATTTCATTATTGAATTAAAGTTTCTTTCATTTAAAAATAAAAATACAGATAGAGGTATAAACAAAGAAAGTCAGGAAAAGGGGAAATTTCACATTAAATTTCATTGTTTACTGATCAAAAAAATTTCGAACTTGACAGTGCACTGCCTTGTTAGCTTTCTAATCTTTCTGGTGAATATCAACTTCAAGTTTGTAAAATAGCCAGTTGTCGAGACAACTCCAATTATAGTTAGATTATCATCATAATCAGCCTTTGAAATCCATTGTAGGACGTAGACTTTCTCTGGGGTCTATTGTTGTTAGCATAAGATACGGGCCTCATCTTGCTTAGCAAGGGATGGAGTGATCTCTGTCTTGGCCTCCTTGACAACTTGGTTTGGTACAGTCTTAACCTCTTTCGCAACATGTAAGCTTTTTTTATTACATCTGTTTGAAAAAAAGTCATTTTCTTGGAGCTTAAAAAGTGATGTCTATTTCTTTGATTATCAGATGTCATTGACTCCTTATAAAAAATACATAAAACACATTTACATTTGCTGAAAAACATTTCCTTTGAGCTTGGGAAATGATTTCCACTGCTTTGACTTTCAGACTCCAATACAAATATCTTATCAGCTTATAAAGTTCAATATCTGCAATAATCATTTACTTTTGATTCAAACTTCACTTGAAATTTATTAACCTGAAACATTGTCCACCTTCATTCTTATGTGTGCCTATTTTTTCCTTCAGGTTGTGTCCTCTAAGGGATGATTGCCGTCAACCATTAGAGCAATGCTATGTCAATTGTAGCTGGTTTCCTGCAAATACTTTTGACAATTGTGTTGTTGAGATAGATCGACTTGGCTCTCCACAACAAATGCGACAACTTGGCTGCATGTCTGTAGACTGTTTCCCACAATCCACAAAGGTCCGCACCTCACAACAGATAGAAAACAGCAGCTGCAGCAGTAGTGCCAGCAGCGGTGATGCCAATGCAAATAGCAGCAATAGGCACACAGATTGCATAAAATGTGAACTGATAGACTTGTCTCCCATCAAAGTGAAGCCATCTGCAGAGGTCATGTCTCCTCCAGCTACCAAGGTGACTCACTCACCATCTCCACAAACAAAATCAAATTCTATAAGTCCGCCAAGGTTACTGGGAGAGGTTGCAGACTCGGAGAAATGGAGTTGTCCGTTAGTAGACCTGACAGACGTTTCTGCAGAAGACCTATCTGAGAGTCGTGTTGACAAGGACTGGCAGGTCAAGATGATTTGTCTTCGGGCAAAACAGGACTGTGGTCCATCCACACAAAACATAGAGGAAGCATACCAGTTGTTAGAGTTCATTTCTAACTGCAACTGGGACTCTCACAGCTCTGACGTTATCTGTCAGGTCTCTCTGTGTTGTGAACCTGGTAAATACCCAGACCCTCAAAAGATGGCTGTAGGCAACTTTGATGTGGAAATCTTGCCCAAATCTGACAAGGCCCCCAATGTACCTCCTCGGTTGCAGTCAGAGATTTTTTGCTGCCCATACAACATCCGAGTAAAGGTAACTGACAGGACAAAAGGCACCAGATGTGTAGAGAAGGTGGAACCATTGTTGGATGGCTGCTCGTACGTTGGGATCTCATCTGTTAGGCCAATACGGAATAGCAACCAGTTGGATATTAAAAGTATGCCCCTCACAGCTACACTTCAGGATATTAATTACCAATGCCAAGAAGATAATGAACAAAATGAGATGCCAAATGAAGCAAAGGTTTGTAGTTGCTTTGTTGTTTTATCTTGCTAATGTGGTCTGTTGGAATTGTTGTTTTATTTCCATAATCTGTGGTATTTCTTGCTTTATTATTGTATGAATACCAATTTCTCTAAAATGATATTACTCATGCACTCCAAAAGGGTCTAGTCACATTCTCCTGTTGACAAGTTTTTGAAGCGGCATTCTTCTGGCTTCTCTGCCATGATAATCCATGTGAAGATTTTCCATCTTGTAACATGATTAATGCTTTCCTAATGGCCCAAGTTAATTTGAATAAGAAATAGTTTTTTTCCTACATCAGTGAATAGTATGATCCCAGTCTGTAGTGGAAATTCCCAGTTTAGATCTGATTTGATAATGGTTCATTGAGCCTTCAGATCAAAAAACAAATATGCTCCCTTTCAAAATCTGACAATGCTTGTGTTCTTGGAGCGTGGGTCATTGTGAAGTGAGTTTCAATTATTCCTCTTGTTTTTTGCATAATTACCAATGAGTATTTCTTGAAGGTCAAAAACAAGTAAAGTAATCAATAATCGGCTTTCAAGTTAGTTGACAGACAAAGGCTTCCTCAAAGATCTGCTGTTGAAAGGCATGGGGAGTGATGGGCCTTGCCCTACTCCACTGTCTCATGACATGTTGGCAGGGGTGGAGTGATCTATTCAGTCAAGATTTCAGCAAAGAACATCTGAAAATTCTAAATTGGAAGTGGACAATAAATGAAAAATATATATCAGGTTTGTTTAAATTATTTTCTGGCCTATGGAATACACTTTGTACAAACAAAAAATCTACAAATAATTCACCATATCAAATCTGCTATTAAAGAAAGGGTGGTTGAATATAGCTCAGAGGTATTGTCATGAGCAGTTGATCTGAAATGTTTGGCAGACAGAAACTATATTCAAAGTGATCCTGTGATGAAATCTTGTTGATCTGTGAGATGATGATGCATGTCATTTATAGGTGAATTTCTCATTTAGATTCATCTTGGAGTTTATGATTTCACCCTTGGTATTTTTTAAAAATCTCTTGTAACAAATTAGGTTAAAGGTTTGTGTAGGTATTTCTAATACTTACTCTCCAACCTGTGTTTATATTTGTCTATGGGTATTTTGGGGTGTTGATAATTAAAGAAAATGGACATAAGATTTCTTGGAGATGGTTAGTAACCTTCTAAATACCCTAGACCAGTTTACAATAACCTTTGAAATAACATCCATATCTCAAGGTCCCCCTGCATGTGTTCATAGATGCATGTATAGTAATTCAAGAGTAATTATCACTGTTCTACAGGCTAAAGGAATATCATTTTCAACATACTCGTTCATTTTGGTGACTAGTGATAGTCTTTTTTTTTTCTTTTTTTTTTTTCCGCACTTAGTGCATTTTTATTTTATGAAATCTCTATAAGATATGATTTGCTTTCTTCTGATGTTATATTTAAAGCTTTTCACGAAAGCCATGCTTGGTACCACAGATATTACTTATATAAGAACCCAGAAACCAAACATAACAAAATCATCAAATAACTGGTTTGATACAAAGTTTTTTTTTAAATGGAATCTTGATTAATGAAAATTATGTTTGGGGAAAAAATACAAGTTGAGCATGCATAAAATTTTGGCAAAACCCATGACCTCTCACTGAACCCTGGTTGGGAACTGCTGTTTTGCACATGAAGAATGTTTGTTATTCATTACTATGGATAATATAATATACCGGTTGATTGACTATTATTTTTCTTGGTTCTGCTCAAACAGAATGTTGTTGGTGAAATTGAAGTGCTTGAGATTCATCCATCTTTAGATGATACAAAAATGCCTGCTCGAGCTCTTGTACTTGACCTATCGCCTGAAAATCGAAAGCCTGTGCCACCAGATCAAGTCAAAATCGTCACCAACTTGTCAGCTTGTGACTTGTCGTCGGAAAAATTGACAAAACCCTGCATGCAGGCCAGCAACTATGTAGAAGAAATCGGTTCCCAACCATTCTCTGAAAATTCAACAGCTGCTGAATTGGTATTCAAATCAAAAATATCATCAGAGGAAGAGGGAAAAATGAAGAACACTGCTGACACTCCCTCAAATGTTAGGGTGAGCCGGCAACGATCAAGAGAGAAAACTGCAGTTGTTGTACGTGACTGGCCACTGAGATCAAAATTAGGCAAGGCTGTAAAGCAAGAGTTGCTGTCTGCCGCAGATTCCTCTCTGAAAAAAAATCTGACTAAATCTACAAAAAACTGTAATTCCCAAGATGAGGTAGGAATAACTTCGATCTGTTTTGTCTGTATTTGATGCATTTTTATTCATTTATGCCTTTTTGATGAATTGATATTTCTCCGTGAGATAGAAGGTGCAAATTTAAAACCTCATTCAGAATTTTTTCTATGTTTCAACAGCGGTAGGAAGTGTCCCTGCACCCAGAAGGTTTATTACTGACTTTGCATACTAATATAACATTGACATTAAGGCATGAGCTCTTTTAAAGTCAATTTTCCTCATGGGGTAATGGTTAGTGAATTGGTCTCACAGACCATTATTTCTGTGTTGATCCAGTGGTGCTGAGTAGCATAAGTTATCGAAAGACAGAATCGGTGGACCAAATTAGTTTGGGCTTAGGTTGCTTACATTTATTTTGCACTAATGTTCATGGGAAAGCATGAATTCACTTTTCCTGCTAGCTATAACAGGGCAGTTGTAGCCCTTTAGACCTGTAAGACAGCCCAACTAAAAAGAGGTTATACTGAATGAAAAAAAAATAGTTTGGCAGCTACCACAGCTAGTCCCAAACCCAGATAAAGGAGGAGGATTGGGGGTGAGACTTGTAACTCTATCTCATGAAACCTACTAACTAATGGTCTGTAAGGAGTCTAGATTGAACTGTGGATTAATCATAGCTTAGTGGCTTTGTGTCAAAACTAAGCTAATAATGAGTTGAGGAAGAACAAATTGGGTTTGAAGGAGTAAAATTCTCCTGTAAATGATGATTGATTGACAAATTGGTTGGCATTATTTTTTCAGTGAATATATGACACATTTAAAACATACTTAGGGCATTGTTATACCATAAACTAAAAATATCTGTATTTCGTGCTTTCAGGGCAGCAATATGGTCCCTCAAGAACCTTGTGAAAATATCATAAAAGAAGAAGATGCCAAGAATGTTTCTGTTGATCACACATCAAAATTGATGAGAACAAGAAATAGTATCAGGGTAAATCTACTTTGTTTGTATTCTCTGTATAATCATTTGATTCTCATTCAAGTGATTTGACAGAATTGCTAATCATTGCTATGGTGCTGTTGAGGCCAGAATGAGGCTGAAATTTAGCATTGGGGTACATCTTATCACAGCTAAGGTAGATAGCTAAAATTAGCATGGGGTAGATCGCAAAGGTAATTGGCTTTGAGATTGACCTCAGAGGTCATTTATGGTCATATTTAGCCAATTGAAGCAATTGTAGGCTACAATTTTGTACCGAGGAAACTGAAATTTGCATTTGGGCCCATCTTTTCACAGTGAAGATGATGAGTTGTAGGGTTGACCTCTGAGATCATTAAAGGATTCTAGCGGTCATTTCTGGATTTTTGTAAGACAACTAATTTTTCCTAAAATTTCACCAAAAATCGGTAAAAAAATGTTATCTCCCTTAACACATTTGTCCCGTAAAAATATGGTTAAATTGATTGTAATGGGTAATTACTGAAATATCATCCAAGATGTCCACATCATTTTGGATATTTCATTAATCGTCCATAAATTCTTTCCTTATTGAGCCTTGCGCACACTCAAGTATTCCTTTGTCGAATATTCATCAAAATTAGACAATTTCTTTTCAAAAGTTATTATTTTGCTTTCAATCCATAATAATTTATAGTGGAGAGGGAAAATTCATCTTGAGAATTTCAAGAGGGAACTTCTGTTTACTGTGTAATGTTGATGCTGAACTTGACTTGCAAGTTCACGCGAATAATTGACTGAAACCAACATTTACTCACAGTTCTGTGTTGGCTTGCCTGAGTATGTGACCCTTCAAAAATTCAATTAACACATTTTTTTGTTGAAATATTTTTCATGTCAATTAACCTTTGTTTACTTGAATGAAATCTCTATGAAAAAAAAAATTTTTTTTTTCTGTGTTGTTATATTTGAATGCAAAGTATCCCTACTATATATGTGTGTGTGTATATATATATATATATATACTTTTATATATATATATATATACTTTTATATATATATATATATATACTTTTATATATATATATATATATATACTTTTATATATATATATATATATACTTTTATATATATATATATATATACTTTTATATATATATATATATATATATACTTTTATATATATATATATATATATACTTTTATATATATATATATATATACTTTTATATATATATATATATATATACTTTTATATATATATATATATATATATATACTTTTATATATATATATATATATATATATACTTTTATATATATATATATATATATACTTTTATATATATATATATATATATACTTTTATATATATATATATATATATACTTTTATATATATATATATATATATACTTTTATATATATATATATATATATACTTTTATATATATATATATATATACTTTTATATATATATATATACTTTTATATATATATATATACTTTTATATATATACTTTTATATATATACTTTTATATATATATATATACTTTTATATATATATATATATATATATACTTTTATATATATATATATATACTTTTATATATATATATATATACTTTTATATATATATATATATACTTTTATATATATATATATATATACTTTTATTTATATATATATACTTTTATATATATATATACTTTTATATATATATATACTTTTATATATATATATACTTTTATATATATATATATACTTTTTTATATATATATATACTTTTTTATATATATATATATATATACTTTTTTATATATATATATATACATATATATATATAATCTTTTATATATATATATACTTTTTTATATATATATATATACATATATATATATAATCTTTTATATATATATATACTCTTTTATATATATATATATATATATATATACTTTTATTTATATATATATACTTTTATTTATATATATATATATACTTTTATTTATATATATATACTTTTATTTATATATATATATACTTTTATTTATATATATACTTTTATTTATATATATATACTTTTATTTACATATATATATACTTTTATATATATATATATATATACTTTTTTATATATATATATATATATACTTTTTTATATATATATATATATACTTTTTTATATATATATACTTTTTTATATAGATATATATATATATACTTTTTTATATATATATATATATATACTTTTTTATATATATATATATATATATACTTTTTTATATATATATATATATATATACTTTTTTATATATATATATATATATATACTTTTTTATATATATATATATATATATATATATATACTTTTTTATATATATATATATATACTTTTTTATATATATATATATATACTTTTTTATATATATATATATATATACTTTTTTATATATATATACTCTTTTATATATATATACTCTTTTATATATATATATATACTTTTATATATATATATATATATATATATATACTTATATATATATATAATATAGAATGAGGTCTGAAAGTATCCAACCATTTAACATTAATGACAAATGGTAGTGGCCCCTTAGTCTCCTTTTAAAATACCCACCTTAAGGCCTCACATATCTATCCCAGCTTCCGTTCTTCTTTTCAAAATAGTCTGCAAAGTGACAATTTGGAATCACCATCAGTTGCCTTTTCACATTCTCCTTAATTTCTGCCACAGTCTGAAAGCTCTTTCAATGGTGAAAAGCCAGAAATCTCAGTGAGCCAAATTTTGACTCTGGGCAATACAATATTTTTGGAAAAAAAAGAAAAAAACAGTTTTCAAGATATGCAAAATGGCTGGATGCTATGCGGACAGACATAAATATAGAAAAAAAAAAAATAGTTGATTTCTAAAATTCAACAATCCTTCACTTATAAGATGCTATCCGAAACCTCAGATTTCAACGTCAAAAAAATAATGACTTTTCTTAGCACTTGAATTCCACCATATCCTTCAAAATGATTCCCTCGGGTATTTATGCAATTTGGCTTCCGAAGAGTAGAGGCAAAAGTCTTTTACATTTGGTTGTAGATGCTCTTTCAAATTTCTCCATATTTTGAAGTAGCATTTGTAAATATTATTCAGAGATGGTGTATTATTATTGCATGAATCATTTGGATTAGCATTCTCATTCTTGTTTCAATCAAACATGTGCATTATGCAACTTTCATTGTTGTCAAATAACTTCCTGTGAGGAACTTGTAAATTCATGACCCAGTGCCATCAAGATTTTGTGGGAATAAATTTTATTTAGAATTATTAACTTTCATGATTTAATGAAATTATAGAACAGACTTGGAGGACGTGAAGAATTAGATATAGCATGTACAGGATGCTCCCCAAAATACCGGGAACTTAAGGTGTGAAATTGCTTTCTTGATGAAAAATTGGATTAGAAATTTTTTTATATCTGTTGGTTTCCTTGTTGGCTAATTGTTGCATTTGGTTACTTGAACCCTCATCTTGTTTTGTGTTGCTTACAAATAGCATCTCACTTTTGTTATTCTTGACTTCCACCTCTGCTTCTAGAATGAGGCTCTGTTCATAATGGGACTTCCTGAATAAGAAGTGGTGGGAGATGATACAGTAGTACTAAGAGTAACTAGCAAAAATTAGGTTCTTTATTTTGTGGTAGACTGATTTTTAGAGATGTGTGAAGTGTCCTACAAGACTGGAGATGCTGGCTAACATGACAAATGATGAGATTGCTCAGAATACTAAAAAAAATTTTGAGTAGTACCTCATATATTTTAAGATAAGAATATCTCTAATTTTTTTTTTCTCTCTTCAGAAGAACAAATCAAGTAAATGTGGTTCTCCTCAACAATTCCCAAATGATTCAACAGAGAGCAAAACTGACTTGATTCCCACCTGCTTGATGCAAAATCTAAAACCACCCCAGGATGAGCTTGGTAAACTGAAACCCCCATCAGAAAAAACTCCATTAATGCAGTCTTTCAGGAAGATCTTACCTGCCCATTCTTTAAATGGTGGCTTCTTTGTCACTTCGTCACAGCCTGGAGTTGGTCCGATCTGCTTTGGCCATTTACAAGGTTGTTCTCTGCTTCGCACTGATCTAAACAACTTCAGTTCTGTTCCCCACAATCACACAGCTTGTTCTACTTTCCCAAATGCCTACACATTTGGCCGTGTTCCCACAAATCAGTTCCTGCAACTGGTGCCGGTACCTGTCCCAGTTCCTGTACCTGTCCCAGTGTCCTTTTCTATGGCGCCAGATGGATCGACTGTGAGCACAGGTGTAACTATTCCTGTTGTCAACACTAGTTGCAACAGCAACAGTAGAACTATACCTTGTAACACGAGCCCCAGCAGCAGTTCTCACTCAATGACAACAAATACAACTTGCTGTAGTTCTCACCCAGTGACGGCAGGTATGACTTGCTGTAGTTCTCACCCAGTGACGGCAGGTATGACTTGCTGTAGTTCTCACCCAGTGACGGCAGGTACGACTTGCTGTAGTTCTCACTCTGTGACAGCGAGTACGACTTGCTGTAGTTCTCACTCAGTGACAACGAGTACGACTTGCTGTAGTTCTTGTTGCTCAAACTTACCTGTCACTCATAACATGAATAACTCGTGTATAGCTGTAGCAAACGGTAATAGTTGTTGTAATATGAAATCAGACAACAACACTAACAAACCTGTAAAAGAACCACCACAGCCGTTACCAGTTCCTCAACCAGGTCACATCTTGGTGTCTCAGGGTCAGAACAATGCTATCCTTGTTCCTTACAAAACATTTATGAAAAATAATACTAATATCAATAACCAGGAGCATTGTGCTGATAAATGTCTTTTAGCAGACAAATCAACTCCCGAAAACTATGTAGGCTTGAAGGAAGTTAAAGTGGTAGCCAACAACAACAACGAATTATTCAATTGCAAAGAAGACCAGCAGCAATTGAGTCAAGATGATGACAGTGCGTGTGCTGTTCCATCTCAGAATTTCAAGCAAGAAGAAATTGAGAAGAAATTGTGCGCCAAAGAACCTCAAATGGTGGGTATAAATGTCTAATTCTGATTAATTTGATGTATAAACCTTGCATTTCTATATAATGTTTTAAGCTTTTTTGGTAATTGGTTATTTTGATGTTGTCAGAAATGTGATGAGACAAATGCCTGAGATATGGTGGATTATTGCAGGGTTCATCTTCAGCATTAATTCTTCAACTGTTGAGTTCATGTAAACAAAATAGATTGTCAAATTCAAGGAAAATAACTTATGATTGAAATTATCTTCATTTGACCATTTGGTGGTTTTTTAAAAGGTTTTTATCCAATTCACAGAGGACTTCCATTATTTCTTATGCTATTTATTGAAGAGTTCCACTGTCAATTACAAGCAGTTAATGTGTTAGAGTATTAGAGCATGGAAGTTATATTTGTTTGTATGTGTTATGGTTGTATGCATGCACTTATGCATATGCACTCAGAGAGACAATGTGGAAAACCGAGTTTAATTTGAAAATAAATTTCATTATTCTTTTAACTACATTTTGCTTAGATGAAATGAAATCATAAGAATCTGGTTGAAGAGAGTGGTGGGGGTAGTAACTTATTTGAGGTGATCACTTGTTCCTATGTGAGATAAGTAAGATGTGGAAGGAGATTTATGGTCTTTACCTGAATAAAGAGGTGTAAGCAAATATATGTGTCATTAGGATGGTATCTGCATGTGCTTTTTTTTTTTTTTTTTTTTTTTTTTCAAAATTTGGTGTGTAGGTCAAGTGTGTGCACATGAACATTTTGATGGAAAATATGGTTGTAAGTGTATCTTCCACCAAAAAGTACAGACACACGTTTGATCCACACATCCACTTGAATGAACACACATACAAATACCATCCTAATGATACACATGATCGCTCACATATCAATACATACGCACACCTTTTCTTTTTCCCAGACGAAGACTATAATTCTCCTTCCATCTCTTAGTTTCTACATGGGTTTTGCCGGCTTGCTTAAAAATTGAACAAACTTTTGTTAAATATTGATAGTTTTGTTTGATGATCTCTTGTAACAATTCTTGTCTTCTCAGAAAGAAGATCCAGCCACAATGGGTGTCAAGCCTGTAAATTGTTCATCTTCATTACAGTCAGGATTGAACTTTGACTTTAGACAAGATCCAATTGATGAAAATGATTTTGATGATGAAGACTGGGCTGAATTTGATGATTTTGACCAATCAGGAGTGAGTATAAACTTGATCCATTTTAGCTCTTAGAATTGAAGATAGACCGAAAAGTAGCCACCTAATTGATATTTACCAAGCCAGCTTAGTCTGGTACTAGGCCACAGGTATTGGGAACCTAGTGTGGATTGAACTGACTATAGTAGTAAAGGTCAGTGGGATTATCTTGCCAACCACAGCAAGTCAACGCTGCTTTAAAACTTAACCGTGATTAATATTTTGCAGTCCACCATCCACCTGCAGTTTGCGTTGTAATGAGGGAGACGTGTATTAAGAAATATACAATTTATTATACGTAATTACAGTGTTAATGATACAATAGAGAAGCAGGTTGGTGTAACTGTTACCGGCACAGAAAATGGAATTGGGAAACCAAGTTCAAATTCTGCTTACATTCTCTTCACACTGGTGGCCTTCGGAAAGGCATGAATCCACTTTTCCCCTATCTATGAATGAATAGTAGGACAGTTGAAGCCTTTTAGCCCTGGCAGGTATTTCAACTGAGAGAAAGTAACTCTGACAGAAAAGCAAAAATGAGTGGAGCCCTCCCTAGGCTGACTTGTGGTGAACCCTCCTTTCTGCCAATTTCTGCAGCCAAAAAGGTTGAGTTGTAACATCTTATCGTACTACTGGAAAACAACTTTGGAGGCTGAGAGGGTGGGATTGTCCCTATGCAACAATCCTCCTACTTTTAAAAAAAACATTCAAGCACAAGTTGCTATGAAAATCTGCTCACTGTGCCTACTTCTCTCGTCTTTTGGATGTTGCTGCACACCAAGTGAGGACGCAATTTTGCACAAACTAACATTGCAAATTGCTACCCCCTCTAAAAATAGGGAATTGAAAAAAAATGAGAAAGATTCCTAGGTATAATATGGACTAAATTTTGAAATCTTCAGCCATCTTACTCCATTGGCTGGTATTTGTGACATATATAGCCAGTCAGACTCACTTGAAAACTGAAGAAACCTATGTTGACAGTTCTAACTAATAGCACAACTTGTGCTTCAATTTGCATTTATGACAGACGTAAAGAGAAAGTCTTTTACTGAAGAGTGATCAAGTGGAACAAATTGCTCCACATTTTGTGTTCACAGCCAATCCTTAGTATTTACTATAACAAAATATTGCTTGGCTGTTAATCTCACTTGTTGTAACCAAAAGGTTGTCAGTATTTTGGCAAACTTTCATCATTGTACCAGATTTTGAGTTTCCAAAAAGAAGACTAAAGTTGTCCATTTTAACTAATTATAAACCACTTTGTTTTGCCTTGGAACAAGACGAAAAATAACTGGATGGATCTAAGACTATAGACTAAGAAACCAGTAGAAAGTTTTTAAAAAATCCAATCTACAGTTTTTTGTGCTGACAATTTTTGGAATTTTGAATTTTACCTAATTTTTTTTTTCCATTCAGTTTTGGTTGATCAATTTCATGTTGGGGGTTTAGCTAAAATGCTGGGTAATGAGTACTTGTATATTCCCCCCTCCCCAAGAAAAAACATATCTAGTGCTGATGTAATCTAGGATTTCTAGTATGGAAGCAGGAAGCATCTTCGTGAAATGTCTTTTTAAGTTACTTGCTTTTCAATAAATAAAATGATTTATTTAAGAATAAATAAGTCACTGTGTGTGTGGAGTGGCAGAGTAGTTACCAGCACAAAAAACTGAACTTGTGAACCATGTTTGAGTTTTGACTATAACTGTATAATTTCACTTTAGGTTATTGCCTTTGGGAAGTCATAAATTCAACCCCTTCCTCCCATAGAAGGGCAATTAGAGCCTTTTAGTTCTTTGAGATCTTGAATGTAGAACTAGCAACTCTACCTCATGAAAACCTACTTGCTATTTAAACTGCAATGTGGCCTTAGGATACCCAAGGAATCGATTGGAATTAATAGAAATGTCATTAATTTGCTTTTTTAATGTCTCCGCAAACAATTATAAAATACATTTCATCGGCAACTTTCAATTCAAGTTATAGAAAATAGTATTTTTAGTGTTTGAAGAAACAAAATCTATTGATTTTATTGCTTAACCATCATTACAATCATGTCTGTGAGTGCAGATATTTGCAATAACACTTGTGCATGAATGATTTATTTCAAATAGTAGGGTTGTAGCATTGGGACAATCTCACTCTCTCAGCTTGTGAGGTCATTTTTACACTGGGACATCACATCTGTACTCAGTGAAATTCATAATTTTTTTGAGTTAGTCATCTTATGATGAAATTGTTGTTTATTGTTCCATGTTGTAGATTTTCTTTCTTTCTCTTTTTTGAGCAGGTAACTTTCTTTCAAAGAGTTCACTGCACAAGCACCTTTTTTTCTAGCTTCCCTCAAAGTTTTTTTTTTCAGCTCAATTCAGTCCTTATTTATGCTCCTATTTTCTGTTCTAACTTTAAAAGGAATCTTGAGATCATGAGAAGTGTTCATGAGCTGAGAGTGTTTATTTCCTCACAGGGTTAATTGTTTTCATCAATATCATGGTATTTGCCTACAAGGCTAAATGATAGATACAGTCAATGCCCTAAAAAATTGAATAAAGATAAGACACAGAAAATGAAAAATAAGACAAATGCAGTGAAGAAGATTCAAAATCACTCAGAGAATTCATTTTTTTCAAATATAGTCAAACAAAAATAGCTTTTGTCAATTCTATTGTAGAATCGACTCATCATTTAAAAAAAATTTGTTTATGGTAATTAATACAAAAGATTTTTTTAAAATCTAAGAATATCCTATATCAAGTGTGCTTCTGACCATTAGATGAGATAGTGGAACATTTAATAAACATTTAAGCTTTTGCATTTGTCTTGTAAAATTTATCTGAAATTTAGCAACAAGTAAATGGGTTGATAATTATTAAGGATTTACATAAAGCCAAGTCTGGCTTAAGGCCACATCTATCGAGTAATTTGCAAGGCTAAAGGGCTTCACACACTAAACAGGGGCATTCTTTCTGGTAATCAAAAATAGTGTTATTTGGTTAAGGAGTGGGCAGGTAGGTTTAGTTATTTTAGAGCTTCATAAGAACTTTATTTTCAATGATCTGCTTGGAAGAATTTTTTTTTTCTGTTGAAATTATTTCTATTTCCTTTCTTTCAAAATATCTGCTCACTTCACTTGTGTCATCTTCTGCTTGAACCATTTTGCCATCTCTTTGGCAGTTCATTATTTTGAATCAGTGTTAGATTTGGTCAGAAGGGGAAATAATCCAAACTTTATCTCAGAAACTTACCCAACACAGGAAGGAGCATCAGTTTGAGAAAGGAGTAAGTCTAAAGACTTTGGGAAAAGCTAAAAGTTGCAAGAAAGTAAATGCAACAGTCACACTGTACACAAGCTCACTTGACAAATGCATAGTAAGGTCTCCGTATTGGTTTCCCAATTTCATCAAGGTTGTACAACTGTTTCCTAAACAAGACTATCGAATTAGGTAGATACTAACTAGTCATATTTGTTTGTATGTACCTTTTCTTTCAAAGAGTTTTTCAGACGATCGGACTCCTTGTTGTTTATGTTAATGACATTTTGGCTGATCTATTCTATGGCCTGCTCCTGGTGTACCATCCAAATTTTACGGGGATAACAGGAAAAATTTTCTCTAATAGTAGCAACATTTAAAATGTAAAGGAGTTCATTTGCCTGAAGAACTTTTTGAATATCAATGATCCTTCTCGATACTATAGACGATATCTATACCTTTTCCTCAATTTTTGTGTGTGTATTTTTCAGTACCTGAAAGAGTTAGCATTTTTTCCCCTCAGCTCTCTACTGCTTTGTTATCAGAATAGAGTTTTTGTGCTCTGCAAAGGAGAACCTTAGATGATCTCCTAATTTAAGCAATCTATTTTCTTTTGTAGAAAGATCGTCGCAATAGATATCAGCTGTCTGTGCATAAAACAAGGTCTGTATACAAATTTTGTGCATGTAAATAATAGTTTTCTAATTTTGTGTGCTGTACAGATAGATTCTGATTGAATCTTGATTTTTCTTTTTAAAAGATTTCTTTGATGAAGCATTGTTAATTATTAATTTTTCAATTATTATTAAATTGATCTTAATGTTAGTTGCCAAAAAAATACTACTATTACTATTAGTGTATTTTAATAAAAAGATAGCAGTGAGCAAGTTTTTGAGGTAAATAAGTGATGGCTATTGGGTGAAAAATTGAATGACTGCAGCTGGTGTTCGCCATGGCCTAATAAGTTAAGCAGTTGTTGTGTTGAAATTTTTCCTTAGGTAAAGAGATGAGTTTGAGTTTTGTCAGAGGCTTATTCTCTATTTCCAATCCGCATTGTTTACTAATGACCACAGACTGACTGTCAGTGAGATCGTAGATAGCAACTGAAATTAAGATGGAAGATATTACTGTCGTCAGTTAATGATTGTTTCGGCCCTTTACCTTTTTCTATGAATTAATATTCCTGAAATTAATTTTTTACTACCATATTCTATTAATCTGAAAAAAATATTAATTATTCCTATTTGACATTTTTACAGCTATGAGATTTCTCGCTTATGAAAAATTTAATGTAATGATTTTTTTTATCAGATAACCATAATATGTTGAGATATAACAATGTTTGCATGCAGAAAAGACTTATTTTTAGAATTTATATATATATATATATATATATATATATATATATATATATATATATATATATATACACACACACACACACACAATCTCTCTGCCAAGATACTGTTCATGA
Source organism: Thysanoteuthis rhombus (assembly GCA_963457665.1). Taxonomy (NCBI): domain Eukaryota; kingdom Metazoa; phylum Mollusca; class Cephalopoda; order Oegopsida; family Thysanoteuthidae; genus Thysanoteuthis; species Thysanoteuthis major. Next base: position 20,270,979 of record OY735208.1, read on the forward strand.
TATTCAAATATGAAATTTTAATGTTACTCAATGCCATTTTGTTTTCTTAAAGAAAACAGTACCGTATATTTTAGTGAATAAGACAACATATAAATCATAATACAATGACTAAACTGAGCTAAAACCATAAAATACAGATGGAAATTGGGGTTTTGTCTTATCTGGAGGTTGCCTTATCTGCCAAAATGTACAGTAATTGTAATCTCTTTCAGGGAAGCGAGTTTCATCTCTTAATTTAATTGGAAAGAGCTTTATTCTTTCCATCCATAAGTCTAGTCTTGTAGTAAAAAAGAATTAAATAATCCTTTAAACAGAATTTAACATTTTTTTCAAATAGATAATGTAGAAATTTGAATAGTGCTGAATCAAGAGTTCTGGCATGGTCTGTCCATTCAATCATGTTGTTGAACCAGCCCTTCTTCTGTTGCTTTCACCTGCTCCCTCCCTCAAAGGTACCTTGCATAGGCTATCTTACCGTGTGGTGTGACCGAACATGTCAGTTTCCATCATTTCACAATGGCAAGGAAAGGTTCCTAAGGACCCACAAGTTCGTTTAATTTCCCTTAACAAGAGGTCCCAATTGCCAAATAAAAATTTCTAAGAGAAATGTTTTCAGTTTGTGAGGGAAAAAAACAAAACAAAACAAAACTATGTAATTTCATTATGCAAGATATACATATCTCATAATATTTCAATACCACATGAGCATGAAAGCATACAAAATATTCCTACACTGCTTAACGCCTATCGCACCAGTTGCTTCTTGTAGTAATACGTTGTGCTGTGTTGATTATCTTGTCAACTATTGCGTTATTGTGCATTATTTTTTCTACAATGATTATTAAACCATGCATCAAGGTGTTTTGTGGTGAGTTATCACTTAAAAACTCCTCATTCATGGTGATGTTGGCATTTTGAGCTGTCCACCATTACCTTGAAGTTCTGTTTTCTCCTCTATGAATGCCCTGGTGTTTGCAACTAGTGAGTTCATAAGGTCTTGCAGTTCGTTATTCTCTTCTGAAAGAATCATTCAGGTGATTTATGAGTTTTTATGAGAGGATCACATTTTCATAATAATTAATGTAAAATTTCTATTCAATGGTTTCCAAAATGAAGTAATTTTTGTCCTTGCTATACATAGAATAACTCATTTTGGAAGTTTAGAAGATGATGCTGAATTTAGTCAATTTCAGTGCTTTTCAAATCAGAAGTTATTGACGGATCAGTTATGATCAGTCTTGTTGCTAAATTATTGGCCAATTTATTGAAAAAAAATTAAATATAACTTTAGTCATACTTTGCCTAAAAGATCATTTTCCATTTGCAAATCCTTCTTCACATTATACTATTTTTTCAAGTTGTACATAATTTTATCTCTCTCCTAATTATTAACACAAAGATTATTACCAGTTTTTTCGTGTTCTCATTGGCACATATTGCTTTATTGTCAGAAGTCCATTGGAGTAGGTATTACTACAGTATTGCTTCTATTTGGCCGATTATCACTTCTAATTGGGGTTATTATTTTGATACAGAAATTTAATGGAAGTGTGGTATCTATGTGATATATATCATCATCATCATCATCATCATCATCAGTCTTTTAATGTCCCTCAGTTTGACTTACACCTTCCCCAGGATTCGCCATAATTCTCTATCATGGGCGTCGCAGAGCCAGTATTTCCTGAACCTGTTCAGTTCATCTCTCCATGTTGTGTTCTGTCGGCCTTGATTTCGCATGTGATCTCTGGGGATCCATGTTGTGAGTTGTGATGTCCACCGGTTGTCTTTCATTCTTGCAACATGGCCTGCCCCTTGCCATTTGAGTTTTTTAATAGTTTCTATGATGTCTCTGACCCCCGTTTTCTTCCCAATATATTGTGCTGTCTTGTGATCTCTCCATGTAAGGTTGAGCATGATTCTCTCATTCAGGCGTTGCATGCTTCTTAGTTTGCAGGTCTGTCTCTTGGTTAGGTTCAATGTTTCAGCTCCATAAGTCACTATCAGGAGGATGCATTGGTTGTATATTCTTTTCTTTTTAAGATTATTGGGATCATCTGGTTTTTGAAAGTTGAGCTTGCTCTGCCGAAGACTTGCCATCCTAGAGTGATTCTTCGCTTGATTTCCTCCTCTTTTGAGGATCTCATGGAGATTCATTGTCCTATGTAGATGTAATTGTCTACTTTCCCCAGTTTTTGCATCTTTGATCTTGACAATAATGTTGTTATCATCAATGTGATTGTTACACATGATTTTAGTTTTACTCCAGTTGGAGGCCAACTTTCTTGCTTTGTTCATTTAGTTCATCTAGGATTAGTTGGAGGTCATGTAGGTTCTCTGCAAAAAGGGAATTTTTTTTTTTTCGTTTGTCTAATAGCTTGGTTTACTTCCCATAGTGTAACTTTTGGGAAGTCCTCAAACTGATTGTCAATGTCTTTTGTATTCTAGTCGTTGTTTTGCTGTCCTTGTTTTGAAGAATAAAGTTCCTGGTAAAATTCTTGGGTGTGTTCAACAATTGTTCTGACATTGTGTTTCTTTTTTTCATAAGTATGCTACAGGCTCTGCATTAATTTAACCATAGTTGTTTGAAGTTTGCAAGTGAAAAAAATGAATAGAATGAATAAAACTCATTAAATCTTATTCAGTATAATAGTCTGTCCTATACTGATAAACTGCGAAATTGTTGTTGAAATAACAAAAAAAACTGACGAAGGAAACAATTGATATTTTCTATGTAAAAACACTACTGTAACATGTCAAGTTACAACCAGGCCTGTGCTGATGATGTCAGCACTGTGCCTATCTATTGCTTCTTCAGCCTATGAAAGGTTTCGTAAGATAGCAGGGAGAAACGCGTATTAATCTAAATCTCAGGTAGAAAAAGACCTTTAAAAAAATCCCAGATTGAAGAGATTTTCATATTGAATGCTAAGACAAAAAAATAATCAATGAACTCCCTCATATTTAACAAAGTATTATTTTGTTTAAAAAACAAAAAAAAGACTTTTTTTTGGATTAAAACATTTTTTGAATTTTTCTTGTAGAGAACGGGAAAGACGTTGTAACATCTTTAATGGCATAAACATTCTACAGGAAGTTTTGTGTAAGAACGAGCGCATCCAGTTTATTTCTCAGAGAAAAATTCTGGATTTTGTGAGTACATTCAAAAGTTTTGTAGCATCAAAATATCAATGCAATAAATATGGAAAGAAATTTGTCATTCAAGTCCTGTTCCTTGATATTCAATGAAACATGACTAAGGAATGGTGGCGCAAATACTTTTTGTAAATTTCCGGAAGAAGTCATTTTGAAAAACTAAAAACATGTTCATTTTAATTTCCTTGATGTACTAATATAAAGGTATGGCTATTAAATGAGCAGTCTTGGCTTATTTAGTTTTAAGCACAGCATATATAAACCACATTGCTCGATTGGCAAGTATAAACATCCTCTGATAGTATGCAAGTCAAATATTTTGGATATCACCTGGAATGTGCTCATTTCACTGTCTGATTTCAGGTGGGTTTAATTTCTAGGTCTTGCACCATGTTGTTGATTGTAATTGGTGTAAAAAATCTGTAGTTGTCTGCTGTTGGACCTCCATTAACCTCTCGATAGTTGGAAAATACCCATTTATTACCTGAAGACAGCCGTATGATGCAATGGCTGAAATGATCCAGGAGGAGAGGTATCTGAAAATAATCTTTACATAAACATACAATGATAATCCCTCATCTAAAAAATTCAGACAGAAATTATTTGATCTACTTTGAAAAATTTTGACCATTTTTATTTATCTATTGAGGTTTTTTCTTGACTACAAAATGTGGCTATGATCATCAAGCTCAAGAGACTGCTATAGAACCTCCTACCTCTTGAGACAGGCCTGCCCAAATTTAGCTTCTTTCTAGTGCCTGATTGTCTTTGTGATAAAGCTTTGATTATCTCCCTTCTTAACCAGATCTGGCAGCCCTTGTAGTCAGTATAGTGAATGAAATGATGAGATTATGGTAGTCTAATCTATCAGTAGAGGTAGGAACTGCTTCTGTATGAACCTGTAGTGGCTTGTAGATTAATAATCTAGATGAATTCTTGATTTTCTCTCAAAATTGTATGATAGAAAATAATTTTCTCTGTTCTTGGTATATATAATAGATAAATTTGTCTACAGAAAATCATTTTTTTTATTTTTTTATTTTCTAAAGCTTTCAACTTCAACTAATTTTCATATAGTTGGGAAATTTGATTGATAATGTTTAATTTGTATTCAAAATATGATTAAGTTTTTCAGTTTGTATTTGATATATTAGGTTGGTGTAAAAAATAATTGCATTTTTTGTTATTTTAAACTTTGATGCTTATTTTGGAATAAACTATTAACAATGTTCATGGGATGTACAATTTCAAAATGAATTTCGCTCTATTTATTCTGGTTTATTAGAGGTTATCAAATCATAGATGGAAACAAATTTGAGCAACTCTGTTGTACAAGTTCGAAATGGAATGTAAAGTGACAGAAACTGCTCCCATTATCAACCAAGTATTTGGCCAGGGGATTCTTAATGAATGTACACTTCAACATTGGTTCCAAAAATTTGGAAATGAAGACAAGAGCCTTGAATATGAGCAGGTTTGTGAATATCCTGTGATTGACAACATCCAATTATTGAGGCAGACTCAAGCAAGACAACATAAGTTGTTTGACATATAATGCTCATCAAAAGGATGCCACTCAAGGAGAACAAAAAGTTTTTGAAATGACTATTATGAAGTCTGTAGTGCACATGTTTCTATGCTGTTTTGTGCAGTGGTTTGACCACTTAAGTACCATAACACTCCCCCAAACCAAACCTTCATCATGAGATTATGGTTACTGTTTGGTGGTCAGAAAGTGGAATTATCCATTCCATTTTGAATCCTTGCAAAATCATCAAAAGTTGTTTCACCAGGAAATAAACAAAATGTGCCAAAAACTGCAATGTTTATGTCCAATATTTGTCATCTATGACAATGTCTTACCACTTGTCATACTGATGTGAATGACCCTGCAAATACTCAAACAAAGATTAATCACCAGACCTCTCTCCAACCTCCTATCAATTTTTTCAGCATTTCTGCCGATTTTTGAAAAAAAAAACAAAAAAAACGCCTACATGCATTGGTTCAAGGACCAAAAAATTCTATGTTTCTGGAATAAATGGAAAAAAAAATAACATAGGTTCTTAATTTGATTGATAACTTTTATTTTAAGCTGAACTAATGCTCTTGGGAAAGATATGGATCCAGTTTTCTCATAGGGTATGGGTAAATACTAGAGAAGGTTAAGGCAGTCTTTCCTGGGCATTGGACTATTGATGCAACCCTGTAAAAACCTACAATTGTTACAAAAAATGATTTCCATGGATCATTTGGAAAATGGAGCAAAAACCATTGCCTTGTGTTTTGCAATACAGGAAATGCCTTTGCTTTCTGCAAAGATTTTGTCTTCTTCATTACAAAAATATGAAGGGAATGTCTTTTACTTTTGATATTGGTGAACAAAACTGATATTCATGGGTGTACAATTACTGCAACTCTAAATCAAGGTTATATTTCTGTTCTCATTGTTATGGTTGTTTTATGAAATGGTCATGAAATTTCTCTCTCTCAACCCCCAATAGGCAACAGATCATATAAAATCTCTGCAAATTGCTGAAGAGGAACTAACTGAAGAAAAAACTTCACTGGGCAAAATGAACTATCAACTTTGGGAACAACTCAATAAAGTGAAAGGTGAGTAAACATTAATCACTTGGAACAACTATCTAACACAAATATTCTCGACCTGGGTGGTGGAGGCGGGTACAGATGAAATATTGATCTTTTACAAACTACAATTTTGGAATGCACTGTTTGGGTCTGTCAATCTTGGAAGGAGGGTAAATTATCTGAAATATGGCAAAAAGGGTGCATGGGCTTTTTTGCTCATTATAAAACAGTTGAGAATCACTGGTCTGGTGAGGTATCTATTGATTTGTAGATGGTGAAAGTAGGCAGAGAAAGTAATGATTGTCCTGGAGCCAATATAACTTTGCTGTATAGAAGAACTGACATTCTGTTCTTTTAAAAAAAGAGTAAAAGGAAAAATATTCTGGTTCCAAGTGTTTAACCTCACTCTTGGATGGTGAAGCTTTATGCTAATTTTACTCCATAATGGATTTTGAAAAATAGTTGAAATATTTGCTGTGAGTATTCATAATTGAGAAAATAATTTCAAAACGTTTTAATCTATTGAAAAGAGATATTCTTGAATGTTCACTTACCTTTCACAAAAAAAAGCAAAAAATGGAAATAACATTCAGTGTTGGTTTGCAGCACACACACACACTCACTCACCCTCTCTCTTTTACAGCCCAGTCTCCTAATATAGCATCATCATAATTTTAGGGGTTTAGGAACATTATTCTTCCTATATAAAAATTTTTTATTGGAATGCTGTATTTTTGGATGGTGTGGGGAAACAACACTTTCTGATTTGTTACACCCCCACCTCATCCAATCTAGCTTTCTTTCTTTATTAAATTTCCCTAAGTCAATGTATATTTATATTGAAGAAATGACAGGCTTTTCAATGTATTTTATACCTATTGAAATATCTTTATCTTCTTTTTTGTAGATGAATTAAAATTGCAAAATATAAGTGAATGTGAATTGAACAGAATCCTTGATGAATCGGGGCTTCCTTTCGATATGTACATGCCTCCCACAAAAAACAGTACAAAATTGGAAGAGGATGCTGGATCTCCATTAAAACTTCTGCCTACTCTTGATAGCTACGAAGTGTCCGATGTTGAGTTGAAAGACCATTCAGACATCGAATTTGAAATGGACGTTCGCTTGGTATCATCGTCACTGCCCCCACGATCTCCATCTCCTTCTTCAGGTCCCTTAAATGAGGTGCACAGCAGTAACGAAGACACCATCCTCATGTCCCCGGTGACAAGCCAGCAGATGCAGGACCTTGATGATGATGTAGAGAAGGCAGAGCGTGAATCTTTGAGTTTGAACTCCAGCAACCCTGAATGAGAAGGATTGTCAAGCTTTGATATCAATAGAGGCCAAGGACTTTTCTCCCCCCTTGCTGCTGATACCACTTCCAAGACTTCATTGTACAAAATGTTTCCACAATCATATCAGGCATTATATGTGCAAAATCACTCATCTGTACTCACCAACATAAAACATAGACTAATAGACTTTTCATCCCTTCATTTATCTTTGTCATCTACAAAGACAAAGGTGCTTCACCCCATGATATCCTATGACAGGGAGATTAAAACCAACGTAAAAAGTTTGATGGTTCAATGTTCAAAGGAGAAAATAAAAATCCATGTATGTAAAATGGGAACAGCTGGATGATTGTATATAAAGTCCACTTTATCATTGTGTTTTTCCTCCTCCCTCTTCTCATACATAAGACTTTTTAAACTGTAGATGTGGATTCTGTATATATAAATCATTTTTTTCTCGTGTTGCATAAAAAAAATGAAAATAAAATGGAAGTGTAATCATCCTCGGTACCAGAAGGAAACAAGTTCTTTGCATTGATTGACATTTTCAATCTTAGAAAGAAAAATAGAGGAAAAAGAAGAAAAGAAAGTGAAAAGAAAAAATTTCATTTTTGGCAGCAAATTTGTTCATTTTGTTCATTCATTGGTTTGGGACATGGTTGTCTCTTTCTAGGAGAAAAGAAATTCAATGTTAATAATGCTGATGGTGATCATGAATTAGAAATGTTAAACAATTTCTGTTTGAATCTTTTCTTTTCTTTCATTCACCTCCCATTTTCCAATAAATTATCAAGTTGAAACTGTTTGAAATCTAATCCTGTTTCTGTTTTGGTCTCTTGAAAGCTTATTGATTTCTCTCCAAAGAATAGGAAAGGGGCTTGGGGCAGCAAATTCAAATCAGGCTGTTTCTGGTTCTTGATGGCTAATTGGGATTAGAAAAGAATGAAACTTTAAACTGGGCATGAAAAGTCCATTTTTTGCCTCTCGTTCTTTGGTTATGAGCTTGTTTAAGAACTGTTTGTCTTGTGACCAGGGTTACCAAATGTTTATCAAAAGATACCTACCCAAAAGGGGCATAGGAATAGTCTGGAACCAGTCCAAAACCTGCCTCAACTATCTAGACTCCATTCACTAATTCAGTGCTATTTCAAATGCATGTGTTTGGTTGGCATCTGAGATAAATCTTGGATTATCTCCAAATTTGGCAAACCTGTTTGTTATCTCCCAAAATTTTTAATATAAAGAATTATCATTATAGATTATTTTGGACTAACAGTATCATTCTAAACACCCCTTATCTTATAATAGACTGATTCCTATAAGGCGCTTTGGTTGTTTATATGTTCAGGCCATTTTAGGTGAGATCTTGAAAGCCTGAAATGATTACTTCAATGAAAAGGTGGGGAGAGGTAATCATTTCAGGTCTTGGAAAATTGGTTTAGTATAAGTTGCCTCTGGGCATAGATGGTGAAGTTAGAGTAGCCTACTCCAGTAGATCAGATAGGGGGCTGGATTTGAGATTCCACGAGTATTTCCAAACATGATAGTGATATGTTGTGAACAATTGTGAAATAAAATCTATTAGTAATTGTTTATTTGTTATTCAGCACAACCCTGAATAAAAGTTTAAATTTTAAACTTATTTTATTTTGACTTTTATCTAACACAGGTATGAATATATTCCAGACGTAT
>OY735208.1:20292219-20394719 GCA_963457665.1 Thysanoteuthis rhombus
AGTAAAGTTTAAAATCTCAAATTTCTCGTTATAGCAGAGATTGCAAAAATTTTCTAAATTTTGGCATGTATTACACTGTCTAAGAATTTTCCATTTAACAATTGGCTTATAGTTCACTTGATGTAATTTTCCAGTAATGAGCTGATAGAATCTATAGATATAAATATATATCCCTATGTGTAGATAGATAGAGATATATATAGATAGATAGAGATATATAGATGTAATTGTCATCCACAGACAGCTGTTTCGTTGTATCACAACTCTTCAATGTGGCTATAGACTATTCGTTATCCCATCCAGTATCATGAGGTAGGATTGAAACCTATATATATATATATATATATATATATATATATATATATATATATATATATAGATGGATAGATAAGCAATATCTGACATGTATTGGATTTATTTCATAGTGATTGATACATACAACTTTGTACTATGGAAGTTAAGTTGTTGTAGAGTAGAGCTTGAAATAGTAGAACTTTGATTCGCTACAAAAAAAAGCATGTTTCTGCCCTCTCCAGGGGAAGAAGACTCAACCCAACATTCTGATCTGTAGGTAACACCTCCATCATCTCACACACATACACACACACTACCAAAAAGCAAGGAATTCCTTCTACCAGTAAGTATGGAAGGGGGGTCAGAAAACTTAATACCATCCCTGATAAGAATTTTAGAAAACTTTGTAAAAAAAATTACCATACATCGTTAGAATCAAGGAAGATCTAGAAGGCAAAGTAATTAATCTGAGTAAATTTAGATTTACTAGGGACACCTTTAAACTCCTTAACAAGGGCCTTAATTTCTGTTCCCGACCCCCACACTTCAACAATTACATCCTCAACAAAGATCTCAAAGACTTCTTCGGAAGAATTAAACATAAACTTCAGAAAAATATGCCAAGATAACGACATCCTAGATAGACTTAAAGACCCTAACAAATCTTTCATCCCCAAAAACATAGACACTACCATTCAAACTTTTGAACTGACAGTTAGAGAAGACATAAAAACCTACATCAACAATAACATTCAACAATCCCTACCACATGATAAGCTTACCACTAAAGAGCGAAAGGCTCTTAATGAACTCAAAGACAATACAAACTTAATCACGAGAGCAGATAAGGGTGGAGCCATAGTCATCTGGGGTTTAGATAAATACATTGTAGGAGCAAACATACAACTATGCAACACTGGATTTTTCAAAGAACTCCCTAACGATCCCTTCAACAAATACACAAACACAATAACCCAATCCCTAACAGAGTTATACAATAGCAACAAGATAAAAGAATGCAAAATATACTTAAACCTACTTGCACAAAACCCACTAGGTTCTACCTCCTTCCCAAACCTTCTAAACAAAATCAAGCATTTCACAACAATGCCAGACAAAGCACTTCTGGTCACTATGGATGTTAAATCTCTATACTCCAACATTAAACATGATGAAGGTATCCTAGCACTTACAGAAGCCCTAAACAATAGAACTACTAAAGAACCCAGTACTGAAACAATTACCACCCTTATGCACCACATTCTAACTCTAAATAGCTATAAATTTAACAACAGACACCTCCTTAGAGTGAAAGGTTGCGCCATGGGCACAGTAGGGGCCCCATCCTATGCTAATATCTCCATGGGTAAATTCAAAGAAACTCACATTTACCCTCAGATATACAACGATTGCATTTTTTATGGTAGATATATAGACATTTTTTTCATACACACAGGAGATGAATCCAAATTAGATAATTTCTTTACACATATAAACTCTGCACACAATTCAATTAAGTTTGACTATGTGAAATCTACTGAATCCATATTCTTCCTAGACACCCGCATATACATAGACAACAGCAGAAACTTCCAAACTACCCTCTACACTAAACCCACGGACACCCACAATTACCTCCACTCTAAGTCAGTCATTCCCCAACACCTAAAAAGAAGCCTACCATTTTCACAAGCCCTTAGAATTAGAAAAATCTGCTCTATGGAGAGTGAACTCAACAGAGATAACCTTGTACAATATTTCACTCAACGAGGATATCCACTAGATGATACAAAAAGCCAAATGAAAAAAGCAACTAGAATACCCAGAGATGAAACCTTTAAGCTCTCCCACAATAATAAACCTAACCGTACACCACTTTTAACCACCTTCAACAACACACACCCACCTTTAGCACACAATATCAATAGATGGAACATCCTCACGATTAAAACAGACCTAAGAGAAACATTCACAGACGCGTGTGTCATCGCCTACCGCAGGCCCCAAAACATAGAAGACATGATTAGCAGTAACAATATCATAAATAAGTCTAAAACAATATCCCTAGAATCACTAAATTCTGTAAAGCATGTGGCATAAGGTGGTTGCAACATGGACTATTTCTCAATTACACCAACTCCTTCACAAGCACTACCACCAAAAACAGTCACTAAATATTCTATAGCTCTAAATGTCGTAGTAAAAACATTACATACCTTCTAGAGTGCGATAGATGAAAATTACAGTACATAGATAAGTCCGAGTGGCAATTTAACATTAGATTCAAATATTGCAGGCACAGGAATAAATCACAAAACAATCTCAAGCCACAAGAACAGTATACAACCAATGCATTCTCCTGATAATCACTTATGAAACTAAAACATGGAACAAAACCAAGAGACACGCCTGCAAACTGAGAAGTATGCAACATGGGTATGAGAGAATAATGCTCAACCTTACATGGGGAGATCAATATGTATTCATATAAATGTATATATGATGGATGTATGTATGTATGTATGTATATATATATATATACATGTGTGCATATATATACATGTATATATACATATGTGCATAATGTGAAGTTTTTGGTGGTAAGGTTTATTAATCCTTATATGTCAATAGTCCATACATGTTTCGGGATTCTTCCCATCATCAGTGGTGTGTGTTGTGTGAGTGTGAATTAAAATGTACCATGTGGAACCATAAATGTAGGTTTCTTCAAATTTACCCATGAAGATATTAGCATTGGATGGGGCCGCTACTGTGCCCATGGCGCAGCCTTTCACCTGGAGGAAGTGTCTATTATTAAAGTTAAAGCTATTTAGAGTTAGAATGTGGTGCATAAAAGTGGTGATTGTTCTAGTGCTAGGTTCTTTAGTAGTTCTATTGTTTAAGGCTTCTGTCAGTGCTAGGATACCTTCATCATGTTTGATGTTGGAGTATAGGGATTTAACATCCATACTAACTAGAAGTGCTTTGTCTGGGATTGCTGTGATGTGTTTGATTTTGTTTAGGAGGTCTGTGGTGTCACGTATATATGATTTGATTTGTGTTGCTAAGGGTTGGATGTAGTGATCTACAAATTTGGATAGTTTGGTAGTGTGGCAGTTCGTGGAGGAGATGACTGGTCTACCTGGGTTATTTGGTTTGTGGATTTTGGGGAGTAGGTAGAACCTTGCGGGTTTTGTGGAAGTGGGTTTCAGTATATTCTGTGTCCTTTTATCTATCATGTTGCTATTGTGTAAATCTGTTAGGGATTGGGTTATTGTGTTTATGTATTCGTTAAAGGGGTCTTTGGGGAGTTCTTTGAAAAATTATGTGTTGCTTAATTGTGAGTTTGCTTCTGTGAGGTATTCATCTAAACCCCAGATGACTATGGATCCACCCTTATCTGCTCTTGTGATGATCAAGTTTGTATTGTTTTTTAATTTATTAAGGGCCTTTCGCTCTTTAGTTGTAAGGTTATCACGTGTTGGGGTTTGTTGTGTGTTATTGTTGATGTAGGTTTTTATGTCATCTCTGACGGCTAGCTCAAAAGTTTGAATGGTTGTGTCTATGTTTTTTGGGATGAAGGATTTGTTGGGGTCTTTAAGCCTATCAAGGATGTCACTATCGTGGCCTGTTTTCCCAAAGTGGGCTCTAAGTTTGATCCTTCTGAAGAAGTCACAGAGATCTTTGTTGAGGGTGTGATTGTTGAAGTGTGGGGGTCGGGGACAGAAATTAAGGCCCTTGTGAAGGAGTTTGAATGTGACCCCAGTAAATCGAAATTTACTTAGGTTCATTACTTTCCCTTCTGGGTCTTCCTTAATTCTGATGGTGTGTAGTAGTGTTTTAGTAAGTTTTCTAAACTGCTTACTAGTGTTGGAATCAGGTTTTCTAACCCCCCTTCCATATTTAGTGGTAGGGGGGTTTCCTCGTTTTTTGGTGGAGTGTGTGTGTGGGTTGATGTAGGGGTTACCTGCTGGTCAGGGTGTTTGCCTGGGTCTTCAGGATGCTTTCGAAGGGTCAATGTGATGGGTTGAGGAAGGATGCTACTCTTAGGGCTTTCCTTTTGCAGAGTATGAGGGGTAGTAGGTCTGAGGACCTTATGGTGTCTAGTGTTCTTGTTCCTATTATCTGTATGCTGGTTTTTGTAGTTGTGTTTGTTCATATAGCTATGTCTGTTCACAATATTGGTGTCAGTAATATTAGTATTTGTGTAGGTGTTCCTGTTATGTTTGTTCATATGTGTTTGTCTGTTATAGGTGTTAGTATTGTTAGTGCTAGTGTAGGTGTTTTTGTTTTGTTTGTTCGTATGCGTGTGTCTATTTCTATCGTTGTTCATGTGGGTATGGATGATGTTTTTGTCAGTATTGGTGATTCTTGTTGGGTAGCCTGTGTCTGTGTGTCTAGTGTTAAATCTGTGTTTGGTGGGGGAATTGGTTTTTGTTTGGTATGTAGGTGGTAGGTTGGGAGTGGGTAGCAGAGGCCTGATGGCTCTTTTGGTGGGTTGTATCTTAATTTCTCTCATATTCTGTGGATTCGCAGATCTGTGTGTGATGTTGTGTCTAAGTTTGTTGTATTTTTTAGTTTTGGTGAGGTTAAGTTGTTTTTTTCTTTCTCCTATGTTGATGTTGATAGCTTCCTGTATTTCATTATACTCATCTGTGTCTGTGTGTTGTTGTAATTTTTCTTCCAATTTGCTGATATCTGTTAGAGTGTCTTTGATGGTTTTTTGGCAGAATTGGATGGTGTCATCTAAAAGTTCCATAGAAAGTGTGTGGATCTTGTTATTCCATAAATTAAGGAAATCTACATCCTGGTTCCCTATGGAGGGGTGTAGGGAGATCCTGAAATTCATGGGAGTAAGTTTATTGTCCTTGCAGGACTTTATATATATATATATATATATATATATTGGAAGAGAGAGAGTTCAATCCACATCACACTCCCTCCCTATAAATGCTTTGTGTTAGACAAGAAATTAAATAGTGAAAATATTTTGAAAATAGTGAAAAACTCATCAAACAAATCTGTTGAAGTGATGTACACCAGTTTTATTACAGTTTCATAATATTCAAAAAGGTCAAGAAAATGAGAGATCCATAAAATTATAAATATACATACATATATAAAGTTAGACTTCAACAGTATATCAGATAATGATGTTAGAGGAGAAATTTTGGTAGTCGATTTTCTTTCCAGTTATCTCACAAACATAAAAAGAGGGCAAAATTCATTTCAGTTGGTAAGACCTACTGCCATTCCTTCTCTTTTAGTCATACTGTAATAGTGGTCCCCCTTTGCTCTCAGATATAGAACTTGAAAATTAGAGCAGCTGGAGTTATCTACCTTTTTTTTTTCTTTTCAATTGTTCATTTTTTCTTTGGTCAGCCTATTCCTCTCTGACACAGAAGGCAGTCAAGATTCCATGTCAATTGGAAGGCCGAGAAGCATTCGAATGTCCACGACTTTCTGGTACAAATCATTCTTTTTATTTTCCATGAAAGGAGCCAGACTTTTGAGGAGTTCTTCCTGCAGTTTTTCTGTCATTAAAGATTTGTTGTTCAAGTCTGTAAGGAAAGGAAACAGTGTTGATAAAATACAAGAATGAACATGAATAATTTTCACAAAAACTTCTATAGTGAGATTTGTGGTGATAAAATAAATTGGGATAAGGGTTTGATTATTCATTGAGAAGAGAAATTGTTACTGTTAATTAAGGATTGTTTTTACTTCACTTTTAGTAACAAGAATGTATAGAAGCTTGTTCAAATTACAGAGGTTTGGGGATTAAGATATTCATGGTTATTCCATGATTCAAGCAATTGCTACATGTAAGAAATCTTCTACAAAGGGAACTATCAAGTTTGATATTTTTCTGACAATCCATTTTTCAATCTTTTTGTACTATTGGGTCATCTTTGGTTAACCTCCAAGGAATATTTCATTTGAGGAGGAAAACTGGTCTGAATGAATCAGTATGTAATAAGGAAAAATCCTCATCTCAGAAATTCAGAAAATACTTCTTCCTAGCTCTAGTACTATAATGCCTGGATGATATAAAAGTTTGGTTAGCAGTGTCACTACTGCAAATACTTACAGATATATTATTAAGGATCTTCAGATATTTAAGAATGTAAGTTATAGTACACATTCAATTTTGTTCTTTGATTTAAAAACAAAAAAAATTGGCAATTAAAATGTCACCCCCTCCCATTTTCTATTCTGTTTTGCCGGAAAATTCATAAAAACAAATTAAAAGTATAAATTAGTTTTAGGGAAATAAAAGTTGAGAAAATGAATACTTTCATTCTTTATATTTCATCCCTAGTTATCTTGTGATTAAAAAAAATAAAACTTTGCTCCTGAATGTCCACCATATTTGTTACTGCTGCTAAAAACAAGCTTCTTCTCACCACTGAGTTTCCTGATGATTTGAGTGATCACAGCCAGTGCTTCAGATCGTATCACAGTGTACTTCATATTGCCTGAAACAAGATAAATATTTGTATTGTACAGATTCATGAATAAAATAAAAAAGAACCTGGAATGCGTAAGGCTATAATCATTGTCTCTAGGTTTGCCTTACATTCAAATTAGTAAACTGGTAAAAGGCAGCAGAGGTGTTGGTAGTAAATGCAGATAAAACTTATTTTTAGATAGAGCAGGCACTGAAACTGAATGATATGAACAAATACGTAGAAGATATAAAATGAAAACTGGTCCAATAAGATAGGCCTATCAAAAAGTAACCTTTGGCCTGAGTACATAAAAGCAGCATCAAATGATTGTTTTACATCAATTTACTGTACAAAAATAATGCTCAAATTGCTGAACTACATTTGCTTGTCAGAGGGCTGGTTGCATCTAATATGGACACCCTTCCAAAGAAAAGGATCTACTCACCAAGACAAGGTATCACAGATGAAAGGATTTGATTGACGATTTTAGTTGCAACACGGATGTTGTTCTTAAGAGTTTCTTCATCTTCCCATAGCAACAATCTGACAGAGGACAAAATATTCAATGCAAATTAAACACAGCCTATTTACCCCATTACTAATAAAGAACATTTTAGAATGTTACATTTAATGATAAAATTCAACATGGATTTCAATCGTATTATCATCGTTAAATGCTTGCCTGAGTTTTTTTTTTAATAACTTAACAGATTCTTATTCAATTGGTGAATTGCATTTATTTCAATTATTTTTTTAGACACTTTTCCAAGGTTTAAGAAAAAGAAAAAAAGATTTCATGTGTCAATAATTAACAATGAATTTTCTCACCTTTCAGTGAATTTTTGCATTGACTTCATAACTGAAACTTGGATTTTCCACATTCCACGTACTAAAGACTGGCAAAGCTGATCGCAGTAGGCTTCTTGATAGGTAGCTGTGAAGATTAAAAATATTGATACTTGAAAACTCTTTGAATATTTTTAGAGTTCTAATCTGACATATTGTAGCCATTTTTTTAAATAACAATCCTTAAAAAAAAATCTGTATTTCATAAAGCTTAAAACAGCCATTATATTTCATAGATTTACACTAAAAATCTTATAGTTGCTACATTTTCTTCTTGAAATAATCTTTGGGTAATCCTTAATGACGGAAAATGTAACATCGGAGGTAACTCAGTTATAATCAACTATGGATCGTCTCCACTAAGATTATTGCCAAATCAGACAAATTTTACCCTTCTCAGGCCAAGTCTAAGGTCTAGTTTGGAAAAGATATTTTGATTATACAAATAAAATCATTCAAACATTTTCAAAAACACAACACTTGACTCACTGACTGGCAAATGACTGAAATTTCAGTCATTGCAGTTCAATGAATATTTCTATTCTCCAACTTGGGGTTGGAGAAAAGAAATATTCAGCCAAACCACAGTTCTCTTGGAGTCATTCAACAAGTTCGGTTGGTAAATTTTTCAATAAAAGAAAAAAAATTATTTCATTACAGACTTTCAACGTTCGTAACTTGTATGTATACTTCTCCAATAACAGAAAAAAACTTATTTTATTACCAACCGATAATGTGTGTAATCTAGTGTGATATATTTTTTATTTTCTCAAAATATGTCACACAGACGTCCAACAACTACTTAGAATATTGAAAATGAAATTTTATTGACATTCTGTAGAGTGTGCGATCAACTACAAAGAAAAAACATTGGCATGGAAGTGTTCCATAACCTTGTGTTAAATGGTGAAAATTCAGTAGAGAATCCTCAATAGATTGCAGGCTTTGACATGGACATTGGTTAACCGACTGTTGTGGAGGTGGATGAATCGAATTTTTTTTCACCAAATGACTGGAGATCCTACAATAACAATGGTCTGTATACACCCAAGGAAATTTTGCTGATTCTGATGTACGTATTCATCTGGAGAATATGTGGATGAGAGCCAGCCCAAGATATGTATTTGTCACCTCTCTCACCCTCTTCCCAAGCTACTAGCATGAGTATGTTAGGTACACCTGAGAACAAATCTAAGCCTTTCAGTCACTTTCTTGTGGCTGTTCATGATATTTATACATGCCTCAAAGTAATATATTTATCTTAATTGAAAATTAAAATTGTTTTTGTTTAGAGAACACAGCAGAATTCATTTTCATTGTTACATCTTCAACTGGAATTCATTTTCATTCAGAACTTTCAATTGTTTCAAAACTAATGGACATACTAATTTCAGGTTCACAAGATATTCTATATTAACCTAAGATTTGAAAAGATGGATATCATATCCAGCAGGTAAGCACTCCGGGGAGGTTTGTTCCACCAAAGCCATTTGGAGCAAGCTGCTGTTGGAGTGAAAATTGAAAATTGCAACAAGTGATTAGAAAGTGTGTAGGATTTATTATATATTGCAAATTGTGTTTTGACTGGAAAATCTCCAGGTGATATAGTTCCTCTGAACACTTTCTATGAAAATAGAGATAGGGAAGTGCCAGGCTCGCTACATGACGTTGATGGGAGAGCGGTTGGAGAGATGAGAATAGCTCATCACCAACTAATCCATACACTCGATTCTACACCCTATCAAGGCTAGGTAACACCTACTGGGTGGAACCAGCCCAAATGTGTGAGCAATATTCCATTTGGGATCACATCTGACTCTTGTAGAGATACAAGATGGCAGGTTGGGTCAGATATTTTCTGGAGTGGTATCATGAACCTATTATTTTTACCACATCCATGGCAGATAAGAGTTCCACTTCAAGCCTGGTGTGAACTCAAGGCCAAGAAGTTCATCAAAGCATTGTACCTCTTTGAGAGTGGATTCATCCATCTGGATTGGGGAAAAGATATTCTATTGAAGGACACAAGCCACTTTTCCCTCAAGGAATAGATCAGATGCCATATTCTGGTGATTGAAGTCCCAAGAAGAATGCTTATAGAGTATGGTATCATTGGCAAAGATGTTAACAAAAGACCTGATGATATTGTCAGGCAGGTCATTTATAAACATCCAGAAGAGAATAGGCCCAAGGAGGTACACTAGCATTGATACTATAAACACCCAGGAACTGGCCATTAACAGCTACCCACATAGTTCTCCCAGACAAAAAGGACTCTATGATTGAATGCACTCCGCCCAAGATGCCATAATTGATGAGCTTGAGGAGCAATCTTTTGTGCCATGCCTTGTCAAAAGCCTTACAGATATCCAAAGCAATAGCATATGCAGCAAAGCTACCATCCAGTGCTTCACTAATTCTGAGGATGATAACAATCAGCAAATCAGCAGTGGATCTGGAAGATCGAAAACCATACTGGATATCACTCAAAAGATTATCTCTGTCAAGACAAATCAAGACATGCCTATTGATGACAGACTCGAACATCTCTCTAATGATGTTCAGAAGGATAATAAGCCAATATTGAGAGGGACTGGAACATTGACACAATCTCAAATCCATTTATAATAGCGATTTGCCTTGGTTCAGAACTTAGTTGGTAATTATCCAAAATTCATGGAATCAGAGCCTTTCCTGATCAATTCTAGCTTGGACCAATTCAGCATAACTGGATTTTGCATCACTTAAAAACCTGTGGAAACAGTTTCTTATAGTTCTAAAAGCAGCAAAAGTTTCACTGCAACTACCAGTTACGTATAAAAGGTAAAAATGATTACATAGGGCTATGGCTGTGGCACAATCTGGGGTAAACCATGTTCGACTATTAGGCTTTTTGCTGATATTTCATGTGTGGGATGAAGTTTTTAATGCCAGCTAATATCCAGTCTGGAATTTTTTTTTCCCCCAGCTAACATGTCATAGGCCAGCGTAGCAGGGCATAGCCCATCACTCCCCATGGTTTGCACACTGAAAATTATTCCGGCTGTTCCTGTTGGATGCTCGGTACCAAAAGGCCCAGCCACATCACTTGCTTTGGGTGGGGATGGTGCACTCTAAGGGCGACTACCCAAACACTACACCTAGAGGGCATCCGTTCCTGCTGGCTCATAGACCCCAAGATACTCAGCCACATAACTTTGGGTGGAGGTAATGTGCTCTGAAAGCAACTACCCAAACCCTTCACCAAGAAAACACCTGTTCCTACTGAGACGTCGGTCCAACAGCGACCATTTAAACATAGCTCTAAAACTATCACCAAAAGGACAACATTATTCATAGGCACCAACAACATCAGAACACTGTCAACTGACATGCACCTAACAAATCTAGAAAGTGAAATCAAAAATGTCAAATGGGACATCATAGGCATTAACGAGGTAAGAAGACCCGGAGAAGAACTAATCGAACTGAGGAGCTGACATCTTCTTTACAGCAATGGAAAAGAGAAAGTAAAACAAAGTGGAGTAGGCTTTCTCATCAATAAGTACCACAAAGACAATGTAACCGGCTTCAAAGCCGTCTCTGACCAGATAGCTAGCGTCACCATACAACTTTCAAACTCAATATAATCCAAGTCTACGCTCCCACTTCGCAATCAACCCAAGAGGAAATAGACAACTTCTATGATGACTTGAACTTCCTACTCCAAGACACCAGAAATGTCATCATGGCAGACTTCAATGCACAGGTAGGATAAGGAAATGAAGATTGCATTGGCAAATTCGGATACAAAGTATGGAACAAGAGAGGAGAAGATCCTGTAAACTTCACAGCGGCTAACGGATTCAAAATCATGAACAACTTCTTCAAGAAAAGACCTAATAAGAAATGGACTTGGAAGAGCCATAATCATGAAACAAAGAATGAAATAGACTATATCCTAACTGACAAAAATGATATTGCCAAGGACATCCTAGTTCTGAATCAATTCCATGTAAGCAGCAACCACAGAATGGTGAGATGTAAAATGCAAATAAACACCAAAAGAGAACAGAGAGAAATGTTCCTCACCAAGCTGCAACCACTAAACAAACCAAAAGAACACACTTGATCCTTCAAACTTGAACTGAAAAACAGATTTAGAATTCTTACTGAACAAGACGACACCAACATCAATGAACAATACAACAAAATGACAGCATCTATAATAAAAGTCACCACTATATTCAAATCAATGAGCACACAACCCATCAGTAAAATCTCAGATGAAACCAGAAATCTCATGCAAAAACGCAGAAACCTCAAGCCACTGAAAACAACAAGAGAAAATTGATGACACTGAATAATCAAGAAAAAACAAAGGGAAGACAGAAGAAAATACATGACGGCAGTCATCGAATCGACTTTCGAAAGAGGTTGGGGCTTCAAAGCTATAAACAAAGGCCTCAACTCAGGACGAAAGCAAATAACCAGCATACTCGAGGAAAATGAAAACTTAACAACAGACAGAAACAGGATAGTCTAACGTGCCAAAGAATTTTTCCAAAAACTTTATTCGTCCAAACAAGGACTACAAAACAATGAACAAGATACGCAAGACATGAGCAATCAACTCTAGAACTTCCTAGAAATAACCCTGTTATGAAACAAGCCATTAAACAGACAAAGAAAGGAAAGGCCCCCTGACCAGACAACATCACCATCGACCTACTCTGAAAAGCAGGTAAAATCATCACTAGGAAACTGGCTGTCCTTTTCAACTTGTGTTGCAGAGTAAAGTCCCAGATATTTGGAACACTGCTATCATAATGCTTTTATATAAAAAAAAGAAACCCGAACAACCTCAACAACTATAGATCTATAAGCCTACTCAACTGTGTATACAAACTTTTCACAAAAATCATCACCAACCGAATCACAAAAACACTTGAAGAAAACCAATCACGAGAGCAAGCTGGCTTTAGAAGAAGCTACTCAACCATAGACCACCTGCATTTAATAAATCAGCTGAAAGAAAAAGTAGCTGAATATAAACTACCACTCGCTGTAGCATTTATTGACTTCAAAAAGGCGTTCGACTCAGTAGAAATCCCTAAGGTCATGGAGGCCATCAGTCGGCAAGGTGTAGATCCAGTATATGTTGAAGTATTGAAACATGTATACAATCACGGCAGCTCATTTATCAGGCTACATAAAGACTCAGACCCCTTTCAGCTCCAGAAAGGAGTAAGACAAGGTGATACCAGCCCATCCAAACTCTTCACAGCCTACCTCAAGATGATCTTCAGAAGGCTAGACAAGGAGAGTAAGGGAATTAGAATAGACGGTAGACCACTACATCTACCTAGGACAATGAATCTCCATGAGACCCTCAAAAGAAGAAGAAATCAAGCAAAGAATCACACTAGGATGGCTAGCCTTTGGCAGAGCTAGCTCAACCGGCAAAAATAATAAGATCCCATTAATCCTAAAGAGAAGGGTGTGTAACCAATGCATCCTCCCAATAGTCACTTATGGAGCTGAAACATAGAACCTAACCAAGAGACAGATCCACAAATTGAGAACCATGTAACGTGCACATGAAAGAATTATGCTGAGCCTCACATGGAGAGACCACAAGACAGCACAGTACATCCGGGAAAAGACAAGAGTCAGGGACATCATAGAATTCATCAAAAATCTCAAATGGCAGTGGGCTGGCCATGTTGCACGAATAGCGGACAACCAATGGACATCGCTACTCACAACATGGATCCCAAGATTACTTGTGCAACCTAGGCTGGCAGAATATTGATGGAGAGACAAGCTAGACAAATTCAGAAAGCGATGCCCATGATAGAGAAGTGTGGCGAATCCTGGGGGAAGGTCTATGTTCAACAATGGACGTTGAAAGACTGATGATGATGAATATCCAGTCTGAGATGAAAGATGCTTGATATTTGAAGAAAGTCCCAAGAAGAGCATCTTCCATGAATGATCGAAAACTATCCAAATCAGCTTTAGAGTATCTGTACACAGTCCGTTGGAAATATTGATGTTGACAATGACCATAGAGTGATCAGACTTATCCAGAGGAGGTATTTGCAACTATTTGTATTGATGGTCAGAAAAAGGTCTAAAAAGTTGGGATGTTGGCCTATGGCACCAAGAATACAGGTGGGCTGGTCAACAATCAGAGTAAACTCGTAAGCAATGGAGAAGACCAAACAGTATCTCCCTTCAAGGTCAGTTCTGTTGGAATGAAATAACTACTCTTCATAAAGGACATTGAAGTCTCCACAGATCTGAATGTTGGCTAAGGGGTATTCTACTGAGATTTTAATTATCTGATTGATAGAGAAAGAAAGGAAGAGTTGTTCTTACTTTGAGTTTGTTCCACTTTAGGCCAAGCTTTTCCCAGACAATCAAAGACATTTTCCTGGTAAGTAACTCTGATTCCAAGTGTAGAGGTCGAACTGTCTCCATCTTCATTCAATTCACTCTCAGACTGACAAAGAAGAGATGAAAACACAATAAATTGACTTATTTACAAGAAAAACAAAGAAAAATGATGCAACAGAAACCAACAGTTGCATTTTTGAGAAGGATTTGACTTGAATTAAGTTTTAGTTTAGCTTTTTAGTTTATAACAATGAGAGAATGAAGTAAAATTACACATAAAATTTTGTTACCTCTTCTCTATCTGCATGCCACTTCTATTTGATGCAGAGAGACTGGAGATTGCTTTTTGATTTTGGTAGGGTTAGGGCTATGCTCATTAGGTTTAACTAAATGCTGCAGGATCCACTATTCAACTATTATTTCATATTTATTGTCTACCAGTTAAAAATATCAATTCCTAAAATGAACAGCATCTGTGTTATGAGTTCTTAAATATGTATATATTTACATACGAGTAGGTAGACAGATACAGAGTAACTTGCTTTGAAAGTAGGGATTCCCAATATGATTGGCCTACAGAAAATGAAAAGTACAAAAGTTCATTTTCGACAGGCTATATGGAGCCAAATCCAAAATAATGATAATATGAATATAATTTTCTGATGTACAGACTCAAGGTTAGTCTTGCAGTACAAAATTTCATTTTTATAGATGCATCTTGAAAGATTCATTATTAGTTTATCAAAAACATCATGTGTACAAATCAAGCGAAAATATTTTTCCTTTGCAGTGTTTACACTATAAATTGAACATAGGGTGATGTTTTAAATAATACTTAGTAATTCGATGAGCCACTTCACTCACTTCCCCTACAGAGGTTACTTTTTCTCAAAAGCAAAGATTTCAATTTAATCACTGGTTTCCATCAATGAACTTAGATTTTTTTTTTTTGACAACTATTTACCAGGCCCGATTATTTTTCTCACCTTGTTCAAAGTTGGCTGCAGTAACAACCAGAGAGTTTCAAATCTATCAATCTCGTACAACTCCAGTATCCTGCCTGCACATTGGAGAGCCTGTATTCTGTATGTTGGGTTCTCCTTTTTGCATTCTCGCAGAACAACTTCCACGATCTGAAAAAGAGAGAAAAATTGTTTTAATATAATCTTGTGCTGCATTAATTCATTTATCATTTTTTTCAAGTAATTGGTTTTTGCTTTTATCCAATAATAATGTTCATTATTTACTTTTTCCTTTTAAATGAAAGAAAGCATCACCAACATGACACTCAAAATAATTACATAGTTATAGCTCTTATACAACGAATCAAGCAAGTGTAATATAAGTTTGAGGAGTTACTACTAATCAACTTTCCAAAGGTCAGCCAGTTTTTTTGCATCACGGTGCTCAAATATTCTGAACTCATCTGAATCATGATGCCATCTCATTTTCCATCAGGCCCAATTTTGCTTATGATCTCGAGGGATCTTCATTATAAGTCATCATGTCCAAAGGTAGTCTGATATTCTTGCAGTATTCAAGTTTGCTAATAGCTCTTAGGATATCTCTGACAGACCTTAGAACTATAATGTCTATTGGATAATGATTCAGTACTTGTATGGATCCCTGGTAGATCCCTTTGGCCACAAAGGAATGGAAGGAAACAAAAACAGCCACACCCAGACTGAGGAGTTCTCTTGAAAACAAAACAATCTCTGGATCAATTTTAGATGTCTACACATTTTTACTAAGAGCAAAGAAGTATTCACATATCTATTTTATTTGACAGGAACAATATTTGTCTTTGTCTCTCTCAACTGACACATATTATGGCTTCTGAAGAGATTATCATTCTCTATTATATATACTGAATTATCTTGTTGTAGTCAAAAACAATAGACACCTGAATAGTACAATGAAAAAGACAAATCCAAGATGACACATCAGAGTAAAAATGATGCATCTTATATGCTAGCGGATATAGAAAGTACTGGAGTTTGGTATTGAAGCCTAGGTATAAAGCCAGTATTTCAAATGCAGACCTTCCCAACACGGAGGATTGGTGTATCACATTTCTCCTCAACCCAGTTTCTCTAATTTGGCTTTGTACCAAACTTATTCAACTTTGTAAATATCAGTGTGTGCCATCTTTATACTTGCAAAGTTAGAATAAATTTGATACAAGGCCAAATTAGGGAAACTGGGTTGAGGAAAATTGTGATACCCCAATCATCAAAGTTAGGAGGGTCAGTCTGCCTCTAAAATCAGCAATTGAAAATTTAATTGTTGTAAATTTACCTTAGGTAAACTTGGTTTGCTTTCATCTTCAGACTCTTCTTTCCTTTTTTGGAGGGAAAGTCTGAAATGAAAAAAATTAAAAATGTAACTCTCGATAAATGTGAAAATACAAATATAGTATGTATAGTTGTTGGGAAGTATCTTGATAACTCACCATTATCACAGTAATAGATATAACAACACTGCCTACTCCAGCTCTTTTGAATGTAATGGACACAATTACAATGGGAATCAAAATTTGAATAAAAAGTCACTTCATGTTTATCATGTTGATTCTCGGATATTGACCACACAACAATTTTTTCTCTTTCAGTATCAAAGTAATGTACATATAAATGTAAAAAAAGTTGAGCCTTCTTTGATTTAATTTTTCAGTTTTTTTCTTTTCTGCTATAATCATTATCAGTACAGTATTACAGTTTCATAGCTTGGTTTTACAAAGGAAAATTTGTGGTAGGCTCCCTCCAGTGGCCAGCAAGGCCTATGCAAGAGAGGCAGGTGTAGAGTAGTTCTCAGGTCTACGCAATGAAATTATAAGAAGTGCAGCATACGTGTGACCAATCACACCCTTCAAGCCAAGGGTTTACATGCCACAGGCCACTGAGGTAGGACGATCGGAGCAAGGTCCTAAAACAAGATAATATATATCTGGTCCTGTGCCAAACTAAGCTAAGCATAGTAAATATAATAATCGCAACCATTTCTCTTTGTGGCAATGTTTCGATAAACTATATGACGTGATCAGAAAAGATCATCTAAATATTAGGAGGAAAACAAATGCCTCAGGGTCAATAATGCTTTTTGTTTTTCACAAGTCACAAGGTACACAGAATCATTCTTCTTTATGTTGGTAAAAATCTTTACAATGACATTTATCAAATAGTGATTTATTTTTTCCACATAGAACAGTCTTACAATCACATTTTACAAACCAGCAAAAATAAAGAGGCATTTTTGCATAGACAGAAAGAAATAGAAATGTTGGATGCAAAATAGCAAGAAAAAGGAAAATATCAACTCACTGACAACTGCAACAAATATTTTCTAATGCCTCTAATAAATTTTCCTGTAAAACAGAGATAGAAAATTCAGAGTAATAACCAGGGAAAAAATAAGCAAAATGGCTTTTCCATAATACATTATCAGTCGATTGGCTGAGCCCCCCACCCTGTATATTGCATAGGCCCCAAGTTTTTCTTTAGATTCTTGAACTAAACCATGTGGCATAACGAAAAAGTGAGGGTAAACTTCGGCTATCTTTCTCTGACCCCCAGTAATGATCGCCAAGAGAGTATCAGAATTTAGGGATAGAGTAATAGAAGATTCAATATCTTGAGAATTATACATCACAGAACAGCAAATAATATCACAAAATGTGAAGTACTCTCTAAATTATAATTTCATGCAAATTGATGTTCAAATTAAGTCATCAGTTGTCAAAAGGTCATGGTATTCAGCTATAAATGAAAATTTCACCTCTTGGAGAAAAAAATCCACTGAAAATTTTTACACCACCGACAATTGGAAAAATCAGAAAACATTCAATTGAAGATAGTCATATGGATTTAGGGCCTCTTCTTACCAAAAATTCTGGTATATCTTATCATTACCATCACACTCATTCAATAGAACCAAAAGGGTTCTTGTATTGGGAAACATGTTTCCCATCCTGCTGACTTTGTTATTTACAAAACTTTAAGCAAGAGACTCCATGTTTACAGCAGATACAATTATCATTTTGTGCATTTGCACAGGATTGTATACTGTATTGGAATTGACCTTACTGCTCTTGTTGGCATCAGTAGTTCTGCTTCTGTTGTATCCACAGACAGCGGCATTCAGCACTAGGGTTTAATAAAGATACCAACTAGTGTGTGTCTGTGGATGTGTTCATTTGTGGCATGGCTTGTGGGTAAACATATACCTAAAGATAAAGCTTTGCTGTGATGATACATGTGAATTTTTAGTTGGTCCATTGTTGTGCATTTGCTGTTGTTCTTTAGTACTTGTTAGTACACGTTAGCATCTCAAGTTAAAGAAGACCTCTGCTGTGTACACAGCAGAGGTCTTCTTTAACTTGAGATGCTAACATGTGTATTGGAATAGAGTCCCCAACACCAGCGCTTTAACCTACGTTCCAAAAGACCATTACAATGATGGATGTCGAAATAGTACAAATACATCTGTATCAGAAGATGGTACAATAATGAGCACATTTCATCACAAGAGAAAAGATACTTCCATGTAGATAATTCCCCATGTAAATTACTGATGTTGAGCATTTCATAGAAGATCAGATCCAACAGTGTCACAAAATTCTTCTTTCTAGTGCTTCTAGTGATGTTCTTTTCACTACAAACTTGCCTTCCAGGAATGGTAGGTGTATTTCTGGTGCAGTGTCTGGCAGATTGAGCATATCCTCTGAATATAAGCCACATCATCACAGGTAATTGGCAGAATCAAATACTGCACAGATTGAAGCAAGGCCTGGACTGTCTGAAGGTGCAAATTCCGATTTCCCCCATGATTACAGTAGATCAGGTTCTCCATTTGAAATATCAGATCAATGAAGGTGTCCCAATACTTGCTTCATTATGGCTTCAGAATTCCAAGAGTTATCTCATTTCTTAAGCTAAAAATATGCAGCAGTCCACCTGAATTTTTTTTGTGTGTTTATATATATATATATAGTTTGATTTTAAATATACATAGTATATTTTTAGATTATATTTAAGATTATTTTGATTTTTTTTCCTTCAAAAAATCAATACGAGTTGGCAAACGTGTAGAACAAAAACCAACAAATACATATGAGAGACAATCCAAATGGATAATACAGGTAGACCTTGAATAGTGCCAATAATTTGTTCAAAAATTTTCCCAACAGTTGAAGATCTCATTATAATTCAATGTGTTTTTTTTTTTCATCCTATACTTAGTTACACTAATCTGTATTGCATCAATACCACAATATTCAGGGTATTGCTGGTTATAGTAAACCTTATAAATAGTTTAAATGTATTTGGACTAGAAAGCACCCAGAAAGAGCATACCTCTGCATTGTCCAGGGAAGTAATTGTGCATTGATCCGCCCCCAAATTAAATCACTTTCTGCACCCTTCCAGAAAATTCACTTAGAACTTTTGAGATATCATTTGAAAAGACATGAACTCAAGCATGATGTAGGGGAAGTAACTGTATATGGATCCACTTTAAAATCTAATCACTTCCTTGGAGGCCTATTGTCCAAGTTTTGTGCATAGTATAGGTTTTGATGTAGTACATATCAATATAACTAAGTATACGCTGAAAAAAAAAAAAAAAATCATCATAAAATCTTGACAGTACACACACAAAATTACATTGAAATTCATTGAGAACTTTTTGAGATATTGTGAGGACAGATGTGAAATTTCGGCAATAACGTTGGTTGAGTGAACAAAAAACTACGACACGGGATGTAATTGCGCAGAGATCCACTCTTCCAAGATCTAACAGAAACTGTTGCTATTTCTGGGAAATTTTCATGGTAATAAAGTAACAGTATCTACTCAACTTCTTTAACACAGATAGAGGGTTTGGCTCCACATTTTTGTAAATTAATTCTTCCATACAAATAAAAATTTCTTATATCTTTTCTAAAAACATCTCTGTTCCCCATTTCTAGATCTTATGTGTCTATATTATTCAGTGTAATTTTATAAGGTTAGTGAATGATGACTAAATTCAATCAACAAGAGTCGCTAATGATTTTAGAAAATTCCCTCAGTCCCAGGTAATGTCAGGTAAACTTTTCCTCAAGAGAAAATTTGAAGATTTTTTTTAATTTGGTCCTGGATGCACTTTACCTTCCCTTTCCATGTTCTTCCTGATAACCCTTTCAAGACCGCTGAAAGCAGAAGATCTAAACTTGGCGATTCCAGGGTTTTGCCCAATTTTTTGGCCACAGTGCCAATTGCTGTGGCAGCTTGGGCTTTAGTGTTCCACATCTGAGACTCGAGGCATGAACTGAGGATTTCTGTAATTTCTGTCAAGTAGAGACGGATTCCGGATTCCGTGCCTAAAAAGAACAACGTCAAACAGCTTTTGAGAAAAACAGATTTACCCACTAGCTCCTTGAGACTTACACATTTTTATCTGTAATTTCATAAGAGCTGTCCTGGATCTCGAAATCAATATGAAATTAAAAGTTACATTTTTCTTACTTAACACACTTCCACATAATAAGCAATCATCTCTCTCTCTCATATATACATAAATGTTTCAGATGTTGTTTTTTTTAAACTCTATTTTAGATGTTTTCTGTGGAAAATGCCAGTGATGTCATAAATAGAATTCATTCTGACCATATTAATTCTTTGATGGAATTCTTTCACATGACTTCAAATTTTGACAAAACAGTTGTTTAATTATTAACAGTAATGGCAAGTTTAATTCATTTTTCATGACATATATGTCCAAGTAGACTTCTAAAAAGGGATTTATGGGACATATATATCCTAGCAATCATAGAAATTTCAGGATAAGTCCCAAGAGTCTCAAAAGGGGCGTATATGAAATCTTCTTGGGACTACTTATTCACATACAATTCTTGTGTGTTGTCTTCAGTGTTTGCCTATCAAAATGTAACAGGCATATTTTCAAGAATTGTCTTCTGTTTTTACAATACCAAAGCAGTATACTTAGACAAAAATGGCTTCCTACAGAATGATCATAAAACTAGAACAACCATTTGTCAGATGTATCTTAATATTGTTTTGGAAACTACAGGCCCTGTAAAAATCCCGTAATAGTAACAGAAACAATAAATAAATCTCTAATGAACAAATCTCACATTGTTCAAAATGGAGTTAAACGATGCCCAATAGGCCTAGTCATATGGGAGGACCTTTGATTTGATTTCTTGGACAATTTGACTTTGAAAAGAGAAATAAGTGGTAAGTAAAGTGAATATTATATTTTATAAATACAAGGCTGCAATATCCCAACATTGAATATTGAATAAATTCTCCAAACAATTAAGAAATTCTCCATTTGATTAAAAAGAAATTTATAGCAATTAGAAAATAGAAAGTGTGTAAAAATGCTAAATATAAAACAAAGAAAATGTGTATAAATTCAACTCACCAGGGGTTATTTCAAACCAAACATCATCCCAAACTGACATGTTAGTATCAGGATCTAAACAGGGACAAAATGTAAACATCAGTAGAAAAAAAAAATGAAATGGACCTCAATCATGTCTAGTAGATTATTTTAGTACTAGCTGTTCACGTAGCCTGTTATGTCATGGGTAGGATTTCCCAAACAAATATAACACACTACTAATTCCCACAAATGATTGCATTTATAGAGACAACTCATGATGATTGTTTTGGAGGGAAGAACAAATGAAAAATAATCATTGTATTTTAGCGAGAATTGCATTTGAATCTAGTAATTTGTAGACAAGGATTCTGTAATTTATAACTGCCCACTGTCTACTCCAGTACTCACCTACTTAACTTCAACCATTTTCTGCATGAAAGAACAAAATATGGCAGTAAGGAAAATCAATGATTGATTAAGTAGCAAATTTTACAAATTTTTTTTAAAAACAATTTTTCATATTCAATCTCTATGCATTGAGAATGAGGAAAGAAAGAATGGTCAGTGGCAAGTAATTGAAACAAGTGTTAATGACAGAACAGGGCTATCATATACATAGACTAGACCTAAGACAAGCTGAGATAGAGGTCAAAAAATACGCCAAATGTAACCAATTCATAACAATAAAAAAATAATAGACTTTATATCAAAAAGACGTCACAAAAAGTTAACTTCCTGCAAAGAAGATGAAACAGAAGTTTTTCCTACCCTTTTCTGTGTCCTTCTGTTCATGCATAGCAAAGAATACGAAAGGCATCACCAAAGCAGCATGTCTCTTCAGAATGTCAGGATTATGATGGCTGACAGCATGCAACGTTATTCCACATGCTGTTTGAGCAGCTTCGTCTGTAAGATACAAAAAGACAACAAAAAAAATGAAAATGACATGAAATCAACTTCGAATGGAACACATTCTATAAGGTGTCTATAAAGTCCTTATCGATTTTTGATTAAGTCGTATAATAAAATAGAGACCTTATTGACACAATTTAGTTCTATTGTTTTCACAGCTGTGATCCTCCTCTTTCAGGTAAGTTAATCTCCCCTGAACTTTTTGCTAAATTCTTCTTTTTATTCTATTCAATTCACAAAAGGGCTCTATTTTTTAAAATCCTTTTCTTGCAAAGCCCATGTTATGAAGAGTGACCAAGTGTAGAGGACTTCAATGATTCCCTGACACATCGTAATATTTTTCACATGCAATAATCAGTATACAAAATTTCTTTAACAAACTAAAAACTTTTTAGCTCATCTTAAATTTCAATTTTTTTCATTTTTTTTTGAGAGAAAAAAACCCAAACTGAATCATCATCTGAAAAAACAAAACAAATTTTTATTTGGATTATATCTCAATACTGATTGTTTCAAAATCTTAATTATGATTTTAAAACAAGTAGCAAACTTGGCCCACGTTGACAATGACATTCATAAGATTCTATAGTAATCAGTAGAATCTTCTTTGAGTGCAGAAGTCACAGTGAGGGAAAGGGTGTAATATTGCCAGTTATACATATTATAGACTATGTTCTTTTGGGGGTGCAACCATACATTTGACTGGACTAAAAGCAGTGGTTTCATAACTTTGAAAATATGTTGGTCCCTGATATAAATGGAATATTCTGACAGACCCCTATTTGAAGCATTTAGTTTTCAGATAATTGAACAACAATGAACCAATGACTTAGAATAATTGAAATACAGCGTTTTTCAATTTGTATTAAATCATATTTTTCCAAGTTTTTAAAATACCATTATTACATAAAAATATTGCAGTTACCCCAATATGAAAAAAAAAAAAGAATGCTTCAAATCAATTGATATCACTTGAAAGAAATCCACAGTATTTTTTTTAACATCAAAATACATTCTAAACATTTTAAATGAAAAAGTGAAAATACTGATAGTCGTGGTAACAGTAAGAAACTTATCTATTTAATATCTTTTGGAAACATAGTTTTAAACTTCAAAAAGACATTTCTTTGGCATTTACTTAAATACAGTTTTTTTTTATTTTCTTTCACCAGAGCTCTCATTCTGATAACACTTTTTAGAAAAGTTAATTTTTTCTCCTAACCTCATATTCTGATAATTTTTTTTTCATGTTGAATTTTTCAAACGGTTTTCTTTTGGGAGTTGTTGTTTTTACCTGAGCTCATCTTGTATCACAATACATATCATATCGCAAGTTTAATAACATAATATGTATTGTATCGTGGGAAAACATGTTGTAGTCCTACCGATGCCATGTTCTGACACAGACTGAGACACCCCTGTGTCATGCCACAAATAAGGCAATGAATTTGTGTCTATTTATAGAATGATCCATGGAGACCCATTCATTGTTCCTGCTGCAATTGTGAGTTTTATATGGGGAGTGGGTGCTATCTAGGCATCCAGTTTGCTTCAAAATAACAATCTGGTGAGAGATTAAGGGAGATAACTCAATTTACAAAATTGATCTCATAAGGAGATGATATTCATATTAAAACTCACAAAAAGAGAATTGAATTTCAAGTGATTAGAACAAATGAACCATAATCATCAATATTATAAGCAACATGTCCACACAGTTCCATCAATCACACTTAAAAACAATAATTTCACATTGAAAGGAGTGGGTGAAGATGAAAGGTTCTATGAATGGAATTGCAACACAAGATATTGTAAAGAGGGAGAAAGAGAAGCAGAGTAGGGGTATGCAAAAGTTGGGTGGTTATGCAACTAAAGGACATTCACTGGAGGAGAACAACTGATCTTTGTTGAGAAAAGAAGGAAGTTGAGAAAGGGAAATGAGGTGAAATTGAACACATTTTGGAGTGTCAGAGAGCGGAAGATTTGGTTGAGTTCTAGGGATGCAACTCACAAGTTTCTTCAGATACTACGGTGATCTTTAATCCTACCCCTAGGTTTACTGATAACAAAGCAACACGTATTTACTAAATTTACTTCATAATCTGCTGTCCTTTTTTTTTCTTTTTTTGAAAATTGCAACAATTTAACCCACCTTTTTCCATATACCAAGTTTTCAGCTTTATCATCAATTTTTCTGTGCTGCTATCATTAGCCACCTACATGGAAAATGAAACAAAAAAGAAGTAAAAACACGTCTGGTAAGTCACTCATTAGAAACCATCACATAACCAATGTCTTTTGGCTTTATGCCAGATTGGGGGTGATGAATTGAAAAATTGGAAAATTTTGGTGATCAATGAAGAATTTACTCCTCTTGCTTTTTGTTGGGCAATGATCACTAAAAAAGCCTGAATTTTCAAAATGCAAGGGTGAATACTGCCGGACACAAACTAAGGGACAATTTTAGTATAAAATTACATTGCAAATAGAACCCTTCCCGCTAAAAACTCATAATGGGGCGGGAGGGATTAAAAAATGTTCCTAGACATAACAATTTTTCCAGCCCATTGGTTCCATTTGTGCAACCTTTATGCATGATACATACATAGATAGTTAGCTTGCTTAAAGACCAAAGAAACCTATGCTGACAGTTTGGGCTCATGGTTTCTATAAATAAATGAGGTGATTTTTGGAGGAATCAGATATTTGCAGTAAATTCTTTCATCACAACTGCATGGATTAACCAAATTTGTCAAAATAGTAAGCATATCAGATAAGGAAGTTAGCAATAGGATTTCGATCATTTTTCATAATGGCGGATTTTCGCTATGATGCTATAGTCAGAAAATATTTTTTCTATCTAATATGGGCATATTGTATATTGTTGAAAAGGAAATTTCATATTGAGAGAATTTTCAAAAGAACCTTGAACATATTGGATGTTAATAATATAGAAAAGTGGGATCTTCATAATATACACCAAAAAAATCTCTAACAAAATTACACATTGATGCTACAGAAAAGTGTCCGTAGCAAAAAGAATTCAATCATACTCATTACTTTTCAACAGTGCATCATCTTATTTTTCACTTAAACAATATTTTACAAACCGAATTCACAATAGATCTTCTAAGACTACAAATGAACAATAACTTATTTTAATGCAAAACAATCTATTAATTAAGAATACTTTCATGCTTGATTTGATAAAAAATTCCATCATTTTCATATGAATATTCATATCTATTGAAACAAAATTCATATTCATATTCATTGAAAAGAAATGCCCTCATTTTCATGTCTCAGTTCTTTTTAATTCCAATTTTTTTCTCAATTTTCAATTCATTTGGTATTTTTTTTTATTGATTTGAACATTTTTCTTTCAAAAAGTTGTTATGATTTCTAAATATTGCTGTCACACAATTTAATGTTTTAAAATTTACTACATTTCCATTGTACTGTTTCAATGGAATTGCTATGTTCACACATGCATAACTTGCATACATCTGAAAACAAAAAGTATTACTACCACTATTGAGAGGCTTAGATTAAAATTCACATTTTCTGACTCGCAGAAAATATCAAACATTTTGGAGATGCTGATCAGATCAAAGAAGTCCCTGTTTTTCTTGCTTCATTCTGTTTTGTCACATCAACGTCTTCCTGGCTGTGCTTCAACCACTGTACCGGAACTTCAATTTCAATCTACACGCAAAGTGTTGTATGTGTTGTATTATGCTGTATGTATTCTGAAGGGGTTGGCGATGGTGTGATAATTTTTGCCAGTGATCTAGTATTCAACCCAGGATAAACCACTGACCAGCAGCCCAGACAGATAGAGCACAAGGCAGTGGTGCAGATATACTTTTGACTTCAATGCTAAATAGAACAAAACAAGATAAAAACATGCACATACACGAACTGACTAAGAACATTTTTATAAAAATAAGAATAAGCTCCCAAATGGACTTCAGTACATAAGTGTATTATTCCGCTGCCATATTTCAAAATTTTATTTTTTTGATTTTCTATGACTGTTTATATTTCTGGCTATACAAAATAACTTTATATACCACTAAGTTCAATTTTGCTTCATGTATATTTTATGTTTAACTAACAGTTTAAAAATTACTGGCAAAATATCAAGATTTGTCTGCCATTTTCCAAGTTATTTTTGTAAAATCCTCGGTGCAACATGTAAAATCCAGAAGTCTTAGTATCAGGAATGACAATTATTATGTTATAGATTTGTGAAGCCGAAACAATAGTAATCTTACAATATAAATTATAGAAATGACTTGCTCAGGAAAATCATACAAGATTTTAAATAAATGCTTCGATTGGCCACAGGCCATAAAAAAATGTTGCCATGTACCAAATCTGGCTGATGGGCTGTAGACCAAGTGCAACAAAAATATTCAACAGTTGATGTTTGGCAGCTTATTGGATCTTCTGATGCTTTCAACTGCTTTAGCCCATAAAGACTTTGATCTCTTGTTTCTAAAACCAGGAAAATCAAACACTGACCAAATGTTTAACATTCAAATGAAAAAAGAGGAGATTGGTGAAATTCGTGTGACTTTATTGTCTTGACTGGGGGCGAAACAACGTCAGCTGTGTACAAAAAAGGTTAAGTTAGAGGACTCCAGCTTCTGCAAAATGACAAAATTTCAAAAGAAAAAAATGAAAATATTCAACCAGAAGGATGCCAGAAAAGGAGCCATGAAAGCCACTAGAGAAATTTTTCTCTTAAAATGGCACAGATCGAAATCAAAGAACTTGGATGAGCTAAGATATTTCATGTATCATGGAATTGTGGCAAAAATGAGTTTGGATACTAATTTTCAACAGACATCTTTACCTCGAACAAGTGAAGCTGCAAAGCGATACTCATACAGAGTGTATTTGCAGGAATTGTTTGGAAACAGCCTGGATCCAAAAGGGGTTGGTCAATGATAATGGAATCACTAAAACCTGTCCCTACTACCAAAGCAGCAGCAGCAGCACTTGCAAAACTTCTGAGCCTAATTTTGTCTAACTGCCAGCTGGGATGCAACAATAGATGCAAATGTATACAATATAGTTTGCTTTGGTCAGCAATGGGAGGAAGTTGCCAACGAACTACTCGTGAGAACTCTTTAGTTAAAATAATCGTAGATGATTATGACTATATATAAATTTTAAAAAAGGAGAACTAACAGATATGTTGATGGTAATTAGTACTTATTCACTATTCACTGCTTAATATTTCATTTCCTACCTAAAGAACTAAAAATTGTGGATTTTGTACAACTTCTCTATTTTTGGTCATACATTGAAACTATATATACCAAAAAGTTCATTTTGGTATGTTTTGATTCCCCGTAAATTTTCTGTACCTGTAACTGATCATAATTTATTGCCCCTGCCTCCATCAATTAAAGTTTAACTGCTATTTGCCAGATTTGGGGATTAATGTAACATATATAAATATATATATATATATATGAAGTTTTATTGCATAGTCAGAAAAAAAAAATGTTTGAATAGAATGAAACTCTATATACAAAAATGTTCCGTATGTCATGAGGAAGTTTTGATTCATGTCAATTTCCAGTATCTCTAACAGTTTAGAAATTATTGGCAGAAAATTAAAATTAGACCACTATTTTTCAGGTTTGATTTGTGAAACTTTTTAATTTCTGGATATATAAAAAAATTATAAACCAAAACGTTAAACTTGTTAGGAGAAAAAATTTTCATTTGATGTAAATTTTCTGTATCTCCAAAATTAAGAAGTTATTGGCAAAAAATGAAAAATAGTCTGGTATTTTACAGATCTTAGGATATTGATTTTTCTCTTTTTCTTAACAAAATTATTTTATATACCAGAATATTACACTTGTTAAGACAAATTATTTTCATTTCATGTAAATTTTCTGTTTCT
Organism: Thysanoteuthis rhombus; assembly: GCA_963457665.1. Classification (NCBI taxonomy): domain Eukaryota; kingdom Metazoa; phylum Mollusca; class Cephalopoda; order Oegopsida; family Thysanoteuthidae; genus Thysanoteuthis; species Thysanoteuthis major. The sequence goes on from OY735208.1 coordinate 20,320,417, forward strand.
CTTTCAGTTTAGAACTTATTGGCAAAGAATAAAAAATCAGCTGACATTTTCCAGGATTCAAGTTTTTTGATTTTTTGAAACTTTTACATTTTTTGCTGCAGAAAAACACTTTATACACCAAAAGATTCGTTTTTTTATGACAAACAATTATGCTTAATGTATATTTTGTGTATCAGTAATGATTTAGAAGTTGCTGACAAAAATCAAAATTCATCAGCCATTTTCCAAGATAGCAGCTGGAGAACAGTCTGGATACTTTTAGTATTTTCATCAGACTGACTCAAGGAACAAATGTGTCAAGTGTGAACTTGCTTTAATTTAGTTTGGTTGACTGATGTTTGTTTGCATAAAATTCTCAAACAGTCTTATGGCCCAATATATAACTTATCAACCATCATTAATTTTTGACTTCTTCCATTTTAAATTTTCAAGTTGCTTATCATCACAAAAAAAAGTCAGGAAAACACCTGTAGTTATTCACATAAATGAATGATATTTCATTAACTTGAGAATTCAATAACACAAACAGCTCAATGAATAAATAGATAAGCAAGACACTCAAATTCAAATAAGGACATACGCTTTCAAAAATTTATATGAAGATAATTATTTACCTTGACCAAATGACCAAGTGCAGAAGCATAAGCCTTTCTCACAGCCACATTCCTATCAGACAGTCCAGTCAACATAGCAGACATTAATTTACCTAAAAACAATACAAAACCTTTCATTAAGTAACAAAAGCAATAAATTAAACAGCCCTTCAATAGAAACCATGAAGTGACCATTGGCTTTTGGCTGCATGCCATGTTGGAGATGATCAATGAAAAAAGTAGTGATAAATGAATAAGATACTTCTTACACCTTTTACTGGGCAGCAATGACTAATTATGCCTTGATTTAAAAAAAAAAAAAAAGACAAGCAGGCATAAACTGGAGACCAATTTAGCATATAGTTCCATTGCAGATTGAACTCCCCCCACCAAAAAAGTTTTCAGAAGGCAAGATATCAAAACATTATTTATTGAACTCTCTCATGGTTGACAATAGAAGTTATAGCTTTTTGCCACTACTACCTGGACAGGTAAGATACTTTGGAAATTCTTTCCAGCACCAGTGAAGGTCTGAATTTGTAGCAGTCTCCCTTGTCTTATCATTTTGAGCAATGAACATCAGTATCCACTCATTTCCAATAGAAAAGCACATTTTCTTCAGTATTTCAGGGTCTTTAGATTAAGTTGATTTAATCTTTTAGTGTAAGATCTATCTCCCAACTTAAGAATGATCTTGGTGGCTCTTCTGTACATTCTCTAGGGCATTTGAGTCGTACATAAGGCAAGGAGACCATGTTCAAGAAGTAAATTCCAGATGGGGACGTATCAGAGACTTGTAGAGTAGTAGAAAGTTCTCCTCGTTAATGAAATCAGATGAGTGTCATATGCAGCTGAATGTTCTACTTGCTGTATTCACTTTGTATTATATATGCGAATATACAGTGAAATTGAGTAAGTTGTTCGCATATATGTAAAGATCTTTCTATCTGTAGTTTCTTCTAGTGTTCTGCCAACGTGGTGTAGTTTCTTTCTGTGTTTTTTACCTTGCTGCATGACTTTGGTTTTGTCAGGATGAAATTTCATCTGCAAAGAGGGGCCCATTGTTGCAATGTGCTGAGGTCCTCTATAAGTAGGTTTCCTGTTGTATTGTACATTAACGAGAAGATGATCAGTCATCAGTAAACTTACTCAAGAGAATATGGATATCCCTTTCTATCAACTCTTATAAGATATCTTTGATACAAATACTTCATTAACCTCTTAAAGATTTTGATGAAGGCAAAAAAAGAGAGGTTGTGTAAAAATGTATGTAACACTTATTTTTAATCAGGGGGTAATAGCATGGGATTATAGTGCCTGGCTCCTTGAAGGACCTCTTCAAACACCTAGTAAGATTTTTTATAGTATAATGTCAGTAGAAATGAAGCTGGTGAACTACTATTTATGAAGCTTTAGGAGGGGGGCTCTGGGGCATTTTTGAATAGCTCCCCCCTCCCTTAACTACACCTCGTTTTTAATGGAAAGATGATTAAACTTGGAAATGATATAGTTCAATCCTATGAGCAGAGATTTAAATGCAGAAATGTATGATACAAGAAGTTAACTGCTAAGTATATGATATTCATTACTATTAATCTCTACAAATTTGATGCTTGCTTTTTCAACAGACAGTAAAGCTCAGCTTAGTTTGGTACAAGGTCACAGTAGCAAGACACCTGTAAGGATCAAACTCACTAATCCTGCTAATAGTTTGCCAGACTAGCCTACCAATCATCACTCTAAACAACAGTCCTTACTTTTCAAAGTAGTTAAGCTTAGTTTGGCCTTAGTGGAGTACTTTTGAGGATCAACTTACTTTTCTTGCTAATGGTCTGCAAGACTGGCATGCTGACCCTCACTCTGAGCCAGGCATCCTAAATCTACATATAAGATCTGTTTGTAATCTCTAAATATCCAAAATGGTGCATGATATTGAAAGTTATTGAATTAGGATATGCTGAAAATGTGGTAATGCAAAAAAAATCTGGGTGATTTGCAACTTAATAATAATACTGTGGGGTTTAGGTTCAGGTTCACACTTAACCCTATCCATATTATAATGACAGATTAGTCAAGGGAGATAACTATCAAATGCTAATTATAAGTTAGTCTCTCTTATTTATTTTTTTGCAAATGTGTAAAAATTCTGTTAATTGTGGTCACATCATATTGTACTGATTTTCTGTTGACCTATCATGTCACAGGGTTGTGTAGTTTTTACTAAGGATATCTTAGTACAGCATAGGGCCACAGCAGCTGACACCCATAGAGATCAAACTAACTTCTCCAGTTGATGGTCTGCCAGATGGGCCTATCAATCATTGCTAAAAAAGGGTCCTCACTTATTGGAATAGCTTATCTGATTAATGGAGTACCAGTGAGGATTGGATTCACTTCTCTAACAAATGGTCTGCATAACTGGCTTACTAACCATCACTATAAGCTCAGTGAAGGCTGAATAATTACACTATGAAATGTGATTTTTGTTCCTGGGTAGTTAATGTTTTTTTCTGATTGCTTGTGACTAAAAAGCATGGAAAATGACTATTATCATTCCCTTCAAACTTTGCTTTTGCGGCCAGGATAGCAATATTTATTTATAATAATTTTCTTTACTCTATGTGATTTAAAATGTTCAAATTTGCCCATTGTCCTATTGAAAATAAGTAAATTTCATATCATGACTGCATTAGCAGTTTACTACACGACAGCAAAGTTTGAAGGAAATAATTGACATTTTCAATACTATTTTAGACGTAATCAATAAGAAAATAATATTTACAATCCAAGAACAAAAAAAGTTTTTAAAAGTTGCGCAGTTCAATACCACAACCTTTCAACAAATAGGAAACAACAATAAAAACAAGTGAGAATGTCTTCTATGAATGCTAAACCATATTACAATATAATTTATGTGGTTTGCAGCTAATGAAATAGGAAATTAAAACTTACCTGCATGAGGTGAAAGGTCATGGGGACATTGAGTTACCAGTGAAGTGATGAAGCTCGCACAGCCGGCCTGAAAAGAAAATACTGAATGTAGCAGAAGAAAGTACCGAATGTGCCAAAAGATAGTACCAGAAGATAGAACCAGATTACCAAAAGATAGTACTGGATGAATGGTCAAGATCAACAGAATTCTATAAGTCTACATTCATTAATTCATAATATTTATTACATGAAAAACATCATTTTATTTTATTCTTTTTCAACTACCAGGACACTATTTCTTTCAGTTTTCTTCTTTATTGAAATATAATCCGACCTGATATCTTTGGAACAACTGCAGCCATCAAAGATGACAAAGGGTTCTATCCTTGTGTGTGTATGTTTGAGGCCAGTTCTGTCAACTGATTTGAAAATCAGTGTCTTTCCTACAGTCTAGACGGTTTTCTTTGATTTTTTTAGCTTCATTTTGAAAGGTTTATCAATAACATCCAGATTCTTGTGAATATAGATGTTTTCCAGGGGAAAACATCAGTGATGTCATTAGTAGATATAATTCTGACCATATTAATCAGGAATTTTTTTTATATGACTCCAAATTTTCATGTTATGGTTGTTCAATTATTGACTGTGATAGCAAGTTTTCTTTAAATTTCAAAAATCAAAATCAATACTTTCAAATGATAGAACAAAAGGACAGGTGTGGTAAGTCAGTCAAAAACAGTCACATTACAAACATGTTTTGGGAGCACGCCATGTTGAGACAGTAATCAATTGGAAAAAGAAGTGATCAATGAGTAAGTTACACCTAAACATGTTTTGTTGTGCAGTGATCACTGAAAAAAGTCAGAAATTAAAAAAAAAACAAGCATGAAAACTACCAAATGCAAACTAAGGAACCAATTTAGCATAAATTGTCATAGCAAATTGTCCCCCTCACCCCCCCCATTTTCGGGGGTAATCTAAAAATCAGCAAGAAAAGAAAAGTTTTTTTTCTTGATACAATGAGTAAATATTTAAATTTTCAGCCCTCCAACTCCATCAGTGCGACCTGTAAAACCTCAAGACCTTAAAAACTGCATAAACCTATGTCAATGTTGACTGTTTTGGTAGACAATTTCTAATAAAATGTGATGGAGTTGTAGTGAATGTTGTCTTTAGAAGTAACTCCAGTCAAATGGCTTGTATGTTACTCTTCCAAACAATGCTGCAGTTAGTATTAAAGTGATGAAAAATTATTTCCTATGACTGAATGACTTTTACCAGAACTCAGATAATATAATATGATAAAAATAAACTCTGTGTCAACCTTAACAGTAATTATACGCAAATACAAATGACAGAAAAAAGAACTATATTACTGTTAGGTAGACAGAAAACTAAGATATCAACAAACAGGAGAAACAAAAATGCTGGTTGTTAGTAAACATTCAGTTCATATGTAACGTTCAATTCAAACATATGAACATTTCAACTCAAGGATGAAAGTTTGTAGTGAAGTGACATGATGATGTCAGTTTTTTTTTCTTTAGGATTGTAATGCTTGACTACTAAGTGTTAGTCTTCTCACTTGCTGTATGGTTCTCCTTAGAAGCACTGTGTTGGTTTAATATATAATGAATACAATGATTAATTGATAAATAAATATAAAATACATGCAGATGATAAAAAAATTGTACCATCAAGAGCAGGCCTGCACAAAAGATGACCTGCAAGAGCTCATAATATGGCTGGCAAAAGCTTTTCAAAAGGGTAGAGCCTTCATGTTCTGACTTGAACTAAAAGTTGCAAAAGAGAATTCCGATAGGGAGCCCATTGCTAAGATAGTGAAAATTTGGTTTGAACTAAAGGCTACAAAAGGTGAATTTTGATCAGAACCCCACTGCTACGATAGTGAAAATCTGACAAACTAAATGCTGCATGAGCTGCATTATGATAGGGAACTCATTGCTCTGACAGTGAAAATCTGACTAGAACTAAAGGCTGCAAATAGCATATTCCAATAGATACCTCACTGCTAAAATAGTTAGGTCCTAGCACTTTCATAAGAAAAACAAAATAGTTCAACTTTTCATTTACTCTCTTTTCTTTGATTTTCAGTTTGTTTTCTGTCAGTTTCTTTTTTTTTCACCCACAATCTTAGGTAGTGAAGTGAACTGAACTTGATGAATGTGTTTAGCAACAAGAAACTGTCTCCAGAAGGTGCCTTAGTGCTTAGAAAGTGCCATTAAAAGTTTAGGTGAATAAGTGATTGCTTTTCGTTCATTTTCTTTGTGCTTTTGTAAATCTAGTTATTTTTGTATTGCAGTACAGTAAACCTGTGCAATAGATTTTAATGTTCAGTACTTATTCGTATGAAAACAAAATCTATTTATGAATTCCCCATTGAAAATTTTAGGGGAATTTTAAAAATGTGATTACATCTTTAATAATTTGATGATTCATTTCACTTAATGCAATCATGGTTTCAATTGAACTTAACACAATTCAAAGATAAATGCTTGGATAAATAAATTTTTTTCAACTGGAAAAAAAGTACTGAGGTATAAATACCTAACTTTGGAATTCGAAAAAAAAACCCCAAAAAACAAGATATTAAGTGAAATATTGTTCCTCTTGGCAACTTGGTTTTATCTGATTCTATGAAAAGAAAAAAAATCCCTGCCCTTTAAAAAGAATTGTTAACTAATAAGTCAATTAATTTGATTCAAATTTTCTCTAATTTCTTTCCTGGTTCAACTGAAATTATGTTATAAATAGCTAGTTGAGATACCCAGCATTGCCTGTGAAAAAAAAACAAAAACTGCTAATATGACAACAATGGGAAGCAATGTATTTTATAGAAATTTCTCAAAAACGCCAGTCAGGCATGCATAACCCTTCTAAAAACCCAAGAGATTAATTTTTCTGAAAACCGAGAATTCATATGATCAATTTTGGCATTTGTAGTTCACATGTCAAAGCAGACGACTGGATTTAAAGTATGACCATGTTTTATTGTTATGGTTCAAATTGGATTAGGGCCAGATTAAGGTTAGTGTTTTTGCTCAATGAGAAACATGTCAGTTTAGGGTTAGATACTTAAAACAATTCTGCCAAACTGGTATTAGCACGGATAGAAGGAGAAATTCATGTCCATGGTCATGATGAATGGGAAGTAAGAGTACTGTTGAACATTAGAGCTACATTCCAAATAGAACCCTCTCTTACAAAATTATCAAATATCTTTTCTAAAAAGTGACATTGTCAGAAAATTTGAAGGCCTAATAAATTGAGAAAAACATCAAAACTGAAAAAAAAAAATTTTTCTCTAACAGGTTTGAACTCAATCCACCAATTCTATTTTCTGATGTTCTAAATATTGGGCTACTGAACTGTCATTACTTTGAAACAGTGAATTACAACACAAAAAGGAAAATCAAAGATAATCCTGTGAGGATGTACATGTTTTCTGAGAGTGCCAAATTTGTTTTTGTAAAATTCAACCTCAAAATGTGTTACAGAAGACAAGTCAGTTGAAACTATTTTTGTTGTGTTTTTTCATCTAGGATTTTCTCAGAAAAAAAGTTTGCCACAGGTAAATTGAGATCTGCTGATTTTAGATGTGCCTCAAGTGAGGGCCAAGTTCAGCATTATAATTACATTGTAACTTGACCCACACCAAGACCTCAAAAAATTTTTCATCAAAACGGACATAATTTTGTGAGACTAAAAAGTCAAATTATTTGAAAACATAAAAGTAAAAGAAAAAAATTTGTTGGAGTTTGAGTTGGTCAGCCAGGCCTACAAAATGAAAAAGCCTTTCCCAGATGATGCTGATACAAAATATACATATATTTTGATTTTGTATATTTAATTCTAATAAATTTTTTGTTGTTGTCAGTTGAATGCAATGTTTGGAACCCAGTACATGCCTTGTTATTATTGCTTTCGCATATTGATTTCCTGTCAAAAATTTTTCACCATTCATTAAAAATACCAATAAACCAAAGTTACGTTAATTTACAAATGTAGGCTTACTGGATTTACCATGGTAAGTAATTCTTATATTATCAAATAACATACACATAATTTCCACTTAAAAAAAAAAAAAAAGGTAATTCAGTGTGAAAATTTACTCTTACAGTCTGCAGCTTATTTTCTGGGATCGATGTGGCTTTTGCTGCTTTTGAGTTGTGCAGGCTTGGTAAAAAGAATGGCCATTTAGTTTTCAATGAAAGTAAAGTGTCACATATAGAAGTAGAAATCCAAAAAGACATTTTGTATTTAGTCAGTTATATATAGATTACTTGTAAAAATGGAAAATATGGGATTGCAAAAACAGGAAAATAATTTGCCAATATTTTGTGATTTTGACATATAATTACGATGTAGGGGAAATAATTGATCCTCGTCAAAATTTAATCACTTCTTCCATAGCCAATTGTCCAACCTTCTACAAAATGTCAGAAATTCATAGAGAACTTTTGTATGGACAGACATGAAATATAGGCAATATTCTGTGGTTTGAACACATATCTATAACGTAGGGGAGATAATTGAGCATGAATATGGTTCAAAATTTAATAATTTCTCATGTAGCAAATTGTCCATCCCTCCACAGAATTTCATAGAAATTGAGAACTTTTTAAGACATCATATGGTCAAGTCATGAGTATAAACATAAATGTAATAGGAAGAAAAATGGAAAAATATCTCTCAATCAGAAGAAAATTCCTGGATCTGCCATTAAATTCAATAACCTCTTCCTAATCTCATCATCCACTCTTCCATCAAATTTTGAAATACATTCAGTACTTATGGAGATATTGAGTGAACAGACAAATGAGCAAATAAATAAACATATGAACAGACACAATCAAAAACATACCTCTTTTCAACTTCATTGACAGATGTGAATAATTGATAGGCAGTGACTATTGAAACAGTAAAGTAGCAAAATGAACATGAATATACTTGAATCTAAATTGATTTTCTTGAAAAATCAAAGATTTCAGTTATTCTTTATTCGATACTACAAAAAGAAATATGAAGTTACTGACCTTCGTGCCAACACCAATTCCACTCTTGACCAGCTCAACAAGTCGTGGAACTAATTCTGGAAGTACAGAACCATCCACATACTGGACACACTGTGAAAATAAAAACAGACAGGTTAACTAACACATTTACAAAATTACAAAAATGATTTGATGTAAATACGTAATTTTGAATTCAAAAAGTAAAAACTCAAAATGAAATCCTCTGTTGCATATCTAAATCCAAGGCTTGCGCAAGATAAAGTATTCTTTTTTTTAAAAAATCTGTAAATATAGAATGTATTTCGATTAATTTTGAAAATGTATTTCTTTACTCATTGCAACAGAATGGAATATCATCTTATTTTATTGAAAGATTATCCAAACAATAATTCTATTTCTTAAAGTATAAAGTTATAGCTAAAAACAGATCTACAGTGAAATACTGCTCTTAGAACAACAATTCTAAAAACTTTCATCAAACTCACAAAGTTGACGGTTTCCATCATCGGAGATGATTTTGAAGCAGCAATACGAGCCAAATCCAACTGAAAAAAAATGTCATATCAAGGAAATCAATAAAAGATATAATGCAATACATTCAGCGACATGACCACACCATTGAAGAAAGGACAACAGTTTAAATGGAATGACAAGAGTGAGCTGGCTGTGCAAAAACTGAAATCTGCACTGTATAGTAAGAAGGTAATAGATGTGTTTTCTCTTAAACATTAAACTCAACAGGTCATCAATAGAGAGCCAGTAGGTACGGCTGCTCTGATCATGCAACAAGACACAAAAAATAGTGAATGGAGACCACTCAATCACACTCGCTAAGCCAACCAAGAAGAATCATTCCCTAATTGAGAGGGAAAGTCTTGCAATCATGACCAGGAAGATGTTAGTGAGTATTACATCAACATCATCGCGAATGGTCTGTCTGACAGCATGACTCTGGAGTTGCTGAAGCAAAAGATGCAAGCAGTTCAGCCCTTTAGGTACATCTTTGACAAACTGGGATTTCCCTTCATGAGAATGCATATAATCCTTGTTGCAAGATGTAATGAGTCAAAAAGTCTGTGTAATTAAAGTCATCATACAGAATCATGAGGAATCCTCATAGCAAATGGCCATAGACATTTTCTTCCCACTCTTTGGGGAGCACTCCAATTTGAAAACAATTTGGCCACAAGCATTTATAGTTTCCACATTCTCCATTTTGTGGAGCATTTCCACTAGAACATCACAATCTCTACTTATATAGAACAATAAAACAATACATAACTAATTTCATATAAATAAATCAGTCATAAATGATATAGTTTTTCTCATTGAAAATAAATTTGTCCTTTTTCTCAATTCTGTTGCATTACTGTATTAAATTATCAAAAAGCAGAAAATATGAGGAGCTGTAGAAAATTTTCAGAAGAGTAAATTTTGTTTATTGTTAGCAATAAATGTATTTATGCTAAAACATTATATAATTCATCCATATATGAATAATCTTCAATTTTATGCTTATTTAATACCATGAGTATTTACCTATTCATCCATATTGGTTAAGCTGTTTGAATTTATAAATCCACCTTATCTGTACATACAATATTTTACTTTAGAAATATTAACTGGAGATACCCGCCCTTTGGATAATAATCCTCAACTATATAGACATGAAACATTAAAACACAACTTGACTCATGGTTCTACGGCTGTAGGCTCCATATAGCAGGGGATAACTGCCTAGAAGTCGGGTAATAGAAATAAAATAAAGTGTTAATAAAAATTGAAAGTAAATTAGATGTTGCTTTCTTCTTTGTACCTAATTTAATTCTATCTAATATTTGAAGAGCAAATGAATAATTTTATTTACCTTACGAAGGTAAATGGAAATAAAAATGAATACAGTTGGGTTTAGTTTTAAAATCTGTTTAATTTACATTGCAATTTTTGTGGATATTTTTTTTTTTTTATTCACCTTTTATGGAATGATATACTAAAAACGAAACTGAATCCCTATCGGAATGAATGCCATAAATATAATAATAAAAAATTGGATAATGATTTCGACTGGTTTAGTCTTACATGCACAAACAATAAGGATATAGCTCTTTTAGTCTTCCACTTCGGAAAATTCAAAATTTTACTTTTCGTACAGTCTTAAAAAAATCACGGAACTCATCTAGAGTGATTTATCTAAATCTTACAATTGTTGAGGGTAAAATGTAATCATTAGGGAGAAAAGTCATGACAGAGGTTCAGCATATATATATATATATATATATATATATATGCTGAACCTCTGTCATGACAAAAATTGCTATGTAAATTAAACAGATATATATATATATATATTTATATATATATATATATATATATATATATATATATATATATGAAAAATGATGAATCATACTTAGTGGTGGTGGACGGTATCAATGTGAATGATTTTACGGGAGTTATCCCCCTTGGAAATGTCAATTAGGAACAAAGAGAGTTACCTTTTCTTGGGTTGCCTGACTCCCCGCCCCAGCTCTGACAGCCAGATAGTTCATTACTTGGGGTTCCAATCCACTAACTGCCTCAAGCAAAGCAATCACCAACAATGGAATGTGGGGTTTGATCAGTTTGCCAGCATTTTTGCTCATCTTCAACATTGTTGACAATCTGTCAGAAAACAATACATTTTATAAGCCAGTTGAAAATAAATACTGAAACTAAAGATTATCATAAGCGGAGGTCTCCAAATAACTATCAGCAGGCCACATGTGACCTACCAAAACATTTTACGAAGCCCACAGCAACATGAAACTTTATACCAATCATGTGGCTGGACTGTTGACAGGCAGTTATTTTGTTAGCGCATTCCCTACTGCTTGAGATTTTTACTTATATATCATTTATCCGTGTAAAGCTTACATAGAATGTCTTTCATAGACTAGTATATGAGAATCAAACAGGCCAAATATCAAGTTAACAGTGAAAATTGAATCAAACTATTTCACAAGTTTGTTCTATACAAGCTTCAGAAATATCTTTCAAAATAGTAACAGGAAATTGAATCAGTAAAATTAGTAAATGGTTAACTGGTGTTGGAAAAACTTCAAGATAACATTTTTTGCTGTATATTTTGATTTTGGCATGAAATACAGCCCAACAAATAAGAAGGGTTTCATCCCAAGTAGAATACAGTGTCTCCAGATGAATTATGGAGTAGAGTGAAACCTCAAAAAATTAGCACTCCCCCAATGATTTTGTATTTTACTTGAAAAAAATAATCAATTGCAGTACTCACCCAATAGCCCGGACCTCTTGTACTTGGCTTTGTAAACTGTGTTTTAAAAGACACGGTAGCACAAGGCTGAATGCTCTTTCACCAACTTTTCCATTGTTGACATCACACACTTTTATGGATACCTGTAATATTACATTTAGACACACACACTAAAATACACATCGATTACCTTTGAGACAAAATGTTGTTTAGTATTTTGATCAAATCAAACAGTCAAAAATATAAACTGAGTTAATATCAGATGTTTGAAAATTTAATAATAGAAAAAAGTTAATGAATTGTAATTTTGACTTTAAAGCAAAGTTTTACCCTATATTATCAGAGAGCTTCAAATAGTCCCAAAGAGCTTTGCAAAAAGATTGGAAGAATTAAAATTATGTAGAATTGAAACCACCCATACAGCATAATCACTCAAGTCAGCAAGACTATTGAGGTTCTTGATGTGCATGGGTGACCAAAACATTCATCATCTTCAATATTCTCTCGACCTTCTTGTGCTAATCTTAACACCAGTGCATGAGACAGGTATTCTTACACATAAACTTCAGTAAGCATACAAGAAGATTCAGTAGTTGTTTTGTTCAATTTCACATAGTGTGTTACTACATTTTTACAACTCATCAAAAAAGCTACTAAAAAAAATCAGTGTTTGTTATTTTCTCCATCTTAGATTTCGCTTCGTAGGTCCTCAAACAAACAACAGTGCTGCAAAATCTAACACAGAAAAGGTAAAAAAACAAAATTTTTCAGTAGCTGAAATACCCATCCTAACGGGGATTAAAAAAAACTTTTTTTCAAGTTTTATTACAACTAACATTCAATCTGTGTTTTAAAACATTTTTGAATATTTGGAGAATCTGTTTGATTTGAATAGCCTGTTTATTAAACAAGTCAAGGAATCCATATATCATAAGATTTGAAGAATCTGTGAATTCATTTTATGAAAATCAAAAAAATATCTACAAAGAATACAAAGAATAGAAATGTGTGTCTATTTGATATTTGATGCTCAAGTTAGAGAGGGGTGTCTATTACATCCAATCACAAAGGAGTTATCCTTACTATCAGTGACACCGTTCCTTAAAACTGAGCAACAAAAAAGTGGCTAGCATCCATCTATTGTTAATTAATTCAATGAAAAAAAAAAAAAACAACAACACTATTTTACACATTTTTTATTTTTGACTTTATCATTGTGTTATTGAAAGTATCCTTCACTCAATTATCTCACACTCAATAGTCAGTGAAGCTTCATCAGTAAAATTCACCTAATTTGTACTTGCAATATGGCTTGTCTGCCTCTTCCATTTAAGACTACTCAATACTTGGATTTAGCTCATAACCACCAGACAGGTTACTAGATATGCTTAAACAACAGTTTTATCCACAATGCCACATGTCCTATGGGAAATGTTGTGACTAAAACAACCAAAAAAAAAACAGTAGTTGGTGTAAATCAGTGTATAATGAAAAACAGAACCCCAATATAGCCCCCCACTATTTAGAGATATTGATTCAAGTTCCTTACTTGGTATCATGGCAGAACAAGCAGCATGAAGCTTACAGAAAAAATTACCATGCCAAACTTAATGAAATGTTAATCATGAATAAATCAAAATGTCAGCAATTGGCACAGACAAAAACCCAACAAATTGCATAAAATGCAGAACAAATACAGATATAACATCACTACCATAAGATAGATAGAAAAAATGAGAGAAGTACACAAATGCATAAACAGGGGTAACCAAAACACAGGTTTTTAAAAACATTCGGTTCTAACATAATGAATAATTCAAACATTCAAAGATGTGAATGTTTCAACTCGTGAACACAAGTTTGTAGTGAAATGATGACTTATAAAAATAAAAGATAGAACCATGGAAAACTGAAAGCATGAAAGAAGAGAATGAGAACTTACCCGACTAAGATTCTTGCAAGTTTGATCAGCAGCAGTTCGAACAGATTCCTGAAAATGTTGAACAAATTACCATTAATATATATGATCACAACTTACCATTCTTCCTATTGTACTGACATTCTTTACTTATACATAAAGACGTGAAATGCCTTATTAAGTAAGTCATAGTTTGATAAATTATTTATAAGTAGACACAGAGGTGTTCCCAGAGAGTGGGTGGGTGGGGGGCTACATTTGACATAATATTTGGAGGATTATCTTGACTATATTCGGATTAAAATTACCTCGCCTTGCGTTAGCAGATGGTTTACAGTTCTACTTCCATTTCACTTTCAATTTCCAAGAATTTATATAAATATAGCAATTACTATCAACACATTTTTTTAGTAAGAGTCAGTGTCATAATGAAAAAACAAATTGTTGTTATGCCTTTTGCTATAAGGTTATAAGAACTTGTTCAGCATTTAGTGTGGTCATCATATGTCTTTTTCACCATGATAAATGAAAATGCAAAGCTTGAAATACTTACTCTGATTTCAAAGGCCAAGGAAAATCTCCTGACACTTAATATGGAAATGAAATAATGAGGCTATTTATTTGCCTCCTCACAACTGTAAATTCAACACAAGTTCAGGTTCAATGTAGGACCCCAAATATATACAAGTAAGTAGTGATGAAAACTGTCTAGTTCTATCAGCACTTGCCTTTTGGCATGGCTAAAGCATCAGGGGTTGACCCTAATTCTATCCCTCCAAGTGCAGAAGGGAAATACAGCTTGGGGGTGACAGACACCATGAACAAACTAGATGGTTGCTTAAGCTTGGCTGTGAATGACCAAGAAAGATCAGATACTCAACACAGATCCCAATCCAAAAGGTCAAGAAATTTTCTTCAGTTATAAAAAAGAAGTGAAAAATGACAGAGTTTTTCAGTTTACCTTAATGTCATCTCGTACTTGGAGACAAATCTCCCAAAGTGCAGGCAGTTTGTCAACAATGTCGTTCATATTACGTCCTCGTAACAAATCACTGACTGCATGACAGCTGAAAGTACAATTGCAAAGGGATCAAAGAGTGACTTTTTATCACAAAAGTTGCATGAATATAAGAATGAAAACCAAAAACAGTGGAGCTACTAATTCTGATCACATTGGTATAGCATCTTTTAGCTAAAATAACTGGCTGATTAAATAAGGAATACGTAGAGGAAGCTACTCAGTGATCAATTTAAATGAAGTGCTTGGGACAGACTGATTTTGATGACAATAAAAACATCTTCATCGGTATTTAGAAGCCAAATTAGAAGCACATGAATGTATATTGAGCTTTACATGACAAATACACTAAATATTAAAGAAGATTAGTAATACAGGCATGGAACATGGATGCATAAACATTATACATACAATAACCCAAATCACAATGAACATATTCACTAGATAAATTATTTTCAGTTATGCATATAAAGTCCTAAGTATACCATTAGCAAAAAGTACCTGAAAATTAAAAACTTCATGAACCAAATGAAGCAACTAATTAATTCTCACCTCGATTCCCGAACTCTCCACTCAGGAGCAGTAAGATTTTTCAGCAGATCATCCATAATCTCATTGATGTATAAATCCAGCTGAGAGAGTGAGAGAGAAAGAGAAATAAAATTACAACTCAAATTGCTACAACTGGATTAGGAAAAATAGTAATTCTTTAAGAAATCGTCACTGGATAGAAATATATTCAACTAATTTCACTAAAAGTGAGGATATAATGCTCCCTTGCTTACACAATGACAGTTTTTGTTGTTCTATCATTTAGAAAATTCAGTAAAAATGAGGTAATCCTTGCTTATATGGATGTAAAATAACATTGTTTGTATATTATGTTTTTACAAGCAAAGATTACAAAAATTGACTCTTTCAGAGAAAAACTCATCAATTCTCCAACAACTAAAAACCACTGCACTAGTAGCATACCTAATAAATCTTGAAACGATAAACTATCAATTAGTGAAAACCCCATGTTTCTACTTCCATTAGTTTCCGAATTGAAAGAAAACGTGACAAATGAACTGGGTAAGGCCAGATCTTTTTGAAAATCTAAAAAGATTTTTATGACACCTATTCAAATGGTAAGGACCACATGCTTTTTATCTTCAATAGTTTCTGAGATATTGGGAATGGTGGTAACCATCACATTTGATAAGAATGTATTGGCCTACAGCTCAGTTTCAAAATAAGAGGATAAAGAAACAATAATAGTTACCGTTTTTTTGTTGTCTGTGACGAGAGACTCCCAGATGCTAGTCATAGCCCTCTGTACTTTGGGGTTTGGGTCAAACTGATAACGGTAAAGGCGGGGTACAATCTTTGGGAGGAAAGGGGCTAACTGTTCCCCAGCAAACTGGGCTATAGTGCTGAAACCAAAAGCAGCACCCTGCAATAGAAAATTAAAATCTATAATATCATTCATTCCTTATAGAATTCATATTTTTTGCGAGTGATAAACTGATTGTTCAAGAAGATACCCTATAATCTGATTCAACTCGTAAATCCATTTAAAAATTTGGGATTTCTATACCAGTAGCTCTTGATCAAAGTTACTTCCCTTTGAACTTTTGGTGATATAAACAAAAAAAAATTATTCTTCTCACAAAAGACTTCTACTATTAAAAAAATGAGTGACTGATATGACAATAGAAGGAGAACCAAAGATCTACTGATCATTAACCAATTATAGTAGAACAAGTTTCATATGTCAAACAATGATGTGATCTCCTGGGATCCATGTTGTGAGTTGTAAATGTCTACCATACTTGCAACATGACCAGCCCATTGCCATCTGAGTTTTCTAATGAATACTATCATGTCTTGGACTCCTGTTTTTTCCCTGTTACATTGTGCTGTATTATGATCACTTCATACGAGATTAAGCAAGGTTTTTTCATGTGAGCATTGTGTGCTTTTTAGATTGTGGGTCAGTCCCTTAGTTAGGTTCCACGTTTCAGTTCCATAGGCGATTATTGGTAGAATACACTGGTTGTTCACTCTTCTTCTTATGACTAATAAATAATCATTATTGTTTTTGCATAGGACTATTTTTGGCCAGGAATGTTTCCAATCATATAGCAACTTCCTTGTGGTTCGCAATGAGTCACAAGATTGGCAACAACTAAAAAGACGACAAAAAAAAAAGGAAGGAAGTGAAGAGTGATTCAGTGAGTCTCTTTTTTTTTGTCAAACCATTGTCTCTGTGACTTTGGCTATTGTCAAGGCAATAGAAGATCACATTCTACAACAATTTGTTTTGACTTTTTAGCTGCGTTAATCTATTCCACATGTTAACTTAAACTTGGATCAGTTTAGGGATCTGGTTTAGTATTATAGTTACACTAAATGAAGAAACCCACTTGAAAGGTCCACTCCCTCAGGACAACCTGCCAGCCAGGTCTGTCAAATCTCTCCCCACTCTCTCAAGTGGGTGCATACAAAAATACATCAAGTATCAGTCCAGAGAGTATTTTTTATGTATGTGCTTATGATTAAGTGGTTAGGTTGCCTGATAATCATTAGGCAGATCATATATTCAAATCTGGGTATCATTGTGAAGAATTGCCATCAAATATAGAATGCGTATAAAAAAGCACGAGCATACTGAATCCAATGATTAGGTTATGACTCAATTGAAGAAATTTCCTTACTAACAAAGATTTCCCTACTTTTTTTCAGGCTTTTATTTAAACTTGCACAAATTAAGTAAAAAACTGACCTTTTTTGAATTCCACGTGGCCTGGTGATTAGCCAAATGCATAAATTTGTAGATGAGATCAGGCTGATTGAGGTCACTCGCAATAGAACACAATTCCCGGTAGGTTGACATAGAACCTCTGGAAAAAAAAAAAAAAGTTGATATCCACAAATATGTCCCCCCAAACCAAAATTAACCACAGAATAGGGATTTAGATAAATGCATTTATCCAAAATTTAATATATTCAATATCTCAACAACCATGAACTGATGTAAGTAACTGTGAAGGATGGGGAAAGAGACAAACATAAAGCCCATGGCATGAATGACAGAACAAGTGTCAAATAGAGTGTCATTCCCATCTGGAATTATGCTTTGCCACCAGAATCAACTTGCAAGAGAACTAATCCCATCATCCTCTAAAATTCATGAATTCCAACAATAAAACCAAGAAATTTGTATTTGTACAATAAGTAAATGAAAAAGACTAAATTGGTGATCATGAGTAATTACATATATACAAATACTAAATGGGCCTAAACCAGAGTTCACACAGGTCAAGATGAGAAGTTTAATTCAGTAAACATGAAAAAGTGAAAAATCTGTTACCCAAGTTAGAAATAAAAATGAATCATTTAAACAAAGTATATTGAGACAAGTTTCAACTGATTTCACTTACAAATAAACATTTGTCAGTCACTGTATATATGTAATTGCTCATGTCCAACAATTTAGTTTGCTTATCTTTTTAAATTGCTTACTGTATATTTTAATTTGCTTGGGAAATGGTATAGAATATCAACTGGTTTATGATTCAGTTATAGAAGAGGTTGGAGACTCCTTAACATGAGTTGAATTCCAATGTAAGGCAGAAAACTTACCCTTCAGGAGTCTTGCCTAAAGCACCAGCTTCAAATATTTCTGTATCTTCTGTAACATTTTTTCGGCTCCTACAAAAGAAATTTGAAAAAGTTTCCATTCAGGTCTAATTTAATTCGAGTGCTTTTCTAAGCATAATTATTAATCAATAACCATTTCCTGATTACTCAAGCATGGATATGTGAAAGCCAAGTTAATGAACTAATTCTTCAAATCAACTGTCAACAAATCCTCTACACAATTTCTCATTCTCATTTACTATCAACAGGGAGTAAAAAAAAAAGTATCCTATTTTTAGGATAAAATGAAAAAAATGAATTCCATGAGCATTTTGCATGATTCATAGTTTAAAGGCCAGTCATTTTGTTAGGTTCCATGTTTCAGCTCCACAGGTGATTATCGGGAGGATGCATTTGGTTGTATACCCTTCTTTTCAGGACTACTGTGATTTCCTTGTCTTTGAAGGTTGAGCTTGCTCTACACAAAACTTGACAACAGAATGATTCTTGGCTTGATTTCCTCTTCTTTTCAGGATTTCATGAAGATTCGTTATTCTTGATATAGTGGTCTACTTTCATCAGGTCTGCATTTTCAACTCGGATTATTGTGTCTTTGGCCGTTATTTGATTGTTGTATATCACATTTGTTTTACGGAAGGTCATGTGAAAACCTACTTTCTTGCTTTCTTCATTTAGTTCACCTAACATTATTTGGAGATGGAGGTTTTTTTCAAAAAAGCACTATGTTGTCAGTAAACCTGAGGTTACTTGAGTATTTGCCGTCTATTCTGATTGCTTTACTTTCCCAGTCTACAAAAAAACTGGTGGAGTTATCACAAGGAAACTAACCATTCTATCAACTTTGAGCCTCAAACAAGGTCAAGTTTCAGAAGATTGGAACACCACAATATAATGTTGTTATATAAAAAAGGGAACCTGAAAGATCTTAACAAATACTGGCCAATAAGCCCACTCAACTGCACCTGTAAATATTTTACCAAAATGATCACCAACCAAATCACCAAAACGCTAGATGAAAACCAACCATTGTCCATCTCTTTTTGGTAAATCAACTAGAATAGAAAGTAGCAGAATATAAAATACCACTCACTATAGCATTTGTTGACTTCAAGGTCTTCAAGTGAGAGGAAATCCACAAAGTCATTTATACTATCATATAACAAGGTGTAGACCCGTATATAAGAGTCTCGCAACATATCTACCACCATAGCAGTTCCTTTATCAGGCTACATAAAGACACGGACCTTTTTTAGCTCAAAAAAAGGGGTAAGAGAAGGAGATACCAGCTCACCTAAACTCTTCACAGCCAGCCTCAAGTTGATCTCCCTGTAATATCTTAAGGTAATGCTTTGTTGCTTTTCGTTTTGTAGAGTTCTTGAAGAGCATACTGCCTTGCTATTTACCCATAACTGGGGTAGGAATTAAATTCATATCTTTCCAAAGGTCATTAATGTGAAGTGAAAGTTAACAGCCTCACTCAAAACCTGAATTTGATAGGGTGATTCCACATTCCATGTCAGTAACATCTACACCTCCAACCCGAACTATCACTCAATTCCTTCAAGTTCAGTTGTCTCCACAGTATTCACAAAAAAAAAAAAGATAAGACTGATAAGGATGTAGTTTCAATATTCAAATACACTGGTAAAGATAAAATCTGCTCCTTGTTAAATATAAATATAATTTCTTGTCATTTCTGCTACCTTCGTTCTCTTCTACCCTGAAATCGGACTTCTACCATATTGCTTGATTTTTAAATATAATTATAGAAATGGTGGAGGTACAATAGTGAAAATTGGATCAATGATATATTTCGTACTATCATTGAACAGAACACATTTTTACTTCACACTGTATGATGTCATTTACGAGTGTAAACAAATAACATGTATTTTTTGAAAGTTACTTTAAACTCAAAAAAACAAGTAATCTTTTGACTAAAAAAAGTAATGTTTTTTGCTTTCATCCCGAGAGTAACTTTCAGAAATAAAAAAAAAAAAAAGAAGTTTGGGTTTTTTTTACTTTTTGTAAAAAAATTACTTGTCTTTATGGAGAAAGATGCAATTTGTTTACCTTTGTAAAACGGCTGACATTTGAATAACGTCATGCAATGTAAGGGCAAAATGTTTGCATTTACAAAGTGTGAAACATCCAAACAATCTTGAGTACTTTCTGTTGGAAAATCTCTCATGAATTGATCTTGCTTTTAGGAGCAGTTAACATTGTGCGTAACTTTCTATGACGGTCATCCATTATTTAACTTGTTCGGGGTTAAGCATTATCTCCCTTAATTTTTTAACCTAAATTTTAATATACTGTTACATGACTAATGAGTCAGAAGGGATTTCCATTAATTTCTCTTTTCTACATCGCATGACTTATGACCTGGAAATGTTAACAAAGCAAAGACAGTGACTATAAAGGATTGTCAATGAGAACAAAAAAATTTGTTTCTGTTTGGTAAATAAATAACACGGTAAGTAATTAAGTTATCCTCTTAAATAATTGGTTTAAAGACGCATAGTATTGTTTATTTGTTGTTTGTGCATTAGCTTTCTGGTTACAATGAGTGATAGGGATAAAGTACAGCAGGCTACCATCCTTTTAGATGTTGAAAAATGTGTACACATTTATTGAAAGGTTAGCTAATTTTATTCTCTCTTTTCATCCAATTCAAAAATTCTAGATTGTCCATCTTCATTCAATAAAAGCAACTGTCATTTTCTTACAACAATTCAGAAAACCTGCGAAGACTTAAATGTAAATTTTATTATAACTGTGGTGACTGAGACTATTCAACTGCTTCAGACAACACCTATCATTTACAAGACTCACTTCATATTGGATACAAGCAAGAATCTAATATTTTTTATCCCAGTGCATGGTGTTCATGGTTTTATTAAATAAAACCTTCAGCCAGATTTACAGATATAGTTTTTGTAAATATATACAATTTAAACCATAAAAAGGCAATCTTAAATGTCGAATTATGCTCACAAATAGACCTTAAAAATCCAGAATTCAAGAATAAAGTTTTATCCAATCCATAGGAAATTGACCTTTTGACAATAATTTTTATAGATACAATAAAATGCTTCAATTCAAATGTCACATGTTCTATTGTAGACAGCCCCAAGTTGCCAAATTAATCATTTCCAGCTGGATCTGACTTTTTTTTTCCAGTTTAGCCAATAAAAATCCTTGATGACCAAAAATAACAAGCAAGACATTTTTCACTTATTTGATTCAATTTGTCCTATGCTTTCCTTCCTCTATGAAACAACAAATGAAAATAAACTTATAATCTTGAAAATGGATTGGACAACGGCATGGAATTATCAAAACATGTGATTGGTGATATAATGTTCAAAAGTTTGTAATTTTTCTAATTACAGTTTTCCAAATCCAAAACTTCTTCAAAATACTAACTTTGAACATGGCATTTTTGATTATTTCATTACTTTTTATTATTCTCCAAGTTGAGCATCTTTATTATGTCATTAGAGAACAGAATAATAAGTTATATAAAAAAACAACAGTGATTTAAATAGAAAAAAATTCCTCTGGAGGTTCTGGAGTGATAGTGGGGGTACCAAAGGATAGCTCTGGGCTTGAGATGATGCCATGGCTGGCAAAAGAAGTTGATGCTACAGGGAAATCGTTGTCCTACTGTTCTACTCATGCTGATCAAAACGGGCTCAAAAAATTCAGAAATCTTTCTTTTGAAGATGTTCAAAGCTATATAAAATGCTTCTTTCAAGCTTTTGTCCATTTGTAAATGGTATCCTTCAGGCTGTATCTCTTGGACCTTTCCAGGTTCTTTACTTCCCTGGTATCAATATTATCTTTGACTATAACAAGACATTGCTGCATATACAGGATCCTGTAGTGGCAGTTGCAGCTCTTAATTATCATTTGATCAATGGGTTGGTTAAGGGGAGATGTGTTGGGAGGCAAATGATCATCCATGCTGGTGGATCAGGAGGGATGGGCTGGGGCATTGACAAAGAGCAACAGAACCTTCACGTCTGATTGTATCCCAAACCGTGCACAATGTCAGCAAAGTTTAGGGTTAAAAACATGGAGGAACCAGCCTGTGAAGAGCTCCTGGGTAAACCAAGAAGTCTTGTTCCCATGACATTCCACAGGCAGCTGGGTCACAATGTCTTTCAGCACCCTTGGTCACTTACTTTTTCCCACATCAACAGGCCACAAGTGGTGAAAACCATCCATATTCAAGCACACTAGAATGGGAATCTTGTCTTTTCATGACCTTGTCTCCGGAGGTGCAGCTGATTTTCTCTGAGGCTTGCATATTTCTAGGGACTGAACACCAGAAAAGCCCAGTCTCATCAGCTTTGTAGATTTGAAAATGTTGGAGCTCTTCATCTCCAACAAGCTGATTAAGTTCATCTGTGAAAGGATTCACTATTTCAGCGTCAGCATTAGCATCTCTTTGGTTATGGTTGTCACCGCTTGAGAGGCCACAGCCAGGCATTACTGCACTTGAAATTATCATAGCTGAAACAAGCAACTAGTTTCTGAACATCCAAGCCTCTGATTAGCACTCCCTCAGCTAGCTTGTACCACTGAAAGACTGCTTCATTCAAGTCTTTGAATTCCATCCCGTTAGGTCCATACTCCAGTATCCTCACTCTCACCCTGATCTTGTCCTTTGCCTTCCACAGATTGTGGTTTTTTTGAAACTGTATTTTCTAATAAGTGCACGCGGCTTTTGCCATGCTTATGTTCTTTAATAACTTCCAACTTTATCCTCTGAGACAATACATTCCTCTTACACTTCCTTGAGGGGGAAAATGCTGGTATACAGCATTTAGCAACAATTCAACAACGAAAATACAAGAAATCAAAAACAAAAAAAGAGTTCATGTCCTTAATTGACAAGATCTACAAAAGACACTTGAAGGGTAAAAAGTACCAAATAAATTTGATTATGATGATGAGCACCTAACAAAAAATGTGAATGAGTATATGAAGAGTCTACACTGTAACTACATATGTGTGCACTAAACTTGTCCCTCTAAAAAATCAGTTTTTCAAGAGCACTGACATCTCAGGTCACTGTGAGTCAACCCATTTGCATCAAACAGCCAGCAATGTGGAGATAGTTGTCTCATACACATATAAATGCTGTTGCCAACTATGGTTTGTTATTCATAGCTAAAACGTCATTAAAAATGGCCCAAATCGATAAAGTTTTTTCTTTCTATTTCCTGCAAACTTTATAGCTAACAATGTTGAAAATAATGAATGTACGTAATAACTTGATACTTAGCATGGAGTCAATTGCTGATCTATTCTCACATTTATCAAACTTTGTTCGATAAAAATAAGAAAGTTTGTTATGGTCCGCATGTTCACTGCATTCAACAAACTTTGTTCGGTAAATATAATATCAGTTTGGATGGATCCACAGGTGGTCTGTTAAATCTGACATTTATTTGTTTACTGTAATTGATAAATAGATAGATATTTGATACTTTGAATTCATAAATCAAGATACTGGCTTAGGTTTTATTTACATAAATATAAAACAGATACAAGTAATAATTCTCTAGTCAAAAAATGTATGAGCAAAATTTTGTTTTTTGGCTGTGGTGATTTCAAAAGCAGAAATATACACAATATTGAAATTATTAGTATCTATTTCATGGAGTGGTGGCTCAAAATTGGAAAGGACAGGCAAATAAGTACTCTTGTGCAAAAAGAAAAGAGAAAGAATATAAGAAATAAATTTAGTGAAGAAATAAATTTAGTATCAACTTAGTCTAACATGGTATTAATTTTTTCCCCCTGAAACTGTTAAATTCGACTTAAAAGATGTTACAAATGCACAATTCCTGATTGTGTCAGGCAGTTTATTGTATTGAATTAGTACATAAAACCTAGAACAATCACTATACACTTTCAACTTGATTCCTTCAACTATCCCAAATTTGTTTATTTCTACTAACCCTTCATATAAACTTGATTTTGCAAAGATAGTAGGGAGCATGACCATGTAATATTTTATACGATAAAGATAGAAAATGTAAATCTCTATGTTGTTCGATGCTCAATCAACCAAGTCTACCATGCAATTCATTAAAGTTACATGATTCAGACCTACCAACGTCGAAAATAAAAAGGCAACATGTCCTGAACATTTGGGATTTTTTACTGCAAAAATATGTCAATTAAAAAATTAACCACCATTTTCTTGTACAGCATAACATGTAGTTTTTTGGCATCATCATAAAAATCTTCTGAATTTGAAACTGTTTATAGTCATTCAACAGTTTTATCAGTGATGTTCTCATCATAGAATTTACTTTGTTTCTCATCAAATCATAAGTTTCACAATATTTGGTTTCTCTAATTTTATCCTAGTATCTATCTCTTTGATCCATCATAACATGTATTTCACCAGTGATCGTGTTGCAGACTTGTTACTCACCACAAACATTTTATCAGGTGCAATTTAATCTAGAATGCCATTAATCAAGTTTTCCAAGATCAAAACCTAATCATCTACACCAGGGTTTCTCAACAGGAGCAATATTTCCCACTGGTGGGAGATATCAATTCTTGGGTGAACAGTAAGCAAATGTGCAGAAAATGATAGGTATTAGGGAATTTAGGTGGGCAGTATAGGATTTTGAGTATTAAAGTTTATCATCATCATCATCATCAGTCTTTTAGCGTCCGTCGTTGGACATAGACCTTCCCCAGGATTTGCCATACTTCTTTATCATGGGCGTCACGGAGCCAGTACTTTCTGAACTTGTCTAGCTCGTCTCTCCATCTAACATTTTGCCGGCCTTGGTTGCGCATGTGGTCTTGGGGAATCCATGTTGTGAGTCGTGATGTCTATCGATTGTCTGCCATTCTTACAACATGGCCAGCCCACCGCCATTTGAGATTTTTTATGGATTCTATGAGGTCTCTAACTCTTGTCTTTTCTCGGATGTACTGTGCTGTTTTGTGGTCTCTCCATGTGAGGCCCAGCATTATTCTTTCATGTGCACGTTGCATGGTTCTCAGCTTACGGGTCTGTCTCTTGGTTAAGTTCCATGTTTCAGCTCCATAAGTGACTATTGGGAGGATGCATTGGTTATATGCCCTTCTCTTTAGAATTAATGGGATCTTATTATTTTTGAAGGTTGAGTTAGCTCTGCCAAAGGCTTGCCATCCTAGTGTGATTCTTCGCTTGATTTCTTCTTCTTTTGAGGGTCTCATGGAGATTCGTTGTCCTAGGTAGATGTAGTGGTCTACTTTCTCGAGTTCTGTGTCCTCGATTTCGATCTTAGTGTTTTTATCTCCAATGTGGTTGTTGCACATGATCTTTGTCTTGCTGAAGTTCATGTGTAGGCCGACTTTCTTGCTCTCTTCATTTAGTTCATCTATCATTAGTTGGAGGTCGTGTAAGTTCTCTGCGAAAAGGGCTGTCGTCTGCAAATCTCAGGTTGCTTAGATACTCGCCGTCTATTTTAATTCCTTTACTCTCCCAGTCTAGCCTTCTGAAGATCATCTCGAGGTAGGCTGTGAAGAGTTTAGGTGAGCTGGTATCACCTTGTCTCACTCCTTTCTGGAGCTGGAAGGGGTCTGAGTCTTTAAGTAGCCTGATAATTGAGCTGCCGTGATTGTATATATGTTTCAACACTTCAACATATACTGGATCTACACTTTGCCAACTGATGGCCTCCATGACCTTAAGGATTTCTACTGAGTCGAAAAATGCTACGGCAAGTGGTAGTTTATACTCAGCTGCTTTTTCTTTCAGCTGCTTTTTTCGAGTGCAGGTGGTCCATGGTCGAGTAGCTTCGTCTAAAGCCAGCCTGTTCACGTGGCTGGTTTTCATCGAGTGTTTTTGTGATTCGGTTGGTGATGATCTTTAATTGGCAATTTTAAAAAAAAGGTCAACAGCAAAATTTATCTTAATCAACTGTGATATCACACATTATGACAGTGCATATCGAAATGTGTAAATATTTGTGTAGGTGTATATACGTTTGTATTATACTCTCTATAGTAAGGGGTCCAATTGGACTCAAGATTCATATCAATCAGCACTTTAAAAAATCTAAATTCAAATATCCTTCTGGAATAGCGTGCTCATACTTGTTATAGATTTATAGTAAAATCTCATGAGCCCCACAAAAAAATCCACATTTTGAGGTTTGTAAAGGATTTCTATAGCTAATTTAGCATTTCCAATAACCACTTTAACTCACAACATTTCAGGCATTTCACACACATTAAGTATTTCTATTACTGTAAATCTTGCGTACTGCTTTCTCAAATAAAGGCAAACTCTACTAGTACTTCTATTTATTCTATCTGCCCCTAATATCTTAATATATTAAAATCATCTGGACCATCAAGCAATATATAACGGAAAATATCATCACAATCATCATGCATGCTCATTCAAAGAAACAAATTTGATAAAGTACCACATATCATATTTCAAGATGCACACCAAATTAGTAAAAATGCACATAAAAAAATAGTTTGCATAGCTTTTTTTTTCAGAAGTCCATTAAAACATAAAATGAAGCTGATGTAGTTGCGTACCTCTTCCCAGTCATAAGTGTTTCCACTAATTCCTGAACCAGAATGTTCTTTTGTTCAGCTGAACAGTTCTCATAGACCAAAGCTAATCCTTTTGAGGTAAAATCTTGGGTAACTTCTGAAAATGTAAAACAGAAACCATTTTTTTTTTAAAATATGTAATACTAAAGAAATAATAGAGGAAGGCATAACAAATCATCGGCAGGATACATAAATAAAACTGACAAGAAAATTCAAAAATAATAATTTGAAACTTTCCTTTCCAGGAAATACATTTAAGTATCATAAATTATGCAATAAGAGACAAATAAAAAAAAATCTTTCTACATTCCATACTTTGACAGAAATATGATAATTAATTTGAAAGGGAAACTTAATGATACATTTGCCCTTGGGAAAATCATGAATCCATTTCCCTGCCTCCATCTATAGGTAAAATAGCAGGGAAGATGGAGCCATTTAATTCCCTATTAAAAGTCTACTGCAGGGGTTCTCAAACAGGGGTATACAAGAGCAATCACAGGGATACAAGGTTTGTAAAAACATTGGAATTTTGGAGTAATCAAAACCAACTAAACGCTAACTCGACTATCTTGTAAACCAAATACGTATATGACAGTTGCAAAACTATGTAAATTGAAAAGATCTTTCTGTAAAATATTTAGCTAGCATAACCATGCTTATTTGACTTCTTTTTATGATAAATGGAAAGATAAGGCAAACAAGTTAGTAGATAAAAATTCATTAAAAAATGTGTTAATAAATCAAATTACTCACAAAAACATGTCAGGGCCCAAGAAAATGTTTTTTTTTTTACTATGTCATCATAATCTATGGTTGTTAGTAGTATGATAAAAAAGGCATTAAGATGTAGAAGGAATAATAATTATACCAGTGACAGTGCTAGCAAATTTTTCAAACTTATTTTTTTAGGATTTTTCAGGGTTCCTCAGATATATTGTGCCCCAGATCTACAGTGCCTCATGCAACACCCCTGATTATATTTATTTTGGTTCATTCAAATGAACTGGTTTTGAACAAAACTTGAAAGTTATCTGTAAAATTTAGAGCTGCAGAAATGAATTGATTGGTTAACAATTAAATTAATTGCCAAGATAGTCCTCTACGACAGTCAACTGAATATACTTGGGTTGTGGGACAAAACGAGACACTTGAGGATGTCACATTGGGCTTTGGAAAACAATGATCACTGACATTTCATAGAACAAGTAGAACATATTTTATAAACAACTAATCCAATGATCAGGAAAATAATCAACAGATTAATCAATAATAAAAGTAATTGTTGGTTGCAACTCTAGTAAACAATGAAAAACGCAGGATTGGAAACAAATAAATTGGATAGAATAACAGAAAACAAGACTTGAATGTTTGGGGAAAACATTTAAGGCATATTCAAAACTAGTATTTTTAGTCAGTTTTGGTTATTCAATCAAAAAACAATATCTTCAATAATGATACAAATATTGCCACCAAAATGCTCCGACTTCACCAATATATAATATGTATACTACAATGAATATTCAATATTGAATGACACTTTGCAGATATTCCATGGTCAAATATCACAATCCGGAGGTTATGTCAGGTTGAATCGTTAATTTTCAAAAGCTATGACATTATAGTCAATTGGAATGTGGAAGTTTTTCTGGTGAGGATTTTAGCGATATATATTCCAGTGACTTCTTTCTTACCCACAGCCCTACAATATCACAAAATTTTATATAGTTTTATAGTTTTATATAAGTTTATTCAGGACTTTTGAAGATATCATATGAGCAGATGTATGAAGTGCAAAGAATTATTGTGCATTCAATAACATCATTGAGAAGCTATATGACATTGAGACAGTTGTGAAGGGCAATAAATTTTCGAGTATTATTTGATAAAACTTTTTCTTTTTAAAAATCTATATATATGAGGGATTCGGCTGTTAAAAAGTATTTGGAAAAAGGGAGCTGATTTTTCCCTGACAATATACAAAATTCCCAGGTATTTTGAACAATTTTTGGAAGTTTCAAAAGCTCCCTGACTACGAAAAAATTATTTTTTCTCTGATATTTCCCTGATAGATGAGAACCCTGATCTCTACATTTTACACTATATTCTTTACCAGGGATACACTAACACTGCCTGATAGGAAGAACAAATATGCTAAAAGAAAAAAGTTTGAGAACCCCTTGAACAATATTAGTAGTATTATAGAAATAAAAAGCTCAGAGATTTTAGTTATATTTTGGATTGCAAGTCAGAAACTTTGACACACACACACACTGTCTATCTTTTTCTCTCATTCCCTTTGCAATTATGTAAACCTTCCTAAGTTTAATAGGACTGACCATCATTTTCTGAAAGCAGTTGCATGAAAGCTGCCTGAATGGCTGGCAGGCGTTTTTGCAGGGCTGCATGATGTCCACAATGCTTCACAAGAGACAGTAACCAAATGCAGGAAGCCTGAAGAGGAAAAAAAAAATAAAAAAACTATCCAAGAGAAGTCGCATTTACTTTCATTGAAAAAAAAAACAAAAAAAGACGAGAAAATAAGTTTAAACTAACCATGAATTCATAATTTTGGAAGATTATTTTCCCAAATCCAAGCTCAAGAATTTCAGGTGAAACATCAAACAATTTGCATGTAATATCAACTTAACTATGCATACATGGTACTTACATTCGCATTCAGGATTATCTTTGATAAAAAAAGAAAAATCATCCACATAATTACCGAATAAATTATTTCTAAATACAATGATTCTGTAATTGATTGAAAGAAACAAACACTTACATGTCGTACATGATGATTTTCACTATGGATATGTTCCTTCAAAAGTTTCAGTAAATACCATTCGACTTCATCACTTTTGTTAGCAACAGATGCCTACAAGAAACAAAATAAATTCTAAGAGAATTATTTAAGATAACCAACTATCTAATCGTTGTAGCCCCAGAAATGGCCTGACCATCCAGCCAATTGGATTACAGATTCTTCTCTCTTCGAGTGTCTATGAGAGTGTGTGTGTCTGCGGGTGCTTCTAGTCACACTTTGGGGGTTGCAACCATGAAAATTTGCATTAGTACACCACCTGGCATCATCTAAAAAAGTACTTTTTTGTGTCTCTATGGTCATTTGGACCAACAATGCCCAAATCCTGAGCTGATTTTTTCTTCAGACAATTTTAGATAAAAGATCTATTATTTTGGATAATTTTTCAGATAATTGATTCTGGTATATATGCAGGCTTTGATGATTCATTTTTGTAAGGTTCAGAGATCATTATAAATTTCAACTACTATTCTCCTTCATCTTAAATGCAAGTTACTTTTTATTACAACTTGACTCAGGCCATCGACTTATGGCAGAGTAACCTGTGCAGATTGGAAATGAAGAATAAGGTCCTAGTGAGACACAAACTCAAGATCCCTTTGCCTAGAAAAACCTGGTAAACACTTAGTTACTCATGACAGTTTGAGCTATAGGAACTTGGTGGCTTGGCAGAAGATCAAATCTACCCCTTACACCTACTCTATTTTGGTTCTTGATTTCTGATCAGCACTGTTCACTCAGTGTCATGGGTAGATGGCCTATGTTCAGTTGTAATAAAATGCTGCAAAAAATCAAAATGAAGGAAAATAGTAGTCAAAATTATTAATTATGATTTACACTACTTCATCTAATAAAGATAAGAAAATGATAGAAGATAATGATCAATTATGTTGACAATTATTTTTTCAGTTTATACAACTTACCCAATATTTATAATGTCTAGTAATGATATGATGAAAAATCTGATATTAAGAGTAGTATTTCAAATCAACTGACCCAACTTTTGCTAAGCCTGAATAAGAGAAAGATTTTCCAGATCCTGAAAATTGAATCATAAAATATAGGATCAGTGAGCATATTAAATTCATGAATAATTAAGTAGAAAAATAGCAAAGTAACTTAGGCATTACTCAGGGTTAAAATTTAACATCTTAGTTGTTATATAGGTATTTTGATGAGATGTAGCAAAGAGAGAAGTTTAGGAATCCTTATAACTGGACATGAAATTTACAAGAATTGAGTTGAGTCAAGATAAAAACTAGTCAAAATTAATAATAAAAATATTGTGTCACAATATTTCATCGAATATTAAAAATGAATTGATCAAATCATTTTTGTTGTTTGTAAGACAGGTGACATAGAGGTGATATCATCTGGTGAAGACTAAAAATGCATTCTTCTCCAATTTGATCAATTCTGGGGAGCTTATCTGAAAAGGAGAGTTGTTTTTATTTTATCTTACAGAAACACTTATTGCCCAATTAGACATTGCCAAGGTAAAATACCATCTTTGCAGACTGAAAAGATTTCAAAACTGTTCTAATTAGAATTTTCTAAGAATTACAAAGAAAAAACCTTGAATTCATGTTCTTGCTGAACCCAAATATTTCTTCCACTGGGAGAGGTGGCACCAAGGGCAGCACAAACCAATGCCTCAGCAATGATCATGTGTAGTTCCATTTGTTTGGCCTGCAAGAGAAAAAAAAATGACTTTTCTTCCAAAGATTGTAAAAATGAATATTAAATTCAGATGATTTTTTTCAAAATAAAACCACCACTTTTATAGATCAAAAAATATAAACATATGTTGTAGGATACTATTCAGTTGGAAATGACACTCAAGTTCCATAAATCTTTCATGAATTCAAATCGCCATTACTAAATCATCGAAAAATTTTATATTTTTAGCCTGATTAGGAAGATTTTTACTACTTTGAAATATTAATCACCTATTCCATTATTTCAATTATTTTTCAATTGTTTTCATTACCTCATTTACTTTTTAATTGTTTTTATATCCAACCCAAAGAAGCTTTTTTGCAACAAGTCTCAAAGCAGAAAGTTCTTGCAGAGTTACCTGAACAGCAGCCATTAATCCCTCAATGATCTTGTGGGTGTAAGGGAAATCTGGATCTCCAACACACAAATTTCCAAGACAAGTGGCAGCATGCTCTTTGTTCTGGAAATAAATATATCAACAATATATCTTTGATGTAAAAAATGTTCATATATATAACAAAAAAGTAAAATCTTAGTGCATAAGCTGAAGGGAAACTTGTGTGAATATAAATTGAATTAAGAAGATTCTTTTACAGCAAGATTAAAAGAGGAAACAGTCAATTATGTGAAAACTCTACTTTTTTATTTTTCAAGAAATGATACCATTATTATACAGCGATTTACTTGGACTAGCGTTCTCATTTTGGTTGTTATAATCATAGAGTTGTGGCTGCTGTACCGTCCAGCCTTCTTCAAGAGTGTGTTGTAACCTTCTGAGAATTTCAAACTGAACCCATTAGTCAATTCATAGGAGTAGATTATTCTCATTCTACAAACCATGTCAGATGATATCTTGTATTAGTTGATTCTTCTCAGCAAATTTGTCCATGCAATATTGTTTGTCTGCCTCTTCCACTGAACCAGAGTGTACAACTTTTCCAAAAACTTACGACTGCCAAGTTACTAGATATGACGCTTTTGTCCTGTACGATACTAGTCCAAGTAAATCCATGTACAATAATGATAATTTCTCATCTCAGAAATTCCGACAAAAATATAATGATAACAGTTACATTTTCTTTAGATAAATTGTTTATAGAGGAAAAATCTATTCGTGTATTAGTCATGTCAGCAATATTAGAAAAGCTTACTTATATAAATCAACTTATTTTCAACTCTAAATCTATAAATTTATTATAAAATGTGGAATATTCAACAATTTTCATTTACTTGAGAAACAAAAAAAAGGTTAAAATAAATTAAAAATCTAAGTAAAAAGATAAGGTAACAATAGTCAAAATAAAAATGAATAGCCAGAACCCCCCTGCTAAAAATGATTAAGAAACAACCAAGACAACTGTGCTAAAGTTTTGCACTGCTAAAACAAGAAAACTGCTAAATTGGCAATACTGACAAAACACCCAGAATTAATAAATCTATATCTACTCTGAAGTGGAATGGATGAAGATTCTTTTCATTACCTATAATAGAAGTCCTTTTTAAGCTTTTCAAAACTGTTGGGACACATATATCCCAAGATTTCCATGACAGCTGGGATATTTCTTTCAGAAGTCAACCAAGCTAATGAAATTTCTTATAAATTTTTAGGTTCAACAGCAAAGGTTTATAAAAATGGGCTTCTTTTCCTTGATTTGTAAAGAGTTAATTCAAGGGAATAATTTGGCAAGCCTTACTTTGTTGATAATAATTCAAAGGTAAAAAAATTAAGATAGTTGATTAACTTTCAAAATGAAAAAGAAATCACTCATTTTTAAAAAGCTATGAAATTTAACAGGTACTAATACAAGTGTGATGTCCAAACATCAGTTACTCCCCTCGAATATTTTTTTTTTTAAATCTAAAAAGTTGGACATTGATAAAAACATTTCCCTACAAGGGGGTTCCTTGTCTGAGCGTCATAACAGGGTGTTAAATAAAGATATTTTTCATTTAATTTTATTCGATGAAGTATTAAATCCTTTGTTTAATGGACTAATAGTCGTCCAATAATTGCTGATGTCCGCAAAATCAAATACTACCAGAGAAAGGTCATTCCTTTAGTGTCTTTAATACAAAATAGAAAACAAATTTATCAAATTATAATACAGAACTAGTTGGTAAAATTCACAAAACAAAGTAATCATCCAGCTTTAGTCCTGAACTGCCGAAAATGTTGATAGTAAGAGAATTTTTCAATTAACTTAAATTTATGTGCTATATTCAACTTTGCATACTTTCTTTTATCTTCTGTATTGATGCCATTTTGAGTTGTAAGGATTGCAAAATTATTTAATGAATAAACGTAAATATTCAGAAATTGAGTAAGGCAAAAGAAATCTCAAAATATTTGGTTGTTTCAGAAAATTAACAAAAAAATCATCCAAAATTGAAGCAAAAAATACATCAAGATGTTTCAAGAAATTATCTAATATAAACTACATACTCATTAAATTCTTTACGAAAATACAAAAGATAACACTGAAAATTTAAGAACAGAAAAATGAAAATGGACGAGGGACAAAAAAGGGGTTTGGACAAGATTTCATCAAAAATAATTTCACCCCCAAAAGGGCCAAAAAATCCTTGGTTAGATTAAAACACGACAAAACTTCAAATGATTGATGACAGTATAAGTAATTTTCAACACGGGTTTCATAATTGATTTTTTCTAATCCAAACAATTATTAATTTTTTTTCTGGTTTGTTTTAGAAAGTCTTATAGATCTGCTGACCAGGAAATAGAATTTAAAACTGTTTCAATTATCTTTTTGAATGTTTGAATACCTAAAAATAAAGTCAAGTTTTAAAAATATGTGATTAAAATACGAGGCCAAATGAAAACAAAAAATTGATACCATGTGGTTTATTTTTTAATTTTTGAAATGATAATAATAAACTTCAATCATATACAGTTAGATAATGAGACTTATTCAAAATCACTTTTACTGTCACTGTTTTAATCCTAGACTAGAAAAAATGTTATGTAGAACGTACTCAGATCTTTCATACCTAAATCTATTAGTTTGTCTCAAAATATAT
Source organism: Thysanoteuthis rhombus (assembly GCA_963457665.1). Taxonomy (NCBI): domain Eukaryota; kingdom Metazoa; phylum Mollusca; class Cephalopoda; order Oegopsida; family Thysanoteuthidae; genus Thysanoteuthis; species Thysanoteuthis major. The sequence goes on from OY735208.1 coordinate 20,355,003, forward strand.
TTACTCATAAATATACTTAGGGACAACCTAATGAATTCAGGTGAAAGAAAACCTCAGAATAAAATCCTTTTTAAATTATGTTCCCTTTGTGCTTGTTGCTTCTTGTATTTTACAGGGATCACTATAAATACAAAAAACTTATCTAAAATCAATGATAGTGATCAAAGTGACCTTATTTATTTATTTGATCCCATAGCTCACCAAAGACAAAATAACAGGGCCACTCATAATCCAATACAAACAAATGAAATTGTCTGCTCACCTTTGTAGGATCCTTCTCTTTTATAGACTGGACCAATCGTAAGAGTGATTTCACCACTGATAGTTTGGTAATTTCTTCAGAATCATCATTATCATCAGGGGATCCAGGAGGTAACGGCAGGGGCCCATTCCTACCTATTTCCCCAAGAGCAATGCAAGCTCCACTACAGAGGATTGAACTACCATCTTTCAGGAACAATGCTGGAAAGAAGGACAATTATTAAGTGGGGAAAATTTTTTTCTAAATCACTAAAATATTACAACCAACAAGCAGAGGAAGGAGGAATGGTTCATACCAGTTCTTATTCACACCATGCTGATTTAATTCAAAGAACAATTTAGAATTTCATACTTAGTAATCAGATTGGTAAGTCAATTTATATACTGTACACCCTCTTATTAACAGTTATCACAGGATTTCGGAAATACGAGACAAAATCTGTTCATTGAGAATATTTTGTCCACTACAGAAATATTTGAAATTAACAGTCTCCTCTATTAGAGCGCAAAGTGACTGGTAGGCTGTAATAAGAAACTTTCATTTCCTAATCAATAAACAATGAAACAAAGAAAGCACTTTCCAGGAAATGTCTGGCTGTTCTGATCCTAATGAGCTCCTGCAATATAATCATAGTAATTTGAATGTGCCAACTTTTCTACATTGTGACAAAATGATATTTAATAATGAAACTAAATTATAGTTTTCTAAAAGACGGTTTGTATACAGAGCTTTTGGTTTCAGAATTATCAATCCAGATTTTCATGGAGCCTTGAATCAAACATAATACCAACAATGGAATGTCTGATTAATTTAAATTTTAAGCAGACACAAAAGGCTAACAACAGACATAATGTCCAAAATTGGACACGTCTGGCAACCTTGGCTGCAGACACAGCACTGCTTCAAGATTTTTACTCCACCTCTTTATTTATACTCTCAGTTGAGGCAGAGTTTTACTAATTCACTCTCTTTATGACCTTCGTATTTATTGTGCTTTTCTGTGTAATAACATAAAATACTTTCTAAACAAAAAATTGATACTGGTATAACCAACAAACATGTGGCCTTATCAGTGAATAAAATTAGTTTAATTTCCCCTATTCAATTATTTCATGATCTCTTAAAATGTTAATCAATATATCTATTCTATCAATGTACCGAGTCATGTATTTGATGTATTTTTTGACTATTTTGTTGTTGAACACTTCAGTGAATAGCATGAAAATAGATGGAACTCTTCTGTGAATGGAATTGTTAAGAAATAAAATTTCACTAATTTATCAAAGGGAGATAATTACGAACATCTTATTTTCCTTGGAATGGACATTCTATTCTCTTTTTACAAATTTAATAGCTAGACATAAACTGATTCCTAAGCATGCTGGATATACAACTGAAGAGAGGGTTTATACTCACCCAATCTCTTCAGGGCCTTTTGCATAGCCTCATATATTTCTTTCAGACCCTCCTGTTCCATAGTCTGAGGGTCACTAGTCTGGCGCAGATGCTCTCCTATCACATAGCCCAACATCAAAATAGAAGAATGCTGCACCTCAAGATTCTGGAAATAAAACAATAACCAACAATTATTCCATCTATGCACAAGCATAGCATAATACTAATTTACCAGTGCTATCAAAAAATGACGCCATATATGGATACTCATAGAGTTTTATACATGAAAATAGAGATTTGCAAACAGATTTTTATAATTTTTGTTTTTGTTTTCATTACTTTCAACATTTTTCAAATTCATTTTTACTACGTCATCTCTATGAATCTTCACTATTTTTGGCACAGAGATCCACATGCATCCTATATTAGTGTATGAACAAAGAAAACCCAAAGTCTGGCCTCCTGCTGCGGAACTATCTGATGCAACTCCTTTTTTTTTCTGTGTTTTTCTCAACAAATCTTTACCAATTTTGGCACAGAAGTCCAGATGCAATCCAGAACGATGTATGAGAAAAGAAAACCCCGAGTCTCAGGGGCAGTTTTTTATGGTTGTGGGAGTTGACGGGACATGTCCATGTTTCTCTCATGGCCAGTTCTGTATGTTCAGTCAAATAGACAGCATTATGGCACCAAATCACAGAACAAGGAATGTTGTGTACCCAAACACTCTTGCTGAATAGAACACAATGGTGTCTAGTATATCTCTGAATTTTTGAGATAAGGTATTATTATTATTTCTATTATTATCATTCAGACTATCCTCATCTTGGTTGTTTTTCATACAACGTTTCGGCCGTTGTACTCTACGGCCTTCATCAGGTATCATCTGGTAGGTGTGGGGAAGTAACGAACCGAACCCTTTATTTAACTGACGGGGGTATATTGACCGCACTCCCCTCTTAGCATTAGTAATAATAATACTACTAATACTATTTTTCGATTCAATATATTATAATTCACAATAAATAAAGTCTCAAATAGCTTCACATATCATAGAAGCCTAAAAAAAATTTCAACTTTGAAGATGCATGTGCATAAAAATGAAAAATTTTTGCTCATACATTCATATTCAAAAAGAAATGCACAGAAATTTGAAATACATATCAACAAAAATGCTTCTTCACATTTGACACCTGGGCAACTCTTCTGGTCAGAACAAAATAGTATTTTTACGTCATCATCGATGAGTTGCATCCCTAAGGGCACCAGTGAATAAAAACACATCGCTGATTATTATAAGTGTGGATTTTGAAAGTGTGAAAAGGAAATTTCAGGGATCATAGTACAGATCAAAAACTTACAATAGAAGAGACATTCAAGATTTGATTTTACTTTTTAAACTGTTGTTTACCCATTAAATAACAAACTGTACTTATGTGAGTGAAACCACAACTGGCATGTGTGAACCATTTGGTATACATCAACCAATAGGCAAGCATAAACAACCCCTGGAAATTTCAATCCACATGCACCTTCACTTTGCTGTGTCACATTGCTTGAAGTAGACATTTTCTTCTGATGAGTCGTTATTATGGTCAGTTGAATAATCAAACAGTACATTAATTTGAAATTTTTGGTAAAATTCAACAAAACAGCTATCAAATTTATAAAAATGCTAGCTCAAGTTTATAAAGAAGAGTGATTCTTATATGCATATGTGTTCTAGTGGCACAAGAGATTGATGTGCAGCTTGAATGGACCACCTCTTAATCCCACGGTCAACTGCTCAGCTTAACTACATACTATTACAACAACTAGCTTGTAAAACCTGACCTAGACGTTACTTTTATCTTGCCATATGAGAAAGTAGAAGTGAATTGTTATGAAACTATCGATGAATCTAACTCTTCAATTCATGAACCTCAAGTGGAACTCTTCAGTAAATAGAATGTTTTTTTTTTTTAAATGGAACTTTTTGTAAACTGAATCAAATTGTTTTTTCAAAATACAAAAAAAAAATGGCAAGGGAAGTAACTCTGATAAGTTATTCCCCTTGATTCAAGATAAGATTTTTTTCAATATGAATTGAAGAGTTAAAGCAGTAACAGTAATAGCAAATAAGGAAACCAACCTTTGAATCAAGATTATTATGAAATTCCTGCAGTGATGATATGACAGATTTAACATCAGCAGCATTATGTAAAACAATAGAGTATAAATGAGCAGCATGTTCTCTCATGTCTTCTTTGGTGGAGCACGACAAACGCTGCAAGAAATATATGCAAAATCAATACATATTACCAAACAAAAAACAGAGGCAATAAAAATTCTATATATTCCATGAATAAAACTAAGTAATTGTATTTACATATAATGCAAGAGAATTTTATACTAAATTTTACCCATGAATTTGGGGGTCACATTATACACAAGGTCGATATATTTCAGCAATTTTTGACTAGTTTTTCTTTTCAACTTATTGTTGCTTTTTATTGCAATACTCAGGTCATTTCTACATTCTATGACCATTAAGTAAGAGGCATGAATCGCAAATGAAGACAGGTTTGGTTAGTCACTCAATAGAAACCGTCATATGACAAACATTGTTTGGCAGCATACAGTGTTGGAAGTGATCAATTGAAAATTTAAAAAAGGGTAAAAGAATCTCTCAACTTTTGTTGGACAATGATCACTTAATAAAGTCCGATTTTTCAAAAAATAAGCTTGGATACTGCTGGACACAAACTAATAGACTAATTTAGCATAGATTTACATAGTAATCTAAATCATTACAAACCTATGGGGGGGATTTTTAAAAATCAGTTTTTTTCAGTCATAATAACAAATGTTTGAATTTTCAGCCCATCTATTAGTACAGGCTGTAATGCAAAACACATCCATAGATCACCAGACCAACTTAAAAATTGAAGAAACCAATGTTGATGTTGACAGTTTTAGTTGATAGTTTCAAAAAACTGCAGTCAAATCCAGGAAAGCTAATGTAATAATGGTACAATGATAAATTTTTTCTTTATCTTTTTTTTTCCATAGAAAATTTAAAGATATTTCCATCAACAAAATTCTGGGAAGCAGATTACTAGACAGAACATATTTCCAAATTCGTTTGGATAATTCAATCTCTTCCTCAAATCCTTGATGTTGTCTATACAACATTTTGGCTGATCCATTCTTCATTTCTTACCAGTTATATAATAATAAGTCATTACTATCTTTCTCTAATCAGAAAGGTTTACCTCTTTTCTTTGGATCAAGGATGGAAGGGGGATATTCAATTATCCAAACCAAAATTCTTATTGTTAACTCAAATTCATAAATTGCTTGTAATTAGCAGTGGAACTCTTAAATAGCATAAAAGATAGTGGAAACTAGAACTCCAAAATCATTTTTTTTTTATTTACCAAATTGGTCAAAGGAAGACAATTTCAATCAAAAGTTATTTTCCTTGAAATTCACATTCTATTTTCTTTGTATGAGTTTAAGAGTTGATGATTTACAGTTGTAGACCACACATTACATTTATAATCAGTTACATAATTCACGTGGGAAAAATCTTTTTGCAATTTTTTAAAGAATACAGAAGCTAACCTTGATCCAGTTAAGCTGGTCCCAAAATAAACCAGCCAAGCGGTCAGCAGCTCCAGCAATCACTTCAAGCAAGCAGTACATGAGACATTCATCTAAAATTTAAAAGAAGAAAAAACATACTTGGCTATTTTATTTTTGAATTTTTTCCAATATCAATATCAAAGTTTACAAGGATTGTACAGTTAGTTCTTTATCATGTCATAATATTGTATTACAATTCAGCTCAAGTCTATTAATACCAGGGTTGCCAGATTTGGCAAGAGAGGGAGATAAGAAGCTGCTATTGTAGCTCTGCCTCCAGATTCACTCAATTTCTAAATTCAATGCTATTCCAATGCATGTTTTGAGTAAGTCTTGGATATAAAGCTTGGATGAAGTTTACGTATTCACTTATTTCTTTCTGTCCGTCTACACAACATCTCCCAAAAGTTTTCAATGGATTTCTTATAAAATTTTGTGGACAGTTGGGCCATGGGCTAAGGAAGAATTGATTAAATTTTGGGGCTGATCCGGGAATTTTCAAGTTCCTCTCCTATATTGTAACTATATTTCCATACAATATCTCCAAAACTTCTGAAAGCATTTCAAACAAATCCTCTGGAAGAATTGATGAAATTCTAAGGCAGATTCAGGAATTTTTTTTAGCCCAAGCATCATAGCAGTATATGGACTGATTTTCTTTCATCTTTTTGTGACGATGGCAGAGGTATGCACTCTCCATATTTTCTAGTTATGAGAACTGAGACAGAAGAAAAAGATGTATGGTTTGCAGCCAACTTTCTTTTAAACATCATAGAAACAACTGAACAATTTTTTTGATGGGAGAAACAGAGACAAAATGTAAATTTCAAGCAACTATTTGTATTATCATTATCATTAAAAGGTAGATTTCTTGAAAACTTATGTAAAATGGAGATAACTCCTGTCATTCATTTGGTTCTTGGTTTTTATTTGCTTTTTATACAGTTCTTGTTGCTTTGGTTTATTCATTTACATGTTTGGTAATCAATGGTTTGTGTACAAACCTCATCAGAAGGTCCAGAAAAATTTTTCTTTTTTTATTTATCAAAAAGAATAATTAAACAATCTGTTCATCAGAAATGTACACAATGATGAAATCAAAAGCCCGTCTTTTGTTTGTTATTAAAACGTCAGTTTGGTATGTTGGATGCACAGTTTCTGTGGTACCTTTAATTTATTGTGTGTAGTGAAGAACATAAGACATTTCTTAATAGTAATTCAAATGAAATCCTAAGACATTTATGCAACAATAACAAATAGAAATTTATTCAACAAATACAACAAGATCACTGAATGATGTCTTGAATTCAGATATGAAGATAAGTATAAAATGAATAATTCAAAAATTGATTTACTTCTTTCAAATATCGACTAACTGTATTAAAATCTTTTTAAAAATTACGGATTTTTTCAATTCTTTATTTTGATAGTTTTTTAAAAAATCTTTTTCCTCATTTTATCAAAAAATACAAAGGCAATGTTATAAATCATGGGTATTTGAACTCAAGGAGAGGAATTATGTTGAACACTAATCGACACTTTTCACAAGATAAGACTGAGTCTTCATTTCATTATTGCGATAAATTCTTATATGTTGTTTGATTATACTTTGTATGACTTTTTTGGCCTTTCTATACTGTTTAGATACTGTCACATGTTCATGTACAAACTGTAGATTACTATTTCATTAAATAAATAAATCAAAACTAGCAACTACACAAAAAGCAAACAATGATTAAATGAAATAACTTTGAGAAGACCAATTCAAACTTATGTTGTTTTCTTCTCAAGTTGATAACAACTTAAAAAGAAAACAACTCTTGAACACCACATAAAATAAATAGTTTCATAGTTCCTGCAAAAAACTATAAATGATCAAATTGAGCTACACAGAAGTAAATTGATTCACTAAAATAATTAAAATTTTTATATATAATATATTGTTTTAATGCCAGTTTGTTTCTGGCGGCGCTTAAAAAGAAAATAAAACGTGTACACCATAAATAGTTTTGGTTTCAGAGTCCCCTTTCGCATCTTTGAATCATACATTCTATTCAAGTGTGGAATTTTCCATTTACAACATCATGTTGGCTTTTAAAAAGCAGTTCAGATTTTGGAGTTTCAGATAAGGGTTACTTTACCCGTATTCCAGAATTCATCAGGCTCCATACAAAGAGATCTTCAATTCCAAAATATTTACTCAAAATACTTTACATCATTACTCTTCAATATAATAATTCAATTTCCAAAATTTAGGCAAGTGAACACATTTTCTGCTCATATAATGAACATTATGATTTTTCTTGGTTCTCTATCTATAGTCATAGACTCTTTCATATGAAGGTAGCTAATTTGCTGATAAAATATTTCCTACCCACCATTTTAAAAACAGACTCTTCCGCTGAAACAAGTTTTTTTGTTTCTTTTCCACAAAAAAAATGATTTCATAAAATTCAAATCTAGACAGTATCTGCTTCTCGAAAGTTCACTTTACACAACTTTATTACTTTTTCAAAAAAAGATAAAAAGTGAGAAAAGTGTCCAGCTTTTGTTTTGCAGTGAGTTATCATCATAGAAGCAGTGCACACTCTCTTGCGATCTCTTTTATATCCCAGTCTCTTGTAATTCCCACAATGGAAATCATTTTTTTGTGGCTGTTATGGTGACCACAACGCTTCAGTCCATCCATTTTTTGGTCATCCATTTCGCAGAGAACCTATACTACCTCCAACTAATGCTAGATGAACTAAACGGAGAAAGCAAATCAGTCGCCCGACACATTAACTTCTGTAAAACGAAAGTCATGTGCAACAATCACATCGAGAATGAGAATATAACTGTCAAAATCAAAGATGCAAAACTGGGGAAAGTAGACCATTACATATACCTAGGACAATGAATCTCTATGAAACCCTTATGGAGCTGAAACATGGAACCTAACTAAGAGACAGACCTGCAAACTGAGAAGCATGCAGCGTGCGCATGAGAGAATTATGCTCAACCTCACATGGAGAGATCACAAAACAGCACAGTATATCAGGAAGAAAACGGGGGACTGATACATCATAGAATCTATTAGAAATCTCAAATGGCAATGGGCTGGTCATGTTGTGAGAATGACAGACAACCAATGAATATCACGTCGTGGATTCCCAGAGATCACATGCGAAACCGAAGCTGACAAAATACAGGATGGAGAGATGAACTAGACAAATTCAGAAAATACTGGCTCCGCCACACCCATGATAGAGAAATGTGATGAATCCTGGGTAAGGTCTATGTCCAACGACGGACATTAAAAGACTGATGATGAATCCTTTCAAATATGTTTTTTTTCCCAAATTCATTCTTGGATGAAATATTGCAACATTATTTTCAATTTTGACTAGCTTTCCACCTTTATCCTAATTTTCAGATGCTTTTTTCAACAACTTTGAATCGGGCCAAAATCCTATGGTAACGAAAACAGTGCTATCAAAAAATCAAAAGCAAGGTCACACTGAGTGGCTACAGTGTGTGAGTTCGATTCACATCATGGGCTTGCTCTTCATTTTCTGATTGCAGTTTAATCATTGCCATAGGATTACAGTTTGACACAAGGAAAAGCAACTGAAAGTTAGTTTGAAGGTAAAAAGCTAGTCAAAATTTGTAATAATTTTGCTATATTGTACCTAAGAATGAATTTGAAAAAAATAAACAGATAAATTAAAAGAAATATTTTTGTATTGTTGAAATACATTCATAAGAAAAGAGAGTTAATTTACATACAAAAAATCATCTTAAATGTATAAACATCTAAATATATCCAAAGTATGAAGACATTGTAATTTTGTAATTTACAATACTGATAGCCCCATATACATACGTACATCGATAAGTTTGCTGCTTACTGATGAAATAGCAATCATTTTACGTCACAAATTTGATGGCATATAAGACACCCCAACTATTTTTTGTAAAAGAATGGCTCAAAAGGTGAATTTAGCATTGTCTAGTCACACATTGGCTAGAACTCGTGGAGGATTTAAAAAGCCAGTTGATAAATGAAAGGAATTCAGGAGAATAATTCTTTTCTAAATATTTCTTGCTGAAATAAGTGGGAAGGGGGATTCTAATATGCCATCAAACATGGCACTTTCTAAGAGAGAGATTTTCATAATTATACCAGACAATGTGATTTTTGTTCCTCAAGTAATGAGTATTTTTTCTAAAAAAATCCTTTCAAAGTAAAAAAAAAAGAAAAGAAAATGGCTATTATTCCTTTCAAACTTTGCTTTTATGACCAGGACAGTGATATTCATACATAATTATTTTTCTTATTTCCAAAATGTGAGAATTTGCCTGTAGTTCATTTGAAAATAAGAAGATTTCAAATCATTATTTCCCTGGTAACAAAATAACATTTATTACTCAGGAACAAGAGAAAAGTTTTGAAAACAGTTGCCCAGTGTAATATAAAATAAGCCAAAAGCTAATAAGGACACACCATTTTCAGCAATGAGCAATTGTTGGATGAGGTTGATATACATAAAAACAGGTCCTTTTCTCTCTCCTGAGATATCGAGTTGTTTGTTCACGTATTGGCTTATCAATGGAGCTTGGCTCAGAAAAGTGCTGGGAGATACATCTTTGCCAGGTATCATTTCTGCTTCTGCACTTGCTGCTAGGCATTGTCTTAAGTAGATAATCACCTGTAACACACAAGATGAATTATAACAATGGGAAAAAAAGAATGGTAAGCAAAAGATTCATTAAAGACAAGTAAACATATCTTGCAACATCAGGGTAATATAAAAATCAGATGTTATTAGAACTTGACTCTTAAATTCACAAGAATGAATTGAATGTTATTATCACAAAATAACTTTTTATTAAAATCATCTTCTTTTGACTATTTGGTGGATTTTTAAATCTTCTATTTAATTCACAGAAAAGTTCTGTTATTTGAATTCTATTCATTGAAGAGTTCCACTGTCAGTTACAAGCATTCCATGAATTTAAGAGTTAATATATTTCATTTTCTACGTGATTCCACCGAGCTTTATTCTCCATCAGTGTATGATTCAAATTTACAGGCATTATTTATTTCGATAAATAGTTATTAGTCAAGCATTCAGAATGAGTAGATCACACTGAAAGTATGGTTGAGATCTATTAAGTACTTGGAGGAAAACTACTGACAAATTTAGACATGCACTTTTATTTTACATATTCGTGAAAATATACTGGGTGTCATAGATGTAATGCTCATTTTCCATTTCTAAGCGAAGTAACTAGTTACTGACCAGTATAGACTATAATACTTAATTGTTTTATGTCTGTGAAGATATCTGTGGTGGTTTGTTGGATATTTTGTTGGAAGTAGCAGCAGTTTTGAGTATTTTATTGGTTATGTTAGTCAGAGTAAGTTGGCATTCTTAAAAATCAGTCGTCATGGATATTGGGGAGCTAGGGAATGATTTAGTGTTGGACTACTTGGGTACTTAATAAGTTGGAGTTGAGGCTATTTCTAGCATTAATCAAGGTAGAGAGGTAAGGTTAGAGAGGGTCCTTGTTATGTATAATTGAGTATCAGTTGGGAAAAATATGTTCGGCATCATTAATAGTCATTGCAGATGTTCTGAAAAGTCAGATGACTGAGTAGTACATGTAAGATGGATCATACACAGCTGCCTATAGACAGGGGTCCGTATGAAGTTTCCGATGTTAGATATATATAAAGGGGATATCGTATGGGTGAGGTAAGTTTGTAATGTTACTTATATGTGGGTGGGAGTCTAGATTGTATAGGTGGAGTTGTTCTGGGAAATAAGTGTATGTGTATATTAAGGGGTGTTAGGGCCTGGTAGATGTGTAATCTGAGGTGCAGGTATGAAGATAGTGGGTTGGTAAGTACAGAGTAATAAGGAGTGAGAGGATCATGGTGTTAGAGATCGGTGTGGTTAGGGTTGTCGAGTTTAAAAGTTGAGTCCATTACAGGAGAGAGTTTCAAGTTCATTAATCCATATATCTTTATGCAGTTCTAAAATTTTAGTCATGTCAGGAGGTAAACTTTTTTTCTATTTTTTCAATGATGGTGAATCTATCATGTGTTTTATCGACTGACACCTAAATATACTATAAGACAAATTGGATGTTACTTTAGAGACACCTTGTATATTTAAAATATTCAATGCTTGTCTACTTACTGAAATGAAACATGAAGGTGAGAAGGCCAGAGTATGGTTTGCAGAAATGTGTCTAAATACACTGTTGATTCGAAGTTCAGCCTGGAAAATAATTTTTTTAAAGATTTTAGAACAGAAATTTCATGTTTTTTTTTGTCTGGAGATTCTTTGATTGGGCTTCTTCCTTAATCAATATTAGTTTTATTGAAAAGATTTATTTAGTAATGTTTATATCATTACGTAAACTCTGAAAACTAAATTTAAACCTGGTTCAACAATTTTTTGACTCAAAAATATGTAATTCTTTTCATTTCAGTTATATAATATTTGTCCTGAAAGTAACTGGACATTTTTAATATCTTGATAATGGTTGGGTGGCCTGGATGTATCTTGGCAACCAATTACTATGTATGCATGAATAGACACTCTACCGTGGGGTTACTCAGTTAGCACTGACATACTATTGGTTGAGCTTTTATGCTGTGTGACCACCACGTTCACAATGACTGAGCCTGTGCATACTTCACGTTTTTTGCAGGATTTTTTGGCAAAACATTTCATCACCCAAATTTGTCAGCCTCCCATACAGTTCAGATTTGACAATGTTAGCTCTGGCTTTTCCCTAAAACATTCCAAACTGTGATTAAGAAGAACGTAACAAGGCAGCTGATGGCACGTAGGATATTTTCTCCTCAATATTGAATGGCTTGATACTTTCTGAACAGATCTTATACATAAAACTATCATAATTCTATATCAGTACACTTACAGTTATTGAAATCAGTTGAAGTAAGTTGTACATGGATAATTCAAAACGATGTAAACAACAAAGAGGTAAAGTATCTTGTCTTTTAAGAGACAACCCCCCAATGGAATATGACAAAGTCCCAGCTTCTATTGCATGCGTCAGCATGGTGATCTTTGCAAGTCCTCAGTCCCGCAGAGACTAGGATTTTATTCATGCAAGTTTTTATGACCATCCACTTAGCAGGATACAAGTCCACTGAAGGGATACCTCTATCCAAATCATTGGAGTGTATTCAATTGAACTGCTGGGTGCAGATAGAAGTATGCCCTGTAGGAAAGTTTTCTGTACTCAGCGCTCATACTAGCAATCAAACCAAGGATTTTCTGAGTGAGACACATCCTAATCATCGCACTATCCAAGTGGACAATATAAATAATGAGTATTATTAAATATTGTTTTTGTTTTTTCATATATCAAATAAATAAATAAATCTATAGCAAGTTACCTTTTCATGAATGTAGGCAGTGATTTCACAAAAATCTGGTAAGATTTTATCATCTTTTGTCAGTCTGCTGCTGTCATAGCCAGAAAGGAGTAGACCTTTTAAGGCTTCATTTCTGATATCATCTCTTCTGCAAGAAAATAAGAATATAGCCTTTTGGTACTGTCAGTTACAACCCTACAACAACTACTATTGATGCTGCTACGGTTACCACCTTACTCAGCCATAAATATACATAAAAAGTTAGGACTACTGGAGCAAAGAAAATGAGATATGGATTAGTGTATCAGGTATGATAGAAGGCCAAACTACAAAGACTAAAACTGCACAGTCAAGTTATAAGTGGCAGTAAGCAGTAGACTGAAAAATTCCCTTGTAAAACTTGTGTTCTATAGCAGTGCTGTCAAACTGATGAATGATTCAACCATGGGTGACTGAAACCAGAGGGATGAATAATCAAGGAGGGTGAACAACTTAATTTACTCAGATATACAACAAATACTGTTTAACGGACACCAGTATAACAGTTTCCAGATTTAGTGGACGCAGTGATCGCGCATATGTGCAAAAAGATTCACTTTCAGCAGTACTAACTTGGATATCTTATCCCTAAACTTAGATATTTTTGCAGCATTTAAATATAAAAAAAATGTAATCAGGTATTGGACATCAGTTCAGATATTTTTTTATAGGGCTCAGATATTTTTAGATTATTTTCTACAAAATATCGTTATATTTAGATATTTGATAAAGTTCAGGCCCTCAATCATCCAAAAATACTGAAATTTGACCAAATCTCCAGTATGGCCCTCATTTATTGTATTACTATTGTTCTGCTACTTTCAACAACTTGCAAGTCAAATAGTGAGAAAAAATTAAAAACAATGTCTCCATCGACAAACACCTAAATATACTATAAGACAAACCGATAAATTTCGGTGTTAACAAAATAGAATTTTCTCCAACTTTCCAATTACTGATTACTCTTCATCTGTCATCTGTATATTTTTGACAGTGTATCTGGGCTCAGAAACTGGAAACTTTATTTGTGGCATATTTATTTCATAGCAAATGAAGGTTTTATCATCAGTCAAAACATCAAAATTGAAAAAAAACAAAAAACCCAAAAAACTTCCATGTTTTCACTTTACTGTCTTTAAATTTTGGGGTCATCTTTCAATATAGAATGCAGTGAAAGAAGGCTTAATATATAGTGTATATCGCAACATGTATAGATTTTCCATATTATCTATAATATGGAAAATCTATACATGTTTGGATATTTTTTTTACCTCAATTTTGGATAATTTTTTTTTGATAATTTTCTGGAAAAACTTGATTTTTTTTGTTATCAGTGATTTCTAAATATTTATTTTTAATCATAAAATAATTTTGTACTCATTACAATCCAAAATGTCATTAACTGATAGTTTTGGCAAATATTATCAATTCGTTCTGTCATACTTGAATAAAATTTATAATTCATATTGAATTAAAGCTACTTTTGCATTAACATATTTGAATTTGAACATGGTAAAAAAAAAAAAAAAGGTAAAAAAGGTTCCTTCTCAGGTAACATTCGATTTAATAGACATTTGCAATTAACGGACAACCGTTCACCCCTATTAGTCCATTAAACTGAGGTTTACTGTATTTTTATTTTTCAGTACTTAAAAATATAATCTCAGTGGCAAACATATATGATAAAAAAACATTTTGGAATTGGCAGTCACAAAAACAAGGAGACAATGAAGTGCAAGTGGTAATAACAGCCAAGAGATGGGAGAGAGAGCAGTAGTAGGAGGAGTGGCAGCAAAAGATGGGATGAAAAACATGGTGACTTGCTATCTTTCACTGAAATTAAATGGAGAGGACTGCTTGAATGCCACTGGCTGATTTCTCATTTAATCCAAAACCAACCTTGATCACTCAAAGCCACAAACAACACGTCCAACTCAAAGCCATAAGAGCCTCATACTCCAACTTTTTTGCTATTTTTACCCATAGCTGAGGGGATGAGTGGATTCCACTGGTTCTAAATATGCAGTTGTGCTTTTCCTAGACTGGTTGCCAATCAAGGCTAAAGAATCCACTCTGCCTGGTTATTTTACCAACAACTATGTAAATAGGTGCATTCATGCTTTTCGCAAGGGTATTAGTGTAAAGTGAAGGCAAACAACCTCAGCTGGAATTTGAACTTAGCTCAATGATTCCATTTTCCTTACTGGTAACAGTTATGCTACTCCAGCCTCCAAACCATAAGTGATACTCAGAAGATTTACCAGATTTCGGATGAATGTGTGTTAGTCAAAGACCAACTTAAGTAAACCATCAATATTAATGAGTCTCAACAAAGAGTGGATCTTAAACTTCATGATTAACTGTTAATTACATGAACCGCTTGATAATGCTCCTAATTGATAGTGGAACTTTCAGTGACATAGATAAAATTTGTTAAAATATATATGATAGTATAAGAAATAGATAGAAAATTTACCTCAAGGTGAAAAAGTGATAAATGGTTATTCCCCTGATATTACCATTTAATTTCTCTTACATGGATCTAGGAGTTGTGATCAAAACACAAGTTGTTCGTAGTGAAATGGAAGAAAATGCAGCATCAATACTGGATGGGGAAAGAAAAGGGAGAAAACTTACACATCACCTGTGGCAAGCAGTAAGACATATCTTGAAGGAATGTGATTTTGGCTGAACACAGATTTGGCATATTGAACAGCAACAGAACGAGCCTGATATTCAGCCTAGGACATAAAATAAAAAAAAGTTTTTCACAAAAAAATAAATAAGAGTCTGTTGGGTCTAATATACTCCTATCAGCAAATAAACAAATTGATGTGTCTTCACTCCTTTCAGCAAATAAACAAATTGATGTGTCTTCACTCCTATCAGTGAATAAACAGATTAATGTGTCTTCTTGAATAAATATGTAGGTTTTCCTTTATTCCCTTTTTGGTACAATGCCACAAAGAATAAAGGAAAGAAGTTAATGCTTGTGATAATACATCAATATATACATAAAGTTGTAATGTTTATAAGCATGTGTGTCTGTAATCTTGTAACCTGAGAATTATGTATCTAAGAGAAAAAATAAAACTACTGTATTTCATCATATATAGTAAAAATAACTTTGTACCAAAATCCAAGCGAAAAAAGGACTGTACTCAAATGTAAAAGATTTTTTTACCTACCTAAAATTAAGCCAATTTGATAAAGGTATCTAACACCTACCGTCTTTAGAAATATATTTAAATAAAAATGAAATGAATCAAAAAACATTTAGTGTCAGTGAACAAAATGTTTCTTAATTAATTTCAGCTTCAAATTGAGTGAACAAAATGTACAAAGGTAAGCTCACTTGTTTTCTTCTAGTTTTATCAAATGGAGTCAAATAATTAAAAATGCTGTGAAATTACTAAAAAATTACAAACTTTAAACATTATATAACTGTTCATGCATTTTGATAATTCCATGTTATGGTCCAATTTTGATCTTATTCCCATTCATTGTTTCATAAAGAAGGAAAGCATTGGACATTTTGAATCAAATTTTTTTTTCTGAAATGAAAATTTTCTCATAACTGCCAAATTTTCATAATAAAATCTCAGAATTATTCAAGTAACAAATATCTTATTATTTTCAGTCATCGTAGATTTTTATCAGGTAATTAGGAAAAAAAAATCAGTTCAAATGATGGGATTAATTACATACAAAGCTTTGGAAATTTTTCAGTGAAAAATTAGTGCAGCTTAGAAACTTGGAATTTTTGAAAACTTTGGTTATAAGTAGAAAGAGTAAATAATGTACTGTATCTACGAATGGATCATCTATGTACAGTGCAAGTTATATCTATGGCACCTCTGGTCACGCCAGGGGGCCACAAGATATTGGAAAAATTCAAAACAATAATATATCGATTTACACATAACCAACCAACATCTGATCACAAATACATCCCCCATAAGAACTTGAAACTCATTAACTAGATCTGAATTACTATTGACTGCTAACTTCCATTGATTTTCAGCTGAATGCCATCATTCTCTTCATCTTTTTTTCCTCTATTTCTTTTCTTTGCAGTTGTCCTCCTGGCATTTTGTGTACTGTAATCGGCACTGTACAACACATCAATTTACTTAGTAACATAAATATTTGGAGGGTCGCAAGCACTCATTTGAAGCAAAGCTTCTGATACTCTGTGGACTAGAGATGAAACAGTATGAAAGTTTCATATCACATTTATAGTGACCAAAATTATCATGGTTAATGGCATTGTCACAGGTTTTGTAAAACGTACTGAAGAAGTTCAATAAGTACTGATACACACACTGTATTCATATCATCAAGTTTCATTTTTGAAAATCATAAATTAAATTAGCAAATCTATGCACTTCTTGTAAACATAAACATTATAACAATGATAATTGATTGGTGAGGTGCTTTGATGTTGTACAGTTATGGTATTGCTTTACAAATTAACATAACCAGGTATAAGCGGGAAAATACACATTAAATTATAATAAGAATCTTGAACAGTGCACACAATTTAGGAACAACTTAATGGTACTAATCAAGGTATGCTGGAATTTCTATAATTTATCCATAGATGAAATAATCCTGTCATTTTTGACAGATACTATGCATGTAATAATCAAAATTCTCTCACCTTGTCAATATTCTCCATAATTAGAGCTTCCATCAGTTTCTTATTAGTTTCATCTTGACTCCGAAATGGTTCAGCCATTAGACTTAAGGCTTCTTGTACAGCAAGACGACGTTCAGAATCTTCCTGGAAAAAACAACAGATGGCAAACATTTATAATTATGTGATTATTTCGACAGATTAGCTTTGACCTTACTGCTGTTTAACTTTGGTAAATCATTAGAACTTCACAGTGGAAACATACACAGTATGATTTATAAATGATATATAAAGTTTAGAGGAAGTTAAATAGCATGTGCTAACTGAATGCTGTGCAGACATTTGCTGCAATTCTTTGTGAGTCAGTGTACAAATATCACGCAATGTACTACTTTGCTATCAATCTCAACTGGTCTATCTGATTGTGGAGCAACTTTCAGTAAGAAATGACCAGCACAAAATTTCCAAACTACATTTGACACATTTGATCATTTACAGTATCTTCTAAATAAACAGCACAAATCTTTTTCTGCATTTGAGTTACACTTTTAACTTTCTTGGAAAAAAGGAAAAAAAAAAAGAAGCACCATATGGTGAAAATGTTACCTTTTTACTTCAATCTTCAATGTTAGAATCAATAAACAAAAAATCACCAATTTTTACCATTTTTCCCAAATGGTTGCTGTCATAATACAATCAAAAGTGATCTTTTTCAATGAAATAGTCAGAAGAATGATTTAAAACGTATCTGCACCCTTGGAATTTAGCACTACCACAAAAATGTTACAGATTCTAATGCTTCAATTTGAGACAAGTCACAAAATATTTATGAATTATATTCAAACTCACCTTACAAACGGCATCAAAAAAATTCTGCACCAGTGTTATATCTTTGGAAATCAGACTTGGGGACCGTTTGACAATTTTACCAATAGCAACATAGGTAAGTCCACGAAGTTTATCATCCTACAATTAAAAACAATTTTTAAAAAAAGGTACTGAGACAATAATCTTTACAAAAATTCTTATTTTGATATCGTGAATATGCCACATTAGCCAGCATATAAGAATACTTCAAAGGGGGAAGTGAATACTAGGTTTTTTCAAGATCATTCTTGAAACTTTTGCATAGCATGTCATAAATTAGATCAGTCAACAATTTAGAATCTTTCATAATGTATAGATATAAAGTAATTTTTTTTTTAAATAATCAGATCAACTGTTCATATCTTTCAAGAAGCATCCATGCATTTTAGCAGAAAACAAAAATTCAGCAAGACATTAATTATCAATAATAGTCTCATACCCAAATCTACCCTTAATCATGCCATGTTGGTCTTTCAAAATTTGAATAAATGATGATAAATGAAAAAAATGGAGATAACACCAGTTAACCTTAAAATCAATTATCTCCCTCTTGAAAAAAAAGAGCAGATTGTAATTGCTTTGAATAAATCAAACAGTGGGATTTTTTAATCTTTTTTTTTTCTTTTTTATTTGTGAGCCATTTTAAACAGTGAGTGGGTGAGTGTGTGAAACATTAAACGTTTGAATGGAAATAAAGTTTTTTTATTTATTTCAATTGTGCACCGGTCTCAAAAAGGGAGATAATAGGCAGTTTATTTTAAGGTTAACAGGAGTTATCTCCATTTTATACATGGGTTCTGGGAATCAACCAGGAAAAAATATTTACCTCTTTGGCCATTCCAAGAAGTTTAACCATTCCAGAGAGTAAAACAGGACTGATGGGATTAAATTTGGTATCAGAACAACTACAAGAAAAGACAATTAACAAGATCAGACAGAGAAAGAGAGGAAGAAGATAGGCAGATGAACTAATTTGAACCCAAGTTTCTACATTATAGAAACAATACATTGTTGCAATCAGAAATTCGTTTTCCATGTTTAGTACATCTTCCTTTTATGAAATCATGCATATAATCTTACATCAACTATTGAACTCATACTAAGAAAATAGAATGTGAATTTCAAGGGAAATAACTCTTGATCAAAATTACTACCCTTTGATAATTTTGTGAATTCATAAATATTTGAAAATTCAATCCACAGAAGAGTACCACTATTTTTATGCAATTCATTGAAGATTTCCACTGTCAATTACAAGCAGATTATGATTTTAGGAGTAAATATTCTAAATAATTTATTAAGATCATATACAGGTATACCTTGATTAGTTGTCAATTTATTCCCAAATTTTCAGAACTTTTCAAAATTTCTTATGATTTATTTTCTCAGTTAATACCATTAATTTGTATAGCAGACCCTTAAGTGTCCTACATAAGATATGCACTAATCAAAACCGCACTATTAAAGGTAGTCCTATATTTCCTTTTGTTAATGTCCAAAATTTCTATCTATTCTACTTTGTATTTAGGCTATCTCAGGAAGTGGATCCATTGATAAGAGAAAATAAAATAATAGCACAAACTGATTTTCAACTCACAAACTTGGATACATAAACCATAGATATACTGCTAACAAAGGTTTTACAAAACAAATAAAATATACTTTATGAAAATATTGAATAATGTGATATTGTAGCATATCAGTCATTATAACATGAGTACTTAATACTCAATGTTTTCAAAAAGATTTTCATAAGGTTTAACCAATTAGAAGTTCATGATACAAAAATACATATAAATCCAAAAAATTTGTCAACTCACCTCAGACACACATGATGAACTAGTTGGACTGCCATTACTTTGAGTCGTGCATGGTTACTTGCACCAAAAAGACAATCAAATATCACCTGCAAGACAATAAACATTTATATATATATATATATATATATATATATATATATATATATATATGTATGTATATACACACACACACACACACACATACATACATAGTCGAGAAAGATTTAAGGTTTTAAACACTAAACATCAAAATACTTATCTTTTTTTGTGTCACTTCAGTCAACTATTTCTCAATATCTGTCAATGCAATTTATATAATTTTCTTCAGTTTTTTTTTTTCTGTTTCACATATACTTTGTTATCATGGTACAATGTACAAATTGTCTCCTGTTGGGATAATCAGTTGTTTACCATATAACTGTTTCAGCAATTTTTAAAACAAAACAGTGATATTAACATGGCACCCCAGCAGTATTGATCAAACACTACCTCCCTTCCTTATTATATAATTTATGTCATACACGTAGTTTGTTATTTTATATAAGGTTTCAAGTGTATTGTATATTGATACTATTCTACATATCACTTATTCTTTGAAACAGACCTTACTCATGTAGGTTACCCAAAAAACGTTTTCAATGACAAGGAATCAGTAAGTATAACAGACATGATTCACTGTTTGTGTCATTTCTATTGACTGTTCACTGATGTGAATATCACTAGCAAACCAACTTATATAATTTTTAACAATACTAATAACACAGAAAAGACTTCGGTTGATTTTCTACCAATATAATCAACCAAAAAATTTGACACGTTTTTTCCACAAACCTTAGTTAACATCGCATAACATCAAACATCCATCAAATATTTTTTCAACACTTTATTATCAAATAAAGTATCCTTACATACATGGTTGAAACAAAACCAAGTAGTAACACCTCAATGGGTGATTCCAGTAATATATTTAAACAATTTGTTACATGGCATTCTATGTTTGATCTCCTATCCCATCCAACTACCTTTCAGTCAGACGAATGGACCAGAGCCAAATGTTTTCCATCTTTCCCTGGTTCCAGTCTATACAATGATCTTTTACACTGACAAAGACTGAATCCATCTCTTTTGGTTTCCTGATTCCCCTAACATCAATACAAATTGATTTATCTTGATATACACTATTCATTTATAATATTTTTATACTTTATTCTTTAATTTTATTCATCATTTCACTACAGTCAAGCTGATAGGTTTAAAAGGGATCAGGATGTCTGGCTAAAATTCTTACTAATTTCACTGCCTTGATTGACCATTCTTATAACTAAAGAAACAATTTTCAGTATAAAATCAATATATCTTAGAGATGCTCTAGCAATTCTCACATATTCCTATAATGTTGTTCCAATAATTATATAAACTGGTATACTACTAGTGCTAAAAGACATTCTCACTATACGGAACGGGAAACTATCTTGTTTATCTGACGATTTGTAGATAAACATTCTATCCTTGATTTCAATATCCATCCATATATATATATATATATATATATATATATATATATACACACACACACACACATAATTTGATTTGAGTGAATCAGTACATAAAATTAAAGAAATATTGATTCTGCTCGACAATATACAATTTGAATAGAGTGGTCGATTTCATTTTTGATATATTGATTTTGAATTTTGCTCTAATTTACCATTCAAAATTTGAAGCTACACAAGACTATAAAAAGGACAAAAAATTATTTAAATTTAATTCCAACTACATTTTCAGCATAGACTGATGTTGTAATGAATTGCTATAATTTTTAAAAAGAATGTTACAATTTTTACACAAATTTCAATCAGTCAATTTAGTTATTCAAGGGATTTAATTTGTAATTTAGTGAAACAAAATATTTGTATGAATCTCAGATAACAATTAAAAGATCAGGAGTAGGTTTCATATGGAATATGATTGTAATGAATAACAGCCAAATTGTGTTGGATACTCAGGTTCCTGTAAGATCATCTAAGTTAAGCGACGTAGAGTCTGGTGATTACACAGATGGGTGACCAGGTGACCATCTGGGAATACCAGGTGCTGTATGCAGCAACAAGATTGTTCTGCAGCCATCTAAGCCTATGCTATGTTGCTGATTAACAGAACATCTTGCCAAACTAGAACCGAAGTGTGCATCCAGTCTTTTCTCACAAACATGTTGCTCCATGAAGGACACATGACAATGTGCTCTCCTAAAAGCCACCATAATCATATCAAGGGGAAACAATCACGATTGTGATATTTTTATACCTGAATGAGACTCTTTTTAATAACTTACACATTGATGACTATTGTCCTCATTTTGCATGTTTTTACATATATTTTATATTTGTGTTTTGACTGTGTATCCTTCAGCCTTCAGGTGTCTATTTTGTTCAAATTCTGACCATACTAGGGGATATCTTTTCATCAGGTCAGTTAATTCAATTATCATATCACTGAATTAAAGTTTCATCTTATGAATATAAACCGGAAAGAATACTAACAGTTACCAAATACAAGTCCAAATAAGAAAAAAAATAAGAAGGGCAGAGCACAAAGCTAAAATGTTGACAATATAAAGATAATCAAGATGATGCCAACAATGCAAATACATCTATGTATAATAACATATAATACAACACTTCCCCCCACCTACCTAATTTTTGTCATCATTTTGTGAATGCGCTGCTATCACTTAACGAATACACTGATTAAAATTAGGGATATCAGATTTGGCCAGAAAGGAAGATTTTACTCAAGGGAATTACCCTACACAATCATTGCATTTTGAAAATGGAGTCTGGAAGTAGAGGTTCAATATCTGCCTCAAGAGGCTGGTATTAAACTTTGGATTATCTCATATCCCACACAAATCTGGCAACCCTGATTAAAATGGCTTCTTCAATTTAAAGTTCTTACCTGGATACAAGCTGGAAAGATGTTGGTGGCTTCCCTAGATTTCAAGAAATAGGGAAATATCTTAAGGCGTATTCGTGTACTTGCAGCGGTTTTTCTGCATTCTGGTTTCACACTGGCTTCCTATTATTAAACAAATATTTTCATTCTAGAATTAAACTCATAAAAAAACACAACATTTTTTAAAGAAGATACCATATATATAGGGCTATAAGACAAATGGTTTACAAGAGTATTTGGAGGACTACCATTCACAGCAACTCATCCAAAACTTATCAATGTCCATATACAGTTTTGTTGGATGGGCACCCAGTCATAATAGTAGTAGTAATAAAAATGATGATGATAATAATAATAGGCCAGTCAATAAGAATTTTACAAGGAAGTTGAACATATAAAGCTGAATTTGGTACCATTAGAAGCACCATTTTCAACTGCATTCATCATCTTTAGTTAAAGATGGCCACCATGAAAAAAACAAACAAAATTTGCGACATAGATTGATTAACATTTCAACCAGAATTGTTCAAAATATGAAAAAAAAAGTATGATCAGGTTGTGGGTATTCTGGTTTTATATGAATGCAGTTTGGATCAGATTGAGTCTATTTTGGTTTTATAAGAAAGAGTATAAAAAAAACTACCAGTATGCATGTTTTTATCTTTCTTTTACATTTTGAACTATTCGGCTTGAAATATCACCTTATTTGAAACATCTTTTGACAGCCATGCAATGTTAGGGGTGATCAATCACAAAAAGGGATGATCAATAAATGTTATTTTTGTAGGGGTCTGATCATTAAAAAAAAGTCTGAATTTTCAAAAAACTAATGTGAATGCTGCTGGACACAAACAAAAAATCTATCGGGGGGGGGGGGGGGGATTTTCAAAAAGCAAAAAAAATTCCATCTAGACATAATAAACCCTTTAGCTCCATTGATGCAGCCTGTACACATGATAGATAGCCAGCCAGCCAGCCAGAACAACTTGAGAACCGAAGAAACCAATGCTGGCAGTTTTGGTTGATGGTTTCTAGCATTAGAGAATTAAACTTCCAGTGTGTGATACTATGATATACATTTTTAGGAGACTCAGGTTAAAGAGTCAGATTGGGAAATATCATAAAGGTGAGATATGTGTAATAGTCACTTAGCACAAATGAGATGAAGGTGACAAAATTTCAAGAACCAGAAAAATCAAGACTTACTTTCTGTACAGCTGTTATGTTCTCTCTATAAACACTCAGTAGAGATATTCCATCATATCAATTCAACCAAGCAAAAGGTGATTGTATACACATCAAGCCTTTTATGAGAAGCTTCATACAAGTGGGATTACAGTACTTACCTTTCATTTCATTTCATTAGTACGAGTAAACAGAATTGTCAAAATTCAACACTTGTGCAATACAACTCCCTACCCAATTTTAGCTTTCAATTCTGATACAAAATTTCTTACATGATACAAAAAATAAGCTGGTGTGATTAGTCACTCAATAGAAACCATCATGTGACCAATGTCTTTTGGTAGCATGTCATATTGAGGATGATCAATTAAAAAAGTTGGAAAAACAGGTCATCATTGAATGTTACCTTTACTCGGTGGTAATCACTAAAAAGGTCTAAATTTTATGAAAGAAAAAAAGAAAAAAAGTATGAATGCTACCAGACACAGACTAAGGGATCAATTTAGCATACACTGCTAGAAACCTATTTTGAAAAGGAATTTTAAAAAAACAACAAATAAAAATTTTTTCCTCAACATAATTAGGAGTAAATATTCAAATTTTCAGATCTCTAGCTCAATGGTGTGGCCGGTACACAAGATGCTAGCCAGTTAGACTTCAAAACTGAAAAGACCCATGGTGACAGTTTTGATTGACAATTTTCTAATGTTAAAATTAAATGTAATTTTAATCTCAGTTACAAATAAAAACTTGGAATATTAGTGAAGTTGAATGAACAAAAGATTGTATTAAAATTAAAGGACCAATTTAACATGAACTCACATTGTAAATTGAACTCCCATCATTAAAAACCCTACAGGAGTATTTCAAAAAGACAAAATAAAAACATTTTATTATAGACAAATATGGAGTATATGTTAGAATTTACATCTATTTGTGCTACCTGAATATGCAACACATAGCCCAGCCAGACTCACTTCAAAACAAGAAAGTTTTGCTGATAGTTTTGGTTAACAACAACATACAACAGTCTACAGTCACAATTGTAAAGTCTGAGAGGCCACAGTGTCACTTCTCCACAGAATTCTATAGATTCATATGTACAGAAAAAAAAGAATGTCTGATCAAAGATAAACTTAGATGATTATCTAGAAACCTTATTTATGAAGTCTAATCAATGCTGATTTTGTTGACCTCTGAGCTACAGGGGCAGTGAGCCCCTCTCTTGCCTCCATTGTTATTTTCAAAAGGAGAAGAATTCAATTTATTTTCATGACTGAAATATTAGAAAACAGAAATAAAAGATAATAGAGCCATTTTGATGCCAACATCTATTTGGAATTTATTTGTGTGACACTTGAAAATTTGAACATTTTGCTCAGCTTAATTTCTTAGAGACAAATTTCTCCAAAAGATCAGTAAATTATAAGTTCTTAAAAACATCATTTTCAATTGCCATGAGAGCAAGTCTGTTTTAGTCATTCTTAAATGTCATAAACCATGATACAATATATATGTATACAGTACATTGTTCTATAACTGTAGTATGTTTGCTATATATATATATATATATATATATATAGAGAGAGAGAGAGAGAGAGAGAGAGAGAGAGAGAGAATACATTGTTTGAACCTTTTTTTAAATATAAATTTCTGAGTAATTTCACTTTGATTCAGCCTTTACAAATTGAATAACTTTTCATTCAATATCTAGAGGCCCTTAAAACCCATGCCTTCATCCGTCACAGAATCCATCGTTCTTCTATCAAGCACTAAATAAACCATAAAAGGTTTTGTATGAAACCATTCATTTGAACAGAAGCAATTTTGTACAACATATCACTTACTTGTTCCTAAAAAATGAATCAACATTCTGAGAGAAATAACTGTCACATTTATATAGATCATTATTGGTCTACCTTAAACCAGATTAACATAATAGCAATACATTATATTTATTGACTCACCTTGCCTTTGATGACAATTGTTCCAAGAAATATACTGTAGAGCTTATTGATTATGGCAGGAGCATTCCAATCAATACTTCTACAAAAGAGAATAAAGTAATAGAAGAACCATTAGAAAAACATTCACTACTTTGATCTTGTAGACACAACTTTCACAGTTTAGTCCTTGGGTAAGACAGACTTCCAAATGTCTCCTTTATACACTACAATATAACACTTCAACAATATGGGGAGGGGGTTAAAGGGCTCAGGGATAGATACTTGACTAATAAATTAAAAAAAATATCTTCTTATAATTCATCACAAGCTCATCTGTCTGTCCATCTGTATGTACTCGCCTACCACAAAAACTACTAAACATAAACTCCCGCAATTTTTGTGGGTATGGGTCACGATTTTAGCCATTTATTTAGCATCTAAAAACAATGGATTAAAATTGTGTTGGAGTTATTTTTATATTAGCCTCACTTCTTTTCAACATTTCAGATTTAAAACTCATATAAACTTATAATTCATACCTACAACTGACTTAATATTTGGTACTGCCTACCAAGTAACAGTGGTAACAACATGAATAGCTAAAACAATGAATTCAATTGTCTGGAATGATAATGACTCTTCACAAAATTATAGACAAAAACATTATTAAACAAAATTACAAACCCCATGATTCTCTTCAGTTCCATATCTGCAGCTGTGGCTATGCTGGAAGAAAACAATATCAAGACTTAATATTCAAACTTTGACAACCATTTTTATGCAATCACCACATTTTCTGGCCAATAAAACTAAAGATTTACATAGGCACATTGGGGACAAGCGTTAAGACTCAATGCAACTCATTCAAATCACAGATGTCCATTTTGAGTTTTGGTAAATGACCTCCTAGTCATAATATCACATTTGACGCAATAGAATATTTGCATATTTAAAAAAAAATTTTTAAGTGTCTTATATACCAGCAAATACTTTTGACTTTTTACATTTTTTCTTTTTCAATTAGGTAACTTTGATTTTCATATTAGAAACCGTAGTCCAAAACTGTCAACGTAGGAAATTTCCCACCACCAAAATAGGTTTTAAGTTGGGGGTTCAATTTGCAATATATGTTAATTCTAAATTGATCTTTTAGCTTGTGTCTAGCAGCATTCATGCTTGTATTTTTGAAGATCAGACTTGAGAGACAACTGCCTAACAAAAGGTATTCATTGATCACCCCTATTCTCAATTTTTCAATTGATTACCCCCAACATAGCAGACAGCCAAAAGATGTTGGTAACGTGGCAATTTATATTGAGTGATTAACAAAACCCGTTTTTTCAAATTTTTTCATCAGGATATTTTCAAATCATTATCAGGCATCTATTTGTACATAAGAGGGTGTCAAGGTTGTATGTTTGATACTCCAGCCCAATCACAAAATATAGAATTTTGAAATATCCTTAGTTTCCACTCTAAAAATTAATCTCTTATTCTACCTAATAGAATTAAACTAATCTTCCAGATACAAAAACTTGATTCACTAATACTCACCTGTGACGTGTGTCTGCAGCAGCAATGATATAATGACAGACAACATTCTCATCTGAGAATATTCCAGCCCCCAAGAAATTCAAGATGCCCAATTTACATTTTTCCAGTTCTTCAGGTTTTAAAGGGTTATCTCCAGTGACCCTCTTCAGGCTAAGCTCACTCATACCCGGGGGCACTGCAATAGGAGCTGTATTTCCTTGGTTTCTAGCTGATGCAGTGGTGGGACGATTATCACCTCGTTGCACTTCAGCAGATGCTGGCATAGACACATGAGCACTACACAAGGAAAAATGAAGAAAAAAAGAGGAAAAAAAAAAGGAATCAGAACCAATAGGCATTAATTGTTTTTTACCATGTTTCAGTAACAGAAATATATCATTTAACCTGTTTGCAGCCACAGACAGTACATGGAAGCTTAGATGCTGAATGATATAATGTGGGGAAGGTGACAGTGGCAGAGGGTGACATTGCAGTAGCAGTGAGAGTGGTTATCATTCAACTATGCAACAGATATAAAGATTAGGTAAGATGTAAGATAAAGAATAACTTACTTATAAGGTAAAAGCAAAACATCCATCATATAATCCAGGAATTGTTTGCTGATATTTGGTTTCTCAGACAATCCAAACTTGGGGTTTACTTTTGATGGTTCATTCGATATCTTCACGTATTGGAGAGCAGGCACCACTAATTGGAAGAGACTGCAAAAGAGATATTCACAAATTTTCATAACTAGAAAGCACTCAGAGTGTATACCTTCGCTAATGCCATTGCCACTAAAAACTAAACAATCAGGTTACAGATTCCAGACTATGCCATGACAAAAGCTTGTAATAATTCACATTCCTTTAAACCTTGATTCATATCAACACTTAAACCTGAAAAGCCAAAAAATTGTCTTTTCTTGCAACCATGAAAGGATAGAGAAGGTTTGCACAACAAATATATTTGGAAATACAATTATTGGATGAGTTAAAATAGGAATATTTATATTTCTATAAGGATGAAAAGCAATAATTTCAATTCTACCATTAACTCTTAAATTTATGTGAATTCAAATCTTAAATTGAAGGGAATAACCTCTGACAAGATATACTTTCCTTGCACTTTTGGTAATTGAAAATTTTTTTAGAATTCAATCCACAGTAAAGTGCCATCTAAAAAAAAAATTCTACCCATTGAAGAGTTCCACCAATACAAGCAGTCTATGCATTTTAGAGTTAATATGTCCCCTTGATCCAATACAGAAAATGTGAGCATTTTTGGATGGCAGATAATATTAGGCAAAGGGTTTACAAATTGGAACAATTTACATTCATTATGTTATGTTATCAAATTTGTAGTTATGAACAACTTTATAATATAAAAAAATTAATATGAAATTCATTTTTTATTAAAAAAATAATTATAATTCATTTTAAATAGTGTTTGGGATCAACTGATTTTGATGGTAATGATTGTTTAGTAACATTATGCATCATCATAATAAACAGCTTCCTGTGTATTATGTGAAAGAAAATATACTTATGCACTTTTATATTCAAAACAAGTACCTAGTTTTTAAAGATGTAATTTTGTTACCTGTCTTGCTGAGGTTGGGGTTTTCCTTCCATGCAGTTTATTAGCATAGGAATCAATTCCGCTTGTTTATCTGGCTGTAGACGAGGATAACCCATCTTGATATAAAGAACCGTAAAATTCTGAGGAAAAAAAAGATTTGAAGATATCAGTAATCACAGGGAATTTAGAAATGTACAAATATTAACAATATTGACTGTAAAGAAAAATTAAGTGAAATTGCCTTTTGAAGATAATCTCCAGAAGTTCAGCTCTATGATGAGATTGTATAACGAAATTTCTGAACTGATAGTATAGCTTTGTAGGAGAGAAATGTAAAAGGAAGAAAATGAATGAATTCAATCTCTCGGAACAATTCAAACTTTAAAGTGATTAAATTGAAGAAATTGAAAAAAAGAAACAACAATAACAAATTCTGGGTGGAATTTCAATTAAATTGAAGATTTCATGAGAGTAACAAGAGAAATTACCCACCCATAAACTGGAACACATATACCATAAAAAAGAGAACTCAGTTGAATCTAAATTTATTGAAGGTCTTCAAAAAGAAAATAATGTTCCAGACACTAACAAAATTCATTAGGCAGAGAGAAACAAATAAACCAAATATACTGAACCTAATTCTAATACAAGATGAGAATTGTATCAGTGACTCTATATCAAAGTCCATTGGACAAGAGTGATCATTGTGTAATCGTATATATTTTGTATCACCAAGATCCATGGTCAAAATAAGAAGATCGTAGACAAGACAGAATACAAGGAAATCAGGGTTGGGAGGTGCTTGAGGATAAAAATGGAAGGAATATCTAGTAGACAGCAGTTTAGATAACAATTGAAAGAAAAATTTCGTGATAAATTAAAGGAAATAGAGAGAAAATACTTTCTACACATAAAAATTAGAGGACAGAGAGGCAAGTAGAAATGGCAGTGCAGAGAAACAATCAATAAGATTAGGGAGAAAAACATGCTTTCAAGAAAACTAGTAAACAACATTATCATCAGTCTTTTAACATCTGTTGTTGGACATAGACCTTCCCCATAATCCGCCATATTTCTCTATCATAGGAGTTGCGGAGCCAGTATTTTCTAAATTTGTCTAGTTCATCACTCCATCTAGTATTCTGTCGGCCTTGGTTTTGCATGCGATCTCTGGGGATCCATGTTGTAAGTCGTGATGTCCAGTGGTTGTCTGCCATTCTCACAACATGATCTGCCCATTGCCATCTAAGTTTTCTAATGGATTCTATGATATCTCTGACAACCTTTTCTTCCTGATATACTGTGCTGTCTTGTGATTCTCTCATGTGCACGCTACATGCTTCTCAGTTTGCGGGTCTGTCTCTTGGTTAGGTTCCATGTTTCAGCTCCATAAGTGACTATCAGGAGGATGCATTGGTTGTATACTCTTCTTTTTAGGATTATTGGGATCGTTGTGTTTTTGAAGGTTGAGCCTGCTCTGTCGAAGGCTAGCCGTCTTAGGGCGATTCTTCACTTAACTTCTTCTTTTGTGGGTTATAGAGATTCATTGTCCTAGGTAGATGTAGTTGTCAACTTTCCCAGTTTTGTATCTTCAATTTTGACATTTATATCCTGATTATCAAAGTGATTGAAGTTCATGTGTAGGCTGACTTTTTTGAGGTTGCTCAGATATTTGCTGTCCATTTGGATTTCTCTATTCTCCCAGTCACGGTTTTGGAAGATCATCTTGAAGTAGGCTGTGAAGAGTTTGAGTGAGCTGGCTTATAGGCCAGTAGTTGTTGGGGTCATTGGGGTTTCTTTTTTTATATAGGAGCATTATGATGGCTGCGTTCCAGTCTTTCAGGACTTTACTCTGTTTTAGACACAAGTTGAAGAGATCAGTTAGTTCTTTTGTTGACGGTCTTACCAGCTTTTTTTAATAGATATGGTGATGTTATCTAGTCTAGGGGCTTTTCCTTTCTTTCTTTCTTTGATGGCTTCTTTTACCTCCCATGGTGTAGCTTCTGGAAAGTCCTCTAACTGAATGTCGGCGTCTTACATATCCTGGTCGTTTTTTGGTTGCCCATGTCTTGAAGAGTAGAACTCTTGGGTGCTTTTGACAATTCTGTCTGTCAGTTATGTCTCTGTTTTCTTTGAGTATGCTAGTTATTTGTTTCTGTCCTATACTGAGAGCTTTGTTTATTGCTCTGAAGCCTCAATGTTTTTCAAGAGTGGTTTTGATGATTGCCGTCGTATACCTTCTTTTGTCTTTTTTTAGTTTCTTTTTGATTATTTTGTTTAGTTCAGTCTCCTCTATCTTTTCCCAAGTTGTTGTTGGTGGGAGTGTCCTGGTTTCGTCAGAGATTTTGCTGATGGTCTATGTGTTTCTTGGTTTTAACATAGTGGCATCTTCTATTAGAGAGGTTGTTATTTTGCTGTGGACTTCATTAAACAACAAAGAACTATCTATTAGAGAGAAATATAACTGAGTAAGAAATCAAGTAACGAAGTTAATGCATAAAGCAAGGAAACAATATGAGACAATTCTTTTTCATGAGGCAAAGACAAACCCAAATGTTTTTGGCAAGATATAAACTCCAAGTATAAAACTAGACAAAGGATAAACGGATTATGCACAGACGTGAATAACACAAAATCTTAGAAGACTGCCAATGACGGAAAAAGGATAATATTTTAGCAGACTTTTAGTAGCATTCTTACAGTTGAGTCAGAAGAATATACTCCAACTTTGGGACTAAGAAAAGTGTACAAAAAATGGCAGGAGATCAAGGTAAAAGAAGAAAGGATATGGAAGCTTCTTCACTATCTTCCAGGAATGGATGAAATTCTTTGAAGGGACTATCACATAAGTTTTCAAAACCACTTTCCATAATCTTCGGACAATCAACCACAGAAAGAAAGTTACCAAAAGAATAGTAGAAAACTAAGATAAGTCCTATATTCGAAAAAGGAAATAAGATATAGCAGGGAATAATAGACCAGTAAGTTTATCCTCAATAGTGTGTGATATTGGATGGTTAGATTTCACATTATAGAAATATATGAATAATATGTTTACAATAAAACAGAATGGATTTATGTCAGGTCGTTCCACTGCTTTACAATTACTGCGAGTACTTGGACGGACAGAAACTTTTAATGATGGACTAGCAATAGATTGTATACATACATAAATAACCAAAAAGCTTTTGACACAGTGCTATACAAAAGACTCATAAACTATTGAAGTGGGAGGAGACAGGCAAGAAGTAATAAATGACCAGCTATCAAAGTGGCAAAAATTGTTATATTTATCAATGACTCAACAGAAATCTACTGTGAACTTATATGCAGATATATATTCAACTTTATCAAAACCAGGGAGAACATGGACACACTACAAAGAGATCTTGACAAATTAACGCATTGGAGTAAAACGTGGCTTTTGAAATTCCATCTCTATAAACGTAAACATATGCATATTGGATGACATAACCAGGACACTGAATACAAGTACACACTTTTTGGGAAAAAACCAATGGTGAAGGAAGAAAAGGATATAAGAGTAATTATAGACAGTGAACTCAGATTTGAAAAACACTTTTGAGAAAAAACTAAAAAAGCCAGTTCAATAATAGGATTTAAAAGAATGTTCCAGCACAGGGATGAGAAATTTTCTCATCCCTGTACTAATCCTTAGTTCAAACCCACTTAGAGTATGCAGGTTCAGATTGGGCACCATACAAAACAAAACACATTGAGTTAATAGAAAGAGTTTAAGAGAGAGCAACAAAGCAAGTACCTGGAATAGCAAATCTAGATTTTGAAAAGCATTCCCACAAACTGAGCTTACAACAAGAGGGTTGGTAGCTTCATCAAAAAATGGGAAGTAAATAGACAAAGAATATGAAATAGGAGAACACCCAGAAAATGTACTAATAAAGAGCCAGGTTGGATATACAAAAATATAGTTTTAATATCTGCATAGTATGTACATGGAATAGTTTATCGAATGAAATAGTGAGTTAAAAAAATGTGAATTCTCTCAAAAACAGACTTGAAAAATATTGGGACCAACTGGAAATTCTATACAATGGCAAATACACAAACAAGTGAAAATCCTAAATGATAACAGGAGTCTGGAGAAAAGGACTTGAAATAAAACCTGTTCCAGGGAATATTGCTAAGCTAATTAAACTGAATTGAACTCTTTCCAAATATTCATCTGATTAAAATAGCAGTGCAAAGGAAGCAAAAAAAAAAAAAAAAAAAAAAATCGATAAAATTTAAGTAATTCTTTAGAATTAGCAGAGTAAATATAAACTTCTTCTAGTCTTTAAACACAAATGTGTCTGTATGCCAAATTCACATTTTATTATATTATTAATTCATAAAAGTATAAGATATGGCACTTATCTATTAGCTGAATAAATACATTAACAGGTCTGGTAAATAACTTAATCGAAACTGTTACATGAACGTTGGAATTTTCAATAATAAAATGTGAATGCTGCTTGACAGAAACTGAAGAACCAGCTTAGTATAAATTTACATTGCAAATTGAACCCCTGCCAAAAACCTATTGAGGAAGGGGATTTTAAAAAATGAGAAAAAGTTTTTCTTTTAAACATAATAAGGAGTAAATGTTTAAATTTTCACCTTTCAAGCTCCATGGGTGTGATCTGATAGACCAACTTGAAAACTAAAAAAACATATTTTGACAGTTGTGAGTGACGGTTTCTAATAAACACAAATCAATGATTAAGATTGGATAAACAGGTGATCTCTATCCATAAGTGAAATAAATTTACAATATGACCAAATGTGTCTGAGAGCATTTTATTAACAAGAGTGACAAAACATGGAATGATAGTTCTTCTCAGAATATATTACATCTTTATATAATTCATACAGCAACAAAGAACAGAAAACATGTGGTCTATCTCACCGTTATGAATGGAGAGGCTGAGGGGTCCTGGTACTGAGTCAGCAAAGACTCTACCGGTAGAAGAACCTTCGGACGACTCTTTAACCTTTTGTTCACATGAACCAACAATTCCATCACCTAGAATACAGAAAAAATCCATGAATAAAAAGAAAAAAGTTACAATGAGAAAACATTGTAATCATTCATAGTATTCTACTGGGTGTATATGAAAAAATGCTACATTTAAAAAGGGAATAAATCTTTGAAAGAAACTTTTGAGTTGCTCCCCTTGAATTTACAGTCACTGATTGGCTGATACACAAAGCCAAGAGGATTTATCTTAATTTCAAATGTTGTATGTTTTCATAAAAACATGGTATAATCCATTATTGCAGTCAGGTCAAGGATTCTTCCTTGTTACTGGTAGCATGTAACTCAGTACTACCTGTCTCATGTTACTTAGAGAGAAGATGGGCACTACTTTAAAGAACACTTTCTCTCACCTAATTCCAGACACTTATTGCTGATTGCAGCCTTATTTTGGTAGTAGAGGACTCTTTTTCAATCCCTCTCCATTGCCTTTCATAAAATTGTTGATGCTTCATTTTGCTTGCCTCATTATCTCTTACATTATTGTCAAGTATTCACTTTTTATTGCCTATCATAATTTGTTACAAAAACAAAACATTTTAATGTAGTTAAGAAGTTTTTAAAACTTATTTGGAAGCCACGCACCAAAGCAACTGTAAGAGAGTTATCTTGGAACCAGGTGATGCCAGTTTGTAAAAGAGTGAAATCCCTGTATAAAATCATGATCCAATTCTCATGCTCTTCAAATCATTTAAGTAGTTTAATGATCAACTGAAACTAATTTCAGTATGTATTAATACTTTACATTTTATTCCTTTGTTACCAAAAACATTATTTTGAACCCTTAATTATTTTACAGTCCAGCAATCTCTGCAGAATTGATCAGTAACTCAATATTACATAATTCATCATTCCTGCACAAGACATTACAGTTGACCAAAATATTGCAACTTTTTTCAAAGTGATTCAGACATTCCTGAAGTCTATTTTTCCTTGATCTCAAAATCAATTTTTTTCAGAACTGATAAATTCTGAGGAATCACAAAAAAAATCAGTCATAAAATTCTTTTTTGAAATGAAAACCACTAAAAAAAAAAAAAAAAAATGAAAATAAAAAAAAAAGGGACCACAAGTGCCCGGATGATGTCTTCTTATGTAACATTTGGAATCCAATCGAGGCAAGTAAAACATTATCTTACTAAAGATGAACAAATGATTCAAAACAATTTAGAATAATCTTACACAAATTTTGAAACGAAATAATTTTATTTAATTTGATACAAATATTGATATTAATACATATTGTGAATGGGATGCAATAAGTGAAAATAAATATTCATTTACACTCCCAGGATCACCAACCGGAAATAGATATGAGGAATATACAATAAATTAGCAATATAATGAAAAAATGATCTTTAGAATAAAAATAGATTAAAATCAGCTTAATCATTTTAGTTTTAATGATATATAATGACAAAAACTAATACTTGCAGGCTTTTCATATGATTCATAATGTAAACAAATTCAGATCTTATGCTTTAGTGGATACTAAGGCAGTTGATGATGGAAATAGTCAGCCGTGATGTCACATTCGACTCCTGTAGAGGGACATATGTCACATATACTTACCAGTTTTTTTTTTGTTTTCTTACAAGTGAACACTTTGATTGATTTTTTAGCCACATATGAGGATATATTGAGAAAAAAAGATTAAATACAATTATCAACATCTTTGAGTTATCAAATGTGTGCCATTTGGAATACAGCAAATTTTTTGTTACGGTTGACTTTTAAAAGGCCTAGAAGTAATATAAAGAATTTTATGTTGATTAAATATATATATATAAGGAGAGAAACAAGTATCCATAGAAGATGACAAATAATTTTGGAAAGAACAACTATGAATATATTTTTTAAACGAAATGATTTGTACACTCATCATTCAAAATTCAAGAAAAAAATCAACAAAATTGATTTATACAGTCTCATCAAGTCTTTTCAAAAAGAAGTTCAGAATAGAATCACAAACAGAGTTCATATAATTTTCTTCCAATCCTTGTGGAAGTCTTTCTTGCTTGGAATTTCAAGGGAGTTCCTTTATATATTTTGTTAAAATCAGAGTGAGAGACCAAATCTTTTCAGTATTCATAAATAAGAAAATTCGCTTACTTTCTTCACTTCCAAAATCAAAGTTCCTTTAAAACTTTTGATGGAACTTCCTTATCCAAGTTTCAAATTTATCTTGGGAACTTTCCAGGAAATTTTTCCCATGCAAAGCATCTGAGAACACGTTTTCCATTTTATCCTTTCAAGTCTTTCGGAGATTAGAACAACACCCCAACTCTGAAGAATCATTTTTTCTTCAACTCCGTCCCTGTCTGAATATCATTTGCTATAGTGAAATTTCTAGGCGGACACGTTACTGCTTTGCCAAAGGTCAATTTCATTATTACTTCTAACTTTGGGATATAGAATCAACCAAGATCTCTAGGATAATGATTAATGAAATTTATTTCATCTTAAATTGCTATTAATCAGAAAATATGACAAATAACTTATTTACTGGACAATGGGAAGTAACTTCACAGCGACTAACATAACCAAGTTGGTATAAATGAATTTCATTGCGTCATTTCAGATATTTTGAGTATGATGGCAATCTCCAGTGTTGTACAACATCCATGTAGCATTATTCATTGAGAAATGTCCAGTACAAAAACCTCTTTTGACATATTCGATCACTGAATCTCTACTATAACCTTTTTTGCATTTTTACAGTTCGTAAAGTAAAGAAGCATAATCAAAGGCCAAAAATGTTGCTTATTTTTATTATATGCAGTTGCTGTTCGATAACATTAAACAATGATTGTCACATGTAAATCTGTAAGTAACCATCCAATAATAAGATCCATCAATATTATTGGATGAATAGTCAACCTTTGATAACATGACTTATGTTCTGTGTAAATGCACTTGCAAATTCGTAAGCGCATATGTTCTATGGACAAATACCTACATTTCATAGAGATTGGGTGCCAGATGAATATAACCTGCCTAAAATTTACACAGCATTTTATTTCAACTAAACCAGGAGTCAATTTTTATTGTGCATACTCCTAAAGTGCAGGCTTCCATTCAAACTCAAAAGCCTCGCCTTCAATTAAATTCATGAAAGTGTTCAATATTGCATGCACTAGTCAGTAAAAAAATGATTAAATTTTATAAGTAACTGTTTGACAACAAAACATTGTTTCTTCTATCACCATTCACAGAGCTACATTTAAACAAGTCTATTTAGTCATTATGTCTGGAGGTAGAGATTCAGTGAGAAGAAAAAGGAAAATCAATAAAACGTCTTAACCTAATACACTGCCAAAAGTATGTCTCCCAAGCGGTATAGAGAAAAAGATCAATATCTTCATCAATGGTCACTTTTCTGTGTAGCAACCAGTTCACTACTAACTCTGACCTTCTATAAGTAAATGCGGCTACTGCTCTCAAGACCAATGTCTGAAGTCTGACCAATGAACTATCAAGTACCAGTAATCTTCCAGAGATTTTTTCTTTGCTTGTGTGTGGTTACTTTTTGATAACTGATTTTGTTCTTTGCTTCAACTTGAATTTCGTTTGCACTTTCATAAAATACTGTTCAAACAACTTTAATTCAATTTTATAACTTTATACCATTATTCTGCTGTCAGAGTGTTATTCAATTTTCACATATCTTTCTCCTCCTCTCTTTTCACCTAGCATTGCAATGTAATGAAGAAGGGTAAGAATGGAAGAAAAAGGAACTCAACCTTCTTAATAACTGTCATTTATTCATTACTCCTCCCTGATAAGCCTGAAATCTAAGAATTGAGCCGTTGAAGTAAACCTTAGGCATATAGACATAATCAATGATAATGACAACAGATATGTTAGTTTCATTTGCCTTTGCATGTTATCATAGTTGATGATATAGATACATTCCATAGGTAATAAATTACTTTAACAAATTATATATCCTAATCGCTGAAATGTATAGGTGGAGACAGTTAACAATTTGGAAAAAAAAAGATTCAAAGCTGATTACTACATCTCAAATTCTTTATTGGTTATGATAGATCACATTTTGCCTAAAATTTGGACTTCTTCAGAGCTTTTGGCGAAGAATGGTCTAAGAAAATGAGAAAAGTCAATGTAAAGCAAAGTCTACAAATGCTACAATGAGAGGCATTTTTAATTCTGCTGCTTTTTCTTCCAGCTGATTTATTGAATAGAGATGGTCCCTGGTTGAGTAGTTCCTTCTAAAGCCAGCTTCTTCCCATGATTGGTTTTCATCTAGTGCTTTTGTAATTCATTTAGTGATGATTTTTGCAAGAAGTTTGTAGATGCAGTTGAGTAGGTTTATAGGTCTGTAGTCATTGAGGTATTTATGGTTTCCTTTCTTCTATAAAAGCATTATGATTGCTGTGTTCCAGTCTTCCAGGACTTCACTTTGTTTTAGACATAAGTTGAATAGAATAACTAGTTTCCAAGTGACAATCATACTAGTTTTCTTGAGTAGACTGATTGTGACCAGGGGCTTTTCCTCCCTTTGTTTGTTTGATGGCTTGATTCACCTCCCACGGTGAAAATTCTCAAACTGATCACTCATAAATATCCAGTTAATTGTTTTGTAGTCCATGTCTTGAAGAGTAGAGTTTCTGTAGAATTCTTGGGCGCATTTGACAATCCTATCCCTGTCTTTTGTTAAGTCTTCGTTTTCCTTAAGTATGCAAGTTATTTGTTTCCATCCTGTTTTGAGAGCTTTGTTTATAGTATTGCTAACGCGTACCTTCTGTCTTCTCTATGTTTCTTTTTGTTTCATTTCGTTCAGTCTCTTAAATTTTCTCGCTTGTTGTAGTCCTTGAGGTTCTGCATTTTTCTATGAGATTCCTGGTTTCATCTGCGATTTTACTACTTCTATTAGAGAGGTTGTTATTTGGTAGTGGAGTTCCTCGATGTTGGTGTTAGTGTTGTTCTCTTGTTCAGTAATAATTGTGAGAGCCTGAAATTTAAAAAAAAATAAGCATGAATGCTGCCGGACACAAACTAACGGACCAATTTTGTATAAACTCAGATTATAAATTGATCCACACTTCACCTATTTTGGGAGGAATTTTGAAAAAACAAAAGCAAACTTTGTTTTTCTAGACATAATCAAGAGTACATATTCAAATTCTCGGCTCTTAATTACCATCCATGTGGCCTGTACATGCAACAAAACGCTAACCAGACCAAGTGAAGAAATCTATGGTGACAGTTTTGGTTGACAGTTCGTAATATTTATGCCAAAAGGTAATTTTGATTTCAGTTACAAATCATCATCATCAGTCATTCAACATCCGTCGTCGGACAGAGACCTTCCCCAAGATTCACTACCATTCTCTATTATAGGCGTCATGGAGCCAGTATTTTCAAAATTTCTCCAGTTCATCTCCCCATCTTGAATATTATCGGCCTCAGTTTC
>OY735208.1:20414193-20511693 GCA_963457665.1 Thysanoteuthis rhombus
CTTACCAACTCAGCCATCTTACTTGAATGAATAGAAAGGAATAAATTGTATAAACGGTTCGAAATTGGATTTTTTTTAATTTGAAAAAAATAAAATCAACCAATGTACCCACTTCAAAAAGAAAATTATCTTCATCATTATTTTGCGTGTAAAATTCATAGAAATTTTCATTTCAAGTAACTGAATTTTATTTTTTTCTTTTGGAAGTTGTGCGTAATGTGTACTGTATAATGATGAGAAAATTACGTGAATATCTTTAAACTGATCCAGAACATAATTTATTTTATATCTTTTTTTTTTCCTTATATTGGGGGAATTGTGGACTTGTTGATACAACAATTCTCACCGTGAGATTTTGGCTTAAACAATATTTTCAAAACTTAAAAATATGATTCAAGGAAAATATCGCGATATCCTGACGAATCGTTGTACTACTATTACTATGACTACTACATGTATTCGTTAAATAAAATTGCATTCTTTACTTTTCATTATTCATTTCATAATTCAAGTAATATACATTTAACCGGTATCCAGAAAACTGGAAAATCCAGAAATAAAAGGACTGCCTTCTAGGAAATTGCATATTTTTTTCTAAATTCATATTAAAACCAAAATCGTCACTTCGTCTCTATACTATACTTTGTAAATACATAATGAAATGAATAAAATATAATATTACAAATAAGTTACATTTTTATGGTTATAACACATTTTTACATCTTGTAAATAAATACAGGTCCGCGCTTATCCAGAGAGCTTCACTTCCCTACCCCAACCGTTTTTTTTTTTTTTTTTTGTTGTTTTTACCTCCATCACGAGATATCTCCATAGTGTCGGTAGATTTTAACGTGAATTTACAACAATGGAAGCATCAGGAAGCATGGAATAAAATATCCATTGTTTATTTTGGGTAGAAGAAAGGTGAAATTGAATAGTTGTTATTATTCAGAAAAACTGTCGATCAGTAAAGCCGTGTATTTAACTTGACAGCCGAACGAAATTGGATCGACTAAATTGATACATCAAGTTGTATGTCATTTTCCTACCTTCCCCCATTTGTTAATGCCTCCTGCTAACGTATTGCATTTCCATTTTTTATCTATCTAGAAACCTTCAACTGTTTATTTACATTTTCATTTTTTTCCAACCACTCCTGATTATTTGGCACGCAAGACTTCTCTGAAGTAAAAGATATATTAAAAGATCGATATGGTACTTTATGAATCGATATCGGACCTTTAAAAGGAAAATCGATTCGAATCGATTTTCTTCAACCTCGCCCTACTTCTATCCGGCAATGTGTCATATATAGTGTATATAGTTAAGTTTAACCCCATGGAGATTTTAAAGAGCAAAAAAAAAAAAAAGCAGAATTTTTCTGGAATCTAAAATTACCCTACCCATTGTACTGCTGTCATCGATGATGATGGCGATTACATTATTGATAAATAGAGTCGACTGAAACAAAATGGGTCTATTTTTGTTTGTTTTTTGTTGTAAATAAATGTGTTTTTTACCCTTTCATGTGTGGATTAGTATACTATGGCTCTTATTAACCAAATGGCATATAATACAAAAAATTCTTCATCATCATCATCAGCTTCCTTGCATCCATCGTTGGACATAGACCTCCCCCCAAATTCACCAGACCTCTCTATCGCAGGTGTCACAATGGCGGCAGATTCATAAGTGCCGAACCATAGGGATCGCCAGACTACTGAGCCCCAGATTAGAGAGGTATAACTTGTATCTATTATCTTTCCTTTTATTGGTTTTGTCAGAGTTGGTTTCAAATCAAGACATTGTTCTTTGGGGCCAATTCTTTGGTTAGTTCTGTTTTGATCGTGTTAAAATTGTTACTACAGTTATCATATTGCCTATTGAGCAAATTTCAGTCCTGGTTGAACTGTTCGACATATACAGCAAAAAGAAAGCAAATTTTATGTATAGATATACAATTAATTCAACATGAAGACAGTAGTTCAATTAAATCAGTGTATAATAATAACTTGCCTTATTTCTAATAAAATATTCAAATGAATTCACAATTAAAATTCAATGTAACATGTGTCTTCATATCAAACATATATACACAAATAGATATCTTTTTGAAAACTTATGACCATGTTCATAATCTTTTCAGAGTCATAAATGTTTAATGTGAATATGAAAAAATCCCATGTGGTCTGGCTAATCACTCATCAGAAACTGCCACACGACCTACAACATGCCTTGTTGAGAGTGATCAATAGAAAAATTGGCAAATAAGGGTGATCATTGAATAGGTTACTTCTCCCACCTTTGGTTAGGCAGTGATCATTAAAATGACAGAATCTTCAAAAAACAAGAATGAATGCAGCCAGACATGAACTAAAGGACCAATTCAACATAAACTTACATTGCGAATTGAACCCCTTACTAATGACTTATCTAAGGGGAATTTTCAAAAACCAGAATGGAGGTTTTTTTCTATACATCATCATCAGCAGCAGCAGCCTTTTAGCATTCATTATTTGATGTAGACCTCCCCAAGATTTGCAAAACTTCTATATGATGAGTGTCATGGAGCCAGTACTTTCTGAACTTATCTAGTTCATCACATCGTCTTATATTTTGTCAACCCCGGTTTCACAGGTGGTCTCCGAGAATCCACATTGTGAGTCATAATGTCCAGCGGTTATCTGCCATTCTTGCAACATAACCAGCCCATTGTCAGTCAAGTTTTTTATGGATTCTATTCTATAATAATGTCTTTTCTTTAATATACTGTGCTTTCTTGTGATCTCCACATTTGAGGTTGAGCATTATTTTTTGTGCACATTGCACGGTTCTCAGTTTGAGGGTCAGTCTGGTTAGGTTTCATGTCTTAGCTCCATAGGCAACAATTGGGAGGATGCATTGGTTGCATACTCCTCTTTTTAGCTGTAGTAGAATTTTCTTATTCTTGCACTGCCGAAAGCTTGCCAACCTAGTTTGATTCTATGCTTGATTTCTCCTTCTTTTGAGGATTTCATGGAGATTCATGGTCTTAGATAGATGTAGTGATTAACTATTTTCAAAGTTTGAAAAAAAAAAAAAAAAGAAAGGTCTTAAAACCCTAATCCTTACAACCCATTATGCCCATGGGTTGGGGTGGAATGGGTCACATTTTTTAATCGAATTCTTTTATATATAAAAACTGGCTTTCAAAATTTACATCCATCATACACCTAGAGTGACTCCAGTTCCTTCTGTCCTCCCTCTTGTGCAAGTTTCACACGTGTGTTCGGCCTTGTAAACTGTGATAGATACCTTCCAGTTGCAGAGATACAAAATAACATGGAAAACATTGAACTGCTAGCACTTGGTGTTTTGATATAAGCATTCTTGCTTGATTTGCTCACGAAGACTATATCACCTCTTTGGTCAGTATTGAAACCAGTCATATCTAAATTAAAAATATGATGAGGTTTATTAGATAGGTGGTGGTCTTGTAATAACATCTCGTACAAGTCAAAAAACTTGTTAACAACCTCTCTCAAGCCTTTTATCAAGCATCAAATCTAACACCCAGTCAGTTCCTGGCTTACTGTTAGTAATTGGTGTATGACACCCAAT
This sequence comes from Thysanoteuthis rhombus, assembly GCA_963457665.1. Taxonomy (NCBI): domain Eukaryota; kingdom Metazoa; phylum Mollusca; class Cephalopoda; order Oegopsida; family Thysanoteuthidae; genus Thysanoteuthis; species Thysanoteuthis major. Next base: position 20,417,794 of record OY735208.1, read on the forward strand.
TGATTTGATGTATGGTTGCACCATGTTCATAACATAATTTCAACTCTGATAGCTGCCAATTTGATAGGAATTCAAGAGCACTGACAACCAGAACCAGTTTTACAAGGCATACAACAACTCATTGACGTACTCAGAGACAACACTGCTGATAATTCTCCCTTTCTCATTCACTATTTTAGTAAGTATTTCTTGGTTTTAATTTGTAACAGTTGATCTTTTCCACATTCTAGGTATTTTAAACAATTTTTTATTCAAGCACATTGTGAAGGCAATATTTCTTTAAACTTGTAGCAGTCAAAAACAATGCTTTATTGGATTTTGTATAATTTCCTTCAACTTTGGATACACAGAATTTTTAATAAACTTGAAACACACCGACAACTATTTATATTCATTTTTTAAAATAGAATTGAGTTCATATGAAAAAGTCTAATATAACAAACTGGCTGAGTTCATAGCTGAAAAATTGTTTCAGGTATAGATTTATCTAGAGTTGAAAGAATAAAATTCTGAATAGAATCAAGACATTTTAGTAAAACAAATACTAGAGAAGGTCTGAGTTTTTTTTAACACAATACCTTTTCCTTTCAAAAAGTTAGAGAGAAAGAATTTTACAATAAGAAATAGTCAATAGAAATCTGATGAAAGGCAACAGTAAGATGTGTCTCATCTGCTATAAAATCAAATCTTATAATTCAAGAGAAAGCAACTCCACTTTTACATGTGAGTATACAATTTCTGTAAATGAAGAAAAATACATCTGTTTGTTTCTGCAGTTATTTAACTGAAGAACATGGGTCTTTATTTTGAATTGCTTGTGAAGAATACATTCTAAAAATGTTTTCTATCAAAATAGCCCCATCATTGAACAAAAGATTATTACAATAGAATTAATAGATAGATTGCAAGTTCCTAACGTTTTTATTAGCACCTTTAGCTTTTTATCTGAAGTCCCAGGTAGTTAATGATAAACATGAAGCACATACAAATTTAAAAAGTGATCCATTCCATCCTCAGTTAGTTTTTTTACTACATCTCAAATAGTAGTTAACTAAACTAAATATCTATTATGGCATAGATAGCCAACAACTACAACATCAGCTATAAATTGATGTAATAAATTTTGTTTCAAGTTGATAAATTTTTCAGTTATAGACGTTTTTGGAGACAAATTTCATGTGTTAAAATTTTGATGTTTTCTCATAAATTTTAGGGATTTCAGAGAATATTTCAGATTAGTCATTTCAAATTTAATCCATATCTTATCATAAATCGACAAAAGTCCATCTGTCTGTCTGTACAAGTCTACAACAAAACTTCTTGATACAAATCCATGAGGATACGTGGTATGTGGGTACGGATTTGATTCCAAGGAAGTGTTTGAGGCAAATTAGTTTCTGGAAACCATCCTTCCAAGAAAATTTTTTTTAATTTTAGGGGTCAAATTAAGGAGAAGATTATAAATAAAAACCAAGAGGAAATTTTCAAAATAAGAGAGTGAAATTTTTCCTCATTTCTAAGGGTTAAGATAGAGAGGGAATGTTTAACCTTATTTTAGAGGGTCAAAATAAAGCGGGGAATTCTTCCTCCTTTTCAACATCAATACCCAATGCCTTTTTTTTTTTTTTTTTTTTTTTACTATTTACCCAATTTTCAAACATTAGCTATTTTTTGAAAATAGTCCACTTTTTCTTTACATTAATCCTCTTTACCATAGCATTACAATCCCATTTTTAACATTTTACCAAACCTTTTACTATTTTAACATCAAACCCTCCTTTTTACAATGGCCCCACCTCATTTTGGAGATCAGCCCAACATTTTTTTCAGAATTAATGCTCGCTTTCAGTTTTGCCCCCTTTTTTAATATTAACCCTTTACATTAGCACAACTCTTCAAATCAGCCAAACATCCATTTTTTTACATTAGCACCCAACTTTTTCAACATTAGCCCCTACCCCTTCTATTAGTGTGAAAAGTGGTATTATATCAATTTTATATACAAATTAAATTAAACACTATCTAATTTTCATTCCTCAATCAGTCTATTTCTTTCTTAGACTGCAATTTATACCTCTTAAGTCGGGTATACAGTCTACTTTCAAGAATACACAGAAAAAGGGCTTTCAAATGGTATCTTTTTGATTTTCTCCCCCCATCCCACAGTAGACCCTATTTAATTAAACTTGACAGGCATTTGTTTTTATCTCCTTTTTGAAAATATCTAATTTTTCAAACATAAAAATATAATTACTTTCAGAATACCCTAATCTAAACAATATACAGAGAAATCTCAAATTGAAGAAATCAACTTCACTGCCTTTCAAGTTAATGTTTGCCTCTAAATATTAAAAAAGTAGTACTTATGAGTTTCATATGTACATTCACACACACATACATACAAATCACCAGCTTGCTTGCTTGCTTTCTCTCTCTCTCTCTCTCTATATATATATATATATATATATATATATATATATATATATATATATATAAGTGAACAAAGGGGAATGAGAAACTCAAGAGTAAATTAATATGGAGACTTTGTTAATTAATTTATTAATTCATAAATGAATCAGTATGCAATATCTGTTTCGGAAAGGGTTTTCATCTTCAGTAGCATGTGAGTACCTATTAGTGGTTAAAAGGTAAGGTTTCTATGAAAAAAAATTTAGCATCAGAGGTTTTGCTTTGGAAACAAAAATGGAAATAAAAAATGTGGATTGGTGAGAGGCCATGGTAGTGAATACAAACTGTTTTATGTCTGTGAAGAGATCATTGAATCTTTTCTTGGAAGTAGTAGCAGCAGCAGTTATGGATATTTTATTGTTTGTACTGGTTTGAGGAGGTGGGCATTCTTAAGAATGGATTGTCATGGATATTCGGGAGCTAGGTAATGGTTTAGTGTTAGGCTAATTGTGTACTAATCTAACGTCTGTGCCAAAATTGTGGCCGGGGGTATGGAAGTGTAAATCTACTGGGAGTAGGTTAGGATGATTGAGTAATTAAATTCTGTGCCTATAGTTATTAAGTCTGGTGTTAAACTGACACTCAGACTTGCCTATATATTGCAGTTAACATTTATAAATTCTAAGAGGTAAATGACATTTTTGCTTCTGCATTTAGAATCATTATAGAGCTATTGAGGGTCTCTGTGCTCAAGGCGGTTGCAACATAGAACATTTCTATTGTTGGAGGGTTGGAAGGATGATGTTCTGTGATGTTATACATCAGATGTTGTTATGTTATATATGTATGTATATGGTAGTTAAAATTAACGTGCACTTTTTCAAAACTGACTTATTTCATTTACCCTATTTAAACTACTAAGATATAAACAGTTATACATATCCTTATGCATATGGAATTCTGCATTCATTCTGATATTCTGAAAAAGGAAAATTTAAATCATTGTTGACCTCATCCTACCACATGAATTAGGCTGACCTCAGGTAAGTGCATGCCCTTTTAAGACTCCCCCTATTATAAGTTCATTTTACCTCATTTATAGTAACAGGTCTCAAATTGGACATGTCACTTACAATTGTGATTACCATACTTGATTGTCTAATATTGTCATCACAGGATCTGGTAAAGATTTGTGGCTAAAGAATAGTTTCCGAGTGAAAGTTTATCTGAAAGAGACCTGAAGTTGTGATGAAATTGCAAAAAAGTGCGAATATTAAAAAGCGCATTCCACAACAAAAAGAAACTGGAGAATTAGGAAATTTTTTCCCACAGCATGTCAGAAAATATGGATTAATGCATGTTTAGATGACAAAACATCAAGAAACACCTATCAGTATCATCTGAATACTTGTTAATCTATGCAAAGCCTGTGGGTCGTAGTGAAGTCCAAGTACTGTAAGAATAGGGATTTGTCAGCTTGATTTTTGTGTCTGCAGACATCTGAAGACACCTAGACCAACAGAGACAATGGAGAAAAAAAGACTGGCCTGGTAGAAAGACATTAGGGTTGGAATATGGTAATTATTGACAGTATTGCATAAAAAATGTTTATAAATCACAACACTATCAACTAAAATATTTTACTATAAATCATTGATTTTGTCATTAACTTGAAAAATATTTAATATTTACCGAACGAATCATGAATATTCTCAGTTCTACTTTGTGACAGTGAAAGTACCTTTTTTAAAGGCTTACTGTGGCAAGATGAGTGAATTAATATCATTCACTTTGCAACAGGATGCCTCTATAGACCTTCCATATATTTGAAAAGTCCTTTGATGATGTTAATCTGTGTTCTTTACCAAGTCCAACCAACATTCTGTCCTGTCTTTCAGTTGAAACATGCCTTTGTCTACACTGAGGAGAGACAAACTTTCACTATTTTTCAGTTTCTCCAGAATGTTGAAAACACTTCTTGTTATTCCCACTTTTTTACAAAAAGACTCTTGCCAGAAGGAGTTAGATTTATAAAATATTTCAATCTAAAACATTTTCTGTCATGCATATGATACCTGTTGTGCACGTGGGCCTGAAGAATCTAGGTTCAGACAAAACAGAGTTGTCAATGTAGCTCTTTTAGAGCTAGAAGTGGCTATTTTTTTGTTACATTTAGATTGCAGAAAATTAGCAGCAGTCTGCACAAGTAAACTTTCAGTGTAATTATAATTTTACAAAAAAAAACTTGGAAATTATGTGTATGAAATTATTTTTTAATATAAAAATTATTTACATTGGTTAATCCAGTAAGCCAGTATTCATGAACCTACGCTTATTAGAATTCTTTATGATAGGAATGAACAAATATTTTCAACAGGAAAGCAATAACCTATTTTGAAAATATGAAAAGTTTTCAAATTCCGTTCTTGAATTTTCCTTCTTTTTGCAAAAACCTATTAGCCCTATTTTTTTCTCAAAAAAGGAAAACTACTTTTCATTAATCATAACATACAATTGGTCTGTTATCTTATCATTGTTTACTTTAAACAGCAATTAATCAATCATTATGCCATATTTGATAACAGTTAATTAAAAACTTAAAAAATTAAAATCTAAAAAAAAATCTACCAAAAATAAAGTAATCCCCAAATGAAGATAAATATTAGAAAATAATTATGATGATGATGCCAAATGAAGAATTAACCACAATGCATACATAGTTTCCAATAAACAACATAGAAATAAAAATGAAAAATACATAAAAATACCCTGGCGAATATCTTTTCATCATAACAATACTTTATCATTCAGCATAAAAGATAATTTTCAAAAAGATCAAACTAATTGAAATATTTAATAAAAAATCTTTCGAAAAAGTACTAATTTTTTTTCTTTTCACAGAATAAAATGAAACTAAAAAGTTGCCAAGAAGTACATTATTATACTTGATTTTCAAATTTTTTCAATTCCACAAATTTATCTTTAATATGCAAAAATTAATGAAAACAAGATTGTATTAGTAAAATAAATCATCAAATCAATGAAGGTATTGAAATCACATGAAAAATATTCCCTGAGATTTGCATTGGAACAAATTTTGTCATTTAAATAATAAATACTGAACATTTTAACAAAATCCAATAAGTTGATTCCTAGTAAATTTTTAAAATCAACGTATTTTTTGTAAAAAAATAACAAATAATTACGATTATTTTTGTTTACAGATAAACTTTTGATGTCGATTTTCAAAAATATCTCTGGTCTTGTGATTTACACTAAGAATATTCATATCAGATTAGACTTCAATCTCTCTTAATTGCATTTAGATTTTAACAATAAAATCATCTTTCACAAATTTTTTTATTCCTCAAGTATCAGTTTTCCCACAGGAAATTTTTGTTCATTGCTACTTTATGAAACATGCTAGTCCTGGAGTATAAGTATTATGATTCTGGAATAGTAAAAGATCAAAGAAAAATATAAGTTATGGACAAAAAAACAATCATTCATTTACCATAACTTATCTTTCTGAATTGTGCCACCAATCCAAGAAGAAATGTTACATCTCTTCTCAGCTAAAGAATATTTTAATAGGAAGTCTACCATGATTAATACTGAGTAGGGGTACTTTTTACTTATTATTCAATATTCTGACGACAAAAATTTGATAGTTTTCCATTTATTTCTGAAGATATTGTACAGTTTATTTCAAAAACTTCAAGAGAGCCAATAATCCTGAGTGGCACTGTATGTAGGTGCTACCAAAAATACAGAACATTTTAACAGCAATTTGGATGATATTCCAGTACTTTTAACAGTCCAGACTTTTGTAGAAGTTCTGCAGGCTGCTTTCTCCGTGCTTTGTTTTGTAAAAAGACAAAGCTTTGAGTTTGATAACCTCAAATTGGAATTGTATGGGCCATTTCTTTTGGATCTATAGAAAATGGATCTCCAACCAGTTTCAACCAAATATGCTGTTATAATGCTCTTACCATGTGAATCTAATTTAGCATAAATAGGATGCTTAGCTTCAAAGTGCTACTTCAAAAATCAAATTCCTTTATAATAAACATTGTTTCATGACACACCAATCCCACAATTTTGACCTTGAAGGCTGTGACCAAAGAAAAGTCTGGAGAAATGTAAGAGTATTAGTTTTGGAACAGATTAAAAGTAACCCACAATAGTTCTTCTGGTTTTTCCCCGGTAATGTGACCGGCTGGAAGGAAGGAAGTTTTCTTGTCTGCTTATTGTTAGTGCAAGGGTTGGAAAAAATCCTTCCTTGATATTATTGCTATGAGTGCTGCAACCAATAATCCATTGAGGCCAGCCTTTTGCATCATATATTGACTCTGATAATTCAATTTCTTTGTTTTTTATCTTTTCTTTTTTGAGGGTTAAAGGAAGTTAATTAGGCAAAAAAATAGTGAAGCGTCAGTTGAATGAAGATAAAAAAATTCATTTTAATGAATCAAAAATGAATTGAGACTTTTGCTTTGTTTAAGTTGTCCAAAAAGTACTTTTAAAGAATTAAAATTCAAGGGATTCTTATTCACAGATGGATGGGTCAAAAGAGTAGGGAAACATTTTCCCCCTATGAGGCATCAAAAGTGAGGGGAGACTTTTCCTCCCTTTAAGGTTTGGTATCAATCATGCTCAACATAACATCAGGAGATCACAAGACAGCACAGTATATTAGAGGAAAAATAGGAGTCCGAATTATCATAGAATCCATAAGAAAACTTAGCATGGCAGACAACTGCTGGATATCAGGACTCATGACGTGGATCCCCAGAGATTACATGCAAAATCAGGGCCAGCAAAATATAATATGACGTGACGAACTAGATGAGTTCAGAGAGCACTGGCTCAATGACACCCACTATAGAGAGTGGTCTGGCAAATCTTGGGGGTGGTCTGAGTCCAACAATGGTTGCTAAAAGGCTGCTGATGATAATGATCAATGGAAGATCCCGTTTAGAGGGTCAAATGAGAAGATAGACTTTTTCTACCTTCAACAGGTGAAAAGCATAGGAAAACTTTTCTATCTTCAAATGAAAGGCTTTTATGAGAATGCTCTGCTTTCAGATAGTGGGGAAATCTGTATATCCATGAATTTTTTCAGAGGGATTAGCAATTTTTAAAAATACAATAAGCCAAATTCAAATTTCTACATCATTAAAAACTTTTAGGGTTGATGACTACATCAATAACTGTACACCCCTCATGCCTTCAGTCAATCCTAAAATCAACTGAATAACATAAAAATAATTGACAATCAATTTTATCAATTACACTGTCAGAACAAAATGCAAGTTATAGAATTACTGTTGTAAGATTCAAAGACAAATAACCAATATCAAAGTACAAAAAATGTAGCTCATTTTAATGTGGGAATCAAGTCAAAAGTTGGAAATAAAACTAGAGTTACTTGGGAGAGGGAAGGAAAAAAAAAGGGGAGGGAATCTACAGGTCCAGCTAGTCATCATTATCTTCTGAGGCTATTTTTCCGGGCCAATATGCAGGTTTTCTTTCGTCACGATTTATCTATTCTATATATTCAATAGAAAACATCACAAGACCAACATATCAGGCATTTACTCCTTATTATGCCCAGAAGAAACATTTTTGTTGTTTTTAGAAAATCCCTCCTGTCTAAATAGGTTTTGAAATGGGGGTCAATTTACAATAAAGATTTATGCTGAATTGGTCATCTAGTTTTTATCTGGTAGCATCCGCACTTGTTTTTTGAAATTTCAGACTTTTTTTTCAGAAGTTGGCATATGACTTATCCATTGATCAGTGCTTTTTCCAATTTTCCAATTGATCACAAGACATTTTTTAGTTTGTTTTTTTTTTTGCAATCAAATTCACTATTTTTATCATATTCCTTTCTCATTTATCATAATTATATCTTACCATCATTAATCATAGACACCCGTATTAATATAGCAATAAGATTTCTATCAATTAGAGCAAATATACAAATTTATTACTAAAATACATCTTTCGTTATTTGTACGCGAGAAAGTAGCCTCAAAAGATAATAATGACTAGCTAGACCTGTGAAAATTCTCAAGTGTTGACAACTAAAATATCATCATTACTTCCATATATATTTCTGCAATTAGAGTATATATAATTCATTCCCAATAATCTGATGGAAATTACGGAAAATAATAACAAACATAGAAAATTAAGTTATAGTAGTAGAGAACCACACAAATATAGATAGCAAATGTAACCAATAATAATAATAGATATATTAGTTTCATTTGCCATTGCATATTATTACAGTTAATATAGATGCAAGTGCACTAGGGATTTTTTTTTTGCTATTTTTTTTATCAGAATTTAGTCCTAAATCAGAATCCAATCGATGCCACCAGTCAAAGCTTAGGAAAAGTGAGATCTCTAGGCAAATCAATAATGAAGTCATTTGGGATGGGGTCCAACAGTGGTTGAAATTAAAGTTGACTGAATATACACTTATTATATCACATATGTAGAAAAAAATGTCTGTGTGGAATCAGTTTACTGTATCATTATAATCTTTGTGGTATCAATAAAAGAAAGATTATAGAAAATCTATGTAGACATTTACATTCTGTTTACATTTGGTAACTGGTGGACAAGTAGAAATCTTATTTAGAAATTAGGGAAGAAATATACTTTTCGCACCCTAAGACTGCTTTAAATGCATACATTTTGCCTTGACTCTGAATGATGTCATCAAAATCTCAACCGTTTTACAAATGTAAACAAATCATACATGTTTTCGAAAGTTAATAAGTAATTTTTTACTATCAAAAAAAAAGTAATGTTTTCTGCTTTCAATCAAAAAATAGTCAAATGGGGTGGAAAATTCTTTCTTTCTAAAGCTTCGAAGTTACTTACAACCAGAAAAACAAAAAAAATGTTCTATTTTATATCAAAACAAATACATTATTTTCAAAAGTTGACCACCTAAAAAAAAAGTATTTTTTGTGCTTTCAAATCAATTGCATGAAAAAGTCAAATATTAGATGAAAAATAGAAAAAAATAAGTATTTTCTAAGGTACTTATTGATAGAAAAAACAAAATTTTTTTGTACTTTCAATCCAACTGTTAGAAGACCTTCAAAACTTGTTTTTCTCAAAACTGGAAAATTTAAGGAGGTAACGAAGGTCTTTATGGATTGAAAGTGCAAAGAATGGTTTTCTATCAGAAATTCAATTTAAGATAAACCCAGGGTAGAGAACCGTTTCAGCATGATTTGTTGAAATTTCAATTTTTTAAAATAATTCAATCATTGAGTCAGAGTATCACTTACATTTAAGTTATTTTAGTTTTACGCATGTTTTTAGGGAACTATTTTTCTAATATAATTGTCAAACTAATGTTCAAGCATTACTTGAAATTTCAATTTATACTTATAAATCTAGGATATTAAAATGAAATCTAAATCTTTTTTTAACACAAAATTATGAAAAAAGACAAATGTTCATTTAATCCAAAAAATACAGTGGAGAAATTATCTCAAAAAAATTTGAAAAAAATATTAATCTTTCATGCCACACAAATTCCTAAAATGAAATCCCTTACACCTGATCATTGATTTTATAAAACCTATTTGACAATTCCAATAGCTCTCTATTTTTTCTGCCATTGAATTGATTGAAGATACAAAAAAATACGTATTTTTTAAGGGTAAGTAACTTTCAAAAATAATGCATCAGATTAAAAGAAATACCTTTGATAGAAAATAGAACATTTTTTTTTTTGTTTTTCTTGTGGGAAGTAACTTTCAAAACTTTTTGAAAGAGACATTTTATTCTTATTCAACATTCTCTGGGATTGAAAGCACAAAACTTAACTTGTTTTCCTGAGGGTAAAGTAACTTTTGAAATAAGCGTTATTTGTTTATGTTTACATCAAGAAAAAATATGTTCTAGTCAATGTCAAGGTGCAAAAAATGCCATTGGTCTGAAATTTTAGCCCAATCTACATACTTTTTAAAAATTTCACCCAGAATGTGCAAATGGGCCGATTTCAATAAAAATTTAAAGATTTATTCAATTTTGACTTAATTTCCTTATGAGAAAGGTATTTTGTGAGAAAATCTTAGGGGATTTTTTCTAATCTCCCACCCCATTCTAATTTTATAAAATCTCAATAAAATATCCTTTGGAAATATTATGTTACATTCCTATAAAGATAAGGTCTACCAGGGTAATTTTGGGCTTTTTTTTTGTTTTTTGGTTGCTGCTGAAAAATGACATATAGTAAAAATAATTTCAGAAAATGCAACCTACACAAAAAAAATAATTTTTTTCAAAAGAATTGACAACTCATATTCTCCAGGTGTCTGGGGTAATTTGGGTCTTCGATTTTAACTCTGTTTTTAAGCAAGGTAATAACTTTTAAATATTCTTACCTCAACAAATATTGTAGAGTATATCTTCCTTGTTATGTAGACGAAATTTCATGATAATAATGAAAAGATTTCCTAATTTTTTCATAGTTTTGTAGTGGCTCCTTCATTTTTAGTTGAAATTATTACAAAAATAAATAAGTATTAACTAATACAAAACCTTAAATCTAGCCACATATGCAAAATATCACTTTCTTTATCTACTGTCTATAAAAGCTCTGAATGTATGTGTTCTCTCACTCATTTGCCCCAACTTTCTTAATTGGTTACCTCCTCTCTCTTTCCTCCTCCTCCTCATGATAACAGCTAAAAAAATTATTGCTGGCAGATTGAAAATATTTTTCTGTTAAACAGCCAACAGTCTTGGCTATCCAACAATGCAATCATATATTTTTTTCCCAGGCTTGTAACGTCTTCCAATTGACAGAAGTTTTTAAAAGATAAAATCAAATTTTCTAAATTTCACAATTATTTATTCATGTTCAGGGGCTAGATAGGCATATTTCTAATGCATTAAGTGAAATTGACTTTAAAACATGAGAACGTACAACTCAAGAGGTTTCAAATCAAATATTACAAACTGAGTTTCTGGATGAGTCAGAAATTAAAAGAGAAAAATACCTGAATTTTGACTCTAATTCCCCCAGAGTTCAAATTCCCCTGGTAGATCCCACCCAAGACAAAATAAATCTGTTGGAATTTTATTCAATCCTGCTACCGGTCAATCTAAATCAGCTCTGAATTGGAAGATAGGAAATGCACAACTAAAATATTTTCTATTCAAGAAGTTTTTTTCAGGTTTAAAATAAAATAAAAAATTTCATCAAAGTACAGTGTCCTTATCGATAAATATAAAATTTTACAAATTTCAAAGGGTTGCAGATAATTTTACTCAATTGCATCACCGAACATAGTATGGCAGTACTTATGACAAGAATATATAAGGACTGAAAGAAGCTCCAAAGATCTAATGCATATAAAATATAAGATCAAGAAAGACCTAAGCTCTCCAAAAACTCTAGAAATTCAAGCGCAATGATGTAATGATCTAGCAAATACAGCAATGCCTCAAGAGGATGCAAAGTCAAATGTTTCACCACTGAGTGTATTAGCAAGAATGTTACTGCCAATTAAAAGAGTCAATACTGATGACTTCCATTTCTTCCAACTAAATGCCAATGATGTAACAGCTCTGATGTACAATAGATTCGATATAAAAGTTACCAGATAATCAGGGCAAAGGCTCCAACCAGCCACATATGTAACATACTTGCTTCTCATCAACATGAATCCTGCTGACCCAGACACAATATTGACTATGAGCCTTGTACAGTCTGCAACTGAAAAAGCTGGTCAGGATAACATAGTTTTTAGAAATGACCAGCAATTATTGTGAATTACTACTCAAGTCACTTGGTGATAGCAAGACATGAGAAAAAATTTCCACCCTGCTCTTGGCAGAATGCATATACTGATGTCTTCTATTGGCTATATTGGCACATTGACAGTGAACACTAGTTTAGATGACATGTTGAAGACTGCAATTGGAGGTGTTGGAAAGATACCGCTTGGAAACAACTTTCCACAGATCATTCAAACTTTATGCATACATGCAGAGGAGGTACTGCACTCTATTTTGTTGGATGAAACAGTGAAAGATTATGATGATTTAATGACTAGATTAGAACTGATTGCTACTAGCAGAAGAATTTCGTTTGTGGCTAGGTGCCTTTATTCTGCTTTACAGGAATCAAATCAGATAAGTGATGTGACCAAACACAAGGGAGAGGGATCCTCCAGTGTTTCCACAAATGAAAAAGAGTTTTACAAGCCACTCACTAAGCTTGTTAATATGTACATACTTAAGAAATCAATGCGAATTAATGATGTTGGAATCATAGACACTTCTTTCATCTATTCCAGTGTCATTGCTACACAACTAAATCGTGAGCTAGCACTGATTCCAACATCTCTTTTTGAAAACAGTGATATCAGAGCAGTGTCTGATTTTAAGAAAATAGGATCTAAAGTTATATCTTGTGCAGTAAAGCAAACAGAGCTTACTTTAGACTTGGTAGATAATTTGAGTGCTTATTTATTTGAACTGCACAAAAAAAGTGACGAAAAACAGGTTCTTGATAGATATTTTCACTTTAGCATCCAATCTTCAACGAGATCTGGCCATGAGAAGTCTACATCTTGAACTCCCAAGCTGACAGCATCGTCCCCTCTTCCAACCAAATCATCAATTCTGAACAATAACCATGGTAAATCTCAGATAATTAAGCTAGTATGTGACCAATATGTGTCTACAGCTGCTTGAAGGAAAACACAATTTTCTTTTATTGTGACTGGCTACTCTATGATATCCATCCAAGTAAACAATGACATTGTCATTGAAAGAGAAGACCTGACAACAACATACAAGAAAACTACTCTAATAATAGTTCAAAAAGCTTTCCATTCAGTTTTTGAGAGTGGTACTACATCAGTGTGTGTTATATTTGATCACACAGATGTATTTGTGCTCCTTGAGTATTTTAATAGGAATTTTAGGCTAAAATCAACTGTTCTTAGGCAAGGAACAAGTAGAGAGTGGAAAGGAGTAATAAAACTCAAGAATATGTTAGAATAAATAAATCAACAAGTCTGATTGGAGTGAGAAGATACCAGAAGGAAATGAATCATAATCAGTGTAACGATCATACCTACAAATAAGCAGAATGATATAATCAATTTTTGACCAAGTGATATCAGAAAACACACAAGAATTTTGTTATTTTTCAGTCTATCAATAAAATGTAGACTGATACAGTAATTAGCCGAATTTTTCACTGTATAATGTTCAGTTTATATGGTCTATATAGAAGCAATGAGTACAGGTGCATATGCACACACATATTGCAACTCTCACACACACAGTAAATTAATGTGTACACAAAAGATTTCAAAATTTATAGATGGTTTAAAGAGTTTTCATTGAGAAAATATCATGGATAAAAAAATTTGTGCATGAGATTTTTGTGCACATTACAAAAAATTACAGGGAACATTGCCCCACAAGCATATATACCAACACACATCAAACATGTACACACTTGAATATTGACACATATTTATATATGAACATATATTCACATGAGTGCATACTTATGTTATGTATGAGTAAACATGAATTTCATCAAAAAAAATTATAAATTCTATTTAATTTTTTTTAACAATATTTGACATAATACCAAGACAATTTTTGATAGAAGTCTAAACTTCTCTTACAATAAATTTCTCCCAAATTTCCGGTTTTTCTTGAAACTCCAAAAGCAAATTGCATTTTGTATTGCGTTGGAATTCTTAAATTCACTCCAAATTTAACCAATTCTTCTCCACTCCATGGACTACCCCTCAGGAAATTTGAGATCTTTCGGATATATTGTGCAAACTGACATAGAGCTATGATATGGGGGGAAGTAACTGTGAAAAGTCCATGGATTCACCTACAAATACACAAGTACCTTGAAAGGATGGTGAGAAAAACAAGCCTTACTTTCCAAGCTAAGTCAACAATTTTCCTGAAGAATGTTTTGGGAAATCATTGCCAATTCTACAAGGTGAGTCATCATCCTAATCAACACACCTGTCCCATCTGATAGGACAAAATAATATTGATACTCTGCCACATTCCTAATGTCAAGCACCCAACTGATGTGAGAAGTACACAAAGAAAACAAAAAAAAATCAATCTTCTATGTCTGCTATCTTCTTGCACCAAACTGATAATACTGACATAATCAATGAACAAACCAATCTATCAACATTCTCAGTTACATTACATAAAACTAAGAAATGGAATGAAGATACTAACTAGTAGAGATATCAAATTATCAATTTGATGCATTAATTAATTCAAAGCCTCTTGAGCTAAAATGTCTATCTTGGTTTAGAAAGCTGACTACTTTTTTAATTGTAACCAAAAGCACAAAAACATCCTGGGGCATCATAGCTAAGACAGTTTTATACATATTCTATATATACACATATATACAGGTACATGAATAACTTCATAGTCAAATGAAAAAGCATACAACAAATATGTTCTAACATATTCTCCTTCTCTATCAATGCACCAATTTTGATACTTGGAGGTCACATGCAGATAAACAGAATCAGACTCTTAGTATTATATAGATAGATGGAAATCAGAACAGGTGAGTGTCATTGCAAACTCCACACAATTATTTTTTAGGAAATTTTCGAAGACTAACTTGCTAAAAACATCTATTATAAGTTGAATTCATAGTTCAAGTTGAATTTTTCAGCACATGGTTTAAAAGATAAAAAAATAGAGCTCTGGTGCAGTATTTTTTGAAAACAATAATTTCTGTGAAGTAACAGCAAATACTACACAAACAGTCCAACGACATCAAATAATATCAGAATAAATACTATAAAGTAACAGAAAATGCTACAAATAGGATTCTGAATAATATCAATTACACAGGTCAACAACTGATTTTCATCAGGCATGTGTTCTGATGTACTTTAAGTAGATTTGATGCTGATTCAGTAAAAGTAATCTGTTCTCTTGTATCATGTCTGGTTTTCATGATGGGATGAAAGCTGTATTTTAATACATAACCACTATAGAATACCATAGGGGGTTCAAAGTTCAATGTTTATAGCTTGTCCTTCTGTATAATATCCTCTATGTAAATCTTATACATGATAATTTTGATTTTCCGCATTGAAATATCCAATACGAATCTTGTTTGCATTTTGCCTGTATTGCCCCAAATGTATTAAAACTGAAAACAAAGTATGTCCGTAAACACAAAAACAAAACACACTAGAGTGAAAGACTCAAAATTTGTAATCTATGCTAAAAAATTGGTCTGAAAAAGTTTTACTGCAAACCTGATGAGGAAAAGAAATTCAATTTTGCTGACCAGTGTTATGAGATGAACATTTGTTTACCTTTTTTCTGACAGTTTCTTCGGGACTGGAAAGTTTCAAAAGAACTGGGGTAAGAAATTTTCCAAGTGCTGTTTCCAACTGTTCATCACTTTCGGCAGAACCAATACGCAGAAACACACGTTCCAAAAGCACTAAAAAATTCAAAGAAAAAAAATGAAAATTAATCATAAGCACCAGCATCCAAAAAAAATTACAATTCAAATCTGATTACTGGGCAGTGGTTCTTGATCTTCTGAGTAATACAATCACCTTTAATGGTTGAACTAAAGTATTATGCATCTTGATTGATATTTTTACGCAGAAATTCAAAAGGCTCCTTCCAATGCTTGGTGGATTTCATATATATATCATTATCTACAAAATATCCATTTAAAAAATTTTTCATCAACTAATTTTGGAGGCGCCCCATTCACTGCCATTATGAAAATTATGAATTTAGGAGCAATTCTACTGTTTGGTAATTTGCCCCCAACTGAGACACCAGAGGTCCTATCACAACAATCATCAGGAGTTTGCTTTCAACAAGGAAATTTCTACAGGAATGCATTATGGGGCCAGGACTAACTGGTGAAGGAGGAGTAATGAATAAATGACATTCATAGTGAAGGCTGAGTTCCTGTTGTCCCCATTCAAGTCCTTGTTCATCACATAGAAATGGTGGGTGGATAGAAAGACGAAAGATGTTGCCAGATATGAAAATCTAAATTTTATTATGCTCTAGTTCCTGTGCACAGCAATTGACAAAACATGTCAAAACAAATTATTCAAAAAGTTTCATTGGTGAGAAAACATCAAGGAATAAATGAATAATATAGCAGTTCCTTAAATTTTGCTGGGGGTCAGGGCACTTAACTGAAATACTGTGGAAAACATTTCACCCACCCCCCAATCAACACCTCATGGAAAAGTCAAAATCATACTAAATCTAATATTATCTTCAATATTTTGTTACATTAGTAAAATACAAAATTTGCAAAAAAAAATGAGATGAAAATTATCAGTATACACTTAACAGAACCGGCGATATTATTGAGTGTAGATTGTGACTATGTGAAAAAATAAATAAAAAATAAACAGAACATTTGCAGTAGTAATATGCTATCGAATAATTTGATGATTTTTCAAAACTTCAATTTTATTCTTCCACTTTACCCCATGCGAAGATATTTTCAATTATAATATGATAAGATTAATCAAGTATAATCAGTGTAAAAAAAAAATGAGCTGGAAGTATTTTTTCTATGGTGCTTATAAGTTTTTCATTTCCTCAACATGAGCTTTTTTGTGAGTCTGGAAGGCCATAGGGGTCAAATCCACTATGATTCAAGAGAGACGAACATCATTGGGATTTTAAGTAATTTAAATAATCTGAACTAGCAGTCGTCCATCACCTGAAAACAGTACGACCAGGCATCAAGTTATGTGCCTAGATTACTTATGTTCAACTGATTGTTCATTTCTCTTTGGAGAGTGAGAAATGAAGGTATATCAATAACAATATAGCGATTTCCAGGTCATAATATCTTAGATTGCATCTATTTCACCCCACTGATACTCTTCTTTCTATTCAGAGGAGAAATGAACAACTACAATCAATTACATTTCTTTCAATAAGTAATTACCTCAACCTAGCAAGGTGTCTTCTCTTTAAAGTTCTTGTCTGAAAAACTTGGAACAAACATGTACCAAATTCTGCGGGTTCTTGTTTTTTTGTTCAATTTTATACTAATTGGAAGAGTCATTCTAGAAACTATCCCCATTCTACATTATTGATGAAAATTTGTCTTTGTCTTTTTAAGCAAATATTTCAACTTTTTCCTTTCTAGAAAAATCTTGAGGACAAAATATTTCTATTTTTCTTCTCAGTAGTCCATGAGAGTAGCTTCTCTTTATTAATTAAAAAAAAAAAAAATGTGAATAATCAAATCCGTAAATTTCAAGTATGTGATATTAGAAGGACTACTGAAATCAGAAAGTAAAATGGTCATACGTACTTTGAAGCAGTTATGTATAGGATTTAGTCCTAATTTTGTATCTCATGAACAATATTTCTGTTTTATAATGTGTAAGGGAAGCACTTCCGTAACCAAGATTGACTCCTTTACTGAAAATCGTCAACCAAAACAGTCAACATAGGTTTCTTCAGTTATAAGGTGATTCTGGCTAGTTGAGGAGAGAAGTGATTTATTCAATTTTCCCAAATTCTTTTTAATTGATCATTCATTTTAATAAGGCATACTGCTTTAAGATGTTGGTCATACAGACATGTATCAAAAATAATTTGAGCTGACTTAATTCTTGTCTAAAATAAGTATAAAGCGAAAACATAACGCAATTTGATTTTTTAAATTCTATTAACAAGACTTTGTGGATATTGACATTTTAAACCTTTGAAGAAACTGGACCAATCTATCCTCACATTCAATTTAAATTGCATCCAATAGTAAGTACTGTAAGCAAGCAGAGCCCTGTTTACTAGACTAGCCATTCTCAACCTTTTTTTTGGCCATGCCCTCCTTGAGAGCTCGTCTCGGGTTCCAGCAAGAACAAATCAAGAGAAATTCATCTATCATTATTGCGATCTATGGGGCAATTTCAAATGTGTCAGGGCCTTAAGGGGGGGGGGGGTTATGGCACCCATTGACAATGTTTGTACTAGACTAAGCAAAGCTTAGTTATCAACTTTACATTACATACAATGAAACATCAAACAAAAGTTTTTGTGGAATGGTTCCAAGTTGAACTAAAACATAGCATCCTTCTATAAAATAGTATCCTCATATTTGTTTTTTTGTTGTTTTTTTTTTGCTGCAAAGGGTAACTCAATTCTAGATACAAGAAAAGGAATAGATTGTCTGATGTACCAACACTTGGCTTGAGGTTAGAACCATACCTTAGAGATATATAAAATCAGAGGTTTTGTTCTCATCAGGAGGAATCCAACCCTAACTTTGCAGAGAATTTCAGTTCCAGAGAAGGGGAACTACTGATTGGCAGATTCAAACTGTTTGAATATTTATCTTTATTGGCTCTACCAATATAGTTAGATAACTTTTCATTTCTTAAAATAACCCATCATTGAAAAAGTTAATTTTATATCACCTCAGATTTTAATGGAAATTGGCATGCCAAATAGGTTTTTGTTCAAACTTCTAAAATGAAAATTGTTTTTCAAAATTCCAACATTTCGGTAAACAACCCTATGCTTACAAGTTCATAACTCTGATCCTAATCAAAATGTAACCAAGAGGTTTGCACCATTGGATAGGGAATAATGAGCACTAAGATAGTACTTCAATGCAGTTTGTCCTTGGATTTCCCTGAAATAAGTAATAGTAATTTTGTTGAAAAAGTCATAATGTCAAGGGGGAGTGCTGCAGCCATTCATAATCATCTGTCTCCAGGTACTCTCTATCATACGCAACAACTACCGTAAGCAGGCTGAATGTTACCTATTTTCACAAGTTTTCCTCCTCTACCCTCAAAAAAATACATACAGAGAGAGAAGTCATAATACAAAAGATTGTTCACGCCAAATGCTGCCACATTATTGTGTGCTAATACTCTTATAGTTATAGGGTATACACTAGGCTAATGTTTCATTCACTCATGTCAATTACGAAGCTGAAATTAAAACTCTTTGATAAACCTTGATCTTTAATACAATCAAACAATGGAAATCCTTTATTGACAGAAAATGAAATTAAGAAATTATATATTATAAATATTCATCCAGTTTGGAAGATTGAAGAAGCTACATCAATACTTTTCCAAGATGCTTATATGATACAGCCGGTGTTTCAAAGCTTGCATTAATATCTTTGGTGTCAACATACATTTGTCCATCTTCAAATTCTTGATTATCATCACTGCTTGAAGTTATACTTGAACTGCTTGAATAATCTTCAAGTTGTATTTTTGAGGTCTCAGGTACTTTCAATTTCAATCTTGTATAGCAATTTGTACAAATATATCTACTTTCAGAGACCAAAGTATGCTGAATACTCAAGATTTCAGCTATTCAGGAAGTATACTTAGGCCTGTTGTAATAAGCTATTTATGGTCTAGAGATGAATAACAGAATACTTTATTATGATTTTTAGCACCCATCTTTATCAAAGATCTGAAAATACATGAACATTACATTATTAAAGGTATATGGAATACATAATTGGCAATTAAGATAGAAAGTACTCTAAAAAGTATAATAGTTAAATATCATATACATGCATAAACTCTCCTTTATGTAGGCTACCTACAGTAATGATGCAATAAGGATACTTATGTAAAGACAGCATGTGGGGTGTGCAGACCCTGCAACTGCCTCAGGGAGGTGCAAATTAACCTACCATTTTGCTGCTGTGAGGGGCACAATAGTACTGCAACTTTTATATGAGGCCTCTTTAATGATTTTTGTATATTTTAAACAAAATCAAAAAAACATTCTCATTAAGTATCAAGTTGATAACAAACCACTGTCTCCTATCCGTGCTCCAGGTGACAGCCATCTTTTGGAATCAAATAGAATTATCCCTTAAGGAAGATGTGCATGTTCATTTATGACTGTCACCACCGTAACCCTGCTACATAAACCAAGAAGATACCTCAGTTACAATGTCCAGTCGAGGGATGTGGCTGGATGTCACCTTTGCAGCAGCCCAAACCACAGCTCTTCAAATGCATAACCAAAATGACCATTCCATCCAGACCAAACCAGCACAACAAAAGCTCAAGCTAGATCCACCAACAATCACAAAATCTGACCTATTCCTAGCTAGTGGTGATGCCAACAACCAGCACTTTGATGCCATAATTGATAACTTTCTAAACAGGGTCAAGTGCATGAATGATTCTTATAAGTGATCGAAGTCAATTAAAGAGGCATTTTTCAGGCATGCGAATAATGTTGATCAATGACATCACACCAAATCCAAGGAAATTCTAGTTTGCTCAGTAATCATCAATGAAATGATGGAGGGAGAGCACCTTCTTGACCCTGCTCAACCAATGTGCCTGAATACTGACTGGTCAATTGACAACATTGGATACTTTCTAATGTAAAAAGAATTGCCTATGGCGACATGGCCAACGATAGCTCTCCTGTCCTGTATGCTGCAAACACAGTTGTTAAATCGGACATAGTCCAAGAAGCTGTAGCATTGAATGCGACGTTCCTCAACATAATTGATCACCTGGTTGTATTCCCATCAGACTGCAGAAGGCTTCTTATACCCGTACCCCTGCATGGTACTCATCAACCTAAGGATTGTGATCCCACCCTTACTGCATACTTCTATTCTGAATGCACTCCATGCAGCCCACGAAGTCAGTGCAATGCATGCTCGGGCTATAGACTTAATGAATTGACCTAATATTTGAGTTGACATGCCAGAATAAGGGACCAGTGCATACATTGCAACCAGATGGTCACAACTCACCCTATGCAGCCACCACCTGACATTATACCTCTAGATTATCTGTTTAATGATTTGCAAAGACTACACATAACAGCACAGAGTAAGTGGTAACTGTGAACAGGTATTCTGCCCCATGGTCTTCAGGTTAGAATCAGAGACAGAAGGCCTTGTCAAGGTGGCTGTGTGAGGCATTTGTGACTTTTGTAATCCTAGAGGAACTGGCATTGGATGGCAGCCCACAATCAAAGCTAGCAAGACACAGGAGTTCCTAGGAGCCTGTAGAGTTAATCATATAATCTCATTGCAAAATGACATGCCAACTACAAAGAGCAATGCTGATGTAAAGGAATTCCATAATCCCAGAAACAAATGCCTCCCCAGCATTTATCCTGTTTTGATGATCCATCTGTGATGCCATTCCGATCCTACTGGGAAGATATTCTCCTCTGTAACATAGTCCAGAATTTTGTCTCATGAGATGGCTCTCGCCTAACATCACAGCAGAGGGTAAGTGATAGAATGAGGATACTCTCAGATAACCACCTTTGTAAGTGGGAGATCACATCTACCAACAGAATCAAGTGAGAAACTACCTCAGGAGATGGGAATACACTAGAAAGGTGGAAGAAATGCCGCAGTATCACTAGGATGTAATCCAAACAGAGATGTCAGGCAGAGTCACCATCTGGAACCAGCAATATCTCTGGAAGTTGACGCCTTTCAGTGTAATCAACTGCCCTCCCATATAGCACAGCACTGGACTCAGCAGTAGTCAGTAGAGTGGGTCACCATAAGCCAGCCAACTCCAAGATAATACAGAAACAACCTTTCCAGCATCATGCTCCATTTCTGACATTACCATCAATCCCAATTAAGACACATCAAACTATCAGTGCCTTCTCCTGAGCCCTTTACATCAGTGAAGACTCCTTAGTAGCTCTGCTTCAACCCACCAGAACAACTCTACCCACTCTACAGAGGGGCGATCAACCCTGAAAACATGAGCAATGTCTGAAGGATAGCACTTCTATACATACACGTAAACACATGTTCCTGGGGGAGAAGAGGTAACTAACCTCTGTTTATGTTCATCCTGTTTATTCACCTATAAAGAGCAAAAATTATAAATATATAAAAGTTACATCTGATAAAAGGTACCTGAGGACAGTTAAGAGATTTGCCACCTCCGCCTCCATGATTTAAAAATCACAAACTTATTTCAGGGAAATCCAATCACAAACTGCATTGAAGTACTATTTTAGTGCTCATTATTCTCTATCCATTTCAAATGGAAATGGGCAGGCCATGTTGCAAGAATGAAACTAATGGACATCACATCTCACAACATGGATCCCCAGAGATCACAAGAAACCGAGGCCGACAGAACACAAGATGGAGAGATGAACTTGACAGATTCAGGAAATACTGACTCCGCGATACCCATGATAGGGAATTGTGGCGAATCCTGGGAAAGATCTATGTCCAACAATGGACGTTATAAGACTGATGATGAGGATTCTCTATCCAATGATGTAAAACCCAGGGTTCCATCTTCATTAGGATCAGAGTTATGAACTAGTAACATTTGAGAGGACCATAACCATTTTCCCGATTAGTATTTTAAAAAACGGATTTCATTTTTAGGGGTTTTAACAAAAACTCACTTGAAATGCGTATTTTCATTAAATTTCTGATGGGGAGTGATTACACGTCCTTCAGGATTTGCAAATAATGCATAATGCGCTTATATAGAAAAAGAAAAGATTTTCAATATGTTTATTATGATTAAGACTATCTTCGAAGGGATAAATAACATTCTGAAATATGGTGAAAATAGTGCATTGGCAAAAAAGATTAAAAACCACTGCATTAAATCAATCTATCTTATAATTAGCAATGTGTCCAATCATCTGTGAGAAAGAGAGCTTTTGTCAAGGGAGATAATTATAAAATGCATGGGGAGAATATCTTCCTTATTTATTTATTTATCTATTTGCAAATGAAGTTTTTAAAAAATCCATGTGCATTCTGGTCACATCAAATTGCACAGATTTTCTTGACTTAAGAGGTCTTCATTTTAAAATATATAATCCAAACAAGACGAATGCATAAACATCATAATAAGGGAGAGGGAGAGAGGAAACTAATAAGAACTCAAGTATAAAGAAATAGTTAAAATGCATCTAAGCAAATAGCATAATACAAATAGATATAGATATTCTGATTAAAGACAATGATCATTCCAAGTAACATCGGATTAGAGTTGAATAGTCAGCAACCAGTAGAATTCAAACACAATTGGATTTCCATCTATTTCAGACCAGTGCTGCAAACAATTTAAAAACAAATCAATATCACAGTCCATTCAGTCATATTACATAACACTGATTGAATTGAAACTTGTGAGAGAGATTAAGGCCACCACAAAATAGTGACTGATGAATTTAAATGGAACAGTCTAGTGTAGCATTTCCCAAAGTGGAGTCTGCAGACCTCTAATTGTCTGGGGGACCCTATCAAGTGGTTTGTGAAAGGAAGATCATTTTGAAAATGAAGTGAAAAAAATATAAAAAAGCATATCCACAGCTATTAGAAAAGACTACTCAAGTACTTCACCCATTTTTCAAACATATTTATGTTAAGCAGGATTTTCTGTACACACAATAATTTAAACTGATAATAATTAAAGACTGAATTCTGACGCAAATATGATAATCCAATTGTCTACCATTGAACCAGACTTCTAAGGGATTAGTAATAAACCAAAACGAAACAGTGTCATTCATCCCATTGACTATTCTTTCATTTCCCTCTCTTTTTTCAAAATGGATGTTGTTTTGGAAAACAAGTCATAGCTTATTCCAACAAAAATCTATTCTCGAACATTAAGGAGTCTGCTGGAAAGAAAAGTTAGAGAATCACATTATGAATTAACAATGATGATATTGATCACCACAAATATAATCAATTTTTTTTTTTTTAACAGCTTTACACTTTGGTGCAGGGATTCTGAATGTAGGGCACACACCCTACTAAGGGGCAATTTATGTACATGGAGTGTGGTGCTAGAGTAAAAAGCATACCCTTGCTGATAACTAAGGAATACAAAAAGAAAAAACAAACTAGATGTCACAAAACGAGTAGACTAATGACTGAAGCTGGCTAAATTAGAGCCCCAAATCAAGACCATTTGTAGTAAATATCCTCAAGTGTAACATTAACTCGAAAATTTGAATTCATATTTTTAGAAAATAATGCAAATTTAAAATGGTATTATATCGCATGTCACATTTACTGAGAACTTTTAAAACTTGACTGAAGAAATTATTTGTTGCTGAAATTGTTTCCTGTTCAAAATTTTTTCTCCTCAATTTCAAAAGTTATGGTAAATTTCTAGATCTAACATTATTTTACCTTTTCTACACCACATTAGCGGTAGAACTTTTTTTTACCTACCTCTAGCTAGCACTTCCTGCTATTGCCAGACACATGTTAATGAAATATTTCGATAAAAAATTCATACCTGGCACATACTTATGTTAACATGTATCAGGTATTGATCTTTTACCAAAACATTTCATTCACATGTATTAGGAAAGTGTCAGGTTTAGATTTTTTCATCAAAATATTTAATCATCATGTCTCAGGCAGCAGCTAGTATGAAAAGTACCAAATTTACTTGTATTATAGTAAAGGGAAAATACAGTTTTTGAGCTGTTGGAGGCATGGAACAAAAAAGATTAGGAAGCACAGATTTAGAGTATCAGGCTGAACATTATTATGACTGCTGAAGTTCTTCAGCTCAGTTGCTCTCATGACAAGGCAATAATTATCACTCCAGTTCTCAAATGATCCAGGGAGACAAAAACATTGTTTGTAGCAACTGTAGGTTTTTTATACTTCCCAATGCCAAGTTGGACTGCCTTACAGGGTTAATAGGCTTCAATTGCCCAGCTATTTACCAGTGGGGAGTGGATCCACGCTTTTCCCAAGAGCATCAATGAGAAGTGGGGAAAATAGTCCAAGCCAGAGTTGGAACATTCTCCGCATTGTTAACCATTTGGCCAGCCAATTAGAGTCAAAGGTATTTGAGTTTTAAACAACCAAAGGTGTTGTGATCAGCTGAATTACGTACAACTTAAGGATATATATTCAGTAAGAGGTTAAAAATGATTTTAAGGTCTTTCAATTGAAGTTGGGCACATTTTAAGACAGAAGTATTAGTTCATAAACCATCAGCATTCTGCTCAACTGAACCCCTTATTATATATCATTATTTACATAGAAAGGCACCAATAATATTAATATTGTCCACATTAAATCAGCTTGTGAATGAGGGGTCGTCATCTAGATATATAGTCTCAACAATAGTAATTTAACTCTTAGAATCACTTGAATCTGCAGTGAAACTCTAAAATCAATATAATTTTAAAAAATGAATTGAAGAAAAAAAACTATCAAAAAGTGCAAGAGAAGTAACTTTAATCAGTACTTACTCCCTTTGATTCAACTTTAAAATTCCCTAATATAATTTTAAGAGTAAATAAGATGATAGAAAAATCCAATGAAGAACTAGAAAGGCTACACAAGTTTGTCAGAATGATTCTGTTTAACTATTAAGTCCCATGAATGGTTAGAGCAGCCAGGCGACTCCTGGCTACAGGGTGTGAGTTCAATTCTCATCGTGGGCTTACTCTTTAATTCCGTTTATGCTGTTCTTATTGCCTCAGAATCGAGGTCCACTTCAGAGTTGTGATAAAAAGCAATCGAAAGTAAGGATGAAGGAACACGGTACAATAAATGTAGTACAGACAGCAAAAAAAGAATTGATATGTCTAATAAGATAAATGTGTGTAATACTTAGATATGATATCATGTTTTCGAGTTCTTAGAAATATTAATAATTTAGACTAGTTCTTACCATCATCATGACTTTGACTGGGACAGTAATTTTACAGTGATGATCAAACAGCATAATAAGAATAAAAATATCATTCTTAGAAACAATCGTGGAATAAAACTATGAATGAACGAGAACTAATGGCACAGACACCAACGTAATGGTTGCAGTACAGATAAATTTATGAATAATTTTAATTTTGGTCTTTGCACCCCACTGTCCATAAATTATCCAAGGTTTTTAAATTATTCAAATTTTTCAACTCCCTTGACCATTATGCTACGAAAAAGCTGGTGCTACACATCATATAAGTATGATCAGCAATAATGCAAGGCTAATTTTTAACTATTTATATATTTAGTAATCATTTTGTTTATTCTCATGAGGGTATGCACTATATGACCATATAAAATTTTATGCAAAATAACTCCACTTTCTCCTCAGTAATGTTTGCCTTGATTCCTGACCACAAAAATCCAAATCTTTTTGATTTTTTGTGACCAATATACAAGTTCTGGGAATTTTTTTTTTTTCAGGGGAAGAGACTGTTACTCAGGTTTACGATTATTTTTCTTTTTATTGGTCCAAGATAGGAATTTCAATATTTAAGCTGTTTTCCTACACCTGATAACATGCTAATTCTTTTTTTTTTTTTTTGACCGGCATCGGGCATAGTAATTTTTGTGATGAATGATTTCGATCGTCGTAGCAAATGACTTTTATATAAGATGCTTTAAATTTGCTAATAAACGGGACTCCATCGTATATATAAAGCCTTAATTTATTACTCATGGTCCCTGAGATAGGCTAGAGTGAGACTGAGGAACATTGTTGTTTATTTTTTTTCTAGAAAACCAAGTCTACCTTCTCAAACAAAAAAAAAAAACAAGAACAGAAAAAAAATGAAATTGCAACTTTTTTCCGAATAATAAAATTTCCAATTTTTTGACAGCCAATCTTTACCTCAAATAAGTACTGAAAAGCTTAAGTCGAGTAAAAAAAAAAGAAAAAAAAACCCCACATTTTTCATCAAACACGTCCTCGTCCTTAAAACTGAACTTTCAAGGGAAATTATTCAGCAACTTGTAGCGATGTTTCGTATGTGAAACGAAAAAGCAATAAAAAGCTTGATGGAATAAACCAGGTGATACTCATTTTGTAAGACAATTATTCAGTGAGATTTTCCCCTAATTATAAAAACAATGATGTTTGTCATATCAGTATTTTATTTTAACGCTATAATGAACAATAGTAGTACACAATTACTCACGGGAAGAAGGCAGAATAAAGTGAAGAAAAAGACTAAATAATTGTCAACACATCTATGAATATGATCATCATTTAGGGAAATAAGAAATCTACTCGAAAAAATTACAAGAAATTAATAAATGAATTAATATCTACAATATTATTTAACAATGGAGGTTTGACTTTTCAGTAAACTAACATGGACATCAGCCGAATCAATCACGTGGTCAAATGCATAATTGAAAACATCTTCCGCCAAACACAGGGAAAAATTCTCAATTCCTTTCGGGTTCATTAAGAGCATTCAGTGAAGTTGCCAGCGTCCACTTGTTATATATAGTGGACAATACTCACTTAATTCGTCCTGACCTGACATGATTGATGCTGTGTTCGGTTCGCCGAGGTAACACTAGTTCAATTAACAGCAACCTCTACTAAAGCATTCTGCCAGAAGTGAAAATGGCCAATGACGTAAACGTTTTATACTGTCGTAAAAAAAATTGCGCACTTCAATAATAGCCCTGAATTTTTTAAAATGCATGTAAATGTTACGATATATATATATATATATATATATATATATATATATATATATATATATATATATATATATATTAAGCCATCAGTAGGGGTCCAAAATAGCCAACCGCGTTATAACAAGCCTATTTTGAAGAAAGAACTAACTATTTTAAAACTAAATCCAGCACTTTTGGAGGTAGATTGATAATCTAGGTCCACCAGACACATATGCTATAGCACAAACTGCACTATAACATTATAATGGGGGAAGCTTACCATTCAAAGTTGAACAAAATTGTGCAAAAATAAGTTCCATACATTTCCCTCCAAAATCGTGAAAGAAAAATATCCAGAAATGAATTATCTGGTATATTTACAAATATTTCACCAATCACAAACCAGTTTTCACCAGGCAAGATTGGGTTACCTGCGAGCCTAGTTATTTCACAATCGCTTTCACCTGCACACTTACATTTACAGGCATCCACCAATGGCAGGCAAGTAAGTGGACATGCATAAACTTGCATATACACACATTCACTTACACACACATACATTTACTTAACCACACATCAATAAACAGAGAGTAACTTTTTCTCTCCCTTAATCTTTTCTGATGACTTACACACATATGCATATGCTTGCATATTCAACAGCATTCAAAATGTATTTACGACTACAAGCACGCAAGCAATCTTACACACACCATAAAAGATTTATTTACTTTCTTACATTCATACTGACATCTATGAACATCAATGATACATAACATAACTTTAATCAGACTTTTTTGAACACAGACATAATTTGATAATGCATACAGACATACAGAATATCCTTGTTAACATTTTGAATAAAGAATATATGTTTTCTTACATACATGTCTTTGTCTAGTGATTTATTTGAACAGGCTTCAAAATTATAAATTTTTATTTTGTTCAATGCAACCCATCAGTATCAACCCCACAGTAAGGCCTTACTGATAGAACTAACGATCTTGTTAGGCAAGCCAAAATTTACATCAATACAAAAATTATAGGTGAATTTATCTTGATCTTCAGTTGCTTACCATGGCATGGTTTGGGGAAATTAAACGCAATAATGCTCTTCCACCATGGCTCCCCAGCATGGAACAAATACCACCTCCTATCAAGTTATGATGTTTGCATAATTTTGTTGATTGCTTAGATATCAAAAGCCTTGGTACTAGAAAGGTACCCAGATAAGAGGAAGGAAAATTGTTGTCTTCAAGTGGGAAAGTCCAGACCGGAAACAGAAAAAAACACATTGTTCTCTTAATAAGTAAATATATTTTATATCATTGAACCTTTTGAATTTAGACTGATCACTACATTGTTCAATTGTTCATGGAATTGGAAAGGATATGATTTAAAAGTCAAATTTTTATCCCAAAATAATTTGAAAATAAAATGTCTGTATGGAGAGAAAGGGAGGTCACCAACCCCTAGCGAATGAAGTCAGAATAATTGATAGCAAACAACACAGGTAGTTAAGATGATTGAAAGAATCATCTCACATGCTATGCCTTAATAATCTCTTTAGAAGGCCAAGCATAGAAATGAATGCCATTTGTGGTGGTCTTTTCTCTAAGAAAGAGAGGACATTAAGATTATGACACTAAAATTACACTTTCTAATTATACAACCAGTGGTAGTGCAGAAAGTCATTCTGGTTCATAAGAAGAGGTAGACAAGTGGAATTAGGTTCAAGGTACCAATTTCCGCCAAAGGCCAAGTGGATAAAAGTTTTGGTTAAGCATATCTAGTGGCTTGGCAATCATGAGTTCAATCATTTGGTCATATATTCTGGATGTGTGGAAGAAACAGACAAGCGACATCACAATTAAGAAGAAATAATTAACTGATACATGATTAAATAGAAGGAATGATTTCAAATTCCCTGAACCCAAATTGATTAACAGACACGGGAAGAAAGCTGAAAGATAAGACCACCTCTAGGCACAAACCTCACTGTGCTGCACATAAGGCATCACATACCAGAAAGGGCACCAAAACAACCAAAAGATTTTTTCAAAATCATGTTTCATAATTACAATAGACAATTATAAGCAAGGTTATACAAGATATACATAATTTCTCAAAGAGATCAAATGAATTGTAGTACCCCCACCACTATCATCACGCACCCAGTGCCCTCTGATTTGCCCTTGGTCTTTGCTAGCTGCCAAACAGTTGCTAAATTCAGCCTGTCTGCTCTGTCAGACAACACTTACATAATGCGCTTGGTAGGAAATTTTTGAAAATGAACCGAAACAGACAATAGGACTTGAGGGCAGAGAAGAGAAAGAAGAAGAAATGACGAAAAAATGACAATCACGTAGTGCTTGCAGATATGTTAATGTTGATCATCAAAATATAGGAAAAGTAGCTCTTAAATTTGATTCAGGATAGGAAACACAAACGTCCAAAAAAATGTAAATCTATTCTTGAATTTTCACTTATGTTAAAAATCAACTTGAAAAAAATTAACTTGTAAAAAAAAAACGATCTACCGACACCTTTTTTCTTACATAAAAAATACCAGTTCCTTCTTGCTTTCATTTTTTTTCTTTGTTTACTTTATTAAAATTCAATTAGACCATTCTCCTTGGTTAACTTATGGAATGCCAGACTTGGATTCATAGACAAAAAGACAGAATAAAGTGTTTTTTATGTATAGAATATATTAAGAAATCTTCCAATTTAAAATGATTGAATTTGATTGATTGATCAATAAAGTTTTTTGTGATTTATTTTTTATTGGTGATTATCCACTTCATTGAAACCCAGTGCGTCTATACCAGAGTTCTCCAACTTTTCCTGCACCGTGGAATGTTGAATATTGACAATACTTGAAAACACTGAAAGGTGAAAAGTCACCTATACATGACTAATACAGTCAATTTAATTTCTAAAAGAGTTCATGAGTTGAATTTAATATTTATATGCGATATTACAGATTCAAGAAAATTATTTTTTATTTTTTCATTTTATCGACAAATCATATTATTTCCTCACGACTAGGTAGTTCGCAGCGCGGTACTGGTCCACAGCCCAGTGGTTTGGAATCTCTGTTCTAGACAACTAAGTCTGATTTTGTCAACAATTTTGCATGAAAATATTTGATACTGCAAAATTAACTGTTGAAACTGATTATTAAGTTGTTGAAACTGGGCAAAAGAAAAAATAAAATCTAACAGAAAGAAATTGACATTTTAATCACAATCAAATCAAACATTGCCAAAAGTTTTCATCAGGAACTCGACACCCAAGAAGGCATGAAAGATTTTTTTATTGACAAAATCTTCTTGTTATCATTATGAAGAAATATTAGGATAAAAGTCTATAACCTTTCTAAGAGAAAAATCTATCTATATACAAGATTTTCCAGAAATTTAACAGCGTGAAAAGAATCCATTTGTAAACATTAAAATAACATAAATTTGGCACTCGAAAATTTTCCAAAAATTTCTATATTGTAAAATGTTATTTTCATATATTGACAGTGTCTTAACAAAAGGAGTTTTTTTTTAATTTTTCATTAATTCTGCAATTTCTTACAGTTTTAAATTCAAAATCAGACTTAGTACTCATAATAGTTTACAGTAGTATTTCCCAATGTCAGGTGTACACCCCTCAGTGGGACAATTTAAATAAGAGGGAGGCAATTTGGAAGTTTGGAGAGAAGAGCAAAAAGCATTCTGTGGCTCAGAACTGAGTCATGTTGGGACTTCAATGATTGGTTCCCCAAATCTTCAGATGTATTCAAATATTGTTTGTTTAATTGTTGCTTGACTTCAGTAAAGTCCAAGGTATTCCAAGGAGGACTTGCAAAAACATTGCAATGGAATACAATACACGCTGATTGCAAAAAGAAAGCTGGTGTTGATGGACCTGAGATGGGACTGGAAATCATGAATCTACCACATCTATTACCACAGACAACTGCCCTAGAGATGCTGATATACCAGCATGTAAAGTGAAGTTTTTCAAAATGTAAATTCATCAAAACATACCAATGTTTATCAATGGCACTGGAAAGTTCAAGTGGTCTTTTGTCAATGTCCGCAGAAGTCACTCTAAAATCTGTAATCAGTGCATAAAAGCTTTTCCATTTTTTGTTCAAAACACCCAGTGTATGGTGATCTTTCCTTGGAAACTACTCTGATACACAGATTTCTGGAAGCAGATTCAGAAGTTTGTTTTGCATGAACAGGAGAATAGGATAATTAGCATGATCAGTGATAGCCACCATGGCTGAACAGACTGGGAAAAGAGCACCACCTACAGAAACTAGAACTGTAAATGAGAAAAAACAAAAGGAATGGTGACTTAACACCAAGATGTTGCAAAAAAGCAAAAACAACTCAGATTTAGCAGACTACCACTTAAACTTACATTTTCTTTGTCTTCAGCAGCTGCCTGTTAGAATGATTATCTAATTATCTACTAATTCTATACTAGTATTGCCAACTTTGTAAGTGGTTTTCAGGGCTAGCTTAGTGCAGTAAATACTGATTGTTTGAAAAATAGGATTTCTTATTTTCTTAAGAAGAATCATCTGTATACACATGCATTGATTCTCACACAATAGTTATTTATCCCTCATAAGTATTATAGATTTTATAAATATGACACTTGGCAACTTTTTAAAAAACTTTTTTCTGTTCCTGGGTAATAAGTGTTATTATTTGGTTGATTATATATAAAAAGTATAGAAATGTTAATCATTCCCTTCAAATTTTACTTTTACCACCAGGACAGTGATATTTTGAATCTAATCATTTTCATTTGGACTGTGGTGGAATGTGTGCATTTTTAATCACATAAAGTAAGAAAAATAATTACAATTGAATATCTTTGCTGGGAATAATAGCCATCTCTCTATTTTTTACATATAAGCAATGAGAAAATAACACTCACTACCAAAGAACAAAAATATTACTGCATACAGTTATTATCTCACCGAATATTGACACTACTCTCCTCATCACAATATTTTTATCACATAATGATAGTAACTGCTCTTAGTTTCAAATAATGTACACTGATTATTCCAAGGAAAACCATTTATCTAAGTTTTAATCAGTTTTTTTTTTAGAGTCTTTGGGAGGAACAAGAATATCTATAAGATATTTTTTTCTTCAAATCCTGGTTTATAAAAAGACTGGAAAGATTAGAAACATGTTTTGTTCATCTGAGTTTCTTGAACTTTGTTCTATAAGCCAATGGATTATATATATATTGGTTGTGAATTGTGAGTAATAAGAGATGATTTTCATGGATTTTGAGTTGTGAATAACTAGTAACAAGATGATTTTCATGGGGGTTTGAGTTGTGGATGATAAGCCACAAGATGATTTTTATTTCAGGTTTTGAGTTGTGACCAATCTATTCTAACAATGAATAATGTGATTCTCTTGGTTTGCTGTCAAAAACCCAGGACTCCTCAACTTAGCAGGAAGAAATTTTGCTGATAAAAATATCTCCAACCCACCATTACAAACTATGGACTCTTCAACATATTCATTATTTCTTTTTCTCAAAAAAATCATTTTTAGAAATTTAAATATATCCACAAATTGTTTTCATGGGTATCAACTTGTAAGTCAATATCACCTGACAAGCTGGTGTAGCTTTCAGTACATTCATGATTTTCTAAGTTAGTTTTCTAAGTATGATGGTTAGCAAAAATTACCCTTCAAAATAATTTGGTAGTATGTCTCTCAATATGACACCCATTGGAAAAAGCTTGTTAATATTCAATTACAAAACCACAATAGGCAATTGATTCAAAAAACAGGAATAATAACATCAAGAAAATTTTGTTGAATTTTTTTTGATTTGAAAGAGATTCTGATTGTTAAATCTCACAAGTAGAATATCAGAAACCAGCAGCCAAAACTGCTGACATTTGTTTCTTCAGTTTTTAAGTTGATCTAGCTGGATGGCTATCAACGTATAAGTCGAGCATACAGGCCACACCAATGGAGGTAGAGGCCAGAGAATTCAGACTTGTTTAGTGATCACTGCTCAGTTGACCATCTCCATTAAGTAAATCAACTAATAGAAAAAGCAGCAGAATACAAAATATCGCTCACCATAGCATTTATTGACTTCAAGGAAGCCTTTGTCCCAGTGAAAATTCCTAAAGTCATTGATGCTAACATACAAGGCGTAGATCCCATATATGTCAAAATCAGGCTACGTAAAGACTAACTTAAGATTGGTAAGCCTTTGGCAGAGCAAGCTCAAACCTTCAAGAACAAGAAAATCCCATTAATTTCTCAAAAAAGGGTCTACAACCAATATATCCTCCTGATTGCCTCCTGTGGAAGAGAAACAGGAACCAAATTGAGAATTATGCAATGTGTACATGGGAGACTCATGCTTAAGACCTGGTGGAGGGATCACATGAGAAACAAACAGGCATCAAAGACATCATAGAAACCATAAGAAAACTCAAATCGGAAGGGACTGGCCCTGTTGCAAGAATGGCAGACAACTGCTAAATTTCACAACTTATAATGTGGATTCCCAGATATCATATGTAAAATTGGCTGACTAAAAATAGATGGCGTGACAAACTAGACAAGTTAAGTATTGGCTCTACAACGCCCACAATTGAGAGATTTGTCAAATCTCAGGGAAGGTCTTTGTCCAATGACACACATTAAAAGAATGATGATGATGATGATGACAATGACGATGACATGGCATGCTGCCAAAGCTTTGGTCACATGATGGTTTCTAATGTGTGACTAATTAGACCTGTTCTTAGTTCTTTTCCTGATTGAAAACTGTTCTTTGATTTGTTTATTTACTATTCATGCATTTATAGTGACTATTTTGATTTAAAAAATTCTGCAGCATACTTATAAACAACCTATCTTCAGCAGTTTTTTAAGCTTCTATTTACCTATTGCTGTAGTACAGATTAGACATCAAGATTAATACAATAATGTATTTACTGTGCAGAATAGAACCTAATTAACCTGTAACTGACCCCGATATTATATAAATAGTATACTACTTGTTATTGTTAATCATCACTACCCACAACAAACTGGTTTAAACACTGTTGCTGGATTTAGGTAATTCATATATTTATATGTATCTAGACTTTGGCCAGTCTGAACTCAGGGAGTATGGAAAATGTTTGTTCTTTGAGAATTCTCTCACAAAATAAATTTTTAGTGGAGGAGGGGGTCAATTTACAATGTAATTTTATGCTAAATCAATCCCTTAGTTTTTGTCTGGTTGCATTCATACTTTCTTTTTTTTAAATTCTACTCTTTAGTAATCACCTACTCAACAAAAGGCAAGAGAAGTGATCAACATCAATCCCCGCTTTTCACAATCTTTTAATTGATCACTCCCAACTTAGCATGCTGTCTAAAGATGTTGGTTATGGGACAGTTCTTATCGAATGACAATCCAGACCTGTTTTTTCTTTTTCTTTTCAATCATGGATTTATACTTCTAACCATACTCATAGTATGTTCAGCAAAGTAACTTAATTTTCCCACCATAACTCCTTAATTTATGGGGTAAAAAGAAGCATACATGGGTGGCAGTGATCCATAATTTCCCTTTGAATGCTAATACTTTTTAAGCTCATTCTCATATTGTCATTTCTGAATATCAAAAAAAGTCTCATTTTTATTAGCCAAAATGATTTTCTCCTCATTACTCTCATAATCAATGATCTTTACGACAGTTTCTATACTTTATGATTAATTACTTCCTTGGTAATTTCTATTTCGGTGCTTTTCCTTTAAAGTATAATAGTATGATCATCCATGTATCCATTCACATGATATGAGCTCAAATGTACATACACTTTCAAAAAACTTGACTAGTCACCCTCTCAAATATTATCGCTATTGAATATAGCTTAACTTTTGTCATCTTCTTACTAAAATATTAACATGTTTAAAAAGGAAAAAAAAAATGATTCCTATTTCCCATCAAGATTTTTTTCAATTTCTCCTCTAAACTTTGACCAAATGCAATATAAATTTATCAATATTGCATTCTCCCTACTGAGTTTTTCCCTTCCTTATATTTTTCCTAACCCACCAAGAGTGCAGACGGTCTTTATTGATAAGCCTCATGCATTCATTTAGAACAGACAGCATGAAAACCTCAGAAGGATTTCTATTGATGTTTCAAATCAAAGGCATTCTGAGTATAGATGGTGTTAGTCTGTTCCTGTTAGCCAATATTTATTAATGCAAATATTGTCTATTGGTTGGTGCTCATATGCATTCCGCTTATCTCCCCTTTCAAAACGTTAGTGATGAAAAGTTACACCTATAGAAAATTCATGATATTGCCTGTATTAACCAAATTCTGAATAAGAATCCATCAGGCTTGGTTTTCTTTCCTTTTTTTATTTTTATTTAACCCTCCTCTTTTATTGTGAGAAGTCAGAGATATCTTTGCGAAAGAAACTCAAAACTATCAAAATTTTTTGTGGTTCAGCAAGTTTTATGATTAGTTTGGATTTAACAAAATTTCATCAGTGTTAGGTCTAACAATTTTTTCTCCTCTAAATATTACAAGGATTGCTGCTGGAAATATACAATGAGAACAAAAAGTATCCGATACATTTCAAAAAATTCATTTCAATGTACTAATACATCTTCAGAGTTGACAGGATTTGGACTGAAAATTTCTGATTTTTTTACATAACTGTTCAATCTTGTTTCTATATTTTCTAGAAACCATCAACCAAAAGGTTTCTTAAGTTTCTAAGCTGCTCTGACATGCTTCATATGCATGTATATATTGTGTGTACAGGCTGCACCAATGGAGCTAGAGGGCTAAAATCTTAAAATTTACTCTTTATGTCTGAAAAAAAATTGTTGTTTTTCAAAAATCCCCCGTCTAAATAGGTTTTTTAGTGGGGGGGATTCAAGTTACAATATAAGTATATACTAAATTAGTCATTTAGTTCATACTTGTTTTTTTTAATTCAAACTTTTCTAATGATCACTGCCCAACAAAAGGTGAGAAAAGTAATTTATTCATTGATCACCCCATTTTCAATTTTTTTTATTGATCACTCTCACAAAGGATGCTGCCAAATGATGTTAGTTGTGTTACACTTTCTATCACTGCAACCATAATGTCACCTTATACCACTTCTGTTTGACTGAGGGTCAGGGTGGATAATAATCGACGGTTGTGAACATCAATAGTGCTTGATTAGGTGAGACTGTAGGGGGACTGAAGGACTTGGGTGATGTGATATTTTGCAAAACAAAACTTAGCTCAAGACCTTCAGAATCAGTAGGCTTGGTCATTGTGATTGAGATAGTCACTCAATGACATCTCACTGCATTCACATTAAAGTCCTTTTTGATTGGTTGCCAAGGTATATCAAAGCTGTGCAACTGGTCCCTGAGACATTCAAAATGGCTGGATACTTTCTGAAGAGACTTCATATAACAACTGATATAACTATAAGCTGCATCGATAACACATTGCAACATCTTGGTGTTAAGCTGCGTTCAAACACCCATCACTTACATCAGTTAGAATGATGCAACTATCTCAACTACTAAACTGACCAATATTTTGATAATAGATTTTTGGGTAATCTTTGGTTTGATGTATATAAACCTATGGCAGAATTTAATCAGCATACAAAGGCTCCAAAAGTCATACAGGGTGCGAAAAATATTTTCCCATTGAAAAGTACCATTAATCAACATCTTCATCAGAAATTTATCCAATAATGAAATATAAAGCCAACTTTTGTTTAATATCAGATTGCGCACCAGGAATTTATCAAGGTACCGCAGAAACAGAGCATTCAATGTGTAAAACTGACATTATAAAATTTTTGATTAAAAAAAAGACTGACTTTTAATTTCATTATTGACTTGATATCTGATGAAAATATTGTTCAATGATATTTTTTAATAAAAAAATGATATTTTTTGGAGCTTTTGTATGACTGGAGCCTTAGTATGCTGGCAAACACCACTATGGGTTTACATTTATAAAACCAAAGATAACCGATTTTTTGGTTCTCTGGCTGAAAACAAGATCCAATCAGATTGACAAAATTGATAGTTACTTTTTTTCAAATCATATGATTAAGGCTTGTGAATAGTTCACCTACTGCATTTCTAATAACATTATACAATAACAAAATCTCACTAAATGTTGGAGAGAGCCTTTCAAAAAGCCAAGCCCCCGGGCCCCCAAATCTCCAGCTATACCCAGCAAGTATCCTCTTTTTGAAAGTTCACTGTATGCTACTTTGCTTTTAAAAAGACCAACATTAGAACAGGTTCACCCTGCAATCCAAAATGGTGTAAAATGAAGGAATAATTACCATTAATTTATTTGTGAAGAATTTTTGAGCATTCCCAGACCTAAAATATAACCTTCTTTTATGTCTGCCTACTCCATTGTCGAAGGTTGATATTTGTTGTTTGCTACGATTGATGTGAAAAGCTTGAAAAACAACAGTATGCTTGAATGCTTTGCCTCATACATTTTCTATTCCACATCTTCGTAGGCATTCAAAACATCTTGCAAACCTGCCTTAGATTTACGTGCCGTGGTATAATTACTTTTCTGCAATGTGTGCAGCACTGTCAATCACAGCAAAAATTTCACACAAGACTATTCTAGGGTCTGAGAATGCTCACATTTTTTTCTGATGTAAATCAATGGCAATTGCTTCTTGCTTAACACCGTTTTGGCTTATGAAAGATATCACAGGAATACTCAACTTTTTGATAGTGGAGGAAACTTATATTTATGATACTTGATTGGAATTTTAAGCTAGAGAAAATCAAAGCCCAAAATTTCTTATGTACAATGCAAAATGTTTTTGTATCAGAATAAAAAGTCAGAACAGAAGTTTGCATTATATAAGTGTAAAATTTTGACAATATTATTCCTTTGTATAAATGAAGTAACCTTTTCACAGTGAAAAATGGCTCCACTCATTATTGGCCAACTTGTATAGATAGCCAATAACTCACAACAGACTGAGAGATATTCAATTCATATTTATAAAATCAAATATTGGTATGAATAAAATTTGGTTTTTCATAGTCATTCAGTGAAAAGCTCAAAGACAAAAATCCTGAAACATGCCTAGATACGTATTTGCTACTTATAATATGAAATATCACATTTTATTTTTAGAATATTATTTTTTATATTCATAAAATCAAATATTAGAAAGAAATATTGGCAATTTATAAAATCAAATCCAGGTATAACTTGATTAGTGTGATTTATTTGTTCCAATATTTTCTGTTCAGTTCAAGGTCTTATTATGATTTGATGCGTATTTTTTTTGTTTTTTTCCCAGCTCACAGTTAATAACATTAGTTTATATGGCAATACCTTTACCATACTACATCAAAACACATATCACTCAAAACTGCACTATTCAAGATATTCCTTACTGGCAAGAATAACATTTGATTTTTCACAGTCTTTCATAGTGCAAAGTTTAAAGACAAAAGGTCTAAAACCTGCCCACAGACATATTTGCTAGCGATGCATTTAGAAACTTGACGTAATACATAAAAGTTATGTGTAGTTTGTCTGCATCTTTCCCATACACTTCTCAGAGCATATAACATAAATGATATACAGAAACACATCACCTTATACCTATCAGTATAGATTTATGTACACATTAGTATAAAAAGTTTGTTTGCAATCATGTGGAAACATTTCATGCATTATGCGTTTATACTGTACCTCGTTCAGTGCATTGCATCTTCCTGTCACCTATTGTTGAGTGTGAGCGCAATTTACACAGAACTTTACAACCACTGATTACAATGCAGATTCTGTTCCTGGGTAAAGAGAGTTAATTTCTCAATGCTTATGTGGAAAAAATATAGAAAATGGCTATCATTCCCCTCAAACTTTGCTTTTGTAACCAACACAGTGATATTTATACGTAATTGTTTTTCTTTTTTTCTGTGGTTAATGATGTGCAGATTAGCCCATTATTCAATGGAAAATGAGCAGACTTCAAATTATCACTGTCCTGATTGCAGAAGCAAAGTTTGAAGTGAATAATTAACATTTTCTATACTTTTTTTTCTGTTATTCAATTGGGCCTCTTTAATCTGGGAGCCCTGAGACATGGCCATTGCCAGATACAGAAAATACCAGAAATCAGAAGTTGAATTTAGAGTTCTTTGGTGTGATTCAACGCCATAATTAGCTTTTTACCCTTTTAGTTTAACAAGTCATAAACCATTGAATTATGGTTCAAACCTTGGTTTGGAACTAAATTGAAGAACTCCAGTAGTATATCCATAAACTAATGGCAACAGATTCAAAAGTGCCGAACCATAGGGATCGCCAGATTAGAGAGGTATAACTTGTATCTATTTTCTTTCCTTTTATTGGTTTTGTCAGAGTTGGTTTCAAATCAAGACATTGTTCTTTGGGGCCAATTCTTTGGTTAGTTCTGTTTTGATCGTGTTAAAATTGTTACTACAGTTATCATATTGTCGAGTAACCAGAAGCTGTCAACAAAAACAGTCAATAAAGATTTCTTCAGTTTTCAAGTTGGTCTGGCTGGTTGGCTATGTATCATGCATACAGGCCACACAAATGGAGCTAGAGGGCTGAGAATTAAACATTTATGATTTATTATATCTATAAAAATATGGGGTTCTATTTTCAACATGGGTTTTTATAACATTGATTCCTTAGATTGTGTATGGCGGCATTCACACTTCTTTTTTTTTAAAAATTTGGACTTTTCAAGGATTTTACCAAAGGTAAGGTAGGTAACTAATTCATTGATCACTCCTTTTTCTGATTTTTTAATTGATCATCCCTGACAAAGCATGCTGCTAAAAGATATTGGTTACATAAGGGTTTCTATTTAGTGATTAATCAGATCTGTTTCTATCATTTTTCAAAATCTAATAAGATAGGAAGTCATAGACAGTATGAAGATAATAAAGAGGAATTATCTGTTCCATCATATCTTGCCAATGCAGTCATATGCCTAGGATCAAAGTGTTGCACCTGTTCTATTTAGCAAATTTCAATCCTGGTTGAAATATCTTGAATTGTTCGACATATACAGCAAAAAGAAAGCAAATTTTATGTATAGATATACAATTAATTCAACATGAAGACAGTAGTTCAATTAAATCAGTGTATAATAATAACTTGCCTTATTTCTAATAAAATATTCAAATGAATTCACAATTAAAATTCAATGTAACATGTGTCTTCATATCAAACATATATACACAAATAGATATCTTTTTGAAAACTTATGACCATGTTCATAATCTTTTCAGAGTCATAAATGTTTAATGTGAATATGAAAAAATCCCATGTGGTCTGGCTAATCACTCATCAGAAACTGCCACATGACCTACAACATGCCTTGTTGAGAGTGATCAATAGAAAAATTGGCAAATAAGGGTGATCATTGAATAGGTTACTTCTCCCACCTTTGGTTAGGCAGTGATCATTAAAATGACAGAATCTTCAAAAAACAAGAATGAATGCAGCCAGACATGAACTAAAGGACCAATTCAACATAAACTTACATTGCAAATTAAACCCCTTGCTAAAGACTTATTTAAGGGGAATTTTCAAAAACCAGAATAGAGGTTTTTTTCTATACATCATCATCATCAGTAGCATTTCCTTATTCCATTTTTGATGGTGGAACACATACATTTTCGTACAGCATTTAAATGAAAACATGGATAGGCAATAAAGGTTGGAAGTAATAAAGAAAGCAGAAGATGCATGCAAAATGTGAGAGAAAAAACCCAGGCATGAGATGATATATTATCTTAGTTATCAACACCCATGAAATTTCTATGGGTCCAGCTAGTAGTAAATGACATTGTTGAATTAAGGTGTAGGAGAATTTTCGATTTGAAGTAAAAACAGATCTGGTTAGTTGTTCAATTGAAACTGTCATGTGGCTAACTTCTTTTGGCAGTATGCCTTATTTTGGTGATTAATTAAAAATTGGAAAAAAGCGGGGTGATCAATGAATAACTTGTTTCTCTTGCCTTTGTTGGGCAGTGATCACTAAAAAGGTTGACTTTCCAAAAAAAACAATCATTAATGCTGCCAGACACAAGTTAAGTGACCAATTTAGCATAAACTTACATTGTAAATTGATCCACGACTAAATTTTAAAAGAACGAAAAACGTTTTTTCTTGACACAATAATGACCAAATGTTCAAATTTTCATCCCTCTAGCTTCAATGGTGTGGCCAGTATGCACTGTACATACACAGATAAATAGCCAGCTAGGTAGA
Source organism: Thysanoteuthis rhombus (assembly GCA_963457665.1). Classification (NCBI taxonomy): domain Eukaryota; kingdom Metazoa; phylum Mollusca; class Cephalopoda; order Oegopsida; family Thysanoteuthidae; genus Thysanoteuthis; species Thysanoteuthis major. Next base: position 20,459,990 of record OY735208.1, read on the forward strand.
CTCACTTAAAAACTGAGAAAGGCTATCTTGACAGTTTTGGTTAACAGTTTTTTAAATTGTCCTTTTTCTGGCAGTGCGCAAAATGATTCACAAACTCCAGTAAGTGACTAATTGTGATGAGTGGTGGCAGGAAGTCTTTCTAGTTGATACTCAGATCACATAACACCATTAGTCAATCAAAATGCTTACTAATATCCTCTTTAGAGAAAATTCGATTGCATTGGGAGGGGGGTAACAGTTTTTCCTTTTATAATTAGTTGTTTTATTATTGGGTTAGCGTTGCATTTCTTAAAAAAAAACTGCCAAACTTGTATCAGCACTGAGAGAAAGAGGAATACTCATCCATGGTTACATATGAAAAATAGATTGTAAGGGTGCAGGTAGAAATATTTGAAAGTTTCATATTCCCTTTCTTAAACTGTTAGATTCATAGAAGGTTTTATAGAGTAGAAGAAAGTGAAGTTATAAGAAAAAAATGAAAAGGTAGAAAAGTAAAATTTTCTCCATCAGATCTGCCGATTGTATTTACCTCATTCCTGAACACAGGTGTATTGTTTCTCATAATGATACTTTTAGCTATAAGATTAGTTCTATTTTCATGTAAGAGAGAACACAGACCAGATACAATTTTTTCTTTTGTAAAATTCAACCTAAAATGTGTACTGTAGGTGAATTGAAATCTACTGATTTTGAATATGCCTTTGTTTTTCCTCAGTAATCCATCAGTGGTTGGGCTTGCATTTACTTCTGTGCTGGCCAGTGTGCTGTCTCATAAATCCTTGAAAATTAACTTTTCTTAAAACTGAGAATTCATTTGATCAATTAGTAGATCGCACTTCAAAGCAGACTATCATATTTAAATTATGCCCATGTATTATTGTTGCATTTGGGTTTTGATTAGGTTAAGAGGTAAGGTTAGAGTTTTTATTTTATTGTCAGGTTTAGGTAAGATTCCTTAAAAAATTCTGTCAAGCTTGCAAAAGCACTGTGAGGAAGAGTCATTAACATCCATTGTCACCTATTATGAATGAAAATTATGGTTGCAATGTTTAGCATTAAAGCTAAATCAGAAATAGAACCATCTCTTGTAAAACCTTTAAATATTTCCTTTACCAAACCTTTTAATCTTTAAAACCTTTATTTCCAAAGATAATTTATCAGTTTTGAAATGATTCATTCCCCATTAAACCTCAAATATTAACATTATGAATATTTACAATGCAAATATAATGCTAGAATGGATTCTTAGTATTTGCCATTGGTACAAAAGTGCAGCTTCAAAATATTTGGCTACTTTCCTAGTGAAGGATGTAAATTTCACTCATTTTCACAAATAATCTTTTGTGATTTCATTATGGTTTTAGAGAAGTCTATATGGTGATCAGTACCAGGGCATCAAGTCAAAAAGCATTAGGCAAAAAGACAGCAGTGTAGTATGGATTATTGCAAGTTACAATTGTATTTGGACAAAAGGCATCAGTCAAAGAGGTAACAATTGTTACAAATATTTTAACTGAATTTGTACTTTAAGTAATTTAATTTAGTAAAAACGTTTTTCTTTTAATTTATTTAAAAGGTATAATTAAACAGTCGCCAGAAATTATACTCTTTAGAGACTTTGGAGCAAATCTAAAGCAAAGATTACCATATTAACATAAATCTTTTAATCGTTAAAAGGTCCTAGCTTATTTCATTATAAAATTATGATTTAAAAATATAAATTATTAATTATTCTAGTCAATCTGTAACATACAGTATGACAGAATAGAATAAATAAAATCATTATTAAAGTTTTGCTCATTTAGATTTACAAAAAAATTCATACTCATTTACTTTAATAAATCATAATTAAACACTAAAAAAGTACATTTTTTAAAACATTAAATATTTTCCTAAGATGTTAATGCCAAAAATGAAATTAAAACAAAAAGTTTTTTCCTTCAAATTTACAAAATAAACTCTACTATAAAAGACATAATTTTACCTTCGATCTAAAAGTTTTTACGAATTCAGGTTACGGAATAAACAATAAATCATTTGAAAAGAAAAAAACACTAAATCAAATTATCAATTCAGTTGAAATATCCCCAACCACTGCCAATGTTATCCTTCGGACTGATGCCTTTCCACCAAATATGATTGTCACTTGCAGTAATCTATACTACACTGCTGTCCTTCTGCCAAATGCATTTTGACTTGATACCTTTTGTCCTGGCTTGCTTACACAGACCTATCTCTAAAATTTAAATGGAAGCATGAAATCCATACAAAATTCATATTTTTATCACGTCGTTCGACAAAGGAAGATACATTTTTTCAAAAATTTAGAGCAATGTTTTGGAAATCAAGCCACTATTTTTTTGAAGCAATGCTACAAAAATACAGAGAAATAAAAGAATTTGTAAAAAAAAAAGATTCCTAATGACAGGAAAATAATTCATGTGAGTCCCCTGCCTACGGATATACAGATGCATTTATTTGCACAATTTTTAAAACATCAAAAAAATGTAGTTATTTCTTGTTTTTGCTAAAAAAAGAAAAAGAAACATAGCAGTCATTAGTTTACGTCTAAAATTTTGAAGAAAATTCAAATATGGAGTAAATTTGAGCCATCTATCTATTGATTGTTCAATAATTTGAAACAGTATTTTTGTTCTCAGGAATTCTTTTCATGAATAAATTTTAAAGAAAAATAACAATGATACAAAAAATTTCAGACCTTCATAGTGATGCCAAATCAGCCATTCTACCAATTTATTTAGCTGGCATTTAAAAAAAAAATTCTAGGCTGATTTAATATTATTAGCCTAGAGTGGGAAAAAATTATCTGATTTTAACCACTTTTAAAAGAAGTTATGGCCGAAAAAAATCAAAGTAAGGGTCAAGTAAAACATCATTCATAATCGGTCGAATCCAGGACAAAAGGCATCAAGTCAAAAGGCAATAGGCAAAAGGACAGCAGTATAGTCTGGATTACTGCAAGATACAATTGCGTTTGGATGAAAGGCATTAGTCAAACAGATAACAGTAGTTACAAATTTTTCTACTGAATGTGTCCCATTCAAGTAATTTGATATAGTAATATTTTTCTTTTTTTGTAAATTCAAATTCAATTTTTTAGTTTGTACCCTGAATTCGAACGAAATTTTAGATCTATGAGTATAATTATGTCTTTAATAGTAGAATTTATTGAATGGATTTGGAGGGTTAAAAGGTTTTAATTCAATTTTCGGAACATTACATCTTAGGAATATTTGTAAGTTGTTATAGTTGAAAATTGTACTTTTTAGCGCATGTGTGACATGTTTGGGTGAATTAGTTCAATATTTCTGTATATTTAAATGAGTAGTGATTTTATTGTGATTTAATTTGATCTTTCATTCTGCACTGTTGGATTCGTTACCGAAAGACTAGAGTAATTAATAATTTATAATTTTCAAATCATACTTTTATAAGCAAATACGTTTTTTTTTTTACGATTAAAACATGTGTTAATAGCACGGTATTCTTTGCTTTGAAGCTGTTCCAAAATCTCCAAAAAAGTATATATTTTTTTAATCAAGGTATGTTAAAGCAACATAGTCGTCAAAAATTGAGACAGCAATCAAAATAAAACGTTGTTGTTTTCTACGAATAATCAATTTCCTAGACAACGACGCACAATCGTGAATCAGTAATCTATGATTTCTAAAGGTGACATTATATTAGGGAAAAGAAAATGAACTGAAATTCGGTTTATCGGTCAGGAAAAAAAGAAATAAATCGGTTATTTTTTTTTTTGCTATTCCTTATATCGTAGAATATTCGTGATTACTGTTATCCTTTTGACAGATGTCTTCGTCAAACGTGATTGTAACTTATAGTAATCAGTACTATACCGCTGTCCTTTCGCTTAATGCCTTTTGACTGGATGCCTTTGTACCGGTCACCAATAGATCACCAACTTTAGAGCCAATTCACTTACTGACCCTATAAAAGTTTCTTATCATAAAAAAGAAAAAAACAAAAAACATTCTGCGAGAAACGAAGGCCAGGATCAGTCTAAGCAAGTCAAACTACGCAGGGGAAATATTTTTTCATAATTTTTCACTTGAAATCGATGAAACCGAATTTTATCCGAAACGTTTGCTTTGAGAATATTCCAGGAATCAGATACGATTTTTTTTTGTTGCAATTCCACTACAAATTTGCATAGTCCATTAAAAGTTTGCATTTTTTAAAAATTGATAATTCGTTCAAGAGTCTTAGCATACAATTTTTTTTTTTTTTTTTTAAATTTGGCTTTAGGGTTTTTTTTAATCATTTTGAGGATTTTTCAACACACCTAGATACAGGGAAAACAGGTTTCAGACTTTTTTTCAACACTTGTTTTAATTCTTGAAAAGCAACTAAACAACGATTTGTCGTGGTAGATGTTATTTTTATGCTATGATAAAAATGGAAAAGTAATGTTTTTTTGATATGTGTTGAATTCTAATTTTTTTCTAAAACCACAAAACGAAAGTCATGGCGGTTGATGTTATTAAGCAAAAATTGATTTGCTACTATAAATTTTATGGTTCCTACATTGTGTGTGGGAGAGTAGTAATTTCTGTTGATTTCTGTAGCGACGAGATTGTTTAGTAATGGAGAATAAAGGATTTTGTTGCCATGTGTTTGGTTCTTCCCACTGCACGCCAACATCATTGAAAATATTGAAGGCGGAAAGGGAGATGATAGTCGCCATGGCAGAATGGAGAATATACGCACCAACTGCGAGTGTGGATGCAGAGAGAAGACAAAGTAATGATTGCAATAATGACGCATACAAATATTTGACGAACAAATAAAACATACATTTAATAAAGTCACATTTATATCAATACTGGACTGAAAAGAAATACAAATAGAAGAGGAAGATCAAAGATAGCTTCTAAGCGAAAGGTAAGAGCTCTGTGCCAAGTAGTAGCAGTTGTTGTGATGAATTAATGAAGCGGAGGTGACTGAAATGCTTCAAATTCATAAGGCTTAGAGAAGACCAAGAAATGGCTGTGGAGACCTGGTATCAGTGTGTATACCTAACTGTCAGGTTGTGGGTAAAGTATTTGTGATCGCATATGAGCAACTTGGGGGCCATTCCAAGATGCTGAAAAACACACAACGGATAGATTATTCTAGACACAGTAAACACATGGGAATCATGAGAGATGGAGGTGTATATGTGTTTTTGAGCTAAAGAAGAGGAAACAATTGAAAAGCTGGGCATATGAAAGATACCTTGAAATCTGTGAAATAAAATGGGTAATGTTTAGAATAGTTTTTTTTTTTAGGCATGTGGAATTTTATTTTGATAAAAAGCAATGGAACAAAATGTCTGGTGGTAGATGTTATTTTTATGACCCCCTGGAATTGTGGAGCTTAAAACAACCATTGGGTTGTGTTATGTTTGCATGAATATTTTTTTTAATTCCCTGTTTTGCAGTCTAGCTGTGCATGGACCTTGCAACAGACACTATTTTCATATAGAAAAGTATAGGCTTAGATCAATGCCCAAGCTTCTATACCCAGGATAATTTTACTTACTATTGTTTCATTGATAAAAGAACACTCAATTTTTTATGTCATAAAAGTTTGTATCATACGTAAAGAGAATTATTAGGGGAGAAAAATCATTTTTTTCTTATGACCACTGGTCAACCTAAGATAGCCTGTGTGAGAAGTTGATCTCTTGTTAGCTTACATACTGAATATTAGGTCTAAGGGCCTTGTAGTCTTAGCATGACGGGGCATAGACAAACAAACAACTGGCACAAATATTAGAATCAATTATGATAAATGGCTTTGACTATATTTGAAAACAGATACATAGAATATGATCATACAAACTATTGCTTGAGAAATTTAAAGCAATAGTGTATTAGTCAATTACAAGGGGGAGTCAATAATTATCCATACTTTTGGTATAATTGTTTATTAGAACTATATTACAAAGCTTACAAATACATCATTTTTCAATGTAGTCGCCTTGCTCTGTGATGCACTTGGTCAAGTGTTCCGTGAATTTGGATACGCCCACAAAAAAAGATGTTTTTGGTTGGCCTTTCAGCCACATATGTACCGTGTCTTTCACATCTCAATGCGTTGCAAATCGATGACCTCTTGAGGCATCTTTAGGAGGACTAAACAGATATTAGTTTGAGATAGCAGGACTAAAAGGACAATGGTATAATACCTCTACTCCCTGTTTCTGTTGCATTAGAACACTGGGCAGTAGTATGTGGGCACACATTGTTATGTAAAAGCAAAAAAACTTTTGACAGTAGACCTTGGCATTTACTTTGAATAGTAGGCATCAGCTTGTCCTATAGCATCACACAGCAATGTGCACTGTTTACTGCTGAATCCCTCTCAAGAAAATGTTCAAAACTAGTCCTTGTGAGTCCCTCTAAACTGTAAGCATGACTTGTCTTATGGAAGGTTGAAATCTGAATTTTGTATTTGTTGGTGATTGCACATGTTTCCATTCCATATTCTGTTGTTTACTCTCCTGTTTGAAATGGTGAACCCACTGTAAAGCACTGTTCCGATTTTGTGCTGAAAGTCTCTGATGGATTTCAGCCTCTGGTTCACCTTCAGCCCATAACAAATGGATCATTACTCATTGTTCTTCCTCCTTGCAAGCTGAAAGCGGAGAGGCCATGTTTACTTTATGGTAGCACAGTGACAACTGACTGATCAACAACAAATATTCATAATGTACACACACTACAATCCCACATGTGCACAAACCTAGAGAAAAATATAGTAAAAATGTTGATAATTTTGAACTCACCCTTGTAGATTTCATGCATTGAATCTATAAGATCTTGGTAGCAACTTATCAGTTCCAGTGTCCCCTATAGATTATCAAACAAGATATTGTCTCCATACCTGCATTCTGCCACTCAATAGAATTGGCCTCCTTTACTGCAAAGAGAAACTGTCTTTGTTTAGGAGCAGACATATCAAAGGTGATACTAGATCACTTATAGATAAGGAGATTGATCCAAAGCACTTTGATGTTACAACACAGGAATATAACTACCCTACTTGAGAATATTGATTGAGGCAGTAAAGGAATAAAATGAGAAAATTGAAGGATTGTTAAGTTGACAAAAAGGTAAGAAAAATACCGGATAGAATATTTAAAGTATTATCAAGACTGGTTGGCCTTGCGGTGTAGTATATATTTCACTTATATACCTTTCCCTGGGTCAATGGTTTGGATAAATCGGACTTTTAGTATTGTATTGTATTAAATGGAAATCAGATTATTATTATGAATTTTCTTTTGCAAAAGAGGAAACCATTTGTGAATTTTGCACACATATACAGCCTATTTGAGGCCTACTGGAACCGTTTTAGGCACTGGGTAAAGTCAAAAGTTCAAAAAACGAAGTGGTTCAACCAAAAATCAACCATTGTGAAATAATATAGCAGATTTGTGAATTGCATAAATGAATCACCATAGCTCGCATGTGTAGCAGAATTAATTAGGAAAAAGTTATCTGAGATAATAGATCTTTTATCAAAAATTATCTAGAAAAAAACTCATGAATTTGGCATTGTTGATCTAAGATGATCGTAGAGACCCCAAAGAGCACTTTTTTGAACAAAAAGCGTTTTTAGATGGTGTGTAATGGTGTACATACAAATTTTCAAGGTTGTAGCTCCAAAATCGTGAAAAGGAGTACTGCAAGCACTCATAGGTACACAGACAAACTAAGAAAGAAGAATCTGTCGGCTTGTTGGTCGAGCATGCCAATTGTTGGGCCACAGTGATTCAATTATGGATAGGTGAGAAAAATATCTGGGAGAGTTTTTGAAGTAAAGTGAAGGATTTTTAAACTGACAGCCAGGTAAAAACAAATACCAAATAGAGTATAGTGTGAGTAGCATCTCAGTAAAGTTACTGGTTTTACCTGATTGTGGCTACTTGAAAAGACTTGAGTAGGATTCAAAGAAAGGGTTAAAAAATTGAATGTCAAGATCAAGGGAAATAACTTATGATCGAATTATCTCCTTTTGACAATTATGTGAATTTTGAGAAAAATCTTTCATTCAATTCACGGAAAATTCCCAATATTTTTAATTTCTATACTAAGTCATAGATATTTTCAATTCCTTAACCAAAGAATTCCATACCAAGTCCCTGTTGAGCAACAACTTTTTTCTCTGACTTTTGCAAAGGAACTTGTAAACTTGAAAAAGAAGCTGGGATGTACTGAATGGGGGGGTGCTGTGAGTGCTTCAAATGCTCTTTCTGTTGGCAAATTTCAAGATGATTTATTTAATAAATCTAGTGAATTTGTAATAACTTTGAAATCAATCTTTGAAAGGGATGAAATTTTTGTGTACATTCATAGGCCATGTCCAATTTCTTTACCTTTTCTGGATGTTCATTTTAAAGTTCAAATTACTTGTATCTTGGAAGCCTACATCTCATAATAAGAAATATTTGGTACGTCATTGATCATAAGAAAATGGCTGAACGCATCAATACGATAATCTTTTGGGATTTGCTCCCTTCAGTTGAGCTTTTCTCCATCAGAGCATCAATCAGTCAATGCTTATTATTGATGAGTCCATTCTCATTAATGAGATGGGTAGTTCAAGGATGAAAAATATCGTTGACCTATTATTTTGTTTTGCAGATTAAGATTTATAAGAAATCAATAACTCATTTCACCAAATATTTGTTTTTGGTGAGTAATTAAGTATGATTTTGAGGCATACTTTCAATTTTGATACTTGAGGGTGTAATTAGGTGGAAGTTCAATGTCTGAGTTGAAACAAATAGAAAATCTCTTAACTTTATCTTTCTCTCTCACCCTTCAGGTAAATACAAACATACACACAATCACACTCACAAGCATGTGTATGCATGTGCATATGCATATACACGCACACACACATACACGCACTCATTAAGGAGGTTTGTTTGGAAAGTATCTAGCCATTTAATATTAAAAAAAGATTGCCTACCTATTTCCCTTCAAGGTGCCCCCATTAGGACTTCATACACTTATCCCAGCATCACTCTCACTTTTACAAACAGTCTGTAGAGTCCACTTTTGGGATTGCCATCAGCTTCCTCATCTCATTCTTGTTTATCTCCACAAGTCTGGTGTTTTTAGCCTTTGGAAAAACCAAAAGTTGCAGTGAGCTAAATCTGGACTGTAGTGGGGGCTGACAAACCTGGATAATGCAATTTTTTTCAAAAAACTCGGCATGAGATGTCAAGAATGAACAGTCTCTGTTATTGTGAATGTGACGGTCACTCTGTACACAAGCTCAGTCAATGGCATTTCACTGCTGACTGAGTATCCCAAGGGAGAATATTTGTTCATGCTGGTCTCCTACGCCCGGTTGCTAAGCTACATTAAGGCCCTGTGAACAGTTCTTGAAATATTCAAAATAGGTGGATACTTCCCAGGCACACCTTATTTTGGTGAACTTTCTACTAGCAACTTTTCAAGATTTTGCATTTTCAAACATCAAATTTATATTAGATATTTCTATCTTCTAAAAGGATAACTGACCAGGCTGTATTCTAAACATGATGCAAATCTTTTCTGAAGGTATTCTGGCAGCTCAGGCCTGGCGCCACCTGGGTTTTCTGGATATTTTTGGATTTCAAAATTTCAAGTCTCATATACGTTCAAGAAAATTTATTTGAAGAGGCTGGCTTAACCATGCAAGTAGCTTAATACCTTTTTAATCTGCTATTCTTGATTTTTTTTCCCTGGTTGACATGAAGCCATAGGCAAAGCTAGAGGAGTAGTTTGGGATGAATTGAATTTCTGATAGATGAGAGTCTCCAAAAGCTTTATGAATAATACCTCACTTACTGCATTACTACTAACATTATATAATAACATCTCACTAAATGTTAGAAGAAGCTCTTCAAGGAGCTAAGCCACCCACCAGGCCCCTCAAATCTCTAGCTATTGCACTGCCTTTAATAATTTTAGTTTTATATCCCAGGCTTTTGAGAAGTCTGCCCACGGACCTACCTCAAGGGTTTTCTGCTCCCAGGTTGAGAACAACTGCACTAAATGTTGGAAAGAGGGCCCTCAAGTTAAAACTCCAGCAAAGCCCTTGTATAGAGCTACATGAAAATGGTACTGTTTTTGTTCAGACTAATGTCTTGGAAGTCCATCCTGCATTTTCCTGAATCAATATTCTGCATGTGCTTATAACTTCCCTCTCCATAACCAAAATATATGCAATATTTAATAGTGGGTTGTAGTCTGGGTAAAATTCTTGGTGCAGCAATCTTCACACCCATACTCTTCTACTGTTCAAAAAACAAACAAATAAAGACTTATCTGGAAAATGGTACCAGAACTATACTGATTTTTCTGCTGAATGTTGGCTGGTTTAGAAGTGTCCTTCTTATGGCTGATCTGCCACTATAATTATAATGATGATATTTTACTACTGTACTAGTTCATGGACTCATTTGAACTCATTCTGCCACATCTGCCAGATTGTAATGGAAATTTTTCTAGTTTCATTTCTCATAAAGGCATCTTTTTGATGGTCTAAACTCCAGATCAACCTTAATGATATACAGTTTTTTCTTTTCCTTCACCAGTCAATTACAATTCAAAGTTAAAAGTGAAAATTCTACACTTTTGGATTGACCCAAAATATACCCTCTATCAAAATCAAATGATTCACATGCTCCTGGAAGATGAAGTGAAATGGGCAAAGTTAGTACCGAGATAGGTCACGGTGGAAAAAATGGTTAAGATCGGACCGTCTGGGAGATCAACGAAATGATAACGATCTTAGGGAGAAGGGAGGAGAGTGAGAGAGTGTAGCCGGCAACAAGTGCCGGGGCCAGAAGCATAACCAGCTAGGGATGTTGGTGCTAGTGAACATATTTATCGACTGTCCCACCATAGCGGAATTTGACACAAGGTCAGGCTTAATGTGGGAAATAAAGGACACCCTTTCAAAAATGGCTCCAGCTGACGCAGTTACCGTTGAAAAGCTCATTGAAATCGCTAGACAACGTCACCCGCGAAAGCATCCACCAGGGGACCTGCTCCTTTAAGTGCAATGGAGCAGTACTGCCCTGGGGAAACTGAGACCCCGCAGCTGGGCCGAGTAATAATGGGAGAGCCTAAGGACAAGTCCAAAGCCCTTGCAATGCACTTAGCAAAAGCTGCCTCAGCTAAACCTCATTGGCTAATGCTTGCACCGGCGCACTCGGTCTTTGATGCCAACCCACGCACGATTTCCGGCCCAGTACTGACTCCTCGGGCATGCCGTGGAACAGATACTACTCCTTGTTGGTGCTAGTGAGCATTGGACCATATGCATCCAGGGGTTTTATAGGGGTCAGAGGAAGAAGTGACATTTTCGATATTTAACTAAAAGGAGGGTTTTGTATTTAATTCCTAACTAAAAGTATAGGGGGCGACATTTTTCCATGACCAATCTCTGTACTAACTATACCCATTTCACTTCACACATATGCCCAGCTACACAGTATAGCTTGCACACTGAACCTGGTTTCCTCCTATCTCTTGGTACGATCCAAGCCATATGGATTCATAAGTAGTTCAGACATCTCCTCTTTGACTCCGACGCCAGTACTATACAGGACAAGAAAGCTCCCACTTTTCACTATCTCTTCTCTTTTCATCTCTTTACGCAATCGATCAGATTTATGTTATTCTTATATGTACTTCATTTGTCCTCATATTAAATGTACGTCTTATTTGTCCATCCATAAATTTGTTTGTGTTCTTTTTACTTTGTTTCATCTCTGCATCTAAGTTCATACTTGGCGCACATTCTCCTCATACATTTCCCTTTCTCCTTCCACATCTCCAGCAATGTTGGCACTTCTATCAAACCACGAGGAAACAAAATTCTCTGTCTACCAACATCCATCACGCTATTCATTTCCAAAATTCAACTCTCAAAAATCAAGAACCTTCACTCCAACAACAAAATAATTCTTCAATGATAACTCTTTCTACATTTTCATGCAAAAGTTTTTCAACAAAATGGCTCAAAACGAAAAAAAACTTCACTTATTTCAACACAAAATTTCAAGAAATCATCACTTGTTTTAACACAAGAACAGATTCTTCATCAAAAATATTTGATCATCCAACAACAGACATATTTCTTCGAATTCAGCTCTGATGATCTGACCAACAACATATTTCTTGTGGACACTGACTACCGTAGACGCCTTCTATGCACACATTCGTATACACACATTGAATGAACGCTACTACCAATTAGCAAAGCACCGACACACATTTGTTACATACATACAATACTGCTCCGTTTGCTGTCTTCACCCATATAGTAAAATTCACACATTTTCTTTTTTTGTAATAATTTGCTTGTTCTGCGCATGCAAGCTTATACACATACACAAACTTTTTTGAACAATTTTGCAAATATACAAAATTCCATTCACAGCATTCACCTGAAAAAAATGACATTTTGTTTTTATTACAAAGACTAAATGAACATTTTATTTTGCGACTCTATTTGGTTTATTTTGGTTTAGCCAAAGCTTCGCTTACAAATTGTAATTCTTTTGTAATTGATTTTTGCAAAATTTTTGTCCATGATTTTGTTCCATCACGTTGCTGAAACCTTCTTGGATTTCTATCTACTTTCTTTCACCTGCGTGTACTTCGGGGCTATTCTCTGACGCTGATAGACACTTGACGAACAGACCATGAATGACAGAGAACATGAAGTTTTATCCATGCATGTTACACGAAGTAAAGAAATTTAGGAAAGATTATCATGATTATTGGTGACATAGCTATGTAGCTGTGCGTATGTATGATGCCTCAACATTGATGAAGTGAAATGGGCAAAGTTAGTACAGAGATAGGTCACGATGGAAAAATGGTTAAGATCGGATTGGCCGGGAGGTCGGCAAAATGATAACAATCACAGGGAGAAGGAAAGAGAGAGACACTAGTGAGTATTAGATTATGTGCGTCTAGGGATTTTATAGGGGTCAGAGGAGGAAGTGACTTTTTCGATATCTAGCTAAAAGGAGAGTTTCGTATTTAATTCCTAACTAACTAATATGAATCATTAAAAAAATGAAAAATCACATGTCAATGCAACCCACTTATTTTAATCTTTACCAATGGAAGGACCATCACAAAGTATACATTCAAATAATTAGAACTCCGATAGATATTTCCATGGCCCTTAAGGTCACACCAAAACTCTCCAAGGCATTTGAGAGTTTTAATACTCTTAACCTATTAACACTGTTAAGATGGTTGATTGTACACTTTCCCTAATTTCTTCCCCTCTCTCACATCCATACAACCCTTTCACCCCTCCCACTGCTCCTTTACATACACTCTGGAATGACTAGATTCCTATACTTGCAAGATCTAAGCTGGACAGAAATTGGTTTCTGTGGTTACCTACAGCTTAGACCCCTGATTCTTAGAAAACATTGGTCAATTGATAATCAGAGTCATGAACACACAGGAATGATGATACACACATCAACTATTCACAACACCTTACAGGTTGGCTCTGATATTGGAAAAACTGTACATACTGTGCCCACACTTTCTAACAATATGGATTTATAACCTCTGAAGATGGCATTGAGCTCCAAAACATATCTGTATATTACACAATTATAATAAAGATTCCATACACGCTATATAGTACTGTTCTGTTTTGACTTGAGTAGAACATACTCAAATATGTATATATGAAAAGAGGCCGCGTAGAAAAAAGTTCAGTGGAAAAAAGCCTGTACGTGAAAAAGAATCTGCATGGAAAATCATTTTTGTTGCATAAAATAAGGCCCAACATAAATTCAGATTGATATTTTGGAAACAAAAAGCATTTTTTGCAAAACCATTTTTTCACATAGATATTTGGGCAAATGTGTTTAACAATTTTTGATAAGTTACAATTGAATGTATTGTAAGAACAGTTTTGTTAAGATATGCTCACATGATGGAAGCCCATACCAATTCTCTATCAGATGGTGCACCATGAATTTGTCTAGGTTTTGGTTGAAAATACCATAAACTGATGAATTCATGGTGTGTCATCTGGAGAAGAACAAAAGACAGGTATTAAATTGCATTTGCATTAATTTCCCATGAATATTTTGTTTAATTGTACTTTTTAATGAAAATAAAATTGTCTTTGTATGTATCTACAATGTCAATATCTTTTATCTACATATCTCCCGTTTCCTGTGTCCATAAAAATATTGCGTTTATCCAGAACTTTCTGGCATGCATATTCAGTTTATAGGTACCTCCTACACAGAGGAATTAAATCAGTTGAAATTATATTTAATAATTTGTCCAGATGTAGAAATTGACCCGGAGGAGGGGAATATAATGGGATAAAACTAAAATCATCTTTTGTTAAGTAGTGCGAATAAAAAAAATGCTCAAAAAAATCTTTTTTCAAAAACTTATTTTATGAATAAAAGTTTTTCAATTTTTTACTCTCTACGAATAATACGAAATGTTGTTATTAAATAAAGATTAGTTTTATTTGTCAAGAAATGTGAAGTTTAACAAAATCTAATGTTCTTTGATTTTTAATATAATTAATTCAATTTTCTATTACATATGCGAAGCAATTAGTAAATATGTGAGACCAGCTGAGAATTGATTTTTAAAACTTTGCTAGCAAAATATTGGATGTATGGACTTGCAATTTCTCTATCTGAGCAATAAAAAAACTTTGAACATGCTAGTTGACCGAGGGAAAGTGTCTAATTACCCTAATTTGGCATCAAGTGACCATTACTGAGAATAGATAGATTTAAACTTTCATTACTTCTCAAAAAATAGAAAAATGATTAAATATATTTGCCCAAATACCTATGTAAGGAGAATGGTTTTGTAAACAGCATTTGGTTTCCAAAATATCAATCTGAATTTTTGTGGGGTTTATATGCTCCACTATGCTCATGACTGTAATGCTTATGAGGATTTCAAAGGTTTGTTGTAAATGCTGTATAAGTAAGTATATACTATACCCCTACATTTCCATCCCTGCTTACACTATACTGACAGCAAGCAACAGGAATCTATTGATAATTCAATCCTCAAGAGGTAATTTGTATGTATGACCTTGAATCAGACTTTTCTTACCTCAAGAAAATCATAATATATTAAAGCCTTGCAAAAATCGTTTACTTGGTTAAACTTTTTTTCAACATGGCATGGTGTTAGGGGAAGTCATTTGGTTTTCAAAAACTACCAGCAACAAGTTGGCATGCCCCCTGATGACCTGTAGATGTAAAGTCTAAAATAGCTGCCAACTGACACCAAATGCACAATATTGTGGCTTCTTACTAATCATATTTTCAAGTATAATTCCACTTTTCCCATGTTTTAGAGAGTAGGGTATCCATTTCTAGAGGGTATTTTTGGTTCTAAGGACAATTATGAGGTTATATTGGTCATATCAATGTCATTTTGTGTCCTGAAATGAAACTAAGGTTGAATTTGGAAAAAATCAAAACGTAATTTTTCTCTCCATGAAGGGTCTCTCCTTTTTATTGGGAACACTTCTTGACCGTTCTGGGCTTCACTTTTTTATTGGAGATACTTCCTGACCATTCCTGTTCTGCCTGACAAAGTATTTTTGTTTTACAAAACGGTAATATCTGCTTTCCTTACCCTTGAAAGGATGTTATTAATATTGCTAGTTCTAAGAGGTAAAAAACTTTTTACCGTGGTTGTTATTGATGTTCCTGGCCAAAAACGGTCAAAGTTGCCGTCAAGAAACTACTATTAATACTACAAATAAAAATAGAAAGAACTTATTAACAGGAAATGTGGTCCCCAGTCTAAATATCTAAATCCTCACTCAATCACACAATGTTTTGAAACAAATGTATTCCCCAAGTCTCTCGAACTCTAGTCTCTAGAACATCATATTGAAAGTCTCAAGAAATCCTAGAAAAAATCCAAGATGGCAGCATTCATTGGGTTTTGTTTATGTATAGAAATAAATTTATTGAAAAGAGAATTTCATCGGCATGTGCTCGAATAGATACCTGCATATTTTTTGTCTTTAACTTCTTTTGCACAACAGATACAAAACCATGAGAAAAGTGGTACTTTAAGATATGAACAGTAGGAGTCAAGATATTGCTCATCTGGTATGAGTTATCAGCCATTTGAGATTTTACATCTACAGACCATTGTTAATGGTGGTTTTTGAAAACCACATGACCTCCCCTAACATCATGCCAAACTAAAAAAGGTGTCATCAAGTGAACGATTCACATGTTTTTTGAAAAGTTCCTGCCCCTCTATAAAAAGGTATACTGTATATGCCAGCATGCAAGATGGATATTTAATTGTTTTTTTTGCCGTGTTGAGCTTTTTTGCCAATTCTTTATCAATAAAACTGTGCAACACATTTTTTATTGTTGGGTAGTGTATTATTTTATAATTGCTTACGAGTAGAAGGTATGAAAAATGGCTATTATTCCCTTCAAACTTTGCTTTTATGTAGTTGTTATTCTTACTTTATGTAATTATGAGTGTGGAAATTTGCCACTTTTCAATTGAAAGTAAGAAGTTTCAAAATTATCACTGTCCTGGTCACAAAAGCAATGTTTGAAAGAGATTATTGATATTTTCTATACTTTTTAGACAGAGTCAATTTGAAAATAACACGTAACATAACAAAGTAAAAATATGTTGCATAGTGCAATGGTCCAAATGCAACAGATAATATAATGACTCATTCTGCCCTGAGCAGTATACATGACCTGAAAACAACTTTGCTACATTTATGCCTAAGAGAACCAAGATGGCAAAAGATCAATATAGACGAATCCCACTAAATGCTATTTTAACCAATGCAAAATTTGGTTTACGTGATACACACATAATTATTCCTTTACCCAAAATTTTAGACCATGAATGATATTGAAAAGTATTTGACAAGGCAGCTGATAGCAATCTTTAAAGAAGAATTTGCAAACTATGTTGAAAAGTCAAAGGGATGCTGAGATAAGTATGTGAGGTTCCAAATGGAATACTTTGAAAGGCACTGGGTGCCACTATGCTAAATAGGCTATTTTATCGTTAATATTAAAAGGCTTGATACTTTCCAAACTGACCTAAAATAGAAGTAACTGTCAGTAATTAAAGATGAAAATAATTCAAGATGAAAGTAATGAAAGACATCATATTTCTAGGAAATAAATATATCTGATTAATGATAGATAAGCTAGCAGGGTTGATTTTGCTAATATTTCAATACTTATTTGCTTCATTGTCAGGAAAATTTGAAAGACGAAATAAAATTAACCAACATTTCTAGTTTGTTAATCAAATAATGATAAACAAATTACAGATATACCTTGGATAGTGTGGTAAATTCATTCCAAAATTTTCTAAACTGCTCAAAAACGTACTGTTCAAGATCTTATTTTCTTTTCAGCTCATATTTAGCAACATCAATTCATGTAGCAATACCTTAATTGTACTACGCCAAAACCTGCACCAATAAAATAATGCACTATTCAAGGTATTCCTGTATATACTTTCAACATCTTTTATGTATAAAATTTCCAAACAGACAAGATATTATAGCTGATTATGGCTATGATTGAGCTCTGTCAAAGTTGACAATAGCCTTTTGCTTCAATTGTCAGGACAGGAAAGGTTGTTATGGGGGAATGGTTTCCCACAAAGCTCACTCACTCACTCTCTTATTTGTCAACCTCTGTGGCATATCAATTACTTGATATTTTGTCAAGATCACTGGAGATGTAGACTAGTGCCTTTTATAAGGGCATTAATTCTGATTAAAAATGAAAAGTGTCCGCTTGAATTAGAACTGATTTTTTTCATGTTGATAAGCATCCTTTCATGACATAAGTAATCAGATATAAAATACATTTAGATTTTTCCATGAATTTTATATATCTCTGCATTAGGGGAAAAAGAGATGGTCTCAGGGTTCGTAGCACAGACAATGGAATCGGGAATGGTGTTCAAACTCTGACTTGGACAATTTGTAGACTTCATTCACTCTACACTAATGCCCTTAGGAAAGACATAAATCTACTTCTCCCCCAGTTAAGGTTAAATAGCATGGAAGTTGGAGCAATTGAACCGTGTATGGCAGTCCATCTTGGGTGTAAGTCTAGCAACCTAGTCCTATAAAAAGCAATCATTGCAACAAACAATGATTGGGTCTCCTAGGATGACACAGGAAGTAACTTTGCTTGTATATTGAGATCTGTATGTAGGAAAATGATTCTAGGACAACTGTCCTGTGGATAATTGCCCCAAATAATAACTGCCTGACAATAGATAGCATAGCAAATGTCTAGCCTAAGTTAAAGTTTGTGAAAATTAAGTAGTTGACCATGTAAATGATCATACACGTGGGGAAATCACCCTGGGGGCAATTGTCAAGAGTCATTTATCTGGGAGGTAGTTGCCCTATTGGAGCAATTGTCCTGGGGGCAGTTATCCTAATTGTGTGAGTAGGCGGTAAACAATAATGAAAATATAGATTATGGTTTAATGTTAAGAATAACACTATCAAGACTCTGGCTTCATTACTTCTATTTGTACTAGAAGAGTTGTGGCATTAAATGTTGTAGGGTCTTGTTTTCAGAGTATCACAATCTGTTTACTTCAATAACATTATCTTTTCATTCTGCTGGTTAAACAGCCACAAGTCACTGACAATGTTGCTTGAAAGACGCAATTAGATTTGTAAATTATCCATGACCTGCTACAGTCAGTTATGTTAAAATAAGTTCAGCAATACCTTGGATAGTATAGTTATGATTAATGTGGGTTTTAAGTAGTACAGTTGAGGTATTACCATACAAATTAATGGAACCAATCAAAGCTGAAAAAGAAATCACATTGAGTTATGTGGCAGTTTTGAACAGTATAGACAATAAACTGCACTAATCAAGCTATACCTATAATATGCTCAGGATTTTTCATGATGAACTGTGTTTGCTTGTCTATACAGGTCAATCTGTAGAGGTAGTGGCCTGTTGGCTGGCTGAAGTTGTGTAATACCTACTGCTGATTTTTCAAGGCAACCTGGCAGTCATCACAATCTTCTTATTCTCTGTATTAAATATCTATTCATATGCATAAATCTATGATGCATTCATATGTGCACACATCAGATATGTATGCACAAAATGATACACATACACCAAAATATACACAGATAGGGACACAAAACATCAACAGCACATCACAGGAGTGCCTGTCATAGTGTAATGGTTAGCAGGCTACTCTCACAGACCAATTCACAAAAGTAGTCAGTTCGATCCCCACTGGCTGCTCCATTACTATGGTCTTGTACCAGACAAATTTGAGCTTTGTAAATTATCACAAAAAGTATACACACTCTTTTACACTCAGTCAAGTACAAATATACACATAGCAAAACATACATGCTCACACGTGCTGATAGTCGTACATGAGAACACTGTATTGTATAAGTCTCCATCAAAGTTATAATATGATATCCTTTTTATTGCCATCATACGTGTGTACATGTTCTATTTTCCTTGGGAAACCTGACTGATTAGGCCATGGAGACTTTCCCATTTGGTAAAGGCAGCTCTTGTATTAAGACAGACTTCCTTAGGAAAAAAACATGCATTTCAGTTATAGTGGAAGCTTTCTTTATTTCTGATCTGCATTGTTTACTGATGACCATAGAATGACACTTCAGGAGCTGCAATAAAAAGCAATGGAAATTATGATGAAAAAATACTAGTAAAAAATTGATAATAATTAATAATAACTGAAAATGCTTAATCTAAGAAATTAAAAAAATGATGAAACAATAATTTTATAAATAAAAAAAAGAAAATGTTGTACATTATATATATATATGCATATATATATATATATATATATATATATATATATATATACGTACAAATATATAGCAGTGCACAAAAATGTGAAAAAAAATTGAAAAATACATTATCAAAGATATGAAAAGAAATGAACTTTCAAGTTGGAATTGAGGCCAACATATAAGTTCTGCATTTTTTAAATGTTGCTTATATCTAAATGATAATACCCCAAAAACACACCCGTAAAGAAATTCTGAAATGATATATATCAACACAAGATCTAATCACCCAAACAAAATCATAAAAAAGAGCCTCAAATCAATAGGAACCAGGTTAATACACATTTCCTAAAATGAAATGATGTTTAACAATGTCAGAAAAAAATACACCAAAGCCCAAAAGGACGCTGATTTCACCAAGATTAGCTCTAAATATGATGAAAAAGTGAAATACAATAGAAAAAATAAAAAAGTAGAGGTAGGAAAATCATCTGGTATACACTGCTATTCAATCTACAAGTAAAATCGAACTTATTGAAAATATTTATCAAACTAATAGAAAAACACTTTATTTTAGGACAAGGACAAACTCCAAACTATTTATAGTTGTATAGACAAATTTCATAGAATCATAACAAAATATAATGATAGAGTAATGAAGAACAATTCTAATAGAGAAAATAGAAATAAACAAACCAGACTGCAATTGTTCAAACAGCAACAAGGGCCCTTTGCAAAACAAATGTCACAAAGCAAATATTGTATATCCTGCTGGAATATCAACCCAAGAGAAACCCTTAAAAGCACAATGTTACATAGGAATATCAAAAACACCCTTCGAATTAAGATTAGCCAACCATGCATTATTCTTCACAAACAATAAATACATTACTATCCACACATTATTGGGACCAAACAGACAGCAACCTCACACCCACAGTAAAATGGAAAATATCAAAACAAACCCACAATGCCAGAACACTGAAACCCATGCTACCTATGGCTTGATGAGAAATTAGAGATTTTCACCTTTACTAAAAAAACAAAATCACTAAATAGAAAAGATGACATAGCTGTAAGATATCAGTACTGCTCAAAATTTCCACGGAAAACATAATTCAATACCCCACGTACAGGTATATAAAAATCATGGTTATCTTATTTTTCTCTTTATTATTAATAATAGTGGTAGCAGCATTTCTATTACAATTATTATAAGTATTATTATCCTACCAACCATTTTGAGAGCAACCTAATCATGTTCTCATAGTAATCTTAGATATATAGATGCAAACCCACCAAGAATATAAAAAGAATTAACCATAAACAACTAAGGGCAGAAACATAAATGAGTTTGTGTAGTGAATACATTATTCTATCATATTTAAAGCTCTACTTTAACTTGACTTGATATTGAATGTATCGAGCACTTCATGAGTAAACCAACAGGTATTGATATATAAACACATCAGATACTGATTTACTAATTTGTACTATGGTGTATATATATATATATATATATATATATATATATATATATATATATATATATATCAGTAGTGGCTCCAGCTCATCAACGTTACTCGGGCTTAATCTAAGGTAGCCATTTTCCAAAAGGTGGATACTCAGCGCCAGTGATTCTCAACCTAAGGCTTGTGGATCCCAGGGGAGTGGGGCAGTCCACAAAGATAATAATGGGGGTCTGTGAGTTTGTTGATTAGACAGACCTTTCAAGATCCTGGTTCCTCGGGAATGAGGAAGTAATGAGGAAGTTGAGAATCACTGTTCAAGACTGACCATAAATTCCAATCACCTTGGTTTAACTTGATTTATGAAATTGAAACCGAGCTTTATTTCTTGCAAAAATAGTGAATTAAAACCATTTGAGATTTTAAGATTATTTTTAATAGCCTGGGCCATTTGTATCTGTTTACCTATTTTACTAGAGTGGTTGGTTTAGGCCCAAGTAATAGTAGCAGTAGTAGCAGTAGTTCGTTAGCCTGAGTCAAGTTTTTTGAAAGATGAATAAGCTGTTTTGCAACATTTCTTTCTGGTTTGAAATTGAATGACACTTATCAAACTTGGGTTTGGCCCGGATCACCCATTAATACACAATGAACGTACCATTTGGCCCGGACAATGTAAGTAAAATAAGCAAAGAAAATGAGGCTGCTGCAGGAATTGAACTTGTGACTAATGGGGTAACCACTTCAAAGTAGTGCTGCTCATATCATTGAGCTAAATAGCCGCCATTTGGCCTTTGCATTTTAGAAAAGAAACTGTAGGAATCCTTTCAGTGAAAGAATACTTTATTCCAAATGAGTTATTTTTATTAGCAAAATTGTTTCCTTATAGTGGAAGAATTGTGGACAGAGAAACAGAAAGAAGCACACTGATCTGATCATTATATAAGCAGGTAGTTTTAAAAATAACAGTGGGATTCTCACTGGTAAATAAATGAAAAATGAAATGAAAGTGAGGCTGACTTAAAAGATGTGGAGATGATGATGAAGGTGTGTTTATGAAGTTAAGGTACTGGGGTGATACAGGGGTAGATGCTCAATAAAATAGGTCAACTAGTGTCTGTGGTAGGGGAACTAGGCTCTGACTCTCCAGTCAGTCAAACACGCACCAGCTGATTCCTCCAGAAACCAACTGCTTTCTCTCTCTTCTCTCTCTCTCTTTCTTTCTCTATCTTTCATGCACTCTCTTTCTATCTTACTGTTTACAAACATCTCTCTCTTTTTCATTTTCTTCTTTTTCTGAATTTTTTCTTCTCTCTGATTCTTTCTATTTCTCTCATTATCACTTTCTTTAAACCATCTCTCATTCTCTATTTTCTTTCTCAGTTTCTATTCAGATCTATCTCTCCCCCACTACTTATTACTCTCTCTCTCTCTTTCTCTCTCTCTATCTATTTACACACATCCTCAACCTTTTTTTTTTTCCATCTCTCCCATTATTTATGCATACTCTCTTTTTCACGCTTTCTTTTTTTTTCTTATTTTTACTCTTTTCTTCTTGTTTATGATAATATATGATCTAGTCTTCTGGCCTGGATTAGGTGATCTGTTTGTATTTTTAAGTTCTAGAGAAATTTATGTTTTTATTCTCTCATGTAAATTCTGGTTTGAACACGTACCATTGGTTTGTATGGCCAATTCTCAGGTATTTTGCAGATTTCCCAGTGTAATACCTTTCTCTTCTAGTCACACCCATTTTGCACTCCTTCTGAACCATATCACTGCTTTCACTTATCATATGATTGCTATTTTGGACTGATCTATCTACATTTACTTATTTGCTGTGTCCTATCAATCAATATTTCCTCTTTGTTTTGTTGTTGCTGTTGTTGTTTGATGTACATAAATTGTAAATAAAGAATAAAGCAGAAAGAAAAAGAAAGATAACTCTTCAAAAATGAATGTGAAACTGAAAGTAGAAAAATTCAAAATTAGAAAACAAAAACACTTAGCTGTTTTTATTTCTGATTTCTAGACTAAACTATGATCATTAAAAGTGAATTTTATGCTTTTTTTTAACCCAATTCATATTGATTACCCTCCACTTGAAAAAATCCCATTGAACATTATCAACTTACAACCAACTGTTTCTTGTCTTTTTTAAAATTTTAAATTAGGTTTGGAGAAAGGAAGAAGAGCTATAACCGAACATGACCATACATTAGGCTGCAGTGACATCTCAATGTCTCAACAAACAATGCTGCAACAGTAGTAGCAGTGGTGGCAGCAGGAGCCAGAAGGTCTCCCCACACTTCGTTCTTTTTTCATCTCTGTTTTTATAACTCCAATAACAGCGATAATAGTAGGATTAGTATCACTACTGATATCTCAAATAATAATAATAATAATAATAATAATAGAAAAAAATAATAATGTGCAAGATGACGGTAACAGTCGAAGTAGTAGTTATAGTTGGTAGTAGTAGCTCAATGATCAACACATGCCGTCATTGTATAACTCATTCTCCATGTAGTGCTGGCATGCAATTAACAGTAATAGCAGTAGTCATGAAGGGAGCAGCTGAAGCAGTCAGGAAGCATTATACTTGTGGTTGCAGCATCCCTGTATATATATATATATATATATATATATATATATATATATATATATATATATATATATATATATATATATATATATATATATATATGTGTATATATATATATATATAAATATATATATATACATATATATATATATATATATATATACATATATATATATATATATATATATATATATATATATATATATATATATATATATATATATATATATATATATATATATATATATATACAGGGATGCTGCAATGATATATATATATATATATAATAGGTGAATCTGCCCGATGAGGCCCAGAGAGGGCAGAAACATAAACTTGTTTGTGTAGCGAAATCCACTTCCTATTATATCTCCAGCTCTACTCTAAAACAACTTGACTGATTGCTTTATATTATATCATATTATGCTATATTGCAAACCTGATCTGTACTATGTATACATATATATATATATATATATATATATATATATATATATATATATATATATATATATATATAGCCCCCCCCTCCCTGCTATCCAAAAGTTGGGTTTCTATAAAAAATCTTTTGAAAGTCTTAATCACATAAAGTGAAGAGGTAATTACCATTGATTCATGTGGGAAAATTTTTTTAGCATTTCTTATCCCCAAAAATGATATTGGTATGTTAAGCTGAGTTGTCGTAAATTGGAGTGATGAGAGGTACAGGAGACTAGGGTGAATGGAGTGAGAGAGGGTTCATGTCGTGTCCGTAACAGTTTGCAGCATAACAAATGCTGAGTGCTATTTTCCACGTTTCACCTTTCTTGTTAAAGCAGAAAAGTACAATAAAGCAAATTTTCAAATAGCTGAGGATAAATCTGTGTATGCATATATGTATACATGTTTGTTTTGTGTATATGTATGTTTGGGTATATGTGTATATACATATATATGATGTAAAAAATGTTGACAATTTGGAAAAGAAAAGACTTGAGACTGATTAAAACATATCAAATGCTTTATTGGTTATGTATATGTATATGTATGTACACACACACACACACACATATAAATATGTAGGGAGAGAGAGAGCAAGAGATAAAATGATAAACTAAAAAAATAGATAAATAAATGAATTAAATAAAGAATTAAAGATTTTAAAATCAATAAAAAAAAGATAGTAAGCAAGTATAAGAATGAATAATACTTGAAAGTTAGTAGATTGAATAGGTAATGTGGATACAAATATAGTTAGACAAGTGATGAAGAGAAAAATGAACAGAGGAAAGCAGGCCAGAGAAAGGGAGGAGTCAAAAGAAAAACTGAGAGAGAGAGAGAGAGAGAGAGAGAGAGAGAGGCTCATAGTAGCACATCACATTGCAGATAGAGAAAGAATAGCATAGGCAGTTAGAGACTGAGAGAAAGAAATGACAAGGATGATAGAGATAATTACACAGAAAAGGAGGCAGAGGGGAGTGAGAAAGAAAAGAATGTGAGAGAGGCAGAGGTTTCAATAAGCTTTGCTGAACCAATAAGGATCCATACGCATGCACCCATGCATAGATAGACGAAAACGTACTTGACTGTATTAGTGCCAAGTGATCGCAGCCGAGAGGAGATGTTAACAAAAAAGGTTTAGGAAAACAATACCATCCACCTTAATCCTCAAGATGATGGAATTTAAACAAATAGTACCCAAGACAAAATGACTTGTCATTTGCTTCCAAGACTATACACCAAATTCTATACGGATGTATCTTACAAGGCATGGTAATGTACAGAGGAACGCGTAGCTGATAGCTGCCTTTCGATCACCATAACAGACACTACTGATATCAGTAGCCTACATCATTATTATCATCGTCAGGAAAAAAGAGAGAACAAAAAAGCTTTCTCCATTATGGATTTATTTGAGAGAGATTTAAAAACCTTTCAGCAAAAAATTATGCTTCGCACCATAAAGAATCTTGTCTAGATATACACATAGACGTATACTTATATCTGTTCATCAAGGTTAATCCATTCATGTATACATGTATATATATATCTACATGTGAATATATGTATACATGACATAGTTATATATTTTTATATACTCAAGAATACAAACAATTATATACATTTATTTACATATATATTTATAAATATATATATACGCACATATATATATACATGTATATATATATATATATATATATATATATATGTATATATATAAATGTATATGTTCATGTTCAAAGCAGCTGTGTTCTTGATATACAACTATACATTTTTCCTTTTTCTCTCATTCATACTAAATCTTTTATGATATTATATATTATTTTTTCAATGCTTGAATGTGGAGTTACAATCTTAGACTTGGTTAGTAGATTCATTTTTCATTCACAATTCTTTATTATTATCAATTTTACAATACCAATATCTGGTGCTTCCATTCACATTTTGATGTTTGACATATTTAGAAATAAATCTCTTCCCACCTATCCTGGTCTCAGGATTCCAAAGCTAAGTAATAAAGTAGAAATGACAGATTTGAAAAAAAAAATCTGTACACCTATGAAAATACCATATCAGAAAAGTCCCCTATGTTCCTTTCATTTGAAAACTACAAGCACATATCCAATTAATACAAATGATTTCAATTATAACTAGAAAGACTTATGATAGTCATAGTAGCTGTGATAGTGGCAAAGAAAAATAAAAGAATAAACCATTCCTGTTGAATCACTAAGAATCAAATGTTAGAATTTATCATTTGAGTAAAAACATCTTCATCAGTGTCATCAATATATGGGACCACCAACACCAACATTAATCAACAACAGGAACATTATAAAAATGATTATGGTGTAATGTACACAAAATCTAACTTCCTTTTTAATAAACACTCATATCTGGGAAAATAGTACCTACCAGAATATCACCAAAATTATTTACCAACAATAAAGACTTGAAAGATCAAAACAATATATGTGAGTATATAATATAAATATATATATATAAATATATATATAAAAAATATATATATATATATATATATATATACATATACATATACATATGGATATAGATAAATAATAATCATATACATAAGAAGAGGATATATATTGATAGATATATACACAAAAGAGAATATATATATATATATATATATATATATATATCCATATATGTACATATATAAGTCATCTTATGATTTCGCTTACATACCAACCAGTGTATTCGTGCCCAAGCAACAGAATGACAACTTCTACATTCCTTGTAACTTTAGTTGGAGTGGCTTTATGCTTACTAAAATTCCCAATGGTACCAGTGGCCCACATCCACAAGGCCTACCCAGAGGAAGAAAAGCAAAACATTGGAACTTTGGCTGGGGATGTTCAAAATTGGGCAATACTTATTCAAAATTATATACTCCAGGTAAGTAAAAAGTTTTATTGGTATCAGAATACATGTGAATTTTATACACGACTTTGTTCCTTCGTTTGAGGAATTTGATCATTGTTGTCACAGACTCATGAAAACACAAGAAAACACATGAAAACACATGCACACACACACACACACATATATACACATATATATGTATATATAAATATACATATATATGTATAATCATTCTGTCAGATTATATATCCATTCCTCAATAATATAAACATACATATATATAAACACACACACACACACACACACATATATATATATATACATATATATATATATATAAATATGTATATATATCTTATTTAACACGTATACATATAGACACACGTTTCATTGCCTATAAGTGTATATACATATAAATTTGCATTTATACATATTTATTCTATTTACGTTGTCTAGTTTCAGTGATACACTAAACCAGTAACAATGGGAGATCATTTCAAATAAGAGCTTCTATATAATATAACACTGTTTATAATCATTCTGTTGGATCATATATATATCCATTTCTTAATGCATTTATATATATTGCAAATATTGGTGAATAATGCATATGCTACTATTTTGTATTTTGGAGGACTACAATTCTTTGCAATTCATCCAAGCCCCATAAATATCCATATCATGTAAAGGGCATCCTATCCAATATATCCATACTTTAAAAAAAAATTTAACGACCGTCATATTCCAGCATATATGGATTGTCAGATTCTGATCATATATATTATGAACAAGAGTTTGAAGGATCATTTATTATTTCAAAAATTAGGGAAGAAAATGATTTTGTGAAAGATTTTCACCTTTTCCTCAAAAACTGTATGCAAATGAGTGTATTTAGAGAGAATTACCATAGCCCCACAAATGGCCTGCCTAACCAACCAGTCAGGTGGGCTACAAAGTTTTCTCTCTCCAATCATCTGTCTGTGTGTCTCCAGGCACATTTTGGGTGCTACAATCTTGGATATTTGCATGAGTACACCACTAGGCACCATCTAAAAAACAACTTTTTGTTCTTTACAGAAAAGTGTTTTTTTGGTCATTTTGGATCAACCAACCATGCCCAAATCTTGCGCTGGTATTTTTTAAAAATAATTTTTGATGAAAGATCTATTTTTTTTGTAAATAATTTTATAGATAACTAATTCTGGTACATGCTGGCTACTGTGGTTCATCGATATAAGGTACAGATATTTATCTATCTATGGCTATCTGTCATCATGTGGACTACAAGTTGATCTTATATGCTGTTGATGGAGAGATAGTTCTTTGAAGGGTATTTCCTGATAGTGATTTTGAGTTAGCCAGACCTATGCTTCATGAATATCAACTATGTGTGTATATTTCAGTGTGTTTGTGTGTATGTGTTTATATACATATCTATCTATGTATATATATGTATATATATATATATATATATACATATAAATATATATAAATATATATATATATATATATATATATATATATATATATATATATATATATATATATATATACACACACACACATATATATATACATATACATATATATGTACATGTATCTTTATGCATGTATGCACACTTACACTCGAACATACTCCTCTCTGTGCATTTTGCTTTACGAGCTATTTTTCCTGCATTTTCCCACCAAATCTGTACATACATATAAAATTGTTAGGTAGACAGTGTTATGCAGATATTTTCATATCTAAATTTGCAACATTTGAATAGAAAAATTGGTCCCTCAATAGAAACCGTCACATGACCAAAATCTTTTGGCAGAATGCCATGTAGGGGTGACCAATGAATTAGCTATTTCTCTAGCCTTATGTTGGGAAGTGATCACTAAAATATGTCTGAATTAAAAAAAAAAAACATAAACGCTCCTGAACACAAACTAATGGACCAATTCACGATAAACTTACATAGCAAAATGAACCATCTCCACTAAAAACTTATTTAAGGGGAAGAATTTTCAAAAACAAAATAGCATATTTTCTGAACATAAGACAGAGTAAATGCTTGAATTTTTAATCCTATTTCTCTATTGGTATGGCCTGTACGCATGATACATTCAGACATACCAAGCCAGACAGACCAACTTGAAAACTGAAGAAACCTATGGTGACAGTTTTAGTTTCTAATGCACGAATGTTTGCTTCATGCCAATTTCTTCTTTCATAAGACCTCAAGCTGCCTTTGAACTGCATCTGTGAGGATTTGTGCTCTATCTTTATATTGTACATCCAGATGTGTCTTAAGGTATCAGTAAAGGCTAAAAGAGCTTGCAAGAGTGCTACGCTTAGCATGAAACTGGCAGATAAGGAAGAAAGTCATTTTTGGAGTTTAGAAACACAAATATTTTCCTTACACAAATTAATTTCCTTTATGTCATAGTGGCTCATGAAAGGTTTCATAGGAATGCTCCACAGTCAAATAGTACCATAGAGAATGATTCTGGTTTCTTCCGAAAATAGCCTCCTCCCGCTGAATTACTTCAATTTTCTTGTTTCCCATAACCATTGGTAACCACCGTAATAGGCACGATGCATACTTGTAGGTCTTTATAAGAGGAGATTTTTTTTTTATTTGAGAGGAATCATTTTTAGAAACCATCAAACAAAATCAGTTACCAATACTGTCAGCATAGATTTCTCCTGTTTTTGAGCAAGTCTGGCTGGCTATGTATGTATGTAACATGCGCACAGGCTTCACCGATGGATCTATGGGACTGAAGTTTTAAATATTTGCTTCTTAATATGTCTAGAAAAAACTTCTTTTTAAAAAAATTCTCCTCCAAAATTGGTTTTTACTGTGTGTGTGTGGGGAGATCAATTTACAATGTATATTTTATGGCAGATTGGCCCCTTATTCTGTGTTAGTTTGTTTTTTTAAAAATTCAGACTTTTTTTTTATAATTACCACCCCCAAAAAGATGAGGAATGTAACTCAATCACTGACCACCCTTTTTTCCATTTTTTTAATTGATCACCCAACATGGCATGCTGCTAGAAGATGATGGTCATATGACAATTTTTATAGTGACCAATAAGATCTGTTTATTTTCATTTATAAATCTGATAATGATGGAATCCTGAGAAATTATACCAGGCCTATTTACATTGATATCATGGTCCCCATGAACAAGGATTATTACTATTATGATTCCACTTGTTTGTATGTTCGACTATAATTCATTCCCCTCTTATCTTTCATCCCTTCTCATCTCCCTGCCCACCTACCCTTGCAATAAGGGTGGTGGTGGTGGTGACGATGATGATGATGATGATATTGATAAAAAAAAGAAAAAAAAAGAAGGTTGCTTAGATGGGAGCAAAATGGACTCAAACTTCATTATATATATTATTCATTTAATGATCGTCCCTCACAAGTCTGGAGCCTAAAAATTGCGGTTTATTATGGCGTCTCAGAAGGGATAGGTTAAACAGCTGAAAAAGGCCTGAGCACCACCACCGAAAGATTACTAAACATTTATTAAAGTTCAAATCTATATCATTTTATTCCACTACACTTTCCAAACAATTGACACACGTAAATGGAAAAAAATATTAATAAAAAAACAACAAAAACTGCACGTGAACAATATTTATATCAAATATACCTTACTGTCATTCGATTGACATGCGGACATTATCGAGATATTTTGATGAAAATCTTTCTGTACCTGACGCATGTGAAAATATTAATATGGGAAATACACTTCCTGGCACCTTTTTTAACAAATGTTAATGAAATATTTCAATAATAAACCAATCTATTTCTGAGAGTGAGACGCAATTTGAAAAAGATATCTATACAAAAGAAAAACACTTTAATAACACTCTCTTGACACACATTAATGAAATATTTCGTTAAAAAGCAGCACGTTAAAAATATATAAAATATATTTCTTCCTGACACTTTTTTTTTCGTATGTATGTATTTTTTGAACCTGCATCAGTTGTAGATATTTTTTTATTGAAATATTTCGTCAACGCCTGCGTGTCAAGGGTGTCAGGAAGGTGTATACTTTCATGTGCATATTTTAAACATGCATTTTTTTTAATTGAAAAATTTCATTAACGTGTTTCAATTATCCAAAAAGTGCGGCGGGATAAATAAATATTGTATAATTCTTGGCCATCTTTCTGCACACATACCATGAAACATTTCCGTTTTCAATTTAAGTCATTCGCATACAGTGATCTTTAAATGCGAGCCCATCTTCCCTGAGTGAGTTGAGTATTTCTGTTTTCACTTTAAAATGTTTTCATTTATAAAATTGTTTCTATTTCCTTTAATTCTCTTATTTCTAATTATTTGTATGCCGTTCCATTCAAACATTGATTAAATCTTCAAAATTAGGATCACCATAACCTTCCGTGAGTGTGTAGCCCGTGTGTGAAGCATTTCCATTATCAATTTAAACTTTATCATTTCTTGTTCGTGTTTGAGATGTAGTAGTGTCAATAAGTTTCCATCGAAATATCAGGTGACGTCAATTTTGGCGATTTTTTGCCAGAAAGGTCAATAGCAACTAGATTGGAACAGTTTGTTTATGTTTGAGTAGTAGTAGTAGTAGTAGTAAGAGAAGAGCAGCAGGTATTGACATTGTGTGGAACAAAAATGTTCTAGCAAGATTGGGAAGAGTCAACAGGCATCACCATTTGAAAGTAGAGTGCGCCTTGTCTTGTGAAAATTCAGCCAAAATAGTTTGTTTGAAAATGATGCTGTTTTAAAACTCATTCATTTACTGATCCGAATGCAATAAGTTCATATCGTATACAGTAAAAGCATAGATTTTGTTAATTTAAAGATGCATAACCACAGATATTTTCCAGATCTGTTTTTTGTGCCATTATGTGCATTATATTATGTTATATGGTTTCTTGATTTGTATCGTATACATATATACATAAACATACATAAACATGAGAATTAGTGTATACACTAATTCTCATAAAAATATATATATATATATATATATATATGTATGTATATTTATGTATGAAATATCGGTAAATGGACAATTTATGTATGACAGAATTTGATGTCTATGAAGACAATTCATTAGGAATTAATTACGTGTCACCTTGGATCACGTGAGTAAATAAAGAAATGAGCATTGTGCGGGGATCAAATCCGTGTCCACCTCGGAAGTAGCCTTATACACCTACTCTGCTTTTACCTGTTGTGCTAACAACACTCTCATTAGAACATGGTTAGCTTATTTGGTAAGAGTGATTAGCTCCTAATGAATTGTCTTTATAATTATCATATATATATATATATATATATATGTATATATATATATATTTATATATACAAAAAAAAGCAGGTGGACTGTAGAATATTTTTAGTTTTAAAAACAGTAACCTGGAATTCTGAAGAAGAAAGACATGTTTTGTTTTGCCAAAACCACAATAAAATATTCAAGTTTAGAGAATTGGGTGGAATAAATACCACTTCCCACAGACTAGCTGTGGAAAGTATCCTCAGTAAATCAGGCAAAGCTGTAGAAGAACAAAAGATTCAGGCTGTCCTTGCAGTCATTGTGCAAAATGAGAATCATTTCAACTGTCCTCTATTGAAGTAAGACTCCACGACATTCTCATTCAGGAAGTGATGAAAGATGATATCAGGACAATTACTGTAACTGAAGCAGGAACCACAGGATATCACCAACTAAGAGCAGAACACTTAGTGAAGAAATTCATCAAAATTTAGCCTAATTAAGTCCACAATTGAAACAAAAGGGAAGTCTTCTAAAAAGTAGAAAGAACAAAGCCATATAAGATGAATTATTCATGTTTCCCATTCCCAGGTAAGAACTATGGAAGTGTTATAATAGTAAAATATGTCAACAGCCTTGTATCTGTTTGAACAGAAAGGATTGATGACCAAAACTACAAAAAGTGCTCGGGTCCAGGAATTAGAGTGCTTGGCTAAACAAGGATGATATCATAATCCAAACAAAGGCAAAGCTTAAGAGGTCAAGACCTTTGATGACTTCTGATAAAACTTGTCAGACTACATATTTAAGATTGGACATGGAACTGACAGACTGGACATTTTGTACAACTCATACATTGAAAGATCCTTCAAGGATTCTAAGAGAAGATGCAAGCAATAGTGGTGATTAAGTTGAATAGTAGAAAAGTTTTGGGTCTCAAGCAATAACAAACTGAAACTGTAGTGTTCCTTTATGCACATGTCCTGAAGCGAGGAAAGCCTAAGACTTCTACATTCAAGTCATTACAAATTGCTTTTCTGTTAAATCTTCAATGGTTTGTTGTCATTCTGTCAAAGATGAGTTTACAACAGAAATACCATACCTCTGTCTTGATGTGGAAGAAGCTGATGTTTACATCATTTTCAATTCTTTGAAAAGTGAAACGGAATGCATTATTGTACCGCTGTCTGATACAGATGTATTTGTACTAGTAATGTACAACTGGGACATCCTTCATTGTTTCTTTAGGAATTTTGGTTAAAGCACTGATGTTGGGAACTCCATTCCAATACACACGTTAGCATCTCAAGTTGAAGAAGACCTCTGCTGTGTACTACCTGCTGTTCATACACTGACTGGATATGATTACACAAACATTTTGGAGATACAGGTGTAGAAGCAAATCCAGTCTAATACTTAGGAGAATTTGGTTCTGCAACATACTCTATAGACAACACCCTGCCAGCTAGCAAAGCATATAGTACAAGTATTAAAGAACAACTGCAAATGCACAACAATGGACCAACTAAGAATTCTCAACAAAGCTGTAAATGTTCACCCATAAGCTATGTCGAGAATGAACATATCGATAAAGCATACTTTGCCACACACTAGTTGGTATCTTTAGTACACCACTCTAGTCTATGGAGCTGAATGCAACTGTTGATGGATTCAAAGAAGCTGAAGAACTGTTGATGCCAAGAAGAGTCGTAAAGCCAATTCCAGTGAGTACATACAACCCTGTGTGACTGTACAAAACATAACAGTGACAAATGTATCTGCCATAATCATGGAGTCCCTTGCCTGAAGTTTTGTAAATGATGAAGTCAGCAGGATGGGGAGCATGTATCACAATGCAAGAACCCCTCTGGTTCTATTGAGTAAATGTCATAATGATAATGAAATATACAAGAATAGATTTAAAAGTTTTTTATGTGACTCATTATATACTTCCGATTATAAATAAAGTATCAGTTCCAAACTGCAACATATTTCAACAAATTATTTTGGCAGAATTTTGGCAAGATGAAACCATAATTTCATATAAATATTTTCAATGGGATGTTTTTTAACTATTCTATACATCAGTAAGGTGCAAACCTATATTTCCAAACATTGAGTGGATTTTTTCTCAAGAGGGATGAAATTGTTGCTCATAGCCAAATACCATAACCTTTTGACCTCCAATAACTTAATTTGAATATCGGTCATAATCAATAGAGTACTATAATACACACATTCTAAGGTATCATCTGTTGTTCTCTGGCATATACTTCCTAACTGTCTTCTTCCTCTTATTTTCATTTCTTCCTGTCTTTTTGCAATGGTATTTGGGATTATTATGCGCTCCCAAAGTGCCCCAAAGATGATGATTACAATGGTCACCATGATATTAATAACTTTCAACCAAAACTGTCAACATAAATTTCCTCAGTTTTTAAGAGTGTCTAGCTGGCAGGCTATCTATCTATGTGTTGTGCATACAATGAAGCTAGAGTGTTGAACATTAACTCCTTATGTTTACCAAAACATTTTTTTTTGTTTTCCCAAAATCTCCCCTCCCAAATAATAGGAGTTCAATCTATAATGCAAGTTTATGCTAAATTAGTACCTAGTTTGTGTCTGGATGCACTCTTGTGGCATGAAAATTTGGACTTTTTAGTGATCCAACAAAAGGCGAGAGATGTAACATTCATTGATACCCCCTTTTTCAACTTTCATTTCATCAACTACAACACGGCATGCTGCTAAAAAACGGTTTCTTTTCAGTGACTAACCAGACCTGTTTCACAATTCTATTTGTTCTCTGGCAAGGTCAATATCTTTATACAGCTTTTGACTTTCTTTCATCTTTACTCTGAGGTTGGCTATCTGACTCTTCTTTTTTCTCTTTGTTTGATGTAGTCTAGTGTGGATTTTTTGATGTGTTTGAATTTCAAAGTACCAAGGGATGTGTGTGTGGCCTGATGGTAAATAGCATAGAGAATGGAATCAGGAGTTAAGATCTAAGTTTGCGTTCATTTCGCTCTGATGACCAAGGTAAATGCAATAAACCATCCTAAAATACCCAAGGCAGACTAGGCTTTTTAACTTTGGTTGGCAACCAGTCTAGGAGATGGACAAATCTGATTCCAAACTGAGAAAGTCCACCCCCTTGGTAAGCATTGTGAGAAGTGGGAAATGGACAGAGTAGGGAATGCACTCCAAAAATGTACTGTTAATGGGACTCTGATGAAGGTTCAATGGACTTGACTAGCCAGAAGTGGAACATAAGAAACTGCTCAATTGAAATAAAGGAGAATGAAAATAAATGGCTGAAATATCCTCCCTATAATACCTCAAGTACAATCAGAAGATTTAGAAAAAAATGTATAATCCTTTTTTTGTTCTCTAGTACAGTTCCTGGTCTGAGCTTACACTATTTAGCTGCATGGTCAAATTCAAGTTGTTTGCATAAATCTAAGTAGATCTTTGTTTATACCAAGTCAAGTTTATTCCTATATTCTTTCTGATTGAATTTGTTGCATTTACTCATTATGTGATCCAGTTTCATCTTTGTTTCTACACAGGCTACATTAGCTATTTTAATTGTTTTCATTGAATTTTAATAGTTGTAGCATCTGTTGGCTATCACTGCATATCAAATGATATGGAAGTCTCCTCAATACTACAGCACTCTACTTAGTATCTTAGCTGATTTTAGTAATGTTTTCGGCTGGATGATTTTGATTCTTCTCTGAATTTTTAATTCTTCCTACCACTTTGCAAGGCTATTTAGAACCAAAGTGTGGGAGGCTATTTGAAAATGCTCCCTGATCCCCTAATGGAAGGAGACCCCCAAGAGCTTCATAAATAGTAGTTCACTTACTGCATTCTAACTGACAATATATAATCTCATTAAAGCCCCCCCTCCCCCGAATTCCGAGCTATGACCCTGTTCAGGACTGTTCTAGGCAATCCAATGATAATGGACACTACTGTTATTTTCATATTCCACAATTTTGTACAATGCTCTTGGTAGATTTAGATATTTTTCCAGCTTTTCACTTTCCTTCAGTTTTACTCTGTTTTTTGCTTGAACAGCTACTTCTACAATCTTACAAATTTTCCTTCCTGGTTTATGATAACATGATTTGGTCTTCTAGCCTGAACTGGATCATCAATTTGAATTTAGGCACAGAATTTTACATTTTTTGTTCTCCAGGAAAGTCACTGGTTTCTAATTCCAGTTGTTGGTATAGTTTTCAGTGAATCAGCTTTTTTTTTATCCAGTCATGTCTATTTTTGAACTCCTTTTGAGCCAGCTTGCTATATTTATCTACTACATTTCTACTAACATTATACTGACAGTCTCATCTCTATCTCAGCATACATGGTCTATTCGAAAAGTATCCAGCCATTCATTATTAATGGAAAAATAATCTTCTAAAGGTAATGCAGAAAATATAGGCAGCTAAATCTTAACAGTAGGGGGCTGACCAAGACTACTGAAAATTGGTACTTTTTCCAGTAGTAGTAGTAGTAGTGATATTTTAAAAAATTTTTCTCAGGGAGTAGAACCAAAATAAAAGACAAGGACTGCCATCAGCACTCCCCACCACAAACATGAAATAAACAATATGTGAAGAGAGGCTCGCTTGGTCATTGTAAATGATGCTGCTGCACCATACACAGGTTCACTCAATAGCGTTTCATTCCTAGCCGAGTAACTCCATTAGAGATTGCCTCTTCATGAATGCATAGAAAGGTCCCCTTTGACTGGTTGCCAAGTTACATCAGGGCTGCACAACCACTTCTCATTATATTTAAAATCAGCAGAATTACTCGGTGTTGCTTAGGCAGAAAAAATGTCCACCCAGTTTTACTCTCATTCGCCCCCTGGGAGCTAAGTTTCATAGGCACTCCATGTGGACCCCAAGTGTGCTCGGTCCAACAATTTCAATGTCTCCATGTCATTGCATCTCCCCATGGAGCCAATTTTCTCATACGTAATCTCTGGCTGGCTATGCACCAATGATGCTAAAAGGATGAAGATTTGAATATTTACTGATATAATGAAAAAAATGACTTTTTTGTTTTTAGAGGTTCAGTTCAATATAAGTCAATGGTAAATTTGATTCCTTAGTTTGCGTCCAGCAGCGTATGTCTCTGAAAATCTTTTTCAGTGATCCACCAAAAGACAAGAGAAGTAACATGCATTGGTCACCCCTCTTTCAAATTTTTTGATTTATCACCATCACCATCACCATCACCACCACGGCATGCTGCCAAAAGACTTTGGTCATGTGATGGTTCCTATTCAGTGATTAACCAGACTTGTTTCGATAATAGTTGAAGCTCTTTGAATGATGCCAAAAACAATAAAATTTAGATTGGATGAATTAGAAATTCAATGAAGAATCGAAACTGTCCAATATACAATAGGATGCTGAGAAAGGTGCTGGAGATTCTGAGGAAAGGGATTCATGAGTATTGGAGATTGTGTTGACTGAGACATTAATGAGCACAAATTGTCTCAGCTGGAGTTTGATTTCTGTCGGCCAATACCATTCTGTGTGCTGTTAAGTGCTGCTAAAGTCTACTGGTGCTAGGAAGGATTTTATAAGGCAGTACAAAATTTTAATACCTCACATACACTGCTCAATCACCATCATCCTTTAGCCATCCTGTTTTCATCTGCTATCACCCTTTCAGTATGTCCTACTAAATTTGCTCGCCAGTAAATGATAGACAACCTATTTTTCTTGACAGACATATCATATTGACTAGGAAGTTTAATTCTTGGACAACCTTTTAGTCCTGTTGGCCCCAGAGCTACTTCTTTCTCTCAGAGGCCATGCTGCCTACTACAGGTATACAAAAAAAGAAAAATGAAGTTGGTCATCAGAAAAAAAAATGATTGTGAATATAATATATCATGATTTCAGTAGTCCAAATAACTAATTATACAATGATAATAACTCTTTTCAAAATCACAAGCACAATTTTTTTGTACTTTTCATGACTTCAAAATGCAGTAACTGAAGTGTTTGGTTATGATTTCTGGAGGCTTACTTTGGAAATTGTTGGTTTTGATATTCAATGATTTCTAGAATCTATCAATCACATTTAGGTTGTAATAGTGGTCACCATCATCATCATCATGTGTCTGCCTGTTCACACCTGATGTCTGAGCATTCCAACGTTCCACAGCAGTGCTGTAGTTTGCATTTTCTCACGAGATGTCTGATGGTCATTGCTGAAGGCTGAGTGACAGTAAGTTCCTTGGACCTTCAAGGTCGTCACATGCTGTGGTTTATATTGTACCAACCTTCCCCAACTTTTCTAATACTTATGCCATATTCATTGTAGCTGTTAGGCCATTGCTGATGTCTGGAGGTTGTTAGTCTCATAATTCCAGTTTCCTTCTCAGTATTCTTGCAGGTCTCAGCAGTTTGATGCATGTCGAAGTACAGACTCAAACTTATAGATGTTAATCCAATATAAAACATGTCATGTTTAGTACATACAGCAGCATAAACAACATTTTTTGATTGACAGGAACCTCTAGAAATATCACATACTCTACCAGAATGAATATTTGTCAATCTATATGGTCACATAATTTACAAGGGCAACCACAACTTTGAATTTCATAATGCGCATCCCAATGCTTTTTAAAACTTCGGTTGACAGGAGACAAACATTGAGTGAAAGTTTTGGTTGCTGCAGTCAAATACGATGGGAGGCTTTGGAAGGACGGCAGAAAGTTCTGAATGGTTCTCCTCCATTATTTGATAATTCCTGCACAAACCAGTTGACAACTAGAGGCATTCTATCATTAGATGTTTTATTTGTATTGTTATTGAAAATTGATAGTTTTTGGCTTTGTCAATCTATACTTATGCAAAATAATAACAGTTGTAGTTTTTGATGGTGGTGGTGGTGGTGGTGATGATGATGATCATGATGATGATGATGATGATGATGATTGAGAAATTCAAGAAGTGATAATAATATCATGTTGAATTTTTTTATTATTAGTATTACTAGTATTTCTTTATTAGTGGCTTTTCATTGCAACTACACAGTAAATAGCACAGAGGTTAGTGTGCTTTACTCCTTCTCCATACCTTAAAGTCTCTTCATGGGTCACAGCTTTCTGATGCTCCTCAAGTCTTATATTGAATGAAACAAAAATTCAATGGGATTACAACACCGAGAAAAAATTCCTACTTGGGTAAAAAGAGAAAAGTAACATAAAGATAGATAAATTTAATGTCAAGTAGTGTTTATCTATGTTACAAAAGCCTATTGACTATGTTCATTCCAGATAACTGCATGTAAAAATTCAGCTTACAGAATATTTGATCATTTCCTTGCATTAAAGTTTTAGAAGTTTCCTTTCATGACTACTTGTGGGTACTAAACATTCTACTTTGTTGGGATGAATGTTAACTGGAAACCCGTTTATGTCAGACACCTGCCAAACAACGTGTAACATACACGTCAATTATGTATGGTGGCCTTGAAACCAATGAAATAGCAAAAAAATCCTCATTTTATTGCACAATAAAACAAATGCTGAATGCTATTTTTGCTTTTTACCCATTTAATAGAAGCGAAAAAGTGGTGTGAAACAAACTTTCAGAAAGCATATATATATATATATATATATATATTGTTCATGTGACTTTTGAGTTTTCACCCGTATGAATATTAAATCTATTATTTTGAATTTAATCTTGGACTGCATGCAAACCAACTTATGATACCATTTTTAAGAATACTAGTTAGTCATGAAAAATTCTTTGAGTCGATTTTCTACCAATATATATTTGACCAAAGAATTTGACAAAACAATTTAAACACTAACTTTCGACTAAAATATCCACATCTGACACCATCTCACTAATATCCATATCTTAAATTTCTTCTAACTAATTTAGTTTTTCATATAAGGTCAAGATGAAACAAAAAGCATTCAAGTAGTTAGTACCCCCCCCCCAATGGACTATTCCATCAATATACTTCAGACATTTATTATGCACACATATATATATACATATATATATATATATATATATATATATGAACAATAAGAAGTATGACAGATTCAGGAGTAAGAGTGTATAGAGACTTTGTTTATTAATTGGTTAATCTGTAAATGAATTAATTGGTGTGCTATACATGTTTAATCTTCAGTAGTGTGTGGTATGTGTGTGTGTGAGAGTGTACCTTTCAGTGGTTGAAAGGTTTCTGTGGAAAATAAATTTACCATCAGATGTTTTACTTTGGAGGCAAAAATGGGAATCAAGGAGGATTCCTTTAGGATCATCAATATGTATGAGACTTCGCTCTGTCTGTGGTGTGTGGCAAGATATGATAGTAGCAGCAGTTTTGGAGAGGCCATGAGATGTCAGGGTTGTAGGGTAGTGGTTTAGTATTGTGTGTGTAGGTTGGGGATAGTACAGATGGTGGGGTAGTGAGGTCAAGGAACTTCGTATGTAGTGTCCTCACAAGTCTGCTGGCTATGAGTAGTGCAAATGAGATAACCATACATAGGTTTTTATAGGTAGGGGTCTATGTGACTAAGAAGTTCCCAACATTAGATATACATGAAGGCAGGTAGAGTGTGGGTGTGAGGTTTTTATTAGTTGGAGGATTATGATATAGATCTGTATGATGAGGGTGGTTGAGTTTAGTATTAAATCCATTACGGAAAAGAGTTCTAAGTTTGTTTATCCTCATATCTTCATGTCTTTCTAGAATTTTTGTTATGTCTGTGGGTTGATTTTTTTTCTATTTTTTCAATGATTGTGAATTGAGTGTCTGTGACAGAATCATGTGCAAGGCTGCAGACGAGTAATTCTATGGGGAGTGGACTGGGATGGTTTTGTGATTTGATTCTGTGTCTATAGTTATCAATTCTAATGCAGAATTGTCACACGGACTTGCCTATGTATTGTAATTTGCATCTATTGCACTCTAGGAGATACACAATATTTTTGCTACGACAGTTAGAATGTATATATATATATATATATATATATATAAATATAACAACATGTTTTTATGCCGTATAAAATACACTCCATACAAGACACAGCCCAATTTTTGCGGGCATATTTTCCCCAAAATAAAAATAAACCCCCATTCCCTGATCTTCATAGTCCTCCATACTAACAGGTTAATTTGATGCTGTCATCTATTAAAATCTTCCTTATTCATTAATCCTCACAATGGTTGGCTGTTTGCATAGTGCAGTAATGTTAGTAAACAACTGATAAA
This sequence comes from Thysanoteuthis rhombus, assembly GCA_963457665.1. Classification (NCBI taxonomy): domain Eukaryota; kingdom Metazoa; phylum Mollusca; class Cephalopoda; order Oegopsida; family Thysanoteuthidae; genus Thysanoteuthis; species Thysanoteuthis major. The sequence continues at coordinate 20,501,846 of OY735208.1, forward strand.
GAGTTTGCCTCCCACGACAGAACTTACAAAAAAGCGTATCTTATAAATACAGTATATATCATGATTATCTGTAATTGTTAACTTACCGAATTACTGAACCCAAATGAATTTTCATTTTGAACATGAATACTTCAGTATGTTAATTTTTAATTACCTTTTCATGAATTAACATGTTTTTTTTTATTTCATTCAAGATAATCAAGATTCAAGAAATCTGGTTAGTCTGTGAACAGAAACCGCCACATAACCGATGTCTTTTGGCAGGGGGGCTGATCAATTGGTCCAAATTTTAAAAAAATACGTATGAATGCTGCCAGACATAGACTAAGGGACTAATATAGCATAAACTTATAACATAAATTGAACACCCCACTAAAAACCTGTTTTGGGGTGAATTTGTACGGAACGAAAAAATTTTTTAGACATAATAAGGAGTGAATGTTTAGATTTTTAGTCCTGTAACTCCATTGGTGCATTCTATACATGTGACACATACATACATACATACATAGCCAGTCAGTCAGACCAACTTGAAACTGAAGAAACCTATGTTGATGTTGATATGTCCATATTTGACAGTCTTAGTTGACAGTTTCTAACAATTAATTTCAAGCTGAATTAGGCATGGAGCATTGACGATTGAGAATTAAAAAAAGAGATTAAAAAAAGGATATCCTTTGAAGAATGTCTTTATGTTCTTTTATCTGCATAGGAATTCATTTCCTCATTTCTTTCTCCAGACAAGGAATTATGGAGCGTTCTCTTTCCATGGATCTTTGACTTTTTGTCTAAAATTCTGATTGCTCTCAAACTGGGGGAAATAATCGATATGTGTACCATGCCCAACCAGAAAGTATTCATCCATTTCATATATGTAAGAAAAGAGACTACCTATGGTAATGACTCCTTAGTAATCTTCAAAGCACTTTTGGGACCTCACTCAATTATCCCAATAACCTATCCACTTTTGAAACAGTCTGCATAATCCTCTCTTGGGATTACCATCAGATCCACTTTAATCTTATCCATGGTCTAAACCCTCTTTTGAAAAAGCTAGAAGTTGCAGAGGATCAAATCTAGACAGTAAAGGGACTGAAAGACCTGCTTAATGCAATGTTTTACCAAAAAATCCCTGGAAGGGACATGAAGAATTCACAGAGTCGGTCATTGTGAATGAGACAATTACACAGCACTGTTCATGCATGAGCAGTAGGGTCTTCTCTGATTAATTACAGTTACATCAAAGGTGTGTAACTGGATCTTGAGATATTAAAAATGGTTGGATACTTTTCATGTATATATAAGTACATATATAACTCATAATCACCTTTCACAATACACCCCCATCTCTGTCACATATAATCAATGAAAGATGGAATATACTTACAATTAAAAAAAAAATTCACAGAAATATTCCAAGAACCATGTGTCATTGCCAACCTAAAATATCAAAGGTATAATTAGCAGTTATACCATGATAAATAACGAGGTTTCACATAATACCATCCCTAAAACCATCAAATTCTTCCAACCTTGCAACAATCAAAATAGTCTATGCTGCAACTATCTTAAACATACTAATACCTCCACTAGCTCTACCACTAACAAGACTTCCACCATAATTCCAACTGCAGAACTAAAAATGTCATCTACCTCCCCATAGGTAAATAAGGGTGGCAATTCAGACATAGTAACTAAAGGCACAGATTTAAATCTCCTAATCATCCCAAACTACTCCCAATATAACAACACATCCACACCCTTAGTCACAATTTAGGCACAGACGCTAGATTTACTATCATCAAAAAAATTGAAAAATATACACCTCCTGATACAACAAAAATTCTGAAAGTCCATGACGATATGTGGATTAATAAACTTGAAACTCTCTCTCTTAAAAGACTAAATATTAAACTTAACAACCCTAACCACACTGAGCTCTAACCCAACAATCCTCTCACTCCTAATTACTCTATGCTTACCAACTCACTATCTTTGTACCCCTATCTAATAATATACTTCTGCACCATAACACCCCTACACTATAACGTACATATACTCTTATTCTCCACTATAGTCCTTCCAATACAATTGAGACCCCCACCCACATATATTTAGGTTTATAAAATGATCTTACCAAATCCATACCTTTTTTTATGTATATCAAACATAGGGAATGTCACACATAGTCACCTAGACCCCTACCAATTGATACCTATGCATGGTCCATTTTACTTGTACTACTCAAAGCTATTAGACCTTTCAGAATATATACAATGACCATTTAGATTACAGCATTTCCCAACTGATACTTGATGATACATAACAAGTTCCCTGTCAACCTTATGAGTACTTACGTATGCATATATTAACACAGTATGTATTGACCTTTTTAATTTCACCAACTCAGGAAAGTTGCTCTGAAATATGCTACTTACAAATTTTGAGGCAATTTTTCTCATAATTTGATATAAAGCAATGCATACCTTGAAGTGAATTTTTAAAAGAACATTAGCACAAAGTGAATGCAAGTAGCCAAAGCCAAAAACCAAAATTGGTTTGCCAATTCCTTTTTCATGCCTGCAACCATTACATTGCTCTGCACCTCCAGTTTACAACTTCTAAAAAGACAAAAGCAGTGATTAGCTCTTTTAATGGTCAAATGACATTTCTGTAAACCTTGACATACTGGTAGAATGACATTGTTGTTGTTCCCCTCAGCACTATATCATGACTAGGCACACTGCCTGCCTAATGCAATACCTGTATAGCCAAAATGATGCCGCAGTGTCCGTCATTAGACAGATATTCCTGAATTTGCTGATAGGTCTTTCAGAATGGCTGCGCTCAGTCTAAGAAAATTACAAGAAAGTAAAGAAAAACGTTCCGAATGTTGTTATTGCTTACAATACTGGTATAGGTTGTGAAGAATCAAAATTTACAGGGAACACCTTTGATTCACTTGAAATTCATCATATCAATTATAGAGGGATATATTGGTGGGAACTGCACAAAAGGTTAGACTGGCCCATTATTGGTGATCCATTATCATGAAAACCTGCTAGGCATTCCATCAGTAAAATCACAGAGGATGAGAGGATGAAATGTGCATGTTGTGCAAAACCAAAACAAGTTGGTTATAAAGACACCAGAATTGGTATATGGTGTAAGGAATGCAGAGTTGGGTTGCGTCACAATTAGTGCTTTCAAAAGTATCACAAATTGCAGAAGAAATGAATGAAAAATATGACAAATGACAAACTCATAATTCATACACCTGCTGAAGTCTTTATTGTAACCACAGATATGGTTAACAGAGAGTTAATATGAAAAAATATGTTATTTGATTTGAAGAGGAATTGATGTCACATTATCGTAATTTTTCAGTTAATTCATGAAAAAATTCACTGAGTGATACTATATAACTGGAAGGAAAATGACCAGTAAAAGGGCTAAAATACTCGACATTATTATAGCTCTGTAGCTGGTAGAAACAGATTGAAAACATGAACAAGTTTTGCACTAGTTATTTACACTATATATACATATAATATTGAGATATTGAAGAAAGTGAGATGGTGTAAGATATGAATAATTCAGTCAAAGGTTAGTGATTCTCTGGTTAACATACGTAAGTAAGCCCCTTGTTTCAAAAAATAAATGATGTGTAGTGAGAAGAAACATTCATATATAATACATTAGGATAGTAGCCTATATAAGATAACAGACTACATGTATTGTGACACGGCGCTAAAAATGATTAAAACAGAATTAGATATTAAAATCATAGCTTTAAGAGAGGTGGTGTTTAATGAACACTGCTGGGGAGCCATGTTTTTACCTGATTCTCTATAAAACATAAGACCTTTCAAAAAGCTTACAAAAACTGCAATAAAAGATACTTGGAAATAATTGACTAGAATGGCATTACTTTTGAAAAATCCTTTTACATCCTTGGTGTTCAAAGCTGTAAAGCTTTCAAGAGTATGCATATTTTCATATATATATGTTTGTATTGAGGATGTGAAGTGATCTGACAGAATGTTGATGAAAGTGACAATTGGAATAGTTTGTTCTATTTACACTATTTCACCTGGTGAAAATGGATATCAATTCAGATGAGTTTCAAATGAAAAAAATAAATAGCACATTTATAATTATTCTGTCGGATAAGATATTCATTTCTTTATCATATAGTTTGCTCAGTATATAACACCCTAACAGGGCAAAGATCGACTAATGGTTTTCCATATGTGTTGATTATTCAAGCTGTTGTCTTCATCTTTGTTGAAAAGAAAAAAATAATGACTAACCAGAACTATTCATCAATATTTCATGATTCAGGCTTGATTTTAAGTCTTTTAAAAGAAGGTAAATGTTTCATTATCATTCTCACACACAAAAATCAATTCTTAGTCCACTTGAACAAGAGTTATTCAATTGTGTTGTTCAAGTTGAATAAATACCATAATTGAATTGAAGCCATTCATTTGAAAAATTTCTACATGAATAACTAAAAAGTACTAAGAGAGAGCTTACTTTTGCCAATACCACTCATTAACTAAAAACTGAATAAAAATCAGTTCATATACAGCTATGATGACAGGGATGTAGCTATGTATGTTTCGTTTTTCCATATTTTGGACTAGTCTCTTAATATATGAAGAATATCTCTCGAACTAGAACAAATTCCTGGATTCACCTAAAAGTTTTTATTTATAATTCTTCCTTAGCCCATGGCCCAACCTTCCACAAAATGCCATTAAAATTCATTGAAAATTTTTTGAGACATTGTATAGATAAAAAAAGTCTGTATTCATCTACTGATGTCACACTAGATGAATACAGATTTTTTACCTTTTATTGAACTGAAGAAAAAACAATTTTTTTCCAACAGAGCTGTTTTCTGATTCACAGTATTTGAAACTTCTGAGGATTCAATCATAAATTAGCCTCTTCCAATTCTGCAGTGCACACACAGTCTATCTTGAAAATCAGCATTTGAAATCCTGATTGAAATCATGGCTGCTGCTGCTGATATAAAGGCGAAACATTACTCCAACTTCAAAGTATATATATATATGTATATATATATATATATATATATATATGTCAACAGCCATTGTAAGTCCACTGCTTGACGAAGGCCTTTCCCATCTCCTTCCATGATGAGCGCAACTGCGCTGATCTTTGCCATGTCTTACCATCAAACTTTTCTATCTATTCCCTCCATCTTGTGTCTACTTCTTTCGCAACTGTATTTATTGTCCCATTGGTACCAATTGATTAACATTTTACTCCATCTATTGTCATTCATCCTTGCTAAATGTTGAGTCAATCTAATTTTTTTTTTGCTTGACTATATGTTTAATAATCTTCCACTATTCTTCTCTCTGATCTATGTTGATCTCTTTCTATTTCTATGAGTTATCCTAGCATATCTCTTTCTATGGTTTTCTACATGATTCTAAGTTAGTTCTTAGTTTGTTTTTTGAAACAGTAGATACATGATTCCAGTTATGACTTGGGATGCGAAACTTGACAATCAACAAACTTTGCTTTAAAAACATCAATACTTAGACATCTGTACTGTCTTGGGTTTTCTGCCAAATTCTGATGCAGAATCATAATTCCAGAAACCCATCAAAAATTGTCTCATACTGATATTTCTAACAGGTTACTAACATTCCTGATCCGGGGCTCATATTTCAATGGGAAGTCATGGGTTTGTTCATTTTCTTTCCAACGTCATTGATTAATGCTTTTCTTTTCCTTTTCTTGCTTTTTCACTGATTGATATTTTGTTTGTTTTTTCTTAAAGTCTTTAAACTATTTTTCTTTTTACTTTATCAATTTTACTTCCCTTCTGGCATTTCTTTTCATGTATTCTCACCTACATCTGTAACCTTGAATCCTAATCTCTTACAACTTATTCACAAAGTATTGATTGAGCAAACTAACTAAAAGAATCAACCAAAGAATATATATATATATAAGTATATATAAATAGGTGTGAGCAAAAGTTCCCGGCATAAAACTGGTTTTACCTACTACCTATCCTCCTTCACACCCTCTTTTCCCACCTCCCTGGTCAGAAATGATAACAGGTTCACATTCAGAAAGGCTTGGAATCAAGCAGATTCTACACTGATTCTAGGTAAGAAAGTGTCAGTAGGATACTCAGTAGCTTCCCTTAGACCCACGTCTGAACAAAAATTTGGTAAAGTTTTTAAAAAAACCTATTTTGGTGGATACATGAACACAGTCTATAATCTTGGCTTTGAAAAGATGTGCACCTTGCCAAATTTCAGCTTCCTAATCGCAAAACTGTAGCCTATTACTTAGAACTGGCATACAGTTATACATATATTGGCTTAGACATAGATTATATTATACATAGATTAATTCAAAGTTGTAAAAACAGGCACTTATCAATGGATAGCATCATCATCATCATCATCTGTAAGTTAATAGCCGTAACTACAACTCCTACAGAACTCTTAGTCTATTGGAAGTAACATAGACAAAGAGAGACATTTTAATACAACACGAATAGCAGGTGATAGGAAGAGAATTTAGTATGAAAAATTTGGAGAGAGAGAGGGAGGAGAAGGCGGGAATGCTGACTGCATCATTGATGGTCATTGTTGGCTTCTATGAAATGGAAAGAAAAAAAGAAAGAAAGGATGGGAAGGTGGTACAGATATTACACTGTGATCAGAGTCAAAGGGCCAGAAAAATGTGTGCTACCAGAGCAAAATGTGACACAAGGTCGAGGCTTTACGTGGGGAAAATAGGAGACACCTTGGAAAAAATAGCTCCAGCCAACACGGGTTTGGTTTGCTAAGCAACCAAAGCAACTGCCACCATAAAAGCATCAGGCACGAACCTGACCTGTTTTGTTTAGTGCAATGGAACAGTGCTACTCTGGGGTGCCGTATTCCCCACAGTTGGACCGAGTAATAGAAAGGGTACCCAAAGGTTCCCAATGCACGTAGCAACCTGAACCCCCGCAGCTAGGCCGAGTAATAATAGGAGAGCCAAAGGACGAGTCCAAAGGCTCCCCAATGCGCGTAGCCTCAGTAAAACCTCATTGGCTAATACATTGCACCAGCAAACTCGGTCTTTGACACACTCCCTCTCTGGCCCATTCGGCAGGCAAGTGTTAGTACCGACTCCTCAGGCTCTGCCGTAGAACAGATACTACACTTTGATCCTACCAAAAAGGCCACAAAAAGGGGATGGTGTACTTATTTAGTGTCCTACCAAAGCAAAATGTGACACAAGGTCGAGGCTTCACGTGGGGAAAATAGGAACCATCCATCCAAGATTAGCTTCAATCGCCGCCGCTTTGTTTTGCTAAGCAACAAAAGCAACCTCCGCCACGAAAGCGTCAGGACTAGCCTGACCTGTTCCGTTAAGTGCAATGGAACAGTGCTACCCCAGGGTGCCATATTTCCCGCAGCTGGGCAGAGTAATAGAAAAGAACCTGAAGGTTCCCAATGCGCGCATCCTCAGTACACCTCATTGGTTAACGCATTGCACCGGTGCACTGGGTCTTTGGCACACATTCTCTCTGGCCCACTCGACAGGCAAGTGTCAGTACCAGCTCCTTGGGCTCTGACAGAGAACAGATACTACACTTTGACCATGCTGTAAAGGCCAGAAAAAGGTGTGGGGTTAGGCATATCCTTACTTGCGAGATGTGACAAAAGGTCATCTTTTAATGATTTTGACATTGTTGCTAGCACAGTAATGAAAATAAATATTGCCAAACTTTCAGAGTTTACTTGAGAGTCATGTCTGGAATTTAAGTTTTCAGTATTTTTTTTGTGAACAATTTCTGTGAGAAAATATTATTTTTATATAATGACAAGTATATATATTTTATTTAGATTTTTTTTGTGAGATTTATCTTGCTACTAAGGATGTCATTAAAACAGTTAATAAAACAATAGAATCATTTAGACAATATGAAAAAAAAAAGAATTTCGAAAAAAGGAATAGATACTCATCCATGATTTTGAGGTACTCATTTCTCCGGAAAATTTTATCGGTAATTACATATAAAAAAACATTTACTATCTGTATTACCATAGCTGAATGCTTTAAGATGATCTACTCATATCTTGTAGATTATAGAATTGAATCCAACATGGAGCAAAACACTTTTTTCCCTTTTCTTGCTTTCAACACTAATGGCGCATTAACTATTAGGTTGAGTAGGCTTTTTCTTTCTTTCTTTTGTGAATCTCTTACTCTTGAGTTTTTACTTTATTTTCATTTGTAACAATGACGAATGACAATGACCGAAAGAAAAACGAGTTAAATCTTGGCACAGAGATGTACATAAAAACTGATGATAAATTCACTCCCACTCCTAAAGCCCAACACAGGTTGACTTGTTCTGCTAAAGTTAACAAATCCCATTTACAGGAACTATAAATGAAAAAGTCGAAATGATACACGGGAATTTCACCCTAGCGCAGCAAAGCTTGTTAGTTTTTCCCTTGCAGAACGTTCTACTACTTTATCTAATTTATTTATACTTTTGAAAATAGCAAGAGAAAAGGTGAGCAAGAAAAGAAAGAAGACAGGAAATAAAACATCAGAATGTTTTGATTTTTTATTTGGTAATAGGATATTTCATTTTGGCCAACACGTGGGACATGCCCAAGCTCAAGATTCATTAATCATCATCATCATCAGCCTTTTAGTGTCCGTCGTTGAACATAGACCCCCTCCAAGATTTGCTAGACCTCTCTATCATGGGCATTGCGTAGCCAGTCCTTTCTGAATTTATCTAGCTCATCATACCATCTTACTTCTTGTTGACTGTAATTTCGTACATGATCTCTGGGGATTCATCTTGTGAGTCATGATGTTCTGCGATTGTCTGGCATTCTTGCAACATGTCCAGGCCATCGCTTTTTGAGCTTTCTAAAAGTCTCTATGATATCTCAAACCCCTGACTTTTTTCTGATATACTGTGCTGTCTTATGATCTCTCCATAATTTTTCCATATTCATATTGCTGGGTTGTCAGTTTGAGGGTCAATCTTTTGGTTAGGTTCCATGTTTCAGCTCCATAGGTGACTATCGTGGGATACATTGGTTGTATACCCTTTTTTAGAAATAGGGGGATTTTTTTTGTTCTTGAAAGTTGACAATGTCATCAGCAAATCATGGTGTTATTATTTGGTCTAAGGGCCTTTCCTTTTCTTGTTTGTTTGATGGCTTGATTTATTTCCTGTGGAGTAACTTCTGGGAAATCCTCGATTTGATCACTTTCAGCTCTATCTTCTCTATTGTCATTGTTGGTAGCTTGAGCTTCCTCCTTTTTTTCATGAGATTTTTTATTTCTTCTGATAGTTTGCTTTTTGGTTTATGAGCTCTTTGGTTCAAACATACCGGCGATTTCAATTAGAGAGATTGTTATATTGTTGCTGAGCTCATTAAAGTTCTATTCTGCTTTAGTGAGGAGTTCATATAAATTTCAGTTCTAGCTTGGATGACTGGGTGACTTCTTTTTGAATGATAAATGGTTGGTATTAATTTGAATTTTGCTTTTTATCATTCTTTGGTCACTTTCCACATTGACTTGATTTAGGACCTACATATCTTTATCTGCGTTGTTCCTGTCTACTTGGCTTTTTCGTTCTTGGTTTCATGATTAATTGTATAAAAGATGTTTGCTGTCAAATTGAATAGTTACTCTCCAGGTCTTCTTATTTCGCTAATACCAATAATGTCTCATTTGATGTTCAGTTAGGTGAGTGTTTGCGGAGAGTGTCTTCAGGTTGAAGGTTCCTATGTGTAGTTTTGTTTTCTTGGTGAAGTTCTTGTGGT
>OY735208.1:20514193-20579193 GCA_963457665.1 Thysanoteuthis rhombus
AGTAATATCAACTCATCTTTCATTATTTCCATAATTGAAAGAAAGTTGAAATGGGTTGGAGTAGATTTTCCATTTTCTTATTACTTGATTTAAAAAAAAAAAGTCATCATTCATTTCCAGCCAATAAAACTAATAATTTAACAGTGACTACCACTAATTCTGAAAGAGGCTACAGACATCAGCCTCACAGAGAAATTAACGAATCAGGCCAGTGTGGATTTCCTCATTTAAAGCAAGGATTTGGGAGTAACACTGTGTATAAAGTATTGAATTGCCTGTTAGAAACTGCTAACCAAAACTGTCAACAATTCTGCTAACATAAGTTTCATGTATTCCTAAGAGGGTCTGGTTGGCTGACTGGCTATCTATGTATGATTGCACAGACAGTTAAAAAAATTTTAACATTATCTCCTTAGTATGTCTAGAAAAAAGGATTTTGTTTTCCAAAATTCCCCACTTCAGTTTACAATCTAAATTCATGGTAAATCGGTCATTCAGTTTGTGTATTGGTGCATTCATGCTTGTTTTGAGAAAATTTAGATTTTTTAATGATCCTACAAAAAGTTAGAGTGGTAGCATAATCTTTGATCACCCCTCTTTCCAATTCTTTAATTGACCACCCCCAACACAGTATAATATCAAAAGACATTGGTCTATTGAGTGATTCACCAGACCTGTTCATAGATTGGTTCAATCAGTAAATATTATTATACATATAACCCTAATCTGTAAGTAACTGATATTTTCCTAACCACTTAAAGAACATTTTTTCTTGATTTTTATCAAACTCCAGTCCAAGTGGGAGTTAACTTTGTTTTCCCCCTGTAAGAAGAGGAACAACAATCCTCATCTAATTTAGGTGAGTGAACTATTCACTATTTGTTTGTCCCTTCACCAAACTGATACATAACTTGACAATTCCCTACCTTGATTCGAAATCACTACTAAATGATCCCGGCTCCTTCACTGACCGAGCCAAATTGGCAGTGTTACATATACATGAAAATTTATGTTACAATACACTAAGGATGTTTAAATTCCAATAAATACATTTATACAAAAATATATATTTTCATCTTTAAAAAAATTACAAATATAATTAAAAAGTTGCACTAATATTCAAAATAGAAGTAGGAGTGGAGCTGACCCCGAGGCAGCAAGGCTTGTTAGCCAAAATACAAAGTACCAAAACTTGCTTAAGCAAAATTTTTCAGTAAGATTTGCAAATTTCATCAAATTTTACTTCCAAGCATTGATATTACAATAATTATTTTTGTTAATTCATCTCTTTGTATCAAGACTAACACTCATTCAAAATGGCTAGATACTCTCCAAACAAACCTCATATCTATTTATCTGATCAGATAAGAAAGGTGAAGACAGTATTAGTCTCCTCACAGGAAATTACTGTGTCAATGAATTGGCCCTTACAGACAAGTGTATATTTTTAGGCTAAACACACACATGTACTTTTCCCTTCCAGGACCAGCACTGATTAACCAAATTAGGCTATGTTATATCTTCTTAATCTGTCAAAGCCAATAGCCTGTATTGATTATCCAAGAGTAGTGATACATATTGATTGATTGCTCAGTGACAGTATCATTTGTTGATCTCCTAAAACAAGCAATGACATTTCAATGATCAGCGTCAGATGACATTCATTGAGAAATGATAATAATAATTTCATCAGATTGATCACTGAAACCAATGCCAACTCAAACCCATTAACAAATGATCACCTAAAACCTCAGATTTGTCCTTCTCATAACACATTTTATATGCATATACAGAAGAGCTGTGACATAGCTAGATATTTGGGGGCCTGGGTCTTGACTCTTTGAGGGGCCACCCCCAACATTTAATGAGATTTGATGAAGAAGGATAATTTACTATAAATAGACATCCATTACAACCCTAACAGCTGTATTATTAGAAACTGTCAGCTAAAACTGTCAACATTGGTTTCTTCCAGTTTTTCAGTTTGTTTGGATGGCTGACTGGTTATGTATTGATGCATCATGCATACAAGCCACACCAAAAGAGTTAGAAGGCAGGAAACTTGAACATTTAATCCTTATTACATCTACAAACAATTTTTTTTCTCCTTTCTTGGATGTTGCCCCTCTGAATAGTTTTTGCATGTGTGTGTGTGTGTGGGGGGGTCAATTTGCAATGTATGCTTATGCCAAATTGGTCCCTTAGTTTGTGTCCAGCAGCATTTTATTTTAAGGATCACTACCAAGCAGAATTGTGAAAAGTATAAATAAAGTATAAATAAAAAAAAGTATAAATAAAATCTGGAGAATAATTGGAACAGGCACTAAATCTGAAAGTTGATAAAAACATGAACAAACTCTGAAGGTTGATTAAACATACGCGAAAACTGAAGATCGATAAAAACATACACAAAATTTGAACATTAATTGAAACATACAGGCAATCTGAAGGTTGATAAAAACATTCACAAATTCTGAAGATTAATTGAAACATGCACAAAATCTGAAGGTTAATAAAAACAAACACAAAATGTGATTGTTGATAAAAACATATACAAAATTTGAAGGGGAATACAAAACACAAAATTTGAAGATTGATGGAAACATGCACAAACTCTGAAAGTTGATAAAAAAGATACACAAAATTTGAAGATTGATTGAGTCATGCACAAAATCTGAAGGTTAATAAGAACATACTCAGAATTTGATGATTAATAAAAACATGCACAAAATCTGAAGATTAATGGAAACGTGCACAAAATCTGAAAGTTAATAAAAACAGAGACAAAATTTTAATATTAATTATAAGATGCAAAAGACCTAGAGGTTAATAAAAATATACGCAAAATCTGAAAGTTGATAAATACATACACAAAATTTGAAGATTAATTGAAACATACACAAAATCTGAAGATTAATATAATCATACACAAAATTTGAAGATTCATACAAACATGGAAAATTCGAAGATAAATAAACACAAAATTCAGAAGTTAATTGTAACATACACAAAATCTGAAGGTTAATAAAAACATATACAAAATCTGAAGGTTGATGAAAACATACACAAAATTTGAAGACCAATTGAAAATTTGAAGATTAATAAAAACATATGCAAAATTTGAAGATTTTTTGAAACATGCACAAAATCTGATGGTTAAGATGATCATACACAAAATTTGATTATTAATGAAAACAAACACAAAATTTGGAGATTAATGAAAACAAACACATAATTTGAAAAGTAATAAAAACGTACCCAAATTTGAAGAGTACTTGAAAAATGTACAAAATTTGAAGAGTACTTGAAAAATGTACAAAATTTGAAGGTTGATAGAAACATACACAAAATCTGAAGGTTAATAAAAACATACAAAATTTGAAGATTCATTGAAATATACACAAAATTTGAATGTTAATAGAGACATACTGAAAATCTGCAGCTTGATAAAAACATACACATAATCTGAAGGTTAATAAAAACATATACAAAATTTGAAAATTAATTGAAACATACACAAAATCTGGTAGTTCATAAAAACATGCATAAAATTTGGAGAATAATCAAAAGAAACACAAAATTTGAAGATTTACAGAAACAATCAGAAACTTTGAAGATCAATAAAAACATACAAAATTTGAAGATCACTTAAAACATACACAAAATTTGGAGATTAATAAAAACGTACACAAAATTTGAAGATTAATTGAAAAATACACAAAATCTGAAATTCAATTAAAACATACTCAAAATTTGAAGATTTGTAAAAACATACACATAATTTGATTATTAATAAAAATGATCACAAAATTTGGAGATTGATAAAAACAAACACAAAATTTGGAAATTAATAGAAACATACTCAAAATTTGAAGATTAGTTGAATTATACACAAAATCTGAAGGTTAATGAAAACAAAAAATCTGGAGGTTAGTATAAACATATACAAAATCAGAAGGTTAATAAAAACATGCACAAATTCTGAAGATTAATAAAAACTGGCACAAGATTTTTAGATTAATAAAAACAAAATCTGAAGGTTAATTAGAACATACACAAAATTTGAAGGTTAATAAAAACATACACAAAATTTGAAGAATAATTGAAACATGCACAAAATCTGAAATTGATTACAACATACACAAAATCTGAAGAATAATAAATGTATACACAATCGTAATGAATTACTTTAGCTCCATGTGCAAGCATGAAACGTATGAAACTAGGAAATATTGTTCACCACTTATTGGGAAAGATAGGATCTAATTTTTAAAAAATTCTTGCTAGTAATCACAGTTCTTTTCATATGTATTTATTTTTGTTAATGAGACTTTCTGGGTACTGAGTCTTTTCGTTGAGCATTTATCAAGATTTTAGAACGGATTTCACAGCTAGAGATCATAGGTTATATTTTTTTAAGATTCAAAATATGCCGGGTAAAAATCATTTCATTATCTTTTGACTCTGAAATACAAAATGGAAAAGTCTAATCCTTCACATCAAAGGTCTAATAGCAGGAAATCTTCTATTTCTTGTTCCATTCAAATCTTCTTGCCCAATTGTATTTGTAAAAATTTAAAAAAAATTAAGATTCATTTGAATTGCAAATTTGTTCTTTGTAGGGAAAATAAATCAAATCAGAATAGCAACTTTGTTCCTTGCAATCTACTTTGATCATACTTCTTGCAAAATATTTGATTTTTTTTGGAATATGTGACAAATGACAGAAACAGATGAATGAACGGAACAAGACACCAATGAGTTGAGTAAGATAATACAATTCAAAAATTTTTAAAAGTGTAGGAAGAAAGAAGAAGATATTGTCACAAGAAGAGTCTATTAGTCCTCCAACTTGCCCCCTTAGTGGGGAGAGTTCTGTTAATTGGTATAGAGAATAATTTTGTAGCACTTTAAAAGAAAGAATTTTACCATAAAAGCATTGCTTAGAGTTCTTGAAGTGTTTTTGTTTCTTTGAACAACCTGCATGTTGAAATTTTTGTCGATCCAGCTGGGGAGATCTTGCTTATGGCATAAGCAGATATTTTCTTTTTGTTGAGTTTTTGAAAGTACAGAATTATTGCCAGGAATGGTCTGGTGCATTACACAACCTTTAAAAAAGTTGTTTACAAATTGAAGTGCTTGTAGAGAAAGAGGAAGAGGAGATGCGGCAAAACTGCAGCTACCCTTTAGGGCAATTTTCTGACATTCTCATTACCACTGGCAAAAAAGAAATTACGCCGAATATATTTTCCATGATATCTGGTTACATTTATTTCATATATCAAAGTATATGCGGATAAAAAATTTCAACAGTATCAATAGTATTAGGCTTTAGTGCAGGTGAAGCAAATAGAAAAGCGGATTTTGTTACTCACCCCTAAGTCCATATATAAAATAAAAGGGAAAAGATTTGAATAGGATAATTGCATTAGATGAGTGTAATATTTTAACAGTTCTATATGAACTGTTATGTAAACTGACTCCACTCTTCTACAGCCTCACTCATAAAAGGCTAATCCAGTGATTGATATAATGATTTTGTATCAGAATCAAAAAACAATATTTGTTCAGTGTATCACATTATGCATAAATGTAATATTTTCATAATTTCAAGTACTTGTATAAAAAGTAACAGATATGTAAAATGGCTTATAGAATTGATAAAGAGAATGAATGAATGATATCTTTCAATACACTATGTTTGACATGTCATTCCAGTGGGTATAAGATGAGTTGAGCTGCAGTTTCACAAATTCTCTTTCACCCATGCCATTTTTTCTTGGCTCTGCTTGTGCTCTTAGAAGTTGTCTTTTAAGATTACACACTGTTTGATATAATCAAGAGCAATAACTTTATCCAAGTTGATGCATAACAGCAGTTTGATGTAGCTAATATGGCAAAACACATAATAAAAAAATCAATTTCATTTTCACAATTAAGAGCATGATTATCTATGAGATTGGAAATTTGTTAATGTGATCCTGTTGTTCTGGAAGATTTAGTAATTTTGGCCCAGCATGAGTCTGTATGGTGCAAGATATCTGGAAAAAAGTTTCTTGCTCTACTTTTTACTTATTATACATGAAAGGTGTCAGAATTGACTGGCTTTTTGAATAGTTAAAAATCAGGGGAAGGTGAATAAAAGAGGTGAAGATCTTGTAAACTTAGCAACTGCAAACAACTTCAAGATCATGTATACATTTTTCAAAAAGAAACCAAATAGAAAATGGACTCGGAAGAGCCCCAACCATGAAACCAAAAACAAAATAGACTATATCCTAATGGACAGAAGCGACACCATCAAAGACATTCCAATTCCAAACCAAGTAAACATAGGAAGCGACCCTAGAATGGTAAGATGTGAGATGCAGGTGAACACCAATAAAGAAAGTAAAAGATTGTTCCACACCAAACAGCAACCACTGAATGTACCGAAGGAACTCACTCAATCCTTCAAACTAGAATTGAAGAACAGATTTAAAATATTTACTGATGAAAACGACACCAATATCAACAAACTCCACTGCAAAATAACCTCTCTAATAGAAGTTGCCGCTATGTTCAAACTCAGAAGCATACAGACCCTTAGTAAAATCTCTAACGAAACCAAGAAACTCATTGAAAAATGCAGAAACCTTAAAACACCACCAACAACAACAACAAGGGAAAAAATAGAGGAGACTGAACTAAACAATCAAAAAGAAACTAAGAGAAGACAAAAGAAGGTATACCACAGCAATCATCGAAACCACTCTTGAAAAACTTTGGGGCTTTAAAGCTATAACCAATGTAGGACAGAACCAGATAACAAGGATATTCGAAGGAAATGGAGACATAACAACAGACAGAGATAGAATTGTCAAATGCACCCAAGAATTCTACCAATAACTCTACTCTCCAAGACATGAGCAGCAAAACAATGACCAAGATACGCAAGAGGCTGACAATCAGTTCAAGGACTTCCCAGAAGTTACACCTTGGGAAGTTAAACAAGCCATCAAACAAACAAAAAAAAGAAAAGCCCCTAGACCAGATAATATCACCATCAATCTACTCAAAAAATCTGGTAATAGCGTCAACAAAAAATTAGCTTTTCTATTCAACTTATGTCTAAAACAGAGAATGGAACACAGCAATCATAATGCTTCTTCACAAAAAAGGAAACAACAAAGACCTCAACGACTACAGGCTTATAAGTCTACTAAACTCCATCTATAAACTTTTCACAAAAATTATTGCCAACCGGATCACTAAAACTGTAGATGAAAACCAACCACGCGAGCAGGCTGGATTTAGAAGAAACTGCTCGACCATGGACCATCTCCATTCAATAAATCAGCTGAAAGAGAAAGCAGCAGAATATAAAATGCCACTTGCTGTAACATTTGTAGATTTCAAGAAGGCATTTGACGCTGTAGAAATCCCATGGTCATGAAGGCTATCACTCTACAAGGTATTGACCCTGTATACGTCAAAGTAGTACAACATATATACAATCACAACAACTCTTTTCTCAGGCTACATAAGGACTCTGAACCCTTCCAACTCCGAAAAGGAATAAGACAAGGTGATACCAGCTCACCCAAACTCTTCACAGCCTGCCTTGAGATAATCTTCCGAAACCTGGACTGGGAGAACAGAGGAATCAAAATAAACAGTGAATATCTGAGCAACCTCAGATTGGCAGACGACATGGTCCTTTTTGTAGAGAACCTACATAACCTCCAACTAATGCTAGATGAACTAAATGAGGAAACTTAGAGAGTTGGCCTACACATGAACTTTAGTAAAACAAAAATCATGTGCAACAATCACATTGAGAATAAGGACACAACTGTTAAAATAGAAGATGCAAAATTGGGGAAAGTAGACCACTACATCTACCTAGGACAACGAATCTCCATGAAACCCACGAAACAGGAAGAGATCAAATGAAGAATCAACCTAGGATGGCAAGCTTTTGGCAGAGCAAGTCAAAGACAAGTCGATCCCAATCATCTTAAAAAGGAGAGTATTCAACCAATGCATCCTCCCAATAGTCACTAATGGAGCTGAAACAGGGAACCTAACCAAGAGATAAACCAGCAAACTGAGAAGCATGCAACCCACACATGAGAGAATCATGCTCAACCTCACATTGAGAGATCACAAGACAGTACAGTATATAAGGAAGAAAACGGGAGTCAGAGACATCGTAGAATCTATTAGAAAACTCAAATGGCAATGAGCAGGTCATGTTGCAAGAATAACAGACAATCGATGGACGTCACAACTCACAACATGGATCCCCAGAGATCATATGTGAAACCGAAGCTGACAAAATACAAGATGGAGAGATGAACTAATACTGGCTCTGCGACGCCCACGATAAAGAAGTGTGGTGAATCATGGGGAAGGTCTATGTCCAACAATGGACATTAAAAGACTGATGATGATGATGATGATGATCCCCATTTAGAGAATATATCACATGTTTCTGATTATGAAAAGAGTAGTTATCCTTAGAATAGGAAGTTCAAGTCCCGTGTTTTCCCTCTCTCCATGATAACTTTCATTGTAAATAATCAAAAAACTGTATCTACTTAATAGGTAATACAATATAGCATGTTTTGATATAGCACTGTTTGCAATATAAGACAGATGATTGATGGACCCCAGCATTTTTACCTCTTACATATTATGACCGTCTCATTAAAAAAACACTTTAATAAAAACAGAACTTTATCAAAAGACTTATTTCATATGACTAAAATATTAAATTTCTTCAACTTTCAATGAAACAACAAATAATTTCATGGTGTTTTTTACATTTCTTTGGTTTTGTGATGAAAACAATACTTTCATTCACCAGTGAACTTGTGATTGACTTTTGATTATTTTAGGTTCAGTTGTTATCTTCCTTGGACCCCAAACACCCATGTTGTGATAAAATAAAAATATTAAAAAGAACAATTAATTTTTTTGGTGAAACTTACCTGGAGAACTGTTTAGCGAAGATAAGAATCTTTCACCCTCTCTTTTTCAGCTTTGTATCACCTCTTGCAAACTTAACTTGATAACCACTACAGCAGGTTTCCAACTCGAGTGTATGTATGTCTCTGTCAATTGAAATTTGTGCGTTCATGTGCATGTATGTGATGGGGAGAAATGATCTGTTTGCCAATGCATTTGTTGATGAATAATCATGTGGGTCAGTAAAATTAATCAGGCATGTCTGTACAGGTGTGTGTGTGTTTATGCTTGGTTGAATGTATGCACATGTATGTGCATGTGTGTGTGTGTGTGTGTGTGTGTGTGTGTGTGTGTACATTGAGTAGGTGTGTGTTTGATGTATGTTCAACAAATGTGAGTAATATGTATGTGGGCATGGTGTGTTTGCATCCCAAGGTTTTGGGCTATTTTATTGCAAGTCATCCTATTTTACTCAGGTTCGTGGTTATTTTACATGTTTACTAAAGATCTAAGACCTAAAGTCTGACTCTGACATCCATATCTTTTGAGATGTTGAATAATAAAGAATAATGATAAATGTAAAAACATCACGCTAAAAAATATTCAGGTATTCATTCAACAGAAGAAGCAGGATTTCTGTTTGTAAAGTAAGAGTGAAGATTATTTATGTGTAATACTAAAAAAAAAGTATTATTAGGTTGTTACATATGAAGTATCGATTTTTGATTAGTTTCATAAAGAATGATATGAACAACAAAAATGGTCAAAAATGCAATTATATTAGTAAATCTTTTACTTTTAGCATTATTCTCTATGATATAAAAAAAATGACTTTTCATGTGTGACAACCAAATAATAACAAAAAACAAAATGAAAGCTCTGTACCAAGTCTACTTTTGCCCAATAGTTCGCTTATTAGGCAAGATGAAATAAACTCTCTCTCTTCAATCTGCAAATTACAGTTTCAAGAACAATAATGTTATTCAAGGAAAAGATGACTTCTCAAGATGAGATAAGTTGCTGGTCTGTCCAATTTACTAAAGTAGTTGATATGAAAATATAGTGCAGAAAAATGGAAATGAAAGAATGAAATGATGTGGAAACTATTCACTATTTGTGAAGGAAGACAAATGAAATTGGAAAAGAACTTTCTGACATTTTTCATCATGTGTGTCAATATCATTCATCATGACAAGAGTTACATTCTTTCAAAGATTATAAAAAATAAAAAACTGGTATACCTTGATTAATACAGTTAATTTATACAAAAATTTTGCTTACGGTTCAAAAATGGATTCATTATAATTTAATGTGTTTTCTTTCCAGCTTGTTACATTAATTTTAATAGCAATATCCTAACCATACTAAAAATCTGCATTAATCAAAGTTACTGTGTTGAGGACAACTGTACCAATATGATAAATGTGTGTTTGGTTTGTACAATTCATATATATAGAACCCAAATAATATATAATAAAAAAAAAAAGGAGTCAAAATACTTTGGAGTTATAGTTTGGCACAATGAACGGAATAAAGGTCTAGTTGAGCAGTATATATACATCATAAATAGACTTCCTCACCATAAAAGAGGAAGAATTTTGTGTTTTTGAAAAAGGATTTCTCCAATGCCGATCATTTTTACCAAAGTACTTAGAAGGTGTCTGTGAGAATTTCCTAGATCCGACCAAAAATGTAAAGAAATTCTTCCTTACCCCATCATCCACCCTTCCACAAAGTTTCATTGAAATTCATTGAGAACTTATGGAGATTTTGTGCTGTGTACATATAAGTTCAATGCAGGGAATGTGACAATGGAAAATTCCTGTATTCACCCTAAAATGTAAACACTTCTTCTTTAGACCATAACCAACCTTTCATAGAATCTCACTGGAACTCATGAGCACTTTTGAGGTATTGTGCAGTGTATATATAAGTACAATTTAGGGAAGATACTGTAAAAATTACTGGATCCAACCCAAAATATAAACACCTTTTCCTTAGTCCATTGCCTACCCTTCCACAAAATTGCTCTGAAATTTATTGAGAACTTTTTGATATTATTTTTTTTTGTACATACAGGTGCATCTAAGAGAAAATTGTATGTATTGTAGACTCATTACAAGTAAAGTAAAATGTTTGAAGTATTTTCTAAGGACACTCATTGACACTCTCCACAAGGAGGGTTAACAAGAGAAGCTTATTGCTGAAAGGGCTGACTGTTTGGAGAGTTCAGAATCAAAGCATATTCATAGAAAGTTGACTTGAAGGGAAAAGTGTGGTAGAAAAAAAATGCACAAGCAAGAGGGATGGTGGCAGCTTTGAGAGGATTGTCAACCAAAGCCGATTCAAGAACTTGAGGAAGCTTCAAAAGGAGTTAGTTCATCAAGAGCCACCACGCACAGGCGTGTCTAGGAAATATACTACAAGTGTCCCATTCCTGGTGTTCAGCCATCTCTGAATCAGAGAAAATGTCAAAAATGTCTTTCCTGGACTGTTGGTCAGTGGTCCAAAGTCCTCTTCTCGGATGAAAGTAAATTTTGCATTTCATTTGGAAATCAAGGTCCAAGAGTCTGGAAGAAGAGTAGAGAGCCACAGAATCCAATTTCATTGAAGTTCTGTGTGAAGTTTCCAGTCAGTGATGATAGGATGCCATGTCATCTGCTGGTGTTGGTCTGCTGTGTTTTATCAAATCCAACATCAATGCAGCCATCTACCAGGTGATTTTAGAGAACTTCATGCTTCCATCACTTGACAGTCTTTATGAAAATGCAAATTTCCTTTTCCAGCAGGATGTGTCACTCACCTACAGTGCCAAAACTACAAGTAACTGGTTTGTTAACTGTGTTTGATTGGCCAGCCAACTTGATCTGAACCCCATAGGAAATCTATGAGGTATTGTCAAGATGAAGATGAGAGACACCAGACCCCTCAATACAGATGAGCTGAAGGCCGCTTATCAAAGCAACCTGGGCTTTCATTACACCTCAGTGCCACATGTTGGATTGATGCAGTAATTTGTACAAAGGGAGCCCCAACCAAGTACTGAGTGCATAAATGAACATACTTTTCAAAAGTTCTGTATTCTAAAACCTTTTTTGTTAATTGATCTCATGAAATATTCTAATATTTTGAGATAGTTGATTTTTGATTTTCATCCGCTGTAAGCTGTAATCATCAAAATTAAAGCCAAAAGGCTTGGAATTTTTCACTTTTTGAATTGAATTATGGAAAAAAGGGATTTTTTCACAATATTCTAATTTTTTGTGATGTATATGTACACAAGAGTTAACTGTGGGAAAATTCATGATCCACCTGAAACTGTAAGCACTTCTCATAGCCCTCTTGTACACAAAATTTCAATGAGAACTTTTTGAGATATTGTGCTGGGTACATATAGCTACGATAAACCGGAGCTGAGTACATGTAGCTATGATGAACCGGAGCTGGGTACATATAGCTACAATGAACCGGAGGTGACTGAAAAATTGAAAACACTTCTACCTTAGTACTTTGCCCAGCCTTACACAAATTACACTGAAATCAATTGATAACTTTTCAAGATATTGTGCTTTGTACATATAACTACGATGCAGGGAGAAGGGGAAGACCATCGGAAAATTCATGGATCCCCCCCAAAATACAAACATTTCTTCCTTAGATAAAGTACCCTTCTACAAAATTTGATTAAGATTGATTTAGCAATGTTAGAGATATCATGTGAACCTAAATTAAGTATCCAGTTCTGCATTGTAATTGCATAGTAAATTGAATCCCCTACTAAAACATTATGTGATGATTGGAAACCACTTGGATTCATTTTATTCTCAAAGTTAAAGCATTCCAAAATACAGGGCCATAAAGATTTCCTCTACGATGTACTGTTTTTGCTGGGTTATGGTTTCTTGCATCCATACATGCATCCATAAATGAAAAACTATGATCATAATAGGGGTTATCTTACAATAGATAATTCTTCAAATGACTATAACTTCATACAAGCCATATATTTCCACATTATTTTTCAACTACTGGTGAGTAATATGAAATAGATGGAATAGATTTCAAGTACTCTGTACTAGAAAATACTAGTGGGGATGATTTGCTAAACTTTCTAGCCATATAATTTCTGAGGGTCAAATTTGGACCATTTTTGTTTATTAATACTCTGCTTAATGAAATGCATCTAGTAACATAATAATTTTTGGAATAAGGGATTGTCTCTGTAGTCATCATGGAGTGAGAGGCTATGGTAGGTCCAATTATCAATGTGCTCCATAGTGCATAAGCTTCCCCCTTTATTGCTTGTTCAAAATCTCTGTTCAATGTTCCTTTTTCTGCATTGATGGTTTTCTGGATTGTTGGCTGGGAGTGACAATTGAATCGAAAGATTTCATCTTCCTGAAAAAATATGTGAGGCAACAGTGAAAATTGGCGATAACAATTAAACTTTTAATTTTAGCTCAGCTTTTTTCTTCCATGTGCTCAAATTATATTTCAAAACACGAAAACATGGTCAAGTAGATTCTTCTAAATCCAGCCTGTTTCCGTGGTTGGTTTTCATCTAGTCTTTTAGTGATCCGGTTGGTGATGATTTTTGTGAACAGTTTATAAATGCAGTTAAGTAGGCTTATTGGCCTATAGTTGCTGAGGTCCTTGGGGTTTCCTTTTTTTATGTAGGAGCATTATGATTGCTGTGTTCCAATCTTTAGGGATTCTACTCTGTTTTAGACACAAGTTGAACAGATCAGCTAGTTTTTTTGTAGATGCTCTTACCAGCCTTTTTGATGGTGATGTTATCTGGTGATGTTATCTCTTTTATTTGTTTAATAGCTTGTTATACCTCCCATGGTGTAATTTCTGGGAAGTCCTTGAACTGATTGTCAGCGTCTTGCATGTCCTGGTCGTTGCTTAGTTGCCCATGTCTTGAAGAGTAGAGTTATCGGTAGAATTCTTGAGCGCGTTTGACAATTCTGTCTCTGCCTGTCGTTATTTTTCTGTTTTCTTTGAGTAGTTATTTGTTAGTAGCTAGTTATTTGTTTCTGTCCTATAGTGAGAGCTTTGTTTATTACTCTGAAGCCTTGCCGTTTTTCGAGAGTGGTTTCGATGATTGCTGTCGTATACTTTCTTTTGTCTTCTCTTAGTTTCTTTTTACTTGTTTTGTTTAGATCAGTCTCCTCTATTTTTTCACTTGTTGTTGTTGGTGTTTTAAAGTTTCTGCGCTTTTCAATAAGTTTCCTGATTTCATTTGAAATTTTGCTCATGTTCTGTGTGTTTCTTGGTTTAAACATATTGGCAGTTTCCATTAGAGAGGTTGTTATTCTGCTGTAGAGTTCATTGATGTTGGTGTAGTTTTCATCGGAAAGGATTTTTAAATCTGTTTTTCAATTCTAGCTTGAAGGGTTGGGCGAGTTCATTTCATATGTGCTCAATGACATACTAAAGGTCTGCCACAGTATGACCACTGGAAAGGTATAATTTTCAAGATGGAGTACAATAGTGAGGGCTCAATTCCATTCCCATTCCCATGAGTATTTTCTGTCTAAAGCAATTCTCAATGATTCTGTTAGCATACAGAGGTATGCGAAAAACATGTTTGGTATTTTTTAAAATCAATTTAGCATATTTGGATATCAATTGAAGTTCGGCTAAGGCTTCCACTGGCAAAAAGTTTGATAATGCCAAACATGGTCAAGTTATATAACAGTGGAAAGGTATTGATGAGCTGATCATTTTTCATAAAAGGACTACAAAAATTGAGTTATATGCATTTATATGTGTATATGTATCATTCTTATGTATATTTCTTTCACTAACTGACCAAGGACAAAATCATGATGAACTAAATATGCGGGGAGCCAGAGAAGCCTTCCGTGCACCCCTGATATCCTCCATCATATAGGTACATGGTGGTTTATGGTTTGAATAGTTGCCCAAAAGATTTGAGGATGAACTATGATTTTAGGGGATATTTCTAGGGGGTACCGTGAACTCAAACATTAAGGAATTGAAAATACTGATTATTTTTGACATAAAATTGTACCACAATCAAGGGCAGAGGTTCATATATTGGGGGCTCAAGAGGGCTTGGATCCTTGTAAGTCCTCTCCCTCCAGAATTTAGCACAGCATTTCCCAACCTGGGTGCTACAGACCCCAGATGGTCCACAAAATTATTAATGAGGCTCCATGGACAGACCTTTTCCAAACCTGGTTTCCTGATAGGTACATGTCGGAAGCTTATGGTATGGATAGTTACTCAGAAATATTTTGGGATGAACTATGATCTGGGGGGATGGTTTATAGAATGCATTATCTCAAGAATTGAAGAATTGAAAATCCTTATTATTTGGAAATGTTTCTTTTGACATAAAATTGTACCACAATTGGGAGCAGAGCTGTTGATCTAGGGACCTTTTGAAACTGGATCCTTGTAAGCCTCTCCCTCCACAATTTAGAGCAGTTGTTGCTAATCTGGTAATTCATTGTTTAGATAGTTATCAAAATATATTTCCAGATGTTTTAAAAACATATATTCTCAAAAATTTTGATTAGATAGGGTTCTTGTGGGGTAGAAATGTTAAAAAATGAGAAAAACTTGAAAAATGCTAAATACCTAGCTTTATGTTTTTAGATGTAATTTTCCACGTTCAAAAGAAAAATACCGTTGCAAACCTGATGAAAATCTCTTTCTAACAATATATCTATGCACATATCTCCATAAAGAATTAAATCCGAACTGATACAAACTCACATTATACATTCATGAGAAACTTATAATTTTTTTCTAACAATATATATGTATGTATATTTCATCATTATTACCTAAATCTATAATCCATAGACTTTAGAATATAAAGTACATACTTATAACTTTCTTGTAAAACACTAAATACTTAATTTCAACTTTTTGACTATGATTTCTCATGCTTAATAGATACAAATTCACAAGGTACACTGTTGAGAAGCTGATCAAGTTCTTTTTCTGATGATATATAAGTATATATCACCATCATTACATGAATTCATGAATTAGGATTATAAAGTAGATGTACTTAGAACTTCCTAATAAAATGCTTAATACCTAATTTCACATTTTGGTTGTAATTTTTGTCTATGACTTTTTGTTGCAAAGCAAATGAAATTCTCTTCTTGAATACATACATATATATATATATATATATATATATATATGTGTGTGTGTGTGTGTGTATGTGTGTGTGCGTGTGTGTGTGTGTGTGTGTGTGTGTATTCACCAAGAATTGAATCCACAATCTATAGACTTTGGACTATGCGGTACACATACACTTGAAATTTCCTTAAAAAGTGCTAAATACCTTGTTCCACATTTTTGGTTGTAATTTTTCATGCCCAACATATACAAATTGATATAATCTACTATGGCTAAGGTGATAGAATTCTCTTTTCAACAGTATATATATGTATATATTTGCATGATTAATTAAATCCACAATCCATAGATTGTTGACTGTAAGGTACACATATACTTGAAATTTCCTTGTGAAATTCTGAATACCAACTCCACGCTTTTGAAGGTGACCTTTTATGCTCAATAGATACAAATTGGCATTATACACTTTTATATATATTTATATATCTCAATCAAAAATTAAATCTACAATTTATAAACTGTGGGACTATAAAGTAATAAAAAGTTATTTAAACAAAAAAATATGGTAAATGGGATAAAAAAAATGCTAAACATGTTTTTCCCAAACTAACCCACAGTATCTATAAAAAAAATTGCCTTAGACAGAGATTGCAAACGGTAGCCACTCATTGCATATTTGCACCCTCATTACAAAGGCCTTATTCATGATTTATAGATGTTTCCATACAGCAGTACACACAGTATTGACAAATTCCTAGATCCACCCCAAATTTGATCATTCCCTTTTTACCAAGTAGTCTACCTTTCCACAAAATTTCATTGAAAGTCATTGAGACATGATGCAGAATACAGCAATGTATGAAGAAAAAAACAAAAATCACTGTGAGAGCAGCTATGTAGCCAAGATCTGTGCCTACTGATTGAGCCACCAGGACTTTCACAGCAAAGATAGGTTGAAATAAGACCTTCACTTATTCCTTCTGTTCTCTGATCATTGTTTCGCTCACAATCGTAGATAAGAATTATTAAACAAAGCTTTCTTTAGTTTTTATTTTCTACAAAATAGCAGAGAACAAAATATATATGTGGCATTAAAAAGGTTAAGGGTCATTTTTATACTAAGGTATATCAAGAACTGATTCATTTTGAACCTTTTATCTAAAATTAGGTTTAATTATTCAACTACAACTTTTAATAGTAAATCATGGAGTTTTATATGGGGAAAAAGGAAAGGAGGTAGTCAATTTCAGCTTGTTTACAGGCTTGAAATAATCTCATTAAATATTGAAGTAAGTACAGAACTTTGCTTTGTACTGAGATACATACAAAACAATATAGTGAAAAGGAACTCAGCTTAAATCAGGCGTAAAAAGCTTGTTTTATTTTTTCGAAAACTGCCAACAATTGGGAGGTTGTTGATTCATGTAGCAATTACCTGATCATAAAAGCCATTATCTTTATATTCTCCTACCATAGTCCTTGTTCTTACTCAATCCATATCACTTTTTCTTGACTTTTATTTATTGTTAGAGAAATTTCACTGCATTCAACAATTCATGTAACCTTAATGCACTGAATATTTCTGTGACAAACAGCAGCAAGAAAAATTGATATTCAATTCTGATGTAAAAAAAACATGAAAAATTAATTTTTGTAAATGTCATAAGATATATATATATATATATGTGTATATTGATAAATGTATAAACTAACTTTAAATCGAGACTAGCAAACTATATATCATCATTCTTACATGAGAAATATATGAATAACACATATCTATCTAAATATTATTGGAGCCTTATATAATAAAACAAAACACCAATAATTAGATAGATTGTGCTAAGAGAAACCGATATATGTGGGAATCTACTCTGTTTTCTGTGTCTTTAGGGAAAAGTTAATTTAATAAACTTTGGATAACAATAGAATTTATTAAACCTAAAATCAGAAATTAGAGTAAAATGCAGATATATTTCTCAATTAGTTTAGATATTTATGAAAGGAAAATAATGTTAATTTGAAATTACTACTAATATAATTGTAAAAAGTTTTTGTAAAAAAAATTTTTTTAAAATCAGAAGTGCAATAAGGTATATATAAAAAAAAAATTTATTTGGAGTATCGTATGTAGACAGAAAAAAGGTAGATGCTACTATTTATATAACCTTAAAACAAGTAAAATTAAATGAATAATCAATTTGAAATCATTATTTTACTTTTTAGTATAATTTATAAATAAAAATTTGATCTTAGTGTTTTTATCCCTGATGTGGTTGTTGCACATGATCTTCGTCTTGCTGAAGTTCATGTGTAGGCCAACTTTCTTGCTCTCTTCATTTAGTTCATCTATCATTAGTTGGAGGTCGTGTAGGTTCTCTGCAAAAAGGGCTATGTCGTCTGCAAATCTAAGGTTGCTCAGATACTCGCCGTCTATCTTGATTCCTTTACTCTCCCAGTCTAGCCTTCTGAAGATCATCTCGAGGCAAGCTGTGAAGAGTTTAGGTGAGTTAGTATCACCTTGTTTTACTCCTTTCTGGAGCTGAAAGGGGTCAGAGTCTTTATGTAGCCTGATAAAGGAGTTGCCGTGATTGTATATATGTTTCAACACTTCAACATATACTGGATCTACACCTTGTCGACTGATGGCCTCCATGACGTTAGGGATTTCTACTGAGTCGAACGCCTTTTTGAAGTCGATGAATGCTACGGCGAGTGGTAGTTTATACTTAGCTGCTTTTTCTTTCAGCTGATTTATTGAGTGGAGGTGGTCCATGGTCAAGTAGCTTCTTACATCTACCTAGGACAATGAATCTCCATAAGACCCTCAAAAGAAGAGGAAATCAAGCAAAGAATCACATTAGGATGGCAAGCCTTTGGCAGAGCTTGCTCAACCTTTAAAAATAACAAGATCCCATTAATCCTTAAGAGAAGGGTGTATAACCAATGCATCCTCCCAAATTTGAGAACCATGCAACGTGCACATGAAAGAATAATGCTGGGCCTCACATGGAGAGACCACAAGACAGCACAGTACATCAGAGAAAAGACAAGACTTAGGGACATCATAGAATCCATAAAAAAATCTCAAATGGCGGTGGGCTGGCCATGTTACAAGAATGTCAGACAATCGATGGACATCGCGACTCAAAACATGGATCCCCCGAGACCACATACGCAACCGAGGCCGGTAAAGTGTTAGATGGAGAGACGAACTAGACAAGTTCAGGAAATACTGGCTCCGTGACGCCCATGATGTGGCAAATCCTGGGGAAGGTCTATGTCCAACAATGGACGCTAAAAGACTGATGATGATGATCATGATGATCATGATGATGATAAATAAAAATAAAATAGTATATTTTGATTTTTTAAATGATGTAATTATTCCTACCATAGTAATATAATATCATTGGATTAGCAGTCTTAATTATTCTAATAAATCATAAGATATTCAGTCTGAGTGTATAACTGCCAAATTATGCTAGAAGTAAATTCTCAAATTCAAAAGTATCTCATAAATATCAAGGGAGACAATTGAGCAATTACTTGATGCTTTTTTTCAAAAATCCAAAATGTATATAAAAATACATTCTTCTGTAATGGATGAAGTGATTTTTATTTGATATGCTATCCTTATCAATAGGATATTTTTGAATGCTTGAAGAAGGAACAAACGATTTTAGTTATCAAAAATAGATAACTGAAACTATTTGTTCCTTTTTCAAACATTTCATTTATCATATGAGTCAGTTACATCTTATAATCTATATATATATGATGCATAAATATCTAATCCATATATTTGCTATACATTTACCATCCTATCCCATAGATTAACTTGCCATTTTATCCAATCAAAGTGCCATTCATGCTCATATTAATAGACTTAGACAGTTAGGCACAGCTGTTCCTACTTGTGACATGATTATTTATTGAACTACTTTTACCAAACATTTCATCAAATAACGTTTCATCAAAAGACATTTCATAGAAACAACCACTCAATTGAAATGCCTCTTTAACGAAATGACTTTTAATCGAATCAACTTTATCAAAATACTTATACAAAAATGATCGAATAATTATTTATTTACAATGTATAGTACATAATTTACAAAAGTGGTAGTTATAGGTATGCCCAAAAATTTTCACCAGAAAATCAACAGCCTATGCTAAAAGTTTAATTTGAGTTTTTTTCTTGTTTTTGCTAGAAAGTAAAAATCCAAATCTTTGTCTTAGAACATGAAAACAAATTTTCATTATTATAGCATAAAATTGGTTTGGTATAGTTAATGTACATCGATATTTACTTAATTTTTCCAACTTGCTCTCAATTTTTCTTGAATTTACCAACATAAACCTTTCTGTCTACAATTTTTACACTGTTGGTTTCTGAGAAAATCATTGGTTCTTATGAGTTTACTTAGAGAAAATTCCAATCAGATGTTTTCCAATCGTTCTTCTTACTAATAACATAAAGATTTTGACTATGAAATTATCTTTTATATAAGTTGGAGGCTCTTATTTTCTCAGATGCTGACTTCCCTGTGAAAATTTTGGGGCATACATGTGTTACAGTTTTTATAAATTGAAATTTTAAATTGAAAATTTATATTTGAATTATCAAAATTATTTCTTATTTTCATTTTATTTAAATTACAAATTTAAGAAATGGTTTTGATAAAAAGTTGTTTCAATAAAGAGTCAATTCAATGAAATATAGTTTCGATAAAGTTGTTTCAATAAAAAGTTGATTCAATGCAATGTTGTCCCGATAAAAAGCCTTTTGATGAAACATCATTTGATGTAACACCAATCTAAAAAACATTGTTCATTGAAGAGTCATTGTATCATTTCCACTAGTATATACCAAATATTTATCTATAATATATGTATACTATATAATGTAATTTTCAAAAATGAATGCTTCAAATTCTTGAATATCTTCTTGAGTGTATTCAACAGCTGATTGATAAACATAATAGTGGCCAAAATTATTGTCAAAAGTACTGAATCTAAAATGCATTCTCTTGTGCATAAATAAAGAAGTTAATTAAAAGATTGAAAAGAATTTCCATATCTATGGTCTTTGGCAAAATATGCATAAATCTATCTGTTGGACACTCTTCCTACTACTGTAACATTATCCCCCACCACTTCTTACTCAATGGAGTACCAAGGCTTGCCTGGAGCTGTAAGTCTCCCTTTTGTGAGAGGTGCATTGTAACTGAGCCCTTTTCTGGAGATTGATATTGAAGCCATTTTGTAAACAGAAGTGAGAATGAAGTCAGTTTATAAATAGCAGATAATAAATAGGAGTTACGTTTCAAGTAACCAGAGGTTATTAGACATTTCATGTGACCAGACACCACGAGGATACAAATACAAAAATCAGCCAGTCAGTATTATGCTAATACACTATAACTAAAAGTAAAAACATTTACAAAACTATTATCTATTGATCTATGTATATATATATATATATATATATATATGTAGATAGATTGGTAGCTAGATAAATAGTTAGACAGTCTGGTTAGTCTCCCAAAAAAAATCATCATGGAATCAATGTCATTTGGCAGAATGCCATGTTAGGGGTGATCAATTAAGAATTGGAAGAAGGGGTGATCAATGAATAAGTTTCTTGCTTTTTGTTGGGCAGTGATCTCTAAAAACATTTGAATTTTCAAAAAACAAGCATAAATGCTGGTAGACAAACTAAAGAACCAATTTAGAATAAATTCATACAACAAATTAACTCTTTCCTAAAAAAAAAAACTATTTAGAGGAAGGAGGATTTTCAAAAAAACAAAAAAAAAACTTTTTTAAAAACAAAATAGATCTTGAGTATTTTCTTTGCTTTGTTAGAAAGGGAAAAACCCAAATTTTACTCAGAAGAAACCAAAAAAACAAATTTTCATCAATCATCAAGAAGATGTAAAATAAAATTATTTTCCAGAAATTCCACTGTTTTTTGTGTTTTTACATTTAAATGTAAAAAAAAGTATTTTATGTAATGGGAGTCAATCAAAAGCCAAGTTAGCAAAATGTCACTTTGTCAAAAAGGTTATCTACGAAGTATCTGCGTAGCCAAAAAGCTGTCAGCTGATTGTATGTTGGCAATACGGCATTCTACCAAACAACCAGACCCTTTTACACTGTATTGGGGGGTCAACTGACCCCCTTGCTCATGCACCTATCATGTGAATAGGCATTTGATTTGGGTGATATGGATTTAAACCTTTACATGTTAACAAAATAATCTATGACTCTGGTCCATTAATCAAGTGTTGATTCCTCCATGTCATGAATTATTTTGTTTATATTTTGATGATTTTTCTCATAATCCTTAGAACACTACTGAGTAATATGAATCTATTAGAGATC
Organism: Thysanoteuthis rhombus; assembly: GCA_963457665.1. Lineage (NCBI taxonomy): Eukaryota > Metazoa > Mollusca > Cephalopoda > Oegopsida > Thysanoteuthidae > Thysanoteuthis > Thysanoteuthis major. The sequence goes on from OY735208.1 coordinate 20,536,664, forward strand.
TTCATCCTTTATGTTCTAAGTTGTCTAACAAATGATGCTTTTGATGTATATGCACATGTTTTCTTCATGCAAATGTCCTTGCGAAAGATATGAATACATTCTCATTGAACTTTATCCCATTTCCAGATTGCTTGACTAAATGTCCCGTTACTGGACATAATAAACATATTTGAAACCATCAACATCATAATAGGGTTCTCCAGTTTTCAAGTGAATCTGGCTGGCTGACTATGTAATGTATGAATGCATCACATGCACAGGCAGCACTGATGGAGCTAAAAAGCTGAAAATTTAAACGTTACTCCTTATTATGTCTACAAAAAACATTTTTTTTCGTTTTTTTATAGATTCTCATCTAGAAAATGTCATTTCTTGGGGAGGGGTCAGTGTACAAAGTGAGTTTATGCTAAATTGATCACTTAGTTTGTGTCCAGCAGCATTTACGTTTGTTTTTTGAATATTTATACTTTTAAGTGATCTCTGCCCAACAAAAGGTGAAAGAAGTAACTGATTCATTGATCACCACTTTTCCGAATATTTAACTGATCACCCCTAACAAGACATTCTGCCAAAAGATGTTGGTTACGTGATGGTTTCCACTGAATGACTAACCAGACCTGCTTTAAGAAAAAAAAATGTTGATGATAAGTGCATATAAATTGATATATTTTAATAAAATCTACGTTTGACTCAGTTTCAATATCATTGTGTGTGTGCATGTGTAAATGTATACACACACACACATAAGCATGATTATATAACATCTATAAGCATCATACACATGTAATTATGTAAACATATACCAACATACACTGATGTAATTTTATATATATGTATATATATGTTCACACACAGAGACATTACATGTATACATAAGAAAGATTTTGTGTGTGTGTGTGTCTGTGTATGTGTATGAATGTGTGTAAAATTACTCTAATGGTATGTAATCAATATTTGATTAACAAACAGGAAAACATGATTAATTTTGTTCATATTCCAATGCCCCTTCATATCATTTTCAAACAAAGCAATCAATTTGTTTGTTAATCAGGTGTACATTAATTGCATGGTATATTTATTGAAATTACTTCCATTTCATATGCTGTTGAGTGCATGATACACAACACGGCAAGAGCAAACCCTTTGAGGAACTTGGAATACTGTTCTCATTATGTTGGTAATGATGCATTGCATTTTCTCAAACGCATTCATGTGCAAAAGTCAAAGGAGAAGTTTTCCAGCAACTGTGCCATTTTTTAACCATACAGATCTGTGTTGAGGTCTTGCCATTTTTCCTGATCACCAACTGTTCAGCATCTTGACATTGTCACCAGGGCAGTTAATTTAGATCTCACATCATTGAATTAACATCTAATTTCTTGGTTTATATACATTGACTGGTAATGGGGCGGCATAGCTAACTTATTGTTCATTTTATGACGGAAATTTGGCGTATATACAGCTTAATACATTTTGAAGAATTGCTGATTTGCATTCTGATGACTATGACAGTCATTTTCTTGAATGGCATATAATATTTTGGCCACTCTCAAGCTGCTGTTTTCATGTTTTCGGCACCACAAGTATTTGTATTCAAGTTCAAGTGAAAACTATGTTTCATTACAATGTAAGGCAATGATAAATGCCAGAAAATACAAAAAAAACCCCAAAATGATGAGATTGTCGTAGTGTACAGTTATACATTAACAGAGCTGTGTAATAATGTTCAGTGTATATTCTGAAGCCATCAACTATTCTATTTGATTAGTTGAAAAGATCAGTGTAATTGCTATTTGCTACTTGAACCATTCTATAAATACATTTTGTTTATTATTCAGCAAAGCAAGACATCTTGCCATGCATGGCACTTTAATATCTGAATAAATGAGAGATCTTCCATCACAGAAGCAGAGGCCTGTGCTGTGGAGTGCAGCTTTCTCGTACTTGCAGCTCTTGCAGCCACAAAAAATCAGCTTGTGGCAACGTCATCCACACCTCATTCATATCATTCTGTGTGGCTATTTGACATAGCAGGGGCACTCTTTTTTATTATTTAGAATTTGCTAAAAAAATTAATGATAACAAAAAAGTTACGCAATTTTCTCAACCTCCTAGGTTATATTTTGAGTACTAGTTATTGCATTCATTTGCAGTTGATATCTGAAGGGAAAAAAATTCTTCAGCTAAGGCCTGTGAAGAAAGATCTACCGACCCTAAACATTTGTAACGTTGATATTTGGTGACCATACCTCTGAAGAATATTCAGTGCAAATTTAGTAATTTCATGTTGACTAGTTTTTAATGTTATTAATATTTTTGTTAGATGGGAATATCTGGAACTCCTTGATTATAAATAACTGTTTCTATAACATTTTGAGGGAATGGTTTGAGATTATTCAATTTCTACGGTCTAAACTATGGAGGGGTCCCCCCCAAAACTTCATGAATAGTAGTTCACCTACTGCATTCTACTAACATTATACAACCGTTATAGTAAATATTGGGATAGGAGTGTTTCAGGGACCGTATACCTCTGTCTCCCTAAGTTGAGGGAGGGGAAGAGATGCAATTCTAAATCCCCCACCTCCAAAGCTTTGTGAATATTAGTTCAACTACTATAAAATCTCACAAAATGTTAGGGAGTGCCGGAGCCCTTAAATCTCAAGCTGCCTTATTGCTTTCAAGGGGACTTCTTATTCAACAAGCTCATGGACTGTAGACTTTTGAAAGGTCTGTCCATGAACAACCAGTAATGCTTTTTTGGCCCCTCTGGAGTTTGTGGCCCTCAGGTTGGGAACCACATTTAAAAATTGGAGGGAGGGTAGCATCAAGGAGCTAAGTCCCCTTGGTCTCCAAATCTCCAGCCATACTCCTGAGTGAGAACACAGGTACAATTTTATAGTAGTTTTTCGGTAGAGCACCAAATATTTCTGAAAGCAGGGCTATTTGGCATTGGTTTTTGTCAGCCTTTCTTTTGATGTTAAGTATCTTCTACTATTTGGAGAAAAATTTGGAGAGCTTTTGGTAGTGATACAGTTTAATGTATAAATGACAAAGATTCAGTTATAACTTCAAAAGTTATTGTAAAGAAACAAAAAAAAATCCTCAAAAATGCCAAATAGCTAACAGGATGGTACCTTCTGTCTTGACCCAACTCAGTCAATTAGTTATGGCAGCACAGGGTCTGGTACCAATATCTATCGCCAGATGTGACTATCCTGGTAGAATGCTCTCCCAATGTGTTTCACTAGACCATGTACTCCACCATGATACATGAGCGAAAGCTGATCCATTCTCTTGCTGGTTTGGGAATCAACTACCAGATCTGCATATATTCCTAGAGGTGTTTCCTGGGTAATGCTGTGTCTTATGTTGGAAGATGTTGTGCACCCTGTTGCGAATACCTTTTAAATAGCAATGTTTTTTCATGGACTTAGGACAATGAGTCTTTAACTCATTTCACTTATTTTTTGTTTGACTAAAAAAAAAATAAATTTAGTTTTTACTTACTCTTTTGTGGGAGACCCAAATATGCATCTGCCTTCTCGAAATTCAAGATTCAACTGCTAGATTCAGACTTTTTCTGACATATAAGGCTTATCAGGTGTCTTGTCTATTATCTGAGGTAGATATATTTATATATATATATATATATATATATATATATATATATATATATATATATATATATATATATATATATATATATATATGTATATATATATATATATATATATATGTATATATGTACTAGCAGAGTACCCTGCATTACCAGAGTGTCAAATATATAGAAGCATTCATTTTGTGTTGAACTTGAATGACCCAATTTATAGCAATTTGCTATGTATTTCTTTTAGTAAATAATTGTATGTGGAAATATTTCCTATTTGAATGTGCATACATCTCTAAAGTTGATTTTTTTCTGGTTGCTAAGATGTGTGAAGCTTTTTGGAACCGTGTTTATTGTTTATTATTAAAAAAAATTGTCTTAACAACAAATCGTGAAGGACTGTCTTTTTGTCTTTCAAATTTTTCATCAATGCATTTAGGCATTAATGTGTGGCTTATTTATATGTAAAGTTATTTTAAAAACTTTGAGAAAATTCAATTTAAATAAAAGGAAATAATATAATTAAAACATGAACAATGAAATATCTGAACTTATAAACAGATTGGGATTAAATTGATAAGATACAATATTTATCTGACTCCAGATATCACCTTATAAACTAACCTACCCATTTATATTTAATGTTAACTAATTACTTGGTTATGATTAAAAATGAAACAATGTAGAAATACAATAGCTGTCTTTATTAGATGAGCCATGTACCATTTTTGTGGTAGTAGAACATAAGGACTGTCTTTGTCTTTCAAATTATTACAAGTAGCATTTTTATATGTAAAATTAGCTCAAAAACTTCAAGAAAATTCAATTCAAAAAAGAAAGAATATAATCAAAACATGACCTTTTTATTTGTAGTTGAATGAAAAACATGGAAAAAAATGATTAAAGAATGAAACTCAAATAGCAATGTCTGATGTTATAGATATTATTAATTAGACATAATATTTTTCTGTCTCCAGTTATTACTTAATAACTTAATCTACCTGTTTACATTTAATGTTAACTAATTACTTGGTTATGAAGAAACGATGCAGAAATACTATGGCTATCTTCATCATGTATCGTTTTTGTAATAGGAGTAATAGTATGTACATTTACAATCTATGGCTGCTAATTAGTTAAGAGAGAGAGAAAGAGGAGGTGAGAGTCAATATGAAAAAATTAAAAATTAAAAATTAAAAAAATGCCCTCTGCCTCAAAATACTTGCAAAATACTTTTTAAAAAATTGTTACATTTGTTTGAAATAACTTGATAAAAAATATTATCTTTACAACTTGGGTATCCTTGGTCAGTGCTGATAATGCTTCAGATCCAAAACCATGCCTGACTCTAGGATTATCATTTGATGTAGGCTTTGTTGGTGGCACAGTTGGGGTTTTTTTGCAGCATGTATATGAAATCATATAGATGATGTCTCAAATTTTTATAGATTCTTTCTAAACCATTAACAGCACAATCAGTCTACTTGAAAAAAATTTTTTTTATGGAGCTAGTTACTTCATCATCATCATCATCAGCAGCAGCAGCAGCAGTCTTTTATCGTTTCTTAGTTGGATATAGACCATCCCTAGGATTTGCCAGATCTCTCTATCATGGGCACCGTGGAGCCTTGTATTCTGCCTGTTATCTCCAGGGGTATCCATGTTGTATCCATTGGTTGTCTGCCATTCTTGCAACATGATCAGCCCACTGTTGTTCGAGTTTCCTTATAGATTCTATGATATCTCGGATTCCTAGATAATTTGTGAATCTGAAATAAGCAATTCAGTTGTCATATATATCAGTAGGTATGTCTGCTGTAGCTGATCGTATATAGCCCAGTTTCACCCATCCCCACTTCAATCCAACCCTGCCAGATTACTTACTCATTGGTTTCTTTACTGCCCCTGCCAATTCTTTCCAGACTCCAAAAGTTTCAGATGGCTCTGCATAAGAGCTTTCAGCTACAACAACAAAAACAATGGCAAAAGAATCTGTTGTATCCCTCTGATGTCAGTTCAGATAAGTAAAAATAGAAAGAGGTCAAAGATGTAAGTAATAAAATGATGATAGCAAGCCACCACCTGTCAACTTATTGATGTCTAGTAGGGCCTCACAACCATCTTTTCTCACTGTTGGAGTAAAAATCTCTCAGTTTGCAAAACACACAGCAGACTTAAAAAAAATGTTAACAAATTCAAAAAAAGATGTGCTGCTTCATTTGTAATAACTTATTTTATGATATATATGATTTATTAATATTCTTAAATATTGTGATGTAATTTCTATGTATATATATATATATATATATATATATATATATATATATATATTTAACCCACAATATTGGACAGTTATCAGCTATTGGACAGTTATGCAAACTGCATGAATATGATGGATATTGATTGAAAAGCATTCCTGTTCCTGTCAGAGGCTGACGCCTTAACACTTTACCACTGAGCAGTAGGAGTCAGTGGCAAGTGCAAGTCCAAATCTAAGATTGGAGCATTTAAAGTCATTCCCTATCCTGATCTCTTCTGTGTCATGTTTCTTATTAACTGGTTGTTCAATATTGGTAATCCAATTCATTTATTTATTTTATTAGAAAGAGAGCTATAAATCATTGATAATTTTTGCTACTATTCATCTTCATCTCAATTTTTGTTACTTTATTTGCAACTAAACTCTGTCTGATTTCCCTTCAGCAGTGTGTGAACAAATCATTATTGTAGATCAGGATAAAGAATAAGTTCAAAGTGATAATCAAATCCATGACACTCAATGGTAGAGTTAGAGCTCAACCACTCTTGCCACTGAGTTACAGGAATCAGTGGTATATATTAAAGATATAAATCAAAAATTTACACTCTTCTCCAATCCTAATCTCTTCTGTGCCATGTTTGTTATCAACTTCATTTATTTATTTTATTAGATGAATTATTATCAGTTATAATTAAATTTTTAAACTACTTGCTAGAAAAACCAACAATGGACCTTTCCTTTGGCTTTCTGAATTTATGACACATGGCACAATCCAAACATCGATTCCTTAGAAGTAATTCAATATCTGGAATACATGTGCCATCGCTTTGGAACAAACGTAATAATCTCTTATAGGATCCATGCCTAAATTGTTTGTGTACTTTCAAAACTAGCTCCTTTCTCTAATCAGAAGATAATCTACTATCAATGATTAGAATCTCTTCATTAGTACGATCATTGTGATCAAAAAAACTACTACTACTATCTCTAATATCTATACAATAATGTCCTGTTGCTGTGAAATGCACATTAATGCTTTGTCCAAACATGATGACATGGTGATTACTCAAATGTAAAATTGTTTTTGCCTGTTTCAGGGATGTTTTTTCTAAGAAATAGTGGAATCTCACAGTCAGTTGCTTCTGTTTCAATAAAACATTTCATTCTTTACACATGACGCTTTTGTCCCCAATATTCGGATTATGGAAAATTTCATATTGTTAAATTTAAGATCTTTGCATGCTATTAGTTGAACCTGAATTATTTAATATTGAATGCTAATACTCCATCAGGAAGTATCATCTTGTACTTTTTGCATTGATTGTATTTTTGTTCGAATACAATCACATAATCAGTGATATCGTCGCCGTGGAATTTATCAAATTCAGTTCAAACAGCATGAAACCTATCTGTTCAATTTTTCTCAAAAAGTCGGTACAGTTTTTCTATCAAATGACTTGGTCACTATTCAAATCATCAAGGTGTAGCACCCCCTATTCTTTTAGTTCGGAATTAAATACAAAACCCTTTTTTTGGCTAGATATTGAAAACGTCACTTCCTTTGGCAACCCCTATAAATGCCCTGGACACACATGGTCCAATGCTCATTGGTGCCAGTATCCCTGGCTGATTATGCTTTTGGCCCTGACTTTTGTTGCCAACCACTCTTTCTCTCTCTTTCCTTCTCCCTAAGATCATTATCATTTCTCTGACCTCCTAGCCGATCTGATCTTGACCATTTTTCCACCGTGACCTATCTCTGTACTAACTCTGCCCATTTCATTCCGCCAATGTCAAGGCATCACACATATGCACAGCTACGCAGCTATGCCGACATGTCTTCACCACGTGCTATAAACACGTATACACCTCTCACTCTCATGAATGAAATGGCAATGTTCTCCACTATCCAATAATAACAATACCTTGGGGAACACAAATGGATAAAACTCCATGTTCTCTGTCTTTCATGGTCTGTCCATCGAGTGTCTATTAGCGTCAGAGAATTGCCCCCCAAGTCCGTGCATGTAACTTGGCAGTTTGGCTTGCACACTGAACCCGGTTTCCACGTATCCCTGGGTACGATCCAAGCCATACAGATTCACAGGCAGTTCAGACATATTCACTTTGACTTTGACGCCAGTATTATCAAGGGCAAGAAAGCTCTGACCTTTAACTATCTTTTCTCTTCTCATCTCATGACGCGATCGATCAGATTTATGTTATTCTTATATGCATTTCATTTTCATTCGTCATTTGTCATTTATGTCCTTATATTAAATGTACGTCTTATTTGCCCATCCAAATCCTCGTATGAGCTCATTTTACTTTGTTTTATCTCGGCGTCAAAATTCATACCTTGCGCACATCCTCTTCATACATCTTCCTTTCTCCTTCCACACTTCCAGTGATACTGCCACCAGCATAAAACTACAAGGAGACAAAATCCTCATCTCCCTACATCTTCGTGCTACCTATTCCTCAATCCAAATTACTAGGACCATAAAGAAATTACCACAAAAAAGGTTAATTCCCATGGCTATCTCCCAGGGCTATCTGCAAAGTGAGAGAATCAATACTAATGCCCTTTTCATGTCAGGTTTGGTTGCCAGCTGCCATTTCTTTACTTCTATTTTCCTATATTCATAGGATTCATCATCATCAAAACTTGGTGGCTTTTTATGATTTGTATTTGCCATTTTTTTTCCTTACTTCTTTTACAAAATTTCAAATTACAACAAAATATTTTCTTTGTATACCTTATAGTAACAAAACAATATTTAATTTTTATTGTGTTTAAAATAAAAAGCTGGCAGTAGTAAATTGCAGAAATGAACAGATGGCAAAAGCTTGTATTGAAAAAAAATTGGTTGGGCTATTTTTTCACTGAGACATTCACAAATCCTTACTTATTCTCTTTTTCTTAAAAAAAACTTACTGAATTCAAAATTCTTGATTTATGTTAATATCCATAGCTTCACTCTAGTGTTAATATCCATAGACTTCAATAAACTTCCTGGTATCATCCACATGTGGAATAAAGAGCCACCCATATGAAGAGCACCATTAGTAATAAAGAATCAATTTCCGCCATAGGTCTTTAACAGTATTAGAGAGGTGAACTATGAGAGACCAAACAGAATTGTTCTTGTTAAATGTCTCCTCTACTAAATCACTTCTTCCTACCCTCAGTTCTTGCAAGGGGGAATGTATTTTGCAAAATGGAAATGAGAAAAAAAGAAGCTGGTTGAAAACACTTGGGGAGACTGGAGCTATTAGGGCACTTGGGCAGGTTGATAGCATAGTCAAAGTTTATGAGAAGTGACAATAAACGATTTATATACTACATTTCAAGCAGCTTTTGTCAGAACTTTTTCTTGGAATAGAACTAGGCTACTTGGTATGCTGTAATTGTATCAGAGAAAATACAAAAAGCCTGGAAAATAACAAAACAAACTTTAAATAAGTCATTGGTGTCGTCATTCTTTTCTTATTGTTCAATTTCCTATCTTCAACCTTTTACTCAAAGCCATTCTTCTGGTTTAAGATTTTATATTTCTCAATTATTACAATATATTAATCACATATGCAGCTATTAGCAAGGGAACTTACTTGCCCAATCAGATTGTATCAACCATACCACTTGGTGGGGTAGGTTTGTGCACTTTTTAAATGAGGAAATAATAAACTTAACAAATGTTATTTCTATTAATATTCGGACCATCCTCATCTTGGTTGTTTTTCGTATGAAAGGGGAATTTATTGGTTCGAATATTAATAGAAATAATAATACTTCCTCATCTCAAAAATTCAGAGATATATTAACAAATATTCTCAATTTAAATGACCCATCCAAACAAATTTTCTTTTCCATGTTCATTTTTGCATTTAATGAATTCATTTTGCAGGAAGTTACAGCCATCTAAGCAGAAAATGGACCAACTGGCCCCAGTCTCCCCTAGCAAATCAATTTTGCTGAAGTGCAAAAAATGGTCTGATATCCCTGTAAGAGACCAATAATCAACTTTGGGGTATGGTATTAGGTCAATTAGATCAGCACACTGTTGAATGAAGAGAGTTTTCAGAAATAGCAAAGGGCATTACTTGAGCTAATCTTTTGAGTGAGTAATTACGATATTGTACGTAATAACCTTAAGAGATTAACTGATTCTCAAATTCGATAGAACTTATAGTTGAGTATTGGGTTGTTACTCATGAAATGTTGTTATTTTTCATCATTTACCAAATGTCCATCTCGGTGGTTACTAATGGGATCCCTAATCATGCTTTCAGCATATTAGTTTTTGAAAATTGAAAAAAAGAATGTGGGGTCTGTATTCATATGCACCCTGATAATAATCCATCCGTCTATATGATACTAAAAGTCCGCTTTTGTTTATTTGTATATGACTTAAATAACAGAAACAGTGCATTATAGGCGGCGGTGTTGAATTACCCCTAAAAAAATTGTTTTGATCTTTTAAGCCTTATGCAAGACAGGTTTCTAGTTAGTAAAGAATAATGCTAAAAGTGAGAGATATACGAATGTAATTGCATTCTTTGCAGATTCAATGACGAATAAATATATAATTTGTTATTATTGGTTTTTGATCCCTAAGCAGCAATGGTATCTATCCAAGTTAGACTGATTTTCAAGTATTATTTAGGATTAGGACAGCTCAAATTGCTGATAATGTATAAAAACTCAAGGCTATAGGGAAGTTGAAGTTTTCAGATCCGACACTCGAATGTGTCTAGGCTTAGAGTATTTGGATATAAATTCTTGCAGTATCCTCCATATTCACTTGATATTTCTCCTACAGATTATCATCTTTTCAACCATTTTGAACTTCATGTCCATAATCAAAATTTTAATAATAGAAAGACCATAATTCATGCTTTTATTGAATTTGTGACCACTAACTCAAAAGAATTTTATAGGGATGTTATATCGAATCACCATAGTCCCACAAATGACCAACCAGCCAATTGGCTTCAGATTCTTTTCTCTTTACTCGTCTTTATGTGTCTTATTAAAATACTATCAAGATATTTATCTTGCAAAATGACATCAAAATCTAGATAATTCTAGATCTTATTTGAGGGAAAAGATCAGCTCCCAAAGGTGAACACTCCTTTTTTAGACCATTACCACCCTTCCAAAAAATTTCAGTGTAATTCATTTAGAACATTTGGAGATATTGCGCTATACATATATAGCTATGATGCCGGGGAGATGACCGTGGAAATATCCTTGATCTGCCCCAATATGTAAACACTCCAACCTCCAACCTTCCACAAAGTTTCACAGAAATTCGTGCTGACCCCTAAGAAGAGAAAAAAATTCTCACTCCATTTTTATCCCTAAGAGTGAAAAAAATTCCCCCTGCATTTTGCCCCCTAATAGTGGGAAAAAGAATCTCCCCTACATTAAAAAGTATTCCCTAATTTCAGAAAAAAATTTACCCTTCCATTTTCACCCCTAAAAGTGAGGGAAAGAATTTCCCTCTATTTTGACCTTTACAAGTAGAAAGAAGGAGTTCATTCACCATTTTCACTCTCAAAAGTGGGAAAAAAATTCCAGCATTTTAATCCTTAAAATTGGAATGAAAACACTCCAAATGGCCCCTAAAACTGGAAAAGAAATCCTGCTCAATTTGATCCCAAAAAGTGGGGAAAATTGTGAAAAAATCTCATTTTGACCCCTAAAAGTAAAAAATAAATTCCCCTTTCATTTTGACTCCTAAAGGTGGGAAAAAATTCCCATTCAATATTGACCCTTAAAATTGGAAAGAAAATCCCACTCCATTTTGATCCTTGAAATTTCAAAAAAAATCCCTCTCTATATTAATCCCTAAAAGTGGGAAAGAATTCCCACTCCATAGGTGTCAAACCTAAAAGTGAAAAAAAGATTCCCCCTCAATTTTGGTTCCTAAAAGTGAAAAATTTATTCTGAATTTTGTCACCTTGAGTGGAAAAAAAAATTTCCATCTATTTTAACTATTGATAGTGGGAAAAAATTTCACCCTCAATTTTGATCCAAAAGAGAGAAAAAAAATTTACTCTCCCATTTTCACTCCTTATAGTGAGAAAAAGAATTTCTCTCTATTTTGACCTTTAAAAGCAGGAAAAGGAATTCCCTGCCATTTTGACCCCTAAAAGTGGAAAAAAAGGAATTCCCCTTCTATTTTGGTCCTTAAGTTTTCAACATTAAAAATGGAAAAAATAAATCACACCCCAACAAAATCACCCCTTGATCCAATTTTTTGATTTACCAGCAATATGGCATGCTACCAAAATACATTAGTTATATGAGGGTTTCTACTTAGTGACTGACCAGACCAGTTCATTTTTCTGAATAATAATTCTGATGCATGAAGACCATTTCCATCATGAAATGGAAGTTCTTTTTGGTTATCTTTTTTGGCATCTTATACTTGTAAGACTTACAATATAGTTTCATTGCACTCAGATCAAGAATATCTCTTTTCTTTCTTCAGTTGGCATTCTGTTATTACTTTGTCTTTTATGTCTCTAAATCTGTTCTTGAAGCCAACAAAAAGCACAGGATAAACTACTACTACTACTACGACTACTACTACTACTAACAACAACAACAACAATAATAATAATAATAATAATAATAATGATAATAATAATAACAATAACAACGATTCCATTGAACCAGTGGCTTTTTCATCTCTTTTTTACTATTAATCCTAATGTCTTATCAATATTTTGGATGTCTTCTTTGCCTTCTTAGTACAGATTTGTAACATTGTTTCTTTTTTTTTAATAATTTTGTTTTTGTATAGTGGGGAAGAGAATCAATCATGACCTTTACATATTTCAGGCAAGGGAGACTAACCAATTTCATTATACGTCAGAGTAAATGTATTTTCAATTGATATCAAACAACAAATCTGATATTGTGATATCTGATACAGTGAATTCAAAATGTTTGCTGAGATTAGTTCCAAGGGTTGCCACAGGATATTCAAGAATTTAGATAATACCAGGCAATCATAATTCAGTGATAGAATGCAACATCTAAATGGCATATCACAAATCATGCTGTCCATCTAGTGTTGAACATTATTGTTAGAGCATTGGAGGGTTCTAAGTTGATAGGTTCACATTCTGGATTGTTCTGAGATTTTGTTGAACATTCTCAGTACATAGTAGTTGTCTATAAATAACCACAGAACAGCTGGTTCACTTATCCCATTAGTAATTATGATTATTAAAAGAGGAAACAAACGTATAACATATTTACAATTTGAATTATATGATTTATTATTTTTTTATCTAATCAACCTAAAAGTAAATTTGCAATTGTTCAGTATTTTCTGACTTTGAGCACCATGAATAAATTTCTGGATACTTGACATGCTATGATTAAAAAAAGTTTGGTAACCACTGATCTAATATATAAAGCATATTCTTAATGTTTCAAGTCTTGAAATATGACATGCAAAATACGCCAACAAAAGGTGAAACCCCTACCCAACTTGGCTATAGCATAGTTCTATCACTTGGCTTGAACTTATGGCCTTGAAATTTCCTGTCTGATTCTTGCCAAATGGGGCAATATACAGACACTGAGATTGAACTTAGGATATTTTAGTTCTCCATTCTGACACCTATCTTTGGCATAGTGCAGTCATTGAAATTGGAAAAAAGGCCTTAAGAACTTCATTCTAATCTACATCAAAGGGGACTATAGCAGCTTCTAAGGCACAGTTTTTCTATTATTTTTGTCTGTCAAATATAAATGTTTGCTGTTATATTTGATGTTATTTGTTTATTATTCTTTCAGCTCGCAAGCGATGGAATCAAGAAAGACCACAGTCAAAGTTATCTGGACAGAGCAAATTACACTTTTGAGAAAAAAAATGGAACACAGATTGTAAGAAGAATGAAAACAAAATTAGGAGAATATTTCCGGAAGAAGAAAAGAGCTGCTAACGTAGGTCATTTTTATAGCTCCGTTTATTTGTGTGCATGTATATATGTAATCTGTGTATTGTTATGGATTATGGTTAATCTGACAATACAAGAGTGAAATGACAATATTAGAAGACTTGCTGTACAAATGAGTCCTTTTTTTGATGTCTCGCCCAAACTGGGCTTCATTAAGGAATAAGGCAGTTATGCAAGAAACTTATGTCTTTATAAGTAATCTGTGACTTGTGGTAGGTGGGTAGTTGTTGATTAAGTAGATGTTGATGCAGAGATATATGTCAAGCCCCCAAAGATATCAGTTTCTTGGTTTGGGAGATCATTCCTTCAACTGATGTTTTTAGATATCAGTGACATGTGTAAGTTGATGAGAATTTGAGTCATGGATGATTGAGTTCGAAAGTGTATTTATTCCAGTTGGGTGAAATGAGATGTTGTTTTAGATTTTTTAGAATCCAGTTACTTAAAATGCATTTTACCCAAAAACACTATTTCTGTTAGATAGATGATGCCCTCTTGATATACCCTCCAAATATAAACCTAACTAGCCTAACACAAAAACTTAACTTAGTTGAACCTACTGCAAACTTTGCATGTGAAATTAAAAACAGCAGCATTCTTACTGTGCAGAGATTCAACACTAACCTCCGAATTGGTGTATACCAAAAATCTACCAACAAGAATGACGTAATCAATTTCAACTTGCATCATACCCCTAGAATTAAGTCAGGAATCTCTATAGGGTTCTACCTAAGGTCTCTTAGGATATACAGCTGCCAATATTTGAAAAATGAAGAAAACTACATTGAACACACATAAGAGAACTTCCAGTACTCCTATCATTTCATACAAAAAACTAAAAGGAAAGCATACAAGATACATTACACCTGCAAAAATAACAAAAACAATACCACCTAACATATATATCTCATTACCTACTGTCACAATCCACGATAATTGCCATAAGAGACTCAGACATACACATAACCATTTGCACAACTAAGACCATCAAAGACATTTCAGAAATGCAAAAAGAAAATAATACAGAGGCATGTATACGTGCAATCCCTCGTCAGCATTGCTCTAAAGTATACATTGGAGAAACTTCAAGACCAATAAAAAAAAGAACCTAAAAACCCAGAAGAGCACTCAAAATAGATGATCACTCCGACGCACTCACAACACACAGAAACACATTGACTTATGATGCACCCACGTGATAGAAAATGAACATCCCAAAACAGGAAGAAATATATTGAATCAGCTGTCATTTCCCAAAGTGACTCTATTGTTCAGAAACCAGGCTGCTTCATCACTTTAGCTAAACTACTGTGTTTAATGGGGCTGGATTGAAAATTCTAAAAAAACACCATAATTCTTTTCTAACCTCAGTTCATTTCACCCAGCTGAAATAAATACACTTTTGGGCCTCAATCATTCATTACACAAATTCTAATTAACTTGAACATACAGCCACTGACATCCAAAAACATTATCTGAAGAAATGATCTCCCAAACCTAGAAGCTGATATACTTGGAGACTTGACATATATCTCTGCTTAGCCATCCACTTAATTACCTCGTTACCACAAGTCATAGATCACTTGGGTTCAGACACAAGTTTCTTGTATGATCTCCTCATTTCCTGACGAAGCCTGATTTGGGCGAGACATCAAAATAAAAGATTCATTTGTACAGCAAGTTTTCTGATATTGTTATTTCACTCTCATATATTTGTATATAGAAGAGACCAGTTAAGTCGCATCATGAAACTTATGTCTTTATAAGTAATCTGTGACTTGTGGTAGGCCTGTAGAGGTCTTTCAGATTTCCTTTTTTATATAAAAGCATTATGATTGCAATCTTCCAATCATCTGGGACTTTACTGTGTTTTAGACACAAGTTGAAGAGGACGATCAGTTTCCTAGTAATGATTTACCTGCTTTTTTGGGTAGGTCGATGGTGATGTTGTCTGGTCCAGGGGCTGTTCCTTTCTTCGTCTGTTTAATGGCTTGTTTCATCTCCCACAGAAGTCCTCAAGTTGATTGCTCACGTCTTACGTATACTGTTCATTGTTTTGTAGTCCTTGTTTGGACGAATAAAGTTTTTGGTTGAATTCTTTGGCACGTTCAACAATCCTGTCTCTGCCTGTTGTTAAGTTACCATTTTCCTCGAGTATGCTAGTTATTTGCTTAGACAAGCTAGACAAGTTCAGAAAGTACTGGCTCCGCAACGCCCATGATAGAGAAGTGTGGCAAATCCTGGGAAAAGTCTATGTCCAACGATGGACGTTGAAAGACTGATGATGATGATGATTCAGTTCTATATTGCTCAGTTTATAGTTATCATCATATACTAGTACATGAAGCGGGTAGGTTATCATTGGCTTAAAGGTTGGTTGAGGAGAGGAAGTCTGGATTTAAGACTTGATAAGTTGGTCAGGAGTTTTTTTGTGTGTGTTTTCCTGGTGGAGGGCCTTGAATCTGGGCTCAGATCTACACAAACTGCTTTTCTATCGGATCGTTACCTCAAACATAGCCTGAGGTTCTACGGAATGTTTACATCCCGCAGTTTAGATACTGGTCAACCTTACTGTCGGAATATCCCTGCAAAGGGACGGTAGACTCTCATAGCTATCCCAGGCATCTACCAGGAGAAGGAAACTCCTGTTGAATCAACAGCATAGAGTGCCTGCTCCCAGTGGACCTTATGTGTCGGTGGACCATATGATACAAACCCTTGATTTAAAGGACTGTGACGGCCCTGTGCAATTTGCACTTCACTCCATCGCACAGGCTAATGGGTTATTCCGCACGCAGTTCTACTAGTGTGGAAAACCGTTCCAAATCTTTGTTTACATTATATGTGTGTGTGTGTGTGTGTGTGTGTGTGTGTGTGTGTATAGTACATATAGTACAAATCAGGTTTGGGATATAGCATAATATAGTATAAAGCAATGTCTGATATGAGATGGATATATTTCATAGAGTGTTCGATACATTCAACTTATCTCCGAGAGTTCAAAATTCTTATTTACATAATATAGTAATCCATACATTAGTAATTTAAAGGTGACATGGATAGTTTACTCATCCCCCCCCATTCTAATCAACACTATCTACTCCCTCACATGTCTAAATAAATTAAAAATGATACAATCCACTATGGTAATAAAGGATACCAACATAGACAATAAATTTAATGCCAAATGTCAAGGTTAAGATCAAAACATCCCTCAGAACACAATTCAGCATCCACTTATAGATAAGCCCAACTATTAGCTCACATCCTTTCGCATGTACTTACAACCATTAGCAAAAACATACACATTACTAAAAACAATGAAATTAAATGGAAAACTCCTCCCACTCAAAGTGAAACTCACAAGACTCTTACCAAATTCCCCCAACAAGAATCTAAGAACACATATAATCATTCGCCTGGAGAGGCCCAAAGAGGGTAGAAACATAAACTTGTTTGTGTAGCGAACCCAATCCATATATATATATATATATATATATATATATATATATATATATATATATATATATATATATATACTTGTTTTTTGGGGTTTTTTTTCATAATCAAATACAGTTATCCCTTTCCATCCATGAAAATTAGGGGTGCAAATGCACTAAATCTATAAAAAATTTTGCTAACACCCCTAAACACAGTTGGTCCCCCAAAAGTAGAAATCTTTTGATGGGCCAACAGTTTGCAAATGTACGAATAAATAAATGAACGCAGTAAAACATACCAGTGAAAAATGTACAATTAATTTACGAAAACTATAAATTTCATAAAACTGAAGTACAGTGCATTGGGAGGAAGTTTCAATTCTTAAAACAACTGCCTTATCCAAATCTGTAAAACCTTGCACAGTTCTTTCTGAATAACAATGTTTCTGACGTATAAAAAAAACATGAATATTAATAATTTAATGACCAAATTGAAAAAAAACTATTTAAAAATGTCCAGCACATTTATCTTTTGTGAAAACAAAAGGTGTACTCTACATTTTTAGCTTTTTTGCATTTCTTATTTTCTGATTCAGAGCTAATAAAAAGTCTGCAGCATCAAAAAAAAAAAAAAAAAAAAAATTCGACGAATTTCATCTCTCTAGAGACTTATCATTATATAAATACATATATTGTTGGGTTCCTGAAGATATTTAATTGAGACTTAATAAAATTAGAATGGTTGAATTGTCTCAGTTTTTCCCCAGGCAAATTCTCATGATTAACTGGTTCACGAGTGTATACAAGAGTTCAACCATGTTTATAATTTCTACATAAATGATTGTTAGTTGATCATTTTCAGCAATCGTCTTATAAAATTGATAGATTACAACTTCCAGACGTTTTTATCGACACATGTTACTATTTGTCAAAAATCTGTGTTCATATAAATGTATATAGATTTATGATTTCCATTACCTTTTACGTTTTGTTTACAGCTTATTTTCAGTGATGCAATTGTTTTAGCTCCCTAAAATATTCCAAGTATTCATGATTGAAACAGGAATAATCGAAACCGCAATTGGGAAACCCACGAATGGCAAGGGATGATATCCAATATATATATATATATATATATATATCAGCACTTCTACTTAAAAATGAATCGCCATAGCCAAGTCACTTCATTTTTCTCATTATATTTTCCTCTGATAGTTCTTATCTCTCTGTCTTCCAAGACTTTTCTCACATACCCTGCCCTGACTCTTCGGACAGTGATACAAGGTCACATAGAGCAAAATGTGCTTTGACAAGATCAGAAAGGCGACCCACTGGAGTTATCAAAGGAATAGATGTAACAGGACCAGTAGAACAAAAAGGAGAATGTGACAGTGCCAAGTGCGCGCTGGCGAATGCATGCCAGGCCTGAGTTTATTTATTTGCATCTCCACAACTGTAAATTGGCACTGGATCTAGAAATCAGGGTCGAGTTTAGGGTGGAGTCCTGTACATGGAAGTTGCAGACAGGATGAAAGATTCTTCAAATCCCTGTGACTGATGCCACAGGACATTGAATCAAACTTCTCAGCCCAAAGGTTCCAAAAAACGAATACTTCACTGATCTTAGTCAAAAAGCTGGTTGTGACTGTCTGTGATTTGCTTATATACCAAACAGGCTCCAATCGGTGAGAATTCAGATGCATTTTCATAGGTTGAAACATTGTTGATTTATGTGTATATTGTGGCTGTTGTGTTTGTGCTGACTATTCTGATGTAGATTGTTCTGTTTGTTTTGTCTGTTGATGTATCAAGGAACGCTGGTTTTAATCTGTTTATGCAAATGTTTTGATTTGTGCTTTTAATGAGTAATGTGTAGTATTTTGGGTGTCACTGTATGTCTTCGTATGGGCCTTTATAGGCTGGTTGTAGTGGATGCTTGTGTGCATTGTCTTCTACCAAAACATATGTATATGTACATAATGCATCAGGTAAGTTTGTTTTTGTTTGCCTTTCTTGTTAGTGAATGTGACATTTGAAGCCGTCAATGTTTGTAGGTTCGTCATGCGTTTTAATAGCCAGTTGTCCTGGTAAGTGTAATCTTGTTTCATAGACTAGTTCTACTGATAAACATTTCAGGTCTGTCTTTACAGAAGAACGTAGTCCAAGGAGAACACATGGCAGGTGGTCTTCCCAGTGCACGTGATCTAATTGTGCTTTCAGGGAAGTATTTAAGGAGCGGTGGAAGCGTTTGTACCAAGCCGTTTGCTTCCGGATGATATGCAGTTGTGTGGATTCTCCTGCAACCAAGGAGATTTGTCAGTTGTTGGAAGAAGCTCAACTGTCGATAGTGATTACCGATGGGACACCGATTTGAGCTATCCATCCTGACAAGAGAGCATGTGCAACTGTCTGTGCAGTGATATCTGTGATAGGGAAAGCCTCAGGCCAGGGCGTGAGTCGGTCGACACAAGTCAACAAGTATGTGTACTCGTTGGATGGCGGTAGAGGTCCTGTGATGTCGATGTGAATGTGGGAAACATGTTCATCAGGACTTGGAAACTTGCTAACCGGTACACGCGTGTACCTGTTGATTTAGGCTTCCTGACATGCTATGCAGGCTTGTGCTCATCGGCAGATGTCAGATCTCATTTTTGGTTACACATACCTTTGCGCAACTAGCTTGATTGAAGCTTTCACTCCCGGATGTGATGTGCTGTGCATAGTGTTGAAAATTCGTCTTTTTAGTTTGACTGAGACGAATGGACGTGGTTGATTCGTTGAAGTGTTACATGTGATGTGAAGGTCTGAATGTGGGGCTGGGAAGTTGTGCACTTGGCGTGCTGTGTTCATTGACTGCAAACGGTGTGTCATTGAGTTGTTCTGTGGCTATGGCTTGTGCATCAATTGCTGGATCCAACACAAAGGCGTTAATGTTACGAGAGAGAGCGTCTGCAGTAATGTTGAATTTGCCTTTAATGTGGCAAATATTAGCAATGTATTGGAGGAGGAAATCCAAATGCCTTTTCTCTCGAAATGAGTGTCTGTCTGCTTTAGCCCGAAACACACCGAGGAGTGGTTTGTGGTCGGTGAGAATATAAAAATCTCAACCTTCCAGCAGATGGCGAAAGTGACGTACAGCGGATTATACTTCCGAAAGTACTGTAGCGCAATTCTATGACAGTTAACTTTTTGGAGAAAAAAGATATTGGTTGCTATGAAGCTTCAACCTTGTGCTGTAACACATCACGTACGGCACGATCACGTGCGGCAAGCTAAGCACAACTCTGTGTCAGGCAGGACAAAAGATAGATTAGTGGCATTGACTAAGTCTCTTTTTTAAAATTTTGTCGAAGGCTGTCAATGCCTCATCAGACAATTCAATGTCACATTTCTTAATGTCAGTCAGAGTATCAGTCAATGGTTGTAGAATGTTCGCTCAATTTGGGATGAATCTCCTATTGACCATTCCCAAAAATTGGCGTAATTTTTTCATTGTGTCAGGAGCGGAGAAATTTCATACAGCTTCAGTTTTTTCAGGAAGGGGAGAAACATCACCAGCAGTAATCCTGTGTCCTAAGAAATCTATTACAGATTTTCCGAACTGACACTTTATCAGATTAATAACCCCACATTCCTTGAAACGTTCAAAAACCTGTTGTAAATTTACTAAGTGTTCTTCGTGTGATGAACTAGCTATCATAACATCATCGATGTATGCTAAACTGCTGTCCAGCCCATGTAGAACACGGTTCATGGAACGTTGGAAAGACTGAGCTGCGTTTTCAAGTCCAAAAGGAACACGTAGAAAAAGGTGTCGTTATCGCTATTTTCGGTACGTCAGTGGGTTCTAATGGAATCTGATGATATGCCTGAATTAAATCTATTTTAGAGCAGATTGTCTTTCCTTGGATCTGTGACATGACATTACATAAATATGGAAGAGGATACCTATCCAATTGGGTTACAAAATTCAAGGCTCGATAATCACCTCATTCACGCCTAGTGCCGCCCTTTTTTTGAACCATGTAATGTGGGGAAGCCCAACTACTAAGAGATGGCTAAATGATGTCAAGCTCAAGCATTTGGCCGAATTCCATATTTGTGGCTTTCCGCCTTTCAGATGATGAGTGTCGGAGATGCATATGGACAAGAGGACCTGTCGTTATGATCTGATGAGTTATGTCATTTGAAGAGGGCTTGCTAATTTCTGGGTATTTTCTTATCAAATCTAAGTATTTAGAGCTGATATTAGAGCAAGCTATGGAGGGACTTAATTTTTTGGTGGTCTAGAGGAAGCCTTCTGTCTTGAGACTTGTTACGGGGTCTAATAGCCGTCCGTTCGTTAAATATATTAGCAGTCCGAAATGCTGTAGGAAATCTGCCCCAAGTTTAGGTGTTGCAAACTCAACAATCGTGAAAACCCATTTGAAATTTCTACGAAGGCCAATGTTGACGTTTACACATCTCTGACCGAACGTACTAATGAGAGAGCCATTGACGGCTTGTAATGTTGATTTCTCCGGGCCCCTGTGTCTATCTTCTAGGGTGGTGGATACCAACAAAATTTGTGCACCGCTATCAATCAAGAAATTAAGTCCCGTGGCCGCGTCGTAAATGTGTGCAGACGACCTTCTTTTGGGGGATTATGACCAACAGAACTAGTCGTATTCTACCGGCGTTTTAGTTTTCCTGAACTGTACAACAAGTCCAGGGAGGCAGACAGTTTCTCGCCTACTCCCCATACGTTCTATCATACCAACAGACGCTGTGGGTGCTTCTCGACCTCGAACTTGACCTCGATCTCGACCTGAAGCGTTCTTTCAGGCGGCTGCGTACTGGATGAGTTGTCAATTTGTCTATTCAGTTGGTTATTGAATTTATTTGCTTCACTAAGCTATTGAACTTTTAGTTGGGAATTAAATACGAAACCCTTCTTTTTGCTAGATATCGAAAACGTCACTTCCTTCGACGACCCCTATAAAACCCCTGGACGCACATGGCCCAGTGCTCACTAGCGTCAGCACCCCTTGCTGGTTAAACTTCTGGCCTCAGCACTTGCAACCTCCCGGCCGGTCCAATCTTGACCATTTTTCCACTGTGACCTATCTCTGTACTAACTTTGCCCTTTTCACTTCACCGACGTCGTGGCATCACACATATGCACAGCTATGCAGCTACGCAGCTATGCCGGCATGTCTTCACCACGTGCCACACATATACACCTCTCACTCTCGTGAATGGAATGAAAAGGCTTTTTATTATCCGATAGTCACAATAACCTTTCCTAAATTTCTTTACTTCGGTGAACACTCATTGATAAAACTCCATATTCTCTGTCTTTCATGGTCTCTTCGTTGAGTGTCTATCAGCGTCAGGGAATAGCCTTCAAGTCCACGCATACTTGGCAGTATGGCTCGTACACTGAACCCGGTTTCCGCGTATCCTTTGGTACGATCTAAGCCATATGGTTTTTAGACAACTCCGCTTCGACCCCGACGCCAGTACTATCAAGGACAAGAAAGCTCCCACCTTTCGCTATCTCTTCTCTTCTCATCTCTTTACACGACCGATCAGATTTATGTTATTCTTATATGCGACATCTTCATTTGTAATTTTGTCATTTATGTCCTTATATTAACTGTACGTCCTTTTTGTCTATCCAATATCCTTGTATGTGTCCTTTCTACTTTGTTTCATCTCTGCGTCCAAGTTCATACTTGGCGTGCATTCTCTTCGTACATCTCCCTTTCTCCTTCCACATCTCCAGTAACGTTGGCGCCAACTCCAAACCACGAAGAGGAAAGAAATTTGTCTCTCCCAATATTCTTCGCACTATTTATTTCTCAACCGAAGAAGTTACCAAAACTATCAACAAGGTCGATCATCCTGCTACGATCGGGCACATTGGCACTGGCGACGGTTTGAATTCGGTCTGCTATTTCGGCCATTACATCTAGGGGTAAATTTGGATTTACAGAAGCTAAAATCGGCCGGATTTCTGTGGGCATTCTCTCTAAAAAAAATGAGTAGTAGAATATTGTCGTTTTGGTCACCCCCCGCTCACTGCGTTGGTGTTATATCGCCGAACGTCTCTGTCGTCAGAAACTGTTTCAGTTTCTCCTGCTCTGACGTGGAAGTTCTAACATGTCGTAAGTGTTCGAAGGAAATCTTTGACTTCAGGAATCAGCGTATAGGGTAAAGGAAGTTACAGTGTAGTGAAACTTTTGTTTTTGTCCAGTGATTCATCTCATCACTATATTCACTTCGTCCAAATAGAACCATAACTGGGGGTCGTTGTTGAGAAAAGGTATCTTGGAATCAAACATCGCAAACATATTGTGTAGGTCTTTTGAACTCATGATTGTAGTCAGTAAACCAAAGTAGACTGCATGAACTAAACTGTGTGGAGAGAAGAAATTAACCTCTCGTATTTTTCGTCACGAAAAGAAATACGAATTTTGCGCTTAATTCCCTTGAGTTTCACCAGTTTTTAGGTTGCTAAGTATACTAGCCCCCAAAATAAATTATCAGGATTGATCAAAGAAGATAAATTGTAGTAAATAGCGTGTTCACAGCTTAAACGCAAAAAACAAGGTTAGAACACAATGAGTTTGATTGTTAACAAACGCGGAAAAAGGACAAACGATCAAGTTAACAACAATAATAAATTTCAATTCTTAGAGCAATTAAAAGAAAGAAGTTTTCGGCCGACACAAATATGTCTGGAGAGATCTACTGCGATAAAAATCTGGAGAAAGGAAGAATGGAGGAAAAGTTATGACACTTAGTAAATGCAAGGTAGAGTCTTCTGAATGTCCGTCAGTTTTGGTCATCTAAATTAAAGCCACTATAATGTTATCTTTGGAAGTCCTATCTAACCATATTGAGAGTGCTCAATTTAGATAGGATGTGTTCTTCGAGATGAAAGGAAGAATAGATTAGTGTGTGTATAAAAAATAAATGTGTGTAAAAACTCTATAAACTATCCTAACTGAAGAGAGTGAAAAAGCGAGCTTACCTCGAGGCCGTTAGAACAGAGCGAAGTAGAAAGTTGTACCGCCGAAGTTTGAATACCATAAAGATAATGATCGGTTATCTTATTGGTAGTTCTGTGGGAACAGAGGGGGCAACAAAGAATTTACTATTTCTAAAGGGATTTCCAAATGTGTTAAGAATTGCAATTAGACTCCTACCAAGGGCAGATAACTCCTTTAATGAGTATTTTTTTAAAAATATGCTTAAAAAGGTGGGCACTATATGTATCTGCTAGTACACATAGATCTCGTTAAACACATGAACTCCTCCTGTCATTTGTATTTGGCTGTGTTAAGAACTGGCCTGCGAATTTGATCAAAATGTGTGTGGTCACCTCTCAACCCGGAAACTCTGCCTGTGGCATCATCCGGAAAACCCCGTTTCCAATAATTATACCATGGTGTTCAAAGTAATCGAGCATTATAATAACAAAGCATTTCAGTTTGTCTACCTGCGCACAAATTCACGACAACGACTCGCAATGTCATAGAGATTAGTGACGAATTCTCTCTTGAACATTCGATTAATAAGTATTTTTCACCACCCTTCTTATAGACATTACTTAGTAATTATCCCGGGTAAAATTGATCGTCCTAAATTTCTTTATTTTATTCTTTCTAAAACGTTTCCTTTATTCTTTATTTAATATATGTTTTAATGTATATCTAAAAATATCCGATTTTGTCTTCATTTCTCTATTTTATATTAGAGGACTTTCTGTCTCTATTCTTACAAGTAATTGGACTTTCTTTGATTATATTTATATCATTTGTCTGGACGCACCTGCTAAAAATATGTTGCAATACATCCAAGATGGCTGACGTCAGAGCTTATTTTACAAATCAAGATGGTGGTATTGCTTTTCATCTTTATCCTACGTTCATGTCTTAGATTTGCCGGGAACCAGAAATATGTCCCCACACAGGTATATCTATGTTTCTCGGTGACTATTTGCATCAGCATCTTCCTTCTGTGCTGGACTTATATCATTATTTTAATACCCTGTTCTAATACAGAACCTTTTACCAGCGTCTTTTCTGGTAATTTTAGCACAAGTAGGGGAAGAGAAGGATGGGAAGAGAAATTGAGTGTCAGGGTTCAACCGGGGACAAAGGATTCTCGGCATGTCAACCATATGAGAGAAAAATCGACCCTGATGAAAACTCAAGTATACTAGAGTTTCTTTAACTTTGTATTTATTGTGGCTCCATTTGTTCCAATATTTTGATATCCACACGTATCTGCAGGGAAGGGAATATATAAAAAAATCTACTGACATAGTACCACAAGTAAAATATGGAAGCAACATTTATCCTGTTTGCGTCCCTTACAACGCTGCGCTAACCCATCTCTCACCTCATCAAGTGAGGATATAATGGGTGCCAAACCCTTTGCCAATATGTCATGGACCAGCGTGGCAGGGTAAGGCCTAGTACTCACCATGGTTTGCACGATTAAAAATTTACTGGCTATCCCTGCTGGATCAGCCTTTCGAAAAGGCCCAGCCACATCACTTGCTTTTGGTGGGGATGATGTGCTCCAAGGGTGACTACCCCCCCCCAAAAAAAAACATTGGATCCTACAGTGTCAGAACACTCTCAACAGATATGCACCTAAACAATCTTGGAAACAAAATCAAAAGCCTCAAATGGAACATTATCCGTCTTATCGAAATGAGAGGAGCCAGAAAGAAGAAGTGAGCTGGCTTTTTCGCAGGAAGTTACTCACTATATATTTTCTTAGAGATCCCGATTATCCCTATCCTTATCATTTGGGTTTCTTATGCTGTAAATGACTGCACTTATCTATAACTACACCAAGAAGTTTGTTTAGTTTTGGCGAGAACTTTTTCTTAAAAAAATATTAATCCCATATTCAGAAGTTACATCAAAAGAGTAATACATTAATAAAATATATCTCAGACTCACTAGTGGTGATTCTTTTTGAAACTGAAAAGATGTAAGCTGGCCTTTTCCGTGGAAATCATCCATACTGAATATTATCTTGGAGATCTCAACTATCCTCCTCCGCTCACGCTTTAAAGTCTACCAGAGAGGAGATACACTATTTCTACGACTTAAATTCCATACTCCAAGATACCAGTACACTTCGCCATCATTATAGGAGACTTCAACGCTCAGGTAAGGTAAGGTGATGAAAGTCGCAGGTTCAAAATCAAGAACACTTTCTTCAAGAAGAAAGGCAATAGAAAACGGACTTTGAGGAGCCCCAATCACGAAACCAAAAATATAATCAACAAAATCTTGGCAGACAAGAGCGACACTATCAAAAAATATTCTGGTCCTAAATCATAAGATCAAATGACAAATATGACAAATATTGAAAGAGGCGGAAGTGGCCATCTTGTTCCCATGAAAATATTCGGTAGCCATTTTGTTTCTTTGTTAGAAGAGAGAATATGCGCGCCAAGTACGAATATGGACGCGAAGATTAAACAGAGCTCGTAATCGTGATAAAGAGACATACGAATGTTTGGACAAACAAGTAGGACAGTGGTATGCCTAACTGCCAAGTTGACGGCAGTATACGACACCTTAATTTATGATCCGAGAAAGCAACTTGGGGGCCATTCTCAGGTGCGAAAAATGCATACGGGAAGACTTACTAATAGCACAAGGAGTTTAACCCATGTGCACTTCCTGAAGTAAGGAGAATTAGACGACAGAAGATAATCGTAAATGCTTTGTCATTTCATTCGCAGGAAATGGGCAGATCAATACGTGTTCAAGCTAGAAGACCTGCGATTTGTAGTTGAGCGTATGAGAGTTATCTCAACATCTGTGAAAATTAAAGAGACAAAGTTTTAAAAAGTGATTGGTCACAGTTGAAAAACGGTGAAGTTCGGATCGGCCAAGAGACCAGCGAAATGATACAAGTCCTAGAGGGATAGAAAGAGAGAGGGGGGGGGGGGAGAAAGAGAGAGCGAAGGAGAGAGGTAGGAAAGTAACCAACCTAGAAAGTTAAGCTTCAAACATTAGTGTAGGGGAGAACATCGTGACTATCGAATAATAAAAAAACTTTGCCATTTCATTCATGTGAGTTAGAGTTGATACACGCTTGGAGCACGTGGTGAAGACTCAGTGGCTTAGTTGCATAGTTGTGCGTATGTGTGAGGCTCGATATCGGTGAAGTGAAATGGGCAAAGTTAAAACTGAGATGGGTCACTGAGGAAGAATGGTCAAGATTGGATCGGCCAGTGGGTCGGTGAAATGATAACGAACTTACGGAGAAAGAAAGAGAGTGGACGGCCACAAACGCCGGGCCAGAGGCTTGACCAGCTAGGGGTCCTGGCACCAATGAACATTGGACCAAATGCGCCCAGGGGTTTTATAGGGGTCATCGGAGGAAGTGATGTTTCCGATATGTAACTAAAAGGAGAGTTTCGTATTTAATTCCCAACTAAAAGAATAGGGGGCGCTACATAACCAACATGTTGACCATAACAAACTGCATATTTGCCGAATGAAGTTTGATAAATGTGGCAAACATGTGCACCATAATCAACTTGGCTTCATGCTAGTTTCCTGATCGAGCCTTTTGTAGCCTTTGTGATTTGGTTGGTGATGATTTTTGTGAGAAGTTTGTATACGCAATTGAGTAGGTTTATAGGCCTGTAGAGATCTTTCAGGTTTCTTTTTTTATATAAAAGCATTATGATAGCAGTGTTCCAATCATCTGGGACTTTACTGTGTTTTAGACACAAGTTGAAGAGGACGACCAGTTTCCTAGTGATGATTTTACCTGCTTTTTGAGGTAGGTCGATGGTGATGTTGTCTGGTCCAGGGGCCGTTCCTTACTTCGTCTGTTTAATGGCTTGTTCCCCCCCCCCCCCGGGTTACTTGTGGGAAGTCCTTTTTGGTAAAATTCTTTGGCACGTTCAACAATCTTGTCTCTTTCAAGAGTCGATTCGATGACTGCTGTGGTGTATCTCCTTCTGTCTTCCCTTCGTTTTTTCTTGTCAAAGAGTTCAGTCTCTTCAATTTCCTCTCTTGTTGTTGTCGGTGGCTTGAGGTTTCTGCGTTTTTCTGGTTTCATCTGAGATTTTACTAATGGAGTGTGTGTTCATTGGTTTGAATATAGTGGCGACTTATATTATAGATGCTGTCATTTTGTTGTTTAGTTCGTTGATGTTGGTGTCGTCTGGTTCAGTGAGAATTTTAAATCTGTTTTTCAGTTCGAGCTTGAAAGATCGAGCATGTTCTTTTTGTATTTTTAGAGGCTGCAGTTTTGTATGGAACATTTTCCTGCGTTCTTTGTTGGTGTTTACTTGTATTTTACATCGCACCATTCTGTTTCCGCTGCTTACATTGACTTGATTCAGAACTTGGATGTCCTTAACAATATGGCTTTTGTGTAGTCTATTTTGTTCTTTGTTTTGTGATTGGGGCTCTTCCAAGTCCATTTCCTATTGGGTCCCTTCTTGAAGAAGGTGTTCATGATTTTGAATCCATTAGCCGTTGCTAAGTTTACAAGATGTTCTCTTCTCTCGTTCCGTACTTTGTATCCGAATTTACCGACGCAATCTTCATTCCCTTATCCTACCTGTGCATTGGGTCTCCCATGATGACATTGAAGTATTTTCTGGCGAATTGGAGTAGGAAGTTCAAGTCATCATAGAAATTGTTTATTTCCTGTTGGGTTGATTGCAAAGTGGGAGCGTAGACTTGGATTATATTGAGTTTGTATCTCTTCGAAAGTTGTATGGTGACGCTAGCTACTCGGTCAGAGACGGCTTTGAAGCCGGTTAAATTGTCTTTGAGATCCTTGTTGATAAGAAAGCCTACTCCACTTGGTTTTTACTTTCTCTTTTCCATAGCAGTAAAAAAGATGTCTGCTCTTCAGTTCGATTAGTTCTTCTCCGGGTCTTCTTACCTCGCTAATACCTATGATATCCCATTTGACATTTCTGATTTCACTTTCTAGACTGGTTAGGTGCATGCCAGTTGGCAGTGTTCTGACGTTGTAGGTACCTATGTATAATGTTGTCCTTTCGGTGACAGTTTTAGGGCTATGTTTAAATGGTCGCTGTTGGACCGATGACTCAGCAGGAACGGATGCTCTCTTTGGTGTAGTGTTTGGGTTGTTGCTTTCGGAGCACATCATCCCCACCCAAAGTAAGTGATGTGGCTGGGCCTTTTGATACCGAAGACCCAGCAGGAACGGCCAGGATAATTTTCAGTGTGCTAACCATGGGGAATGTTGGGCCATTCCCTGCCATGCTGGCCTATGACGTGTTGGTAGGGGTCTGGTGGATTGTCCACTGCTGATGTGGGTCAGTGGCCTTACAGCTCCACTGACTCTTAACACCCATCCCATCTGTTCTTGTAAGTCAGGAATTGTTGTTCGCAGCCCAGCAAAAAAAACAAACTTGTTCATCATAACTCCCCCTCATTTTTTTTTGCAAAGGTTTTAACTTAGTTAAAGTCCCAGGGTTAGATTTTTAAGAAATTCAGTTGCTGATCTCATCTGGTAGGGGGCAGAGAGAGAGAGAGAGAGAGAGAGAGAGAGAGAGAGTGAGAGAGATCTTTACCCATGGAATCTACATTTAAAATTCTAGCAAATGAAATCAAGATCAAATACTAATTATCCGTGGTCAAACTAGGCTGTCGGGTTGAAAGTTGAGCGTGATGTCCAAAGTTAAAAAAGGAAGTTAATGTTATGTTTCATTGATGTGAGAAGAACAGATATTTCTCTTCGATTCTGGGATAAATGTTGCAATAGGCTGGATTATGAAACAAGGATAGTGTCAAGACCATTCTTATTATCATTTACCAAATGATGATAAGGTTGAAAAAAAGACAAAGGGCATCGTTAAATGAGGCAAATTACTCAATTGATTTCTTATTCACGTTCCTAATCCAAACGAGTCCCTTTTTTTCCTTCAGGGCTTTGGTCGACTACCATTTTGACCATTTTACAAATGAAATGTCCCATTGGAAAGGCAAAGTACCATTATAGTAAAGGTCTTGAAGAATTAACAAAACCTCAAATTCAAGGTCAGTGGAGGACAAAGCAAATTATTGCGCATCATTTGAGAGTTAATAAGTTCCAGACAGTTTTGATTTATTCAATCGACAAATATGTTAAAAAAATTATTTTAAAAATTAATTAGATCGAAACACCGTAATCTTAATGCTGTTACATAAAAAAGAACTCAAGAGATCTAAACGACTACATGCCAATAAGTCAAATCAACTGCATTTACAAACTTTCTATCAAAGTGATCACCAACCTAATCACCAGGAGGCAAAATGAAGACCAATCATGGGAACAAGCTTTCAGAAGAAGCTATACATCCATTAAATCTACTAAAAGAGAAGCAACATGATATAAAATGCCACTCACTACAGCATCTGTTGACTTCAAAAAGACTTTCGACTCAGTGGAAATCCCCAAAGTCATTGATGTAATTGTAATGCCCCCTATACTTTTAGTAAGGAATTAAGTACGAAACTCTTCTTTTAGCTTAATATCCAAAACGTCACTTCCTCTGACAACCCCTATAAAACCCCTGGATGCACATGGTCCAATGCTCACTAGCTCCAGCACCCCTAGCTGGGTACGCTTCTAGCCCCATCCTCTGCAGCCAGCCATTCTCTCTTTCCTTCTCCCTGGCCCAATGCTCCTTGGCGCCAGGACCCATAGTTGGTCATGCCTCTGGCCACGGCCCTTGCGGCCGGCTACTCTTCCACTCTCCTTCCTTCTGTCATGTTCTATGTCTTTCATAGTCTAATTGTCGAGAGTCTAACAGCGTCTGAGAATAGCCCCCAAGTTAACTCACTTACTTGGCAGTAAGGCTCACACACTGAACCCGGTTTCCACGTATCTGGGAGAAATCCAACCGTACGGAATCCACACATTCAGACAACTCTGCTACAACTCCGACGCCAGCACTATCAAGACTCTTCTCTTAACATTACTTTGCACGATCGATCATATTAACGTTACCCGTACATGTACCTCATCTTTATTCTTGTATTAAACTTATGTCTCTTCTCTGGCCAAAATATGTGTATATCTTCATTTCACTTCATTTCATCAATGCACATCCAACTTCATACTTGGCGCGCATTCCATTCCCTTCTCTTCATTCAGCAGTTTTTTCCTTGCCCAGCTACAGGGCCAGCGCACTATACATCACCCACGAGGATCCAAAATCCTCGTCTCTCAACAATCCATCGCTGTTCGGATTCAACAATAGACTCTAAGCACAAAATAATCATACAGCAAGGAATGGATCCTGTATATATCAGAATATTGCAACAGGTCTACCAACACAGAAAAAAAATCTATACAAAGGATTACCAGCTCACCCAAACTCTTCACAGCACACCTCGAGATGATATTCTGAGACCTAGACTGGAAAAATAAAGGAATCAAAATAGACAGCAAATACATAAGTAACCAGAGATTTGCTAAGAACATCCATGATCTTCAAATAATGCAGGACGAACTGAATGAATAAAGCATGGTCTCCACATGAACAAAGGTCATGTGCAACAAACATGTTGAGGAGAAAGACACAACGATCACAATGAAAAAACGCTGAGCTGATAAAAGAAGACCACCAGATTTACTTAGGACAATGAATCTCCATGTAATCCTCGAAAGAAGAAATCAAGTGAAGAATCACTCTAGGTTAGCAATCTTTCGGTTGAGCAACCTTTGAGAACAAGAAAATACCATTAGTTCTAAAGAGAAGGAACTAAAACCAATGCATCCTCCAGATAGTTACTTATGGAGCTGAGAATCATACAACATGCACAAGAGAGAATCATGGAGAATCATTGCATGGAGACCACAAGATAGCACAGTATATTAGAGAAAAAATGTCACGGATATAGAATTGATTAGAAAACTCAAGTGGCAATGAACTTGTAAAAGTGCACGAATGGCAGACAACCACTGGACCTCACAGCTCATAACGAGGATCCCTAGAGATCTGTACGGAACTGTGACCAACAGAAAATAAGATGGCATGACAAACAAGAAAGTACTGACTCTGCAACGCCCATGATAGAGAGGTATGGCAATTTTTTTTGAAGGTTTATGATCAACGATTAACAACTAAAAGACTGATTATGATGATGAAGCATTATAAAACTTACTGTTAATTTAAATCGATTTTATCCCATTGATTGAAGAAAATTTGGGCAGTACATCAAATCAGTCAATGGTTTACAACATACACCTAAATAAGGGCAAAGTGTACACCAACTAATCGAAGAAGAACAAATAACAAATTCAAAGTTCCAAAAACATGATGCCAAAATAGGAGTGCTTGTGAAATTTGGCCATTTCACTGGAATTTTGTGTATTCAATGTGTGGGTGAGGGGGGGGAGAGTTACAAGAGCTTTCCAGCAGAGGCATGGAACATGATGTGCAAGGGAGGCACATGACCCTTCAGAACTTTGTTCCGAAATACAACAAACATTTAAGGAATGCAAAAAGTATTCATTTTCTTTTTTTTTCTGTAATTTTGAATCATTAATATTCAAAAATTTGTACTAACAATTGAATTTCTTCTTTACATCCTTGATGTTAGCTGTTCTATTTATCAGTCTACAACAGGTGTATAAATCAAAAATTAAGACACACCTTCTTTTGAATTGACTGGAGAAAGTAAAGTTAGCCTCTTTTCTTTTATATACCTAATGGGGGCTGAAGAATGGATTGGCCAAAGTGTTGTATTAACAACATCAAGTATGCAACGAAGAAATTTGAAAATGCTTTTTTTTGTTTTATTTATTGTTTAAAAGACTGACCAGAAAGATCTGAGATTTTTATGATGAAATTGTGTTAATTTTTTAGAAATATCTCACACCTAATACATTCATTGTTCAAAACACTGACCAACTTAACCTGGGATCTTTATGATAAAATTGTGTTCAAGTTTGAAAAATATCTTACACAAAATACATTTATCGTGTGGAAGACTGGCCAACTAATCCGAAATCTCTATGTTTGGTTTCCACACTCTATGTGTTCAATTTTGAAAAATATCACACATCCAATACATTTTTTTTCAAAGACTAGCCAGCAAAATTTGGTATCTTTATGATGAAATTGTTTTCAATTTTGTGAAACATATCACACCCAATACATTTGTTTTTTCAGAGACTGGCCAACAAAATCCGAGATCTTTATGATGAAATTGTGTTCAATTTTGAAAAATATCCCACACCTAATACATTATCAGAACTTTCTCCAGATGCATACTTGGATTCAGACATTCCATCCAAGCTGCCAGAATTAAGTTTCAATCCGTAAGTATACCTAGTTATTTGAAACACTTATCAGCTAATTTGAACTATTATCCTGATTTTATTTGTTCATAAGATGCTTATGGAAATGTTGTTAAACGAGGCATTTGTAATGACATCATTTGCACCATATATATATATATATATATATACCCTGTTGGATAAATAAAGGGTTCGGTTCGTTACTTCCCCACACCTACCAGATGATACCTGATGAAGGCCGTAGTGTGCAACGTCCGAAATGTTGTATGAAAAACAACCAAGATGAGGATAGTCCGAATATTAATAGAAATAATAATAATAATACCTCATCTCAAAAATTCAGAGATATACAAATTTAGTTTTGTTAAAGCAATAGGTATAATAATAATAATAATAATTAGTACATACACAAAACACTAACTTAATAAAATCCTAAAGAATGCTTTTTTGTCTAATTTGGATAACTTTGGCTATTCCTAAGAGTTGGTTAGAATTGACCATCAAATATTCAGAAAAAGTGGTTTAAAACACTTGCTAAGAACTTTCTGTCCGCATTATCTTGGGCAAAATTATTCCTCATGTAATTCTAAATTGATTGCAAAATGGTCATGAAATTAATATTTCAGAATTAGTTTGGTTTCCACCCGGGATACAATATTTATGATAAAATACATGACGGAAAAGTACAATGAGAGTCTAGAGGCAGTTTTCATTGATCTTGATATTATTTATGTTCACATTCCCTGAGAATTACTTTTTGTAGGAATCAATTTCCCCACTGGTGCCAAATGATTGACATTCTTCATAAATTGTACGATGGAACATCAGCTTATAGCTGGTATCAAAGGGAGGTTTGATATTTTATACATCTGTTGGTTAGACAGCTTAGAAAGCTTAACATTATTCAATTACTGTTTTGATTTTGTGCAGAGGGTTTATGCAGAATAAGTTGATTAGGAGTATCCTGAGGGTATATTTTTGAGTATCGCATCCCATGTCAATGTACCCATTGTAAGCAGAGAAGAAAAGGAAAGATAATTGATGTGGCATTGATAAGATGGCTACCGTGATGCTGATGATCTTGGGAAGGTGGTTCTAATTGTTTAGTTTCACATCTTTGCCTATTCAATGTTGAAATAGCACAGAAATAACATTTTGACAATTTAATTCATTTATGTATCTACTTCTGTTTTTATTTCATCATTTTCCTTATTTCTCTCTATTCTATGTGCCATTTTAAACATCAATTGAGCACGGATATGAAACGTGATGATTTTCATTTGGGATCATCTTCTGTAAACATACAGAAATATAAGTTTATTTCCAACTTCAATAATAAACTTTCATTGAACAAAAAAGTGATAATGTTGAGTTGAAAAGTTCAAGTACGCAGTTTTGTACATCATTACAGAAGGTGAGAATAAGATAGAGAGATTCAAACACAACTTTTTAAGTGTGATACTAAATTTCAATCATCAGTTAACAGTTTACTGGCAATGAAGCAGCCACAAAAAATGTGACCATTTTAGAATGATTATGAATTGGAAATTAAACCTCCCCTAAAAAAAAAAGAATTACGAATATGCGCTGTTTTTTTTTTACTTACAATTTCATTAAAAAAAATTTGAGTTATGCAATTCCAAACTGAAACTTGTAATGAGAATATTGTGGTGAACAGAAACAGATGAGGCTATGTGGGAGGATTTTGCTATTTGGGCCACACTATTTATTACTGCATCAAAGGTGACTTCATTGATGTAGGGGAAAATAGAGCACAATGGATCAGAAAAATTTAATTGTAGGTAGATGCTGATTTTATCAATGTATCTGTATGAAAAAAAGGAAGATGAACTGTGTAGGCTGTGAAATAGGTTATATAAAGATAAAAAAGAGATATCTCTATAAGATATCTCTATAGGTGGCAGGCACATGCTTTTTTATTTTAATTTCCAACACACTGTGAATCATCTTCCAGGAACAATGAATCAATATAAGAATGAATGTTTCCGAGAAGACCCAGAATGAAGCCAATAACACGATTTATTGAAGTATTGTTGAAAATGTTCCTAAAAGTGATCATAAAAATCTCTCAAATATTTATTGTCACACTAAAGTAAACATTCAACGAAAAATCACATCCACACAGAAACTATTCTTTTTTAAAAGAATGATACAGAAATAACATTAAAATGCTCTTTTAGTTTCTTAGTAAACTACAAGAAATGAATTGACGGGACCATTTTTAATTGAGAGAATTGAATTTTCATCTCAGGGAATCAGAATTTTCTCTTAAATGGACATAAATTTGTAGTGGCTTACCATTCGAACTGTTCTCTATTTTTGAATGGGTTTTGGTAGGATATCTGCTCAAACATGTGTTGTTCTCTATTGGCTTTCACATAAATTCAACTACTACTGGTAATCATTTACATCTGGAACCAGAAGTTCTCACTCCTATGAGAATAGTTCCATTTATAATCAAGACCACTATCAGAGTGGTTGAGACCATGTCCTCTTGCAGAGGAAATGCAAAAGAGTAAGACAAGTTTTCCTGCCTTAAAAACTTCACATATCATTTGTATCTGACATCTGATCTATTGTGCCCCAATTTCCTGTGCACTACACATACCATTGAGAAAGATAACGTTAATTCTCTCTGAAGAGCAATCACAGTAATTGCAGTTTAGACAATAAATAATTCTGATATGATCCAAAGTAGCAGCCATCCTTGACCTTGAAAATATCATTAAGACTCCCCCTCACAGGTACTTAATAAATGTCCAAAATCTCAAATGTATTGCACATGTATGCCATAGACCAAATATTAATCTTATTGAGTTGAAATCTTCCTTAGTTTCTGTCCCAAAATTTGACAGAGATCCATGGATAAAGGTATCACAGATCCTGAACAAGCCAAATGAGAAACACTACTGAGGGCTGGTTTAACCAGACTCTAGAAAAAGACTTTTAGGATGAGAAACTAATGTCTCATTGATATACGATTAATCTGCGTCTGGTTTAGAAAGGTAAAAAATTTCATATGATTACTAACCCCGAACCATATTCAAACTGAGCTTTGAAACATTTTCTGACCAATTATCTTTCTCTATTCAAACCTCTCTGATCCACTTTCAGTCTTATGAATACCATATATGTTGGACTACATGACCGATGGTTTACTAGAATACCTGGCGGACTAACGCTCATTGCAACTCGTCCAAGCCTCATAATTGTAGGCAATCCCTAGTCATAATGTGAACAAGCATCCCCAACCGGTCTTTGCAGCTTTTGCTGGTAGATGAACTGTGGTGCTGGTCATGCCACATTCAATGGGTCACTGTATCTCTGCCTCAAGTTGCCCTTATCTCACCCACATTGTGTCCAGATCCAAAGAGGGGTAGCTGTCGACCAAAAGACTCTTTGGTGCTGGAACAAATACTCCCAGAGGCATCACAAGTTAAATAGGAACAATTGACACTGGGTATAAATATACAAGATCTATATCAGTATTATTAGAGGTTGACTGGTCAAAATATACACTGGTGTAGGTGAGGACACTACGTGTTGTTTTCACCCAGGTTGAAAATCCTTCATCACGGCTCCAGTCTGGTATTTTTACAGATTGTCAGGTCAAAATATATGCTGGTGTGGGTGAAGACAGTATGGGATAAATATCATTCTGTCTTTCTGGTTATCTACTTGATATCTCTTGGTAGGTCTGTTGGTATAACTTGAACAAATTTCTTATGTCAAAATTATAAGTCGTTCAGGAAATCCACTTGATATCTCTTGGTATATCTATTGGTATAGCTTCACCAAAGATATGATCTTCTGAGGGTCACGATATGGTGTTGACAAGGAACATGGAATTGTATACAATGTTGTGTTGGCTTCTCTGCACCCTTCTCCATCTACTCAAAAACAGGTGGCTTATATAATAGCCGGCTGTCCTTGTGGTTTGAATTGATGACTGAAGGGTTTCTGATTGATTTCTTCCCTTCTCAGCTGACAAATATTGAAATCATACTAGCC
This sequence comes from Thysanoteuthis rhombus, assembly GCA_963457665.1. Classification (NCBI taxonomy): domain Eukaryota; kingdom Metazoa; phylum Mollusca; class Cephalopoda; order Oegopsida; family Thysanoteuthidae; genus Thysanoteuthis; species Thysanoteuthis major. The sequence goes on from OY735208.1 coordinate 20,574,291, forward strand.
TAAACAATGTTCATTCTGATCTTTCCAAATTTGGGAATCCATAATTTTCTCCTTGGAAATATGTGTAGGTGATTGGTGGGGCTAGATCCCCTGGCAATCAATTTACCTGCCTGGAAACTAGAGATATTTTCCTAACAAAGGCAATTAATAATCAAACACCAGTAATCTGTCCAGGGCTTTGCTTGCTCAACATTTTAGTGAAAAATATTTTCCAACTCAGGGATTGAACCTCTCAAATAAAGGCTATTAATCATACATTCGTATTCTGTCAAGACTTTGCTTGTCTGACTCTAGTGCCAAAATATTTTCCAAACTCAGCCTTCAATATTAACTGCTTTACACTTTTAGATTTTTATCTGTTCTTAATCCACCTGATTCCTCTCAGAAAACTGTTTTGGTAAGCATTCTTTTTTTTGTAAGTATACTCAACCTCACAAGGTTATCTCATTTCCAATGTTTTCTAATGAACCATTCATTTTCATTGTGTCATTCCTCTAATTAACTCAGTTTCTTCTCTTATTCACCAATTTCCTCATCACAATTCACTAACACTTTTATCACCCTTTTCTTGCCTCAATATTGCACACCCAGTAGCTTCCTCTTAGAATCAAACAATAATCCTACTGTAGATATTTGCTTAGCAGTTTAGTATGACATAGGGCTACTATCGTGGGGTAAGTGACGAGGATTGAACTCATCTCATACACAAATGGTGAGTGAGACAACCTTACTAACCATTGCACTTTGGCAAGTACCCAACCATAATACCCATGAATTTTTGTCAGCACAAATCAAATGTTACACACTATGTAGTAAACACTTCATTCCCTCTTAACAGAAACTGAAGAAAAATCTCCAATATTAGAAACCATTGGCCAAAACTGTCACCTAATCTGTCAATACAGGCCACACTCGTGGAGCTTAAGGGCTGAAAATTTGAACATTCATTCCTTATCGTGCTGAGGAAAAAAGTTTTTGTTTTTCCTTAAATTCTTACTTTTTGTCCAGCAGCATTTGCAATTTTTTCAAAAGTTCAAACTTTTTTAGTGATCATAGCTCAAAAAAAGAGAAGTGATTCAGTTCCCGCAGATCACTATTCTTGCAATATTCTCTATAGAATATTTCCTTATCCTGATTTATTTTTTTATGCGACTTGAGCAGTGCCATTCCAAGGGTAAATGTTTGAAAGGGATTTTATGGTGTGTGGAGGAGCCTGTCATAATAGTCATGTAAAATAATTTGCCATCCATCGTTTGAAACTACAGCTGCAAAGTATTTCAGTTACTTCTCTTCAGAGTTACCAACTTTGATGTTTTATATCTAAATTTTGATAATGCTATATGATGGAAGTCAAGGGAGATGATTTATGGAAATTATGGAAAAAGATCTATTTTCTTCAATTTTCTATGTATTTTCATTAGATTGCTCGAAGCCCGCTGATCCAAGCAATTTCAAATTTGACATTGCACTGCCTTCTGGGCTGCATAATATAATTGGCAAATGCTACCTTTGTACAATGGCCAGTTGTTGAGTAAATACAGTGCATGCATACACTTGAATCGTAGTCAGATTATAGTTAGATTAAATTCCATGAATTCTTCTGTTCAATTAAAAAATGCCTTTCTGAAAATATATATTTTTAATTTGTAGCCTCATGAATTTACTGATTGTTATACTCCTGTTATCTGTCATGTAGTCTCTGCAAATTGTTTTCTAATAAAGAGCGAAAGTCAAGGGACTTTGAGTCTTCTGTTGTTGGTACTGAAAAGGATAGGAAAAATGACATTTTGCTCCTATACTGCTTATTATCATTAGGCTATTTTCTAAAGCTGATTCCTTATGGAGGCAATTGTCATGATTATTGTTTAGTTAAATGCACTAAATGAAATGAATTTACTCATACAATGATTTTGCAAGTTACTTCAAAAGACGAAATGAAAATGGCAAGGTAAAAAAATGATTTATTTGAAAAATGGACAGCGATTAGAAAACAAAAGATGAACATTTTTTTTATTCATCTTTTGTTTTCTAATGGTTGTCCAAATGAATTAGATTTCATAAAAGAATTAAATAACTTTTTAAAAAAGGATTCACTTTATTCCAAATATTTTTTAGATTTGTTTGGGGATGAAATATTCTTGCATACTTAGAAACATTTAATATGGGTTTTTTGGGGGGTAAAAAAAAGTCTCTCTACAAATACATATTATTTTGAAATCTAAGAAATGTATACTTAACGTTGCCCAGGGAAGAAATAACTGTAACAAAAGAAAAATAGTTCTTTGGTATATTTCTTCTTATATGACTGAACGAATGAAAAAAATATCATTTACACAAGTGAAAAAGTTTCTCTTCAAGAAAAAGGAACATTCTCCATTCATTTCGATCCCTAAAAGTGAAATAACTTTCCCCCTAGATTTTGATGCCAGAAAGTGGAAAAGAATTTTCTCTCAATTTTCAGCCATAAAACTGAAGAAAAAATTTTCCCTCAATTATGACCCCTAAAAGTGAGAAAAATAATTTTCCTCTTGATTTCTATTCCTAAAAGTGAAAAATATAAGTTTCCTCTTCATTTCAAACCTTAGAAGTAAATAATAAAAATTCTCTCACAATTTCGACCCCTAAAAGTTTGAAGAAACATTCCCTCTGGTTTTCAACCCCTAAAAAGGAGAAAAGAAAGTTCCCCCTTGATTTCATCCTCCCAAAAGTGAGAGATAAAAGTTCCTTCTTGATTTTGATTCCTCAAAGTCAAATACAGAAGTTCGCTCTTGATTTCAACCCCTAAATGTGAAAATTAATGTTTCCCCTCAATTTAGACCACCCTAAGTGAAAAATAAAGGTTGTCCCTCAACTATGACCACTTTTATCAACAAATGAAAGTCCCCCCTCAATTTTGACACTTGAATGTGGAAGAAAATTGATTTTGACTGCTTAGAAGGGCAAATAAAAGCTACCTCTCGATTTTGAACTCTACAGAACCACCCATCCCTGAATTTCATGTTTTGGAAAAATAGTTAATCAATGAAGTGAAGGGAAGTAGCCAGAATACTTCAAAGCTGTATTTACGACGGATGGAAAATAAAGGTAAAAAAAAACAACAAGATACAACAGTAGCAAATCACTCTTTTCTTGCTCTCTCTGATCCTATACATTTTAGGGGTACCTTGAATCATTACCGCTGGCTGCAATGCACTGTTTGGGAGGAGAAAAACAATCAAAAACTTTCATATATATATGTATATAGATGCTTTCAATATAAATACATCTTTTCTTGAAAATACAAAGTTTTCTTAAAAACAAAAGAAATTTACGCAAGAAAATATAGCCAATGGTTTAAAATGCTGGAAATGGCATGAGTCCCTTCAGTGGAGGATTGCCCTGATTTCCATCTATCTATCTATCTATCTATCTATCTATCCATTGATTTTCTTTTTCAACCAGAAGTTTAGTTAGCCTATTAGAGCAAGTAGTCAGTCTACTGTAAAATGATTTTGAATGAATGAATGAAATATTTCTTTGTAACCACTGTTAGTGATTATCAAAGTCAAGGGAGATGATTTTGTTTAATAATAAATAATATGTATTTGTAGAGAGACTTTTTTTTACCCCCCAAAAAACCCATATTAAATGTTTCTAAGTATGCAAGAATATTTCATCCCCAAACAAATCTAAAAAATATTTGGAATAAAGTGAATCCTTTTTTAAAAAGTTATTTAATTCTTTTATGAAATCTAATTCATTTGGACAACCATTCAAAGAGAAATATTTATTTTTTTTTGGTTTTCTCAAAGACAGAAAAACTCCAAACTCAACATTGCAATGTCTTGAGTGCTGATAAAAATATATAGCAAGTATCAACTTTATACAATGGCTAATTGTCAAGTAATCTCAGTAAATACCCACACATTACATGCATACCCACCCACTGAGATTTCTCCAAGTATAGTTAGATCATGGTTAGATGAAGCATTTTCTTTTTATATAATTTATTTTTATCTGATGAAGTGTTGTAAACCATTATTATTAATTTTGACTACTATTTACTCACTGCCATAGGATAACATTGGGATGAGGAAAAAAACAACTGATAGAATCAAGACAAAGAAAAATAGTAGGTAGAAATTAATTATAATTGATTAAGTATTGTCAACCATTATTATTTTTGACTTCTAAAAATCTAAAATTCTTTCAAGATGAAAGAAAATACTAGTCAAAATTTCTCTTTGTCGAATAAACAAGATTCTGTGGAGACTCAATCATATTTATTTTTATGCTTAGTTAAAAAAAGAGTAGAAAAGAAACGATTTAAAATCAAAAGAAAGAATTTTTTTGCTATTTTTTTTTCAGATCAAAAGTGTCTTAATTTTATGTTTTTAGCTCCCAATCATTGTTCTCTCTAATCTATGCACATGTGCATAGACACACACATTTTGCAACCAGTGCACTAAGGACATTTTACAATCAGGGAGCAAAAGATAGCTAAGTGAGTTTTCATTGAAAAAATATTGATTTACTCTGTCAAATTCAAAATTGTGTACATACTTTTGTCTCTGGGAAAAAGATGACAACGTAAGATTTTTGCAACTAAAAAATAGAGGGAACATTGGTCCCTATCATAACTGATATTTCATTGGTAGTGCTAACAACAAATCATTGACTGATCCCAAAAGGACAAAAAACAAACAGAAAAAATTGTTTTGAATTCTTCTTTTGCTTACTCAATAGAAAAATAACCTCTGACCATGCTTGCATATTATTAAATAAAAAGTGTCAGTTTGATAGACTCATCGCCAGATTTCAAACCAGCTGCAAATGAAAATGGTAGAGAAGAGAAATGAAAGTAGAGAGAATATTGACTTCTATATTGCTCTTTTCTCTTTTTTAGATTTTGTCAACCAAAACT
>OY735208.1:20584193-20639193 GCA_963457665.1 Thysanoteuthis rhombus
CACCAGAGAATTCCCTCAAAGATCAACTTGTGTAGAGTTAACTAATCAAAATATTCAGCTGAATAGGAGATTTTAGACAAATTGCAGAATAATGTTAGGAATTTAAAAATTGTATGTGCTATTTCAGTAATGCGTTCTATCTATAAAGATATATAACCATGCCAAATCACATGTAAAACATATGTAAAGGTGAAAGCAGGGCACAGTGAATCATTTTGATTTTTGAAAACCCTGAAATAAATCATAAAATTGACTGATTCATTACAAAATCATTATTCTGGGTAGCAGCTCTTGTTTTTCATTACTCGCAAGCATGTGTTTCCACTGCAAAATTCAGGAGTGATCTAGCTCCATCTTCTCCCAAAGGTTTTTAGGATTTAAATGTTTGACACCCTCCTCTATCAACTTCCATACATTTTCATTTGGATTGAAATAAGGGTCTTGCATCAGCCAGGTCATTATTGGAAGTCATTCCTGATTTGTGAGGTCCTTAACTTCTCAGCTCGATGTCAATAGGCAGCTGATTCTAAACTAAAGGAGGTATGGAATGACATCAATATTTGCCTTGCAAAGCAGATAAACAAGAAGGTCAATGTAGAAATAATGCCCCAAACCATCACTGTCACCTCAAAATTTCAGACTTACTTAAATACATTGAGGGGCCAGCCTCTAGCCAACCTCACATATTACTGTCTTATTACTATCAGATCCCAAAATGTGCTTAGAATCATTGCTAAAGTAAACCTGAGGCCACTTTTCAGGAGTCTGAAGTCCAAAGTACATATTCTTTAGTCTACTAAAGATGCAGTTTCTGGGTCTCACAACTGATGAGAGGCTTGACTGCAGGCGTTTGAGACTTCAATATAGCTTTGATCAGTCCCTGTGAAAAAGTATGTCTTGACACTTGCAAACCTGAATTCTCACCAAACTCACATGAAAGATCACAGGCAGTCTTGAGTGTCTGCCAATTGATGATCTTACCATCATGTGGTCTTCCTTCTTTGATTTCACTTTCATGAAAATCAGCAATTTTCTTTATCCTAAGAGTAAATGGAAAAAATGAATACCACTCTTAAACTTTTGATCACTCCAAATAATGCAAAAATATGATTTTATGGTTACTTTAGACTTTTCTTTTTTCCCAATTAAACTATAAATAGTTATGAAAGAATTATTCATCTAGGTAGTTTGCTTAAGCAATAACTGTGAAATGATATAATTCATTATAGCCGTTATATTTAGGTAGCTACTGTATATATGTATAGACATATGCAGACAGACATGCATTTATACACACAAATATGTACGTTCAAACATTTAATTGTACGTTTTTCTGTCAAGATGTGTAAATATCGCCACAGCCTGTTGGTGTATCTAAACTAAAAAAAAGTGAAAGATCTTTTTTTAGGAAACTGGTACACCTAAAAAATTTATGGATCATTTTCAGCTTTTATGAAATACTAGTTTATCCATGGTGTCAAATGAGCGCATGAATAAAATACATTTGATATATTTTAAAAACGGAGATTTGCATTGCAGAACACTGTTCTGTGGGCCACAAAAGGATTCTTTCTATTGTTCTTTAAATCCAGCATTTTTCGTATGACATCAGAATATAAAGTTCTATTTTACTGTGTCGGTTGTATCGCTTACTGCAACAAAGTATAAGCACCCATCCCAAACTATTATGTGTGGATGTATTAATCATACTGGCTTTCTTTGTCTCTGCGTATAAACATCTATATGTCTGTTTATAAGTATGCATATATATGTGCATACATCAGTTGTGATCAATATTGATTTTCTTCCTTGGAAAAATTCTGGGATACTTGCACCCCCAAATTTTTCTTTTTCAATCTCCCAAATGAATCAATATTCCTTTAATGGAGACTCTCCACACATCAACCCGCAGATTTTGTCATGGATCAGCACCCATCCAATCATAGTTATTCTTTTTACCAAATCAATAAGGATTCTTTTTCCTGGAGAACCATATGAATTCAGTAACTGTATAATCATGGTGAGCCTCATACTGAGAGCATGAATGCTCTTTGCTTCACCCTGCCATAAAGCATATTAGGAGTATTAGGTTGTTATATATGTAATGATTTTTTTTTTTAAAGATGAAGGATGATATGAACAACAAAAAAGGTAAATATTTAATCAGAATATGTCCTATTTGAAACTAATCTTGATATTGATATTCATATGATGATATGCCATCTTTATTTATGAAATTTGTTAGGTTTTGTCATCACAAATCAAGTAAAAGCACAAATTATAGCTTCCATCTTATTGGAACTTTTACAGATATGAAGTTCAATATGTTTGAGAGAATGATAATCTGTAGCAGAAATGTCAGGTGAAGACTTCATACCCCCGATTCTTTAAGCATAGGCAGTCAGCTGAAAGGCGTGGGATCTGGAATCGTTATATAGTATTTCATTCATTTTATATACAACACATTTTCCAACTGTTTAACCCTTCCAATTGTCTTGAGATGACATGATATGGTCACTATTGAAGTCTTAAAGTTTCCATAACCTGCTCATACAGTTGCTTGTAGGTCATTGGCCTTGCCATTGATAATTCTCTATCATCGAGACGAGGTTTGGGTCTTGCCACCCTAGAGCTGTATTATTAGCATCCATATTTCCAGACCTAAACCTATTTAAACAATGTGGAACAGTCAGCACTGTAGTAATGTTCACACAAAATGCTTTGCTGTTGTTAGCAGCTTGAAGAGTATCATGTCCTAATTTGAATACAAACTTCTGAGGTAGACACCATAGCTGTAAAGGAGTCAAAAACCTTAATAATCACTAGGCACAAAACTGCTACTGTTAATACTACTACTAATACTTTTGCTGCTGACATTCTCTTTCCTTACCCACTTCTGTTGCCTTATTGTCCTAAAATTATTGGAAAAACAGAAAATATTTAGAATTTTGTTTGAAGTATGCGCTTTTTAATTTGTTTGGATACAATGAATACATTTACTAAAATATATATTTGCATATCCATATTTAATAATTTTGTCATTTTTGATGGGTAGGGAAGAGTGGGGCACGTTTGACCTGTGGGTATGTTGGACCACTTATAATTTTTTTGGTACCTTAGAAGCAGTAGTTCCCAGCTCTTCCCTGGAAAAACCTCTTGGCAAATTATTTTTCTTGGGAGAGCTACAAGTTTTCTATGGTAAGTTTTGTGAATTGAGGTGTCGAATGAAAATTTCACTTGGGGTGTAATTTCTCCTCAAGTACTGAGAATGTAAAATATCATCTTATAATGTCTTAATATTTTATAAGTTGTGTGCAGTTGGCTGTTAGTTAATTGTATTTACACTTTGTCTTACATGTGTATTTTACATGGGATGTTTGAATGTTGCTGTGGGGTAGGTTGGATCATATTGTTTTGGGGCAGGTTGGGTCCAACCTGCCCAATGGAATTTTCTCGTAAAGCCATCTAAGTGTAACTACTATAATCATCACTGAAAGCATTTGATAGACAGGAACTATATGTTATTTTTGTCTTTTGAAAACATAGTTATAGGATCATTGGGTGTTGTGGTAAAAATGGATGCCATACCTGTTGCAAAGTGTTGGGTAATGTATTTTGTAAACAGAGGAGAAAGTGGCTTTGTATCATCTGTGTTTTTAGCTGGTCACCATGCAGTCTGAAGTGAGTGCAAGCATGGAGGAATTAACCATTTTGTGCCTTCCAGAGGCAGGCGCATGCACACTGTGCAAATTGCCTCACCCCATAAAATGTTGAGATCCAGCAGGCAGCAAGTGGTTGAGTTTCAGACTCAGTAATGTGTACTAAGCTATGAGATTTATCGTGGTGCCCGAGTGAGACAGGTGAAAGACGAGTAGACAGTGAAAGAACTGGTCATAGTATCTGCCCAATTGACCCAAAGCAGTCATGTGAGTCCCCCCCAGTCCGGATTTGCACACTAGTGTCACTTACTGAAAGTGCAATGGTCACAAACCATATGGCAAGAAATTGTTTGAGCAAGGGACTAGGAGCTTGCATGCACTGCTACTGAGGCAACAAAGTAGATCACTCATACCTGACTGTACAAGAACTTCATAGTGAATACAATACTAAATGAAGTTAGTTAGCTTCTGTAAATTTCAGTTGTCAAGTTGAAATATATTTTAAAGGTTTCCGAACCAGAATTTGTGTTTTTCTTCCACTCTATAGTCATTTGTTCAACGTGTACTCCCCTACCTACCCATGGGATGCATTCTGCCTTATGACAAATTTTTTTAAATCTCAATTTCTCTTTCTACAACAGTATTTGAGGAGGATTTGATACTGACTAACATCAAGTAAGATTTGACACTGTCACCCTGTATGAGAATCTCAGACGCAATCACAAAAGCAGTTTACCTGACAGAAAAAAGTTTAAAAAGTAGACCAGTTTGCCCCACTCTCTCCTACTATGCTAGTATGCTCATATTCAACATTATCATCTGTTTTTACTTTCTGGAACACAGATATTTCCGACAGCCAGTCAGTCTAAATCGGTCTACAATAAAGATTCCAGATGAAGTACCCAGGGATGAACTAAACACAATCAGAACAGTTTTTTATTCTGCTGGATTAGATAAAATATTCAAAGCTAATATGGCTGATGACCCGTTACTCAGGTAAATCATATTTCAATTTTCTTTTCTCTTACAAGCATATTTTGTTTTAATTCTGAATGAAAAAGAGAAAATAGGATCTCTATATTGACATGGATGCACATTATATTTTCTCAAATATTGGGAATATTTCCAGGCATTGAAACAGGGTGGAAAATCCAGAAAATTTCTACTTGAGCAAAGCACAATGAAAAAATTTTTTTAAATCTAGATAATGGATAAAAAAACCCCAAATAATTCAAAGTTATCATAAATTATCTTAAAAAACAAAAAATTATTGTTTGTTTTTCATCTTAGTAATTACATACTGTAAAAATCTCTATGAAAAAAACAGTAATTTTCTATCTGCAGCTATGTCCACAAGTGCTTCAACTTCTGTTTCAATTGAAATTTATTTTTTATTTATTCATTTGATAATTTATTTTTTGATTTTTAAAAATTTTCCTCTTTTAAAGATGGCAATATTTTGGATCCATCCATGGACCAGTCCGAATGTTTCCTGGTCGAGAATGGGGAATAAACTTCGCGGGTTTCTACAATGACTATGATCCAAGAACCCGTCCATGGTACATTGCTGCAACCAGTGGGCCTAAAGATGTTGTTATAATCATTGACTGCAGGTAATTTATCAACATGTAAAAATTAAGCGATTTAAGTTGTGAAATTAAAAGTAATTTAGATTAAAAGCAAAACTAAGCAATTTCACTCATGTGCAATAAGATCTCCTTTAATTTGGTTGCCAAGTTACATCAATGCCATACAATCGGTTCTCAAGAAATTCAAAATGGCTGGATACATTCTGAACAGACATTGCACATTTTGTTTTCTCCTGTGCCATAGCATAAGGTGTACAAATCCCAACTATAGTTGGGATTCATACACCTTATGCTTCACAGATGAAATGTAATATACATCTAGTAATTTTTTTTTCCTCATATGTGCATGAAATTTTTTAATAAATGTGATACAAAAAAGATATTTTGGGATAGAATTTTTTTGTATATAGCCTTTGTTGAACTCTATCTTTGTTTTGTTTTCTTAAACATCCATATCTTAAATATTATCAAATACTATTTATGCTTACAGTTTGTCAATGAAAGGTCAGAAATTTGAAATTGCAAAAGCCGTGGCCAAAGTTGTGATCAGTACACTGACCAAACAGGATTATGTAAATGTGATCTGTGCCCGAGCTAGTCACTGGGATGAAGTTGGCAAGTAAGTGAATTGTTTTTACCCATTTACTCAAGTTATATATGCAAGTTTATAAAACAGACATTTGATTTATCCACTGGTATCATATCTTGTACCAAAACTCAGTATAGACAATAATGGGGCTTGAATAAGTTGCAGTGAGCAGTACTCTTCCAAGTACCCTTGTAAACCTTTTGTCTTATAGTCCGGCATATATGGTAACTTTTTATGATATTATTCTTTAGTTGGTCAGGATGGTTTTTGTGTATAGAATTGAAAACTTTTGTTTTCAATGGTTATCAAAAATAATCACATTTTTGGTGGTGGCACCTCTTGCAGTTATTGCTATAAATCGAATGTCTGAGGTTACTTATGGGGTCTCTCTGGTTGGAAAGTAGCTAGGATATATCTTGTCAGATACATCTCTTTTCTGCCCAAATTCACATACCCTGCTGTATCTTTATTCTGTCTGAATCTGCATGTCTTTAATGTACTCATGCATCTCTAATAAAGTATAGTAGCTTATATGTTATGTTAAAAACAACCAAAATATGGATGTTGGTCTGCAAGAATCATTGTACAATAATAACAACATCCAACAGAAAAATTTAGAAAGAAATTATTAGATGAACATCCTTCATAACCAGAATTCATAAAAAGTTATATACAGCTCTTAATTTAAGTCAAAGCCAGTCTTTATTATTGCTACAAAATACATCAATTCTTTGATTCCCTTTCCATTAATTCGGTCTTGTTTAATTGTTTTTGTAGATGGCACCACTTTACAACTGAAGTCCTCAGTTGTCAACAAAACCGAATGGTACCAGCCACCATTGCTCACAGAAAGGATTTGATTGAAAAAATAAAAACACTAAAGGCAGGAGGGACAAGCGAATTAGAGTAAATACTACTGATATGGTTTCTCAGTTTATACCAGTGCTTCTCAAACCCATTGTTGCAACCCTAATATAGTTGTGGGATGGTTCGCAAAAAAAAACTATATGAAAAAAGATGTGTTGAAAAATGTTAAGATCATAAAATAGTACAAATATTTCTACATCACAATGTTGGAATATACAGTATCATTTACATTCTAGAACTTGAAAATAGATGTGAATAATAAATCATCAATGAATGTATGAAAATTCCTGATGTATAGTCTGTTCCTGTCCGATACATGCACTTAATTATCAAATAATAGTCATACTCAGTAAGATTCACTGGATAAAACTAAATAAACAAACACTGAAATTATCTCTATGTTCAGGGTATCAGCCAAAATGTTTGGGAAACACTGGTTTATGCAGTGTAAAGTATAAAATCTTTTGATACAACAAATTTGATAACAGAATGAAATGATAATAATGAATGCTATTTTATAATAATGAATGTAAATCATGTTTCATCATCATCATCATCAGTCTCTTAGCGTCCATTGTTGAACATAGACCTTCCCCAGGATTTGCCACACTTCTCTATCATGGGCGTCACGGAGCCAGTACTTTCTGAACTTGTCAAGCTCGTCTCTTCATCTAACATTTTGCCGGCCTCGGTTGCACATGTGGTCTCGGAGAATCCATGTTGTGAGTCATGATGTCCATCGATTGTCTGCCATTCTTGCAACATGGCCAGCCCACCACCATTTGAGATTTTTTATGGATTCTATGATGTCTCTAACTCTTGTCTTTTCTCGGATGTACTGTGCTGTTTTGGGGTCTCTCCATGTGAGGCCCAGCATTATTCTTTCATGTGCACGTTGCATGGTTCTCAATTTATGGGTCTGTCTCTTGGTTAAGTTCCATGTTTCAGCTCCGTAAGTGACTATTGGGAGGATGCATTGGTTATATGCCCTTCTCTTTAGAATTAATGGGATCTTATTATTTTTGAAGGTTGAGCTAGCTCTGCCAAAGGCTTGCCATCCTAGTGTGATTCTTTGCTTGATTTCTTCTTCTTTTGAGGGTCTCATGGAGATTCGTTGTCCTAGGTAGATGCAGTGGTCTACTTTCTCGAGTTCTGTGTCCTCGATTTTGATCTTAGTGTTTTCATCTCCAATGTGCTTGTTACACATGATCTTTGTCTTGCTGAAGTTCATGTGTAGGCCGACTTTCTTGCTCTCTTCATTTAGTTCATCTATCATTAGTTGGAGGTCGTGTAGGTTCTCTGCGAAAAGGGCTATGTCGTCTGCTATTTTAATTCCTTTACTCTCCCAGTCTAGCCTTCAGAAGATCATCTCGAGGCAGGCTGTGAAGAGATTAGGTGAGCTGGTATCACCTTGTCTTACTCCTTTCTGGAGCTGGAAGGGGTCCGAGTCTTTATGTAGCCTGATAAATGAGCTGCCGTGATTGTATATATGTTTCAACACTTCAACATATACTGGATCTACGCCTTGCCGACTGATGGCCTCCATGACCTTAGGGATTTCTACTGAGTCAAACGCCTTTTTGAAGTTGATCAATGCTACGGCAAGTGGTAGTTTATACTCAGCTGCTTTTTCTTTCAGCTGATTTATCGAGTGCAGATGGTCCATGGTTGAGGAGCTTCTTCTAAAGCCAGCCTGTTCACGTGGCTAGTTTTCATCAAGTGTTTTTGTGATTTGGTTGGTGATGATCTTCATGAAAAGTTTGTATACACAGTTGAGTAGGCTTATAGGCCTATAGTTGTTGAGGTCTTTCGGGTTTCCTTTTTTTTATATAAAAGCATTATGATAGCAGTGTTCCAATCGTCTGGGACTTTACTGTGTTTTAGACACAAGTTGAAGAGGATGGCCAGTTTCCTAGTGATGATTTTACCCGCTTTTCGGAGTAAGTCTTTGTCTGTTTAATGGCTTCCTTCACCTCCCACGGGGTTACTTTTGGGAAGTCCTCTAGTTGTTTGCCCGTGTCTTGCGTATCTTGCTCATTGTTTTGCAGTCCTTGTTTGGATGAATAAAGTTTTTGGTAAAATTCTTTGGCACGTCCAACAATCCTGTCTCTGTCTGTTGTTAGGTTTCCATTTTCCTCGAGTATGCTAGTTATTTGCCTTCGTCCCAAGTTGAGGAGTTTGTTTATTGGGTTGAAGCTCCGACCTTTTTCAAGACTTGATTCAATGACTGCCATAGTGTATCTCTTTCTGTCTTCCCTTCGTTTCTTCTTGATCAATTTGTTTAGTTCTGCCTCTTCAATTTTCTCTCTTGTTGTTGTCAGTGGCTTGAGGTTTCTGCGTTTTTCCATGAGATTTCTAGTTTCATCTGAGATTTTGCTAATGGGTTGTTTGCCCATTGGCTTGAATGTAGAGGCTACTTCAATTATTGACGTTGTCATTTTGCTGCTTAGTTCGTTGATGTTGGTGCTGTCTTGTTCAGTAAGAATTCTGAATCTGTTTTTCAATTCGAGCTTGAAAGATTGAACGTGCTCTTTTGGTATGTTTAGAGGCTGCAGTTTTGTATGGAACATTTTCCTGCGTTCTTTATTCGTGTTTATTTGTACTTTACATTATACCATTCTGTGGTCGCTGCCTACATTGACTTGATTTAGGACTTGGATGTCCTTGATGATATCGTTTTTGTCCGTTAGGATGTAGTCTATTTCGTTCCTTGTTTCGTGGTTGGGGCTCTTCCAAGTCCATTTCCTATCGGGGCACTTCTTTACAGAGTTCATGATTTTGAATCTATTAGCCGTTGCAAAGTTCACAAGATCTTCTCCTCCCCCGTTGCGTACTTTATATCCAAATTTGCCAACGCAATTTTCATTTCCTTGTCCTACCTGTGCATTGAAGTCTCCCATGATAACATTGAAGTGTTTTCTGGTGTCTTGGAGTAGGGAGTTCAAGTCATCATAGAAGTTGTCTATTTCCTGTTGGGTTGATTGCAAAGTGGGAGCGCAGACTTGGATTATATTGAGTTTGTATCGTTTTGAAAGTTGTATTGTGACACTAGCTACTCGGTCAAAGATGGCTTTGAAGCCAGTTACATTGTCTTTTAGGTCCTTATTGATGAGAAAGCCAACTCCACTTTGTTTAACTTTCTCTTTTCCGTAGCTGTAAAGAAGATGTCTGCTTCTCAGTTCGATTAGTTCTTCTCCGGGTCTTCTTACCTCGCTAATGCCTATGATGTCCCATTTGACATTTCTGATTTCACTCTCTAGATCAGTTAGGTGTATGTCAGTTGACAGTGTTCTGACGTTGTAGGTGCCTATGTATAAATTTGTCCTCTCGTTGACAGTCTTAGAGTTCTGTTTAAATGGTCGCTGTTGGAACGGTGACTCAGTAGGAACAGGTGTTCTATTGGTGAAGGATTTGGGTAGTCGCTTTTCGGAGCACATCACCCCTACCCAAAGTAAGTGATGTGGCTGAGTCTTTTGGGGCCAATGACCCAGCGGGAGCTGACGCGCTCTTGGTGTAGTGTTTGGGTAGTCGCCCTTGGAGCACATCACCCCCACCCAAAGCAAGTGATGTGGCTGGGTCTTTTGGTACCGAGGTCCCAGCAGGAACGGCCGATATAATATTTGGTGTACAAATCATGGGGAGTGATGGGCCATGCCCTGCCAAGCTGGCCCAGGACGTGTTGGCAGGGGGGTCTGGTGGATTTTCCACTGCGGGTCTTGATACACATCCAAACTGTTCTTGTGAGTCGAGAAAGGATGTTCGGTGAACCCCTAAATCCCCCCCCCCCGAAATTAACCAAAAATTGAAAAAAAAAAAAGAAAAAAAAAGAAAAATCAAAAAACCCCTAAAAACTTACAAACTCTAATAAAAACAAACAAATCTAGTGTTGGATGGGTCGGTGCTCTGTCTAATCTAAGTAGTAAATTCTTGCTGGGAGACGGGCATGAAATATTTATCAACGAACGATGAAAAATTGAAACTTTTTCAACTGCTAAAATGAAGTCCCCAGACCAACTATGCTGTTGCAATTGTGTTTTTAAACTTAAACCTCTGTGGACTTTATTTAAGTTAAAAACTTTATATATAAGGGAGAGGTATTTTCCAAGGCTGCGTCACCGACCCAAACAGGTTAGAGATAGAAAGAAAGAGATCTTTACTCATGGAATTTGCATCCAACTTATTTGGAAAATGGATCGAATGGTGTAAAAAAAAAAAAAAATTTTTTTTTTTCTTTCCCGGTGCTCCGAACATCTATTCTCGACTCACAAATCATTTTTAATATAACATAAAGTCCTTCATCGATCAATAATCTATCCCTATGTAACAGAGTGAATCTTACTTTTTTAACAGCAAGAAAATGAAAAATATTAAAATATTTTTTCAACATATTTTTTGTCTGGGGTGGGGTGGGTAGTCTCAGGGCCCTGTGCTGCTTCACTGTTTACACTGCCTTAATTTCCATGAATGCACTCAATTTATTTTTTAAAATTTTATTCTAAAAATAATTAAAACATGAAATATTTTTATTTACTTCTTCAGAAAAAGTTTCCAAATGAGTTTTGATTTGTTGAATAATTATCCTCGTACTGGGTGTCAGTCAATCATTGTATTTGCTACAGACGGAATTGACACAGATGGGGAACAGATTCGATGTGGTCCAGGTAAGTATGCATTTATTCATTTCATACTAGCTCATTTACCTAGCACAGGCTTCCCCCACTCTCCAAAA
This sequence comes from Thysanoteuthis rhombus, assembly GCA_963457665.1. Classification (NCBI taxonomy): domain Eukaryota; kingdom Metazoa; phylum Mollusca; class Cephalopoda; order Oegopsida; family Thysanoteuthidae; genus Thysanoteuthis; species Thysanoteuthis major. The sequence goes on from OY735208.1 coordinate 20,595,627, forward strand.
GTAGAACACTACTATGAACACATTTTGTTAACCAAAATGGCATTAAATGGAGATGCCCCTACAACAGCTCGTTGGAAAGAAATGCTGAATGTTATTTTCGCTTTTCTTTTGTAAAAGCAGAGAAGTGGTGTGAAGTGAAATTTTGAAAAGCAGGCGATACCTGTACTTCCAACAGTTACAAATTCATCAGTGTTTATAAGATTTTGAAAAAATCTACTCCCCTAATCTCCAAGATATTAATGAGATGTTTTAGACTTGGAAAAATTGTTTTTATATTCCTTTGTTAATTCAAATTTGTTGCTGCTTTTTATCCCTACCACTCCCTGCCATTACCTAACACTGCTAGTTTTCAAACACAAACAAACTCCTTATCATTCCCTGCTAACTCATTCCATTAATGTTTGATGTTGTTTTAATTTGTTGCAGAATTGATTCTTAAGAAATTTGCAGATTTTGGCTCCTCATGGCCACAATTCTTTGACTGAATCTCTGAACTTAAGACCAACAATGAACAAAAATGATCAAAAAACTTTTTCAGTAAATCTTCATATGGAATTTTCTGAAAAATGACTTGAGGTTTCAGAAGTTATAGTAATCATGCAAAATGTAAATAGAAACTTTTGTAATTTTGGGTTTTAATTTCAGAAGATTGAAAATGCTATTTGATGTATTATCAAAAAAATAAATATTTGTTTGTTTTTAGGTTACTACACCCGCAGTGGCTATGTACCAGGACCAATCTGTAAATATAACTGGACAAAGGTGTGGCATGTATCACAGGAAAAGAACCGATATCTTTTACCTCAGGTGAGACACTTACATAAATTCTTATAACATGAAGAGTAAACAAGTTGACTTACTCAGGTGAGCAAGAAATCTCTAGTTTCACAATCAGTGTAGTATTGGTTAACAAGCTTGTTATGCTGATTATTACTACTATAATGAATTTGAACCTTACTGGGTGCCCCACTACTTTGGCCTTGTGTCAAACTCAGTTAAACTTAGAAAATCTTCTTTTTCTAGAATAGTATAAATGCTGCCATTAACATTGAAAAAAAGCTCTTGATTAAAAAGCATTCACATACAGTATTCATGCAAATTAGTAGAGTGTTTTTTCAAAAAAGCAGTTTTTCCCAGAAATTTTTTAAAAATTTGTAAGGATAGAATTTCATTTCAAGTCCTGTTTGCTCATTTATATTTACATATTTTGTGAAATTTTATAAAGGTAAAATAGAACTAGTGTATATTGTCAGCATCTTTTTAAACCAATTGATACTAGGTATTGTGTAGTCATGCAATTGTATTTTTTTAGATATTTATAAAACCATCCAAAGCTGGTCACTTCTGCTAGGAGATTATGATAGATATCCTATTTATTGTTTTATTTTTCCCTCTTTGGTTACAGGCTCGTATATTCAGCTATCTGATTAAAGATGATGCGGAGATCTTCCCAGGAAAACTTGCCTGTGGACATCAAGGCAGCATGAAAAAATTTGTTACAGGAGAAAATCTCATTTCTCAAATGCACAATTATTTTGAATTTTTAACTTCCAATGCCGAAAATAATGAGCCTTTATGGACATCACCTTATCTTGATGCGTTAGGACTTGGCCTCATGGTAACACATGCAATACCTGTTGTTAGTAATATAACGGGAAAGTAAGTTATTTTTTCATGCTCATTATTGCAATTCAATATTATTGACTTCTGCAACAATATGGGAGATTAGATTTAAGACCAAACATATCTACAATGTTTGTTTCACCTCAGTAAAATGTTATTTTATGATCATAGATATTATATATATGCAAAGGAAGCTTTTATTGTAATCTATATGGGACAAGATTTTTTAGATAACAATAATCAGCAGATAACATTAAGCAAAGGATATAAAAATTCAAATGATTTACATCCATTGCTGTGTTGTTAAATTCATTGCTATAAACAACTTTCCCTTATCAAAAAAATTAATACAAATTCATAATGAAATAAATATGAATTTTTAATTCATTCAAAAAATATGTTCAGGACCAACTGATTTTGATGATAATAACCGTTTATAAAATTATCAGAGATTAAAATAAATAATAAGGATAAAATATACACGTGTAGACAAAATAAAATGTATTTTGTAAAACATAAATTTTATTATCATAATCATCATTCATAAATGATATTTCATTTTCAACAAAATGAAAGAAACATTATAAATAAAATAAATTCAAGAAAAATTCTATAAGAAAATATAACCATTGATATCCAGTTTGAACTAGAAACTGGAATATATTTCTAAAGAGTTCAAGAATTATAGATGACAGATGCAACGATTGAAATGTGGAGGGCATAAGTTGGTTTTACACCAAGCACAATTGCACAACTACACATCAAGCACACAGAATCTTCAACAAGATATTAAATGAAGTGGGAAAGTGTTAATTTTCTTTCGGCAGGTCATCACTTTTGTCTACTTATGTATGTATATGTATGTGTGTGTGGTACCTTCTTCATTTGAATAACATACAAAAATGATGGAAACTGTTAAATACCAATGTTTATTCAGGTCATCTTCAAAGATATTTTTTTCTAATAATAGTTTTTGTACTTTTAGATTATATTTTGCTTTAATGTTTCAAAATGAAGTCTTTTTATTAGACATTATTTTATTTCAGGACTATAGGAGTGGTTGGTGTGGATGCAACTTTAGATGAAATAGAAAATTTCTTAACCAAAAACCAGTGGGGAACTGTTCAGTCCTTCCTCATCAACAAACAAGGAGAAACAATTTTCCATCCAAAATTGAAACCAAGTACAAACGTAAGAAACAGATTTTTTCCATTAACTTCCATATTACAATAATCTATGTTTGTAACAAATACACACTCCATTTTAGAATTAAGCTGCAAATAGTCAAAGAAGCTAAATACATACCCATTAGAATTAATAGATCCTAATTCAAACATTTCTACCTATAAGAGCTTTTCTTCACTGAAGTAATATTTCTAAGTTGTATAATTTCTAAAGGAAGTGAAAATATTAATTTTAAAATTACTCGACCATCAAAAGGTCAGCATGCATTTTTCACTGTTATACTTTCAATTGCTTGACAAGTTTTAAAGACTTTATTGAACAACCCTAGCCACCAAAGGCACAAAGGTTTCTATCCTTTCTTGCATATGTTTGTGTATCCCTGCAGTTCTAGCAATATCATTTTGTCTACAGACTTAAAAATTGGCATCAAAACTCCATTAGACCCTTTCTAAAAATGTTTTTCTTATTTTTGGAAAAAAAAGCCTCTCAGATCTTTTGGGGGTCTATTTTTATCAATAAAATTTGCTTTTTACTCTATCTCAGATGTTTTTCAGTGGAAAATGTCATTGATGTCATAAATAGAATTCTGACCATTTTTTCATTGGACGTTTTGGCTATTGTACCCAGTGACCTTCTTCAGGTATCTGTTATAAGCTTATGGGGATTCTGAGTCAAACCCTCAATTCAATCCATGAGGCCAAAGTGTTTTCTTTTGCTGTCCATGCTAGAGGATACCTTTTATAAGTTAATTCTCCCTTATCTTAGAGGCATTGTCCATTAGTAATAGCATTCTGACTCCTTGATAGAATTTACCAAATGCCTACTGACAATAAGTTAAATTTGGTCTGTTAGGTACAGTCACTAATATCAATGATACCTGCTTAAATCTAACGTAAGTGGTAGTATTTGGCTCAATGATAAAGCAAGGGACTAAGAAATCTCATCTTTACTTGTATATATCAGTTGACAATATATATTTTATTTTGTAACAACAAATTAGCAAAAGAAATGTTAGTGTGTCAGTGGTCTAATGTTTAAATTTTGATTATGTTTGAAGTGTCTCAATCTTGTATTGGTATTCTTTAGATACTTTTGAATAGAAGATCTTTTACATAATTTTGAATAATTAGTTCTGGTATACACAAGGGCTATGGTGATTCATTCCTGAGAGGTATCGATGTCTAATATATTGGAATGGTTTTGGTCTAGGTTTGACCTTTTCTCAAAGAGGATTTCATCTCATTCATCCTTGTGTTGAGGCTTATAGTTGTTGTAGTTGACTTTACAGCTTCTCTCATTCATTCTGGCCTAGTGGAATTCTTTGCGTCTTTATATCTTGACGGCTAGGGTGAGAAGAAGAAAGATGCTTGTTATTTGGTACCAAGATTTTGTCATGAATCAATATTCATGTTTCAGAAACATATTTGCATATATGCATTTCTATTTTCAAATGCTCCTACTGCTTAGATTGAATAAAGAATAATAAACAACTCTTGTAATGGTAATGACTTATCTCAAATTTACACAATGTATGTTTCTACAATTCCAATAGAATTTCTTGGGTAGTTTTGTCAATATTTTTTTTCTTTCTTTCTTTTCCTTTCTTCTGTGTAGCTTGTTGATGATCCAATTTTCATTCCAATCTCACAATTGGAAAGAGACAAAGATGGAAATCCTCCAGAATTCGGTTTCATTGAAAAAGAAATGAAAGATGGGAAGACAGGACAAAGGAGAATTGAAAAATCCAAACATGGCGATCCCAGGGTAAGCAAAACATTTTATTTTTTCAACTGGAAAAATCTTGAAAGATCCCAGAACTTTTGTCCAAAGGAACATTAATTTACAACATTTCTTCTATTCATCAAGAAAAAAAGAATTCTTTACAGAGAGTGATTTTAAAAATCTGTGTCATTTATATTCATACCATTGTATTGCATTTCATCATCATTATCTGATATTTTGCTGGCAACAGTTTCGCATGTGATCTCTGAAGATCCACGTTGTAAGTAGTGATGTCCTGTGGTTGTCTGCCATTCTCATAACATGACCAGCCCATTGTCATTTGATTTTTCTAATGGATCCTATCATATAGATTCCTGTTTTTCCACTAATTTATTGTGTTATGATATTGTGATCTAAGATTTAAGTTTCTAATACTCTTAATACTCTAAATGAAAAGTGCATACTAAGTAAGTTAGAGGTATATTATTGAATTAATTTTACATGATCTCAAATAGATAATCTGACATTGTTCTGGAACCAAAAGAGTGGTAGGGGCAGTTCTCATGTATGGGTAATACTGTAGTTTGTTCTTGTTGGGTAGGATTTATTGAAGAAATATATCAAAACTTACTCTCATGTTAATGATGACATATATGGTGACACAGCAAATGAGAAGAGCACAAATAAGAAGTAAGCAGATTCCAAATTTTTCATAGGATATTTCAGCTCTCCTAACAGAAAAATTATCATAGGAAATTTGGTAATTCAAAATGCCATGATCACATGACTAGTGGTAATTCCCAGCATTGTCAGGGGAAATTAACTCAAAATATAACAACATGAGGAAAATATGTGCTTCAATGAGTTTCTCTTTGTACAAAATAACAAATGAACAAAACAGATTATTTACATATGAAAAAGGTATTGGTACCATGTTTAAAAATTTGATTTAATCAAATGCAACACTACCAAACTGTTTTTTTGCAATGGCTTTATCATTCAGGCATTTGTTTATCTAGTTTCCTTTTTTTCCAGACATATTACTATGGAGCACTGGAAAATTCAGAATATTCGTTTGCTTATATCTTAGCAGATACAGATATGGTAAGATATTTAATCTCTTATTTTTACAGTGTGGGCAAAGTCTCCAGAAGAGAAATTAATGTCAGGCAATTAACAGCATTCCTTTAAGGCCCTGGTTCTCAGACTTTTTTGCCGGCACCCAACTTTTTGACTTAGGACAAAACCCAGACCACAGACCTATAACTCAAACATCCAAAAACCATATTCCAACTAGACATTTATTTTGATAAACTCAAATCTTACAAAAACTCTTGGAAAAACAGCACAAAAGGTAGTGTTGTTTTGTGAAATTTTAAATTTTTTACAAGGTTTTTTTTATCTGTGGTTCAACCAACTGTGCCAATGCCAGTGTCATGCCCAATTCTGCATTAAGTCTATTTTGCTGCTTAGTTTTCATAAGCATTAAAGCTGAAAATCCAGCTTCGATGTTGTCGGAGGTGGAAGTAGATATTCACTGTTTGCAATGCAAGGGCTTGAAACTTCAAATCGCTGACCATCTTTAACCAAAGGTCAAAATACTTGATTCAAACACTGGCTCAAGAGTCAAGTCGATTTAGACCCCTAAAAGTAAAATCAATGAAGTCCTTTTGCAAAGAACCAGGAACAGACTGAGCATAAATGGTGATACAATCCATTCATACTAGTCACCAAAGTACTTAAAAAGTTGAATGCTTTTATATTACATCCCTCGCAGTCTTGGTAATTGCTTCCCCAGTCTCATTATTGTCAATAAATGCTTCCAAGGTGGGAAAAACCTTATAATCACCTCTTAGTAATTTTGCAAGCCACAGTGAAAGTCAGTAAAATGAATAAATAAATAGAAAGCTGTCAGCATCTTTAGCACAAGTATGTACTTCAGAAAAATAGCTTCAATTCATGTCATTTATGATTTTTGTCAGCTGCTTTCCTTAAAAAAATTCTCATTCATTTAGCTTTTCGAGCCCCCCCCCTCATCTTTTTAGGCCCCCGCTGATATCCTGAGAAATAAAGATGCAGCTTATCAGCAATGTAGACAATTACAATACAGATAATGAAAATACATTAATGGTTCTTCTAGTTTTCACTTACCACTGTTTCCAATATACAGTCAGACTCCAAAAACGAGAACAAATTAGCTTAAAAAAAGGAGGACGAATCAGCTTCCAGCTCATGGTGAGGCCAATCAGAAGACGAAGTGTTCAAAAGCTGGACTATCCAGCCTAAAGCCAGATGTTTGATCTCCCTAACTTTGGCTGGTGGAAAATACACTATTTCATACTAGCCTCATCAGCCATCTGTTTGCCTGCTTTACAAATACAATGCCTTCTTAAATCTTCAAAACTAAACTGGACTAATCACCTGCCCTTATTGCTGTCCAAAAAAGAGGTACAAAAAATAGACAAAAATCGGATAGATTTTGATCTAATTTGTTTTTAATGATAATTTAATACCTCTCTGCACTGTTAGAAAAAAAAGAAGGGCTAATGTTGTAAAAGTGGGGTGCTAACATTAAAAAGGATGCATGGATAATGTGAAAAAAAGGCCAGGCTAATGTAAAAAGGGTTAACATTAAAAAATGGGTTATGGTTGGGACAACATTTAAAAAGGGCATTAATGTTAGAAAAAAGTAGGACTAATCTCCAAAAAAAGGGTGGGGGCTGTTTTAAATCAAAAGTTATCTGATATTAAAAAAGCTAGGTGTTTAAAAGGAGGTATAATCTCAAAAATGGGGATGTAATATTAACAAAAAAATGGACTATTCTTGAAAGATGGAGGGGGGGCAATGTTGGAAAAATTGAGCAAATAGTGAAACAAGGCATTGAGGGATTGATGTTGAAAAAAGGAGGCAGTTAATGTTAAACTGGAAAAGTTCTCCCTCAGTTTTGACCAATAAAAGAGAAAAAAAGTCCACCCTTTTAGGCACTCAAAATGTAAAAAAATGTTCACTCTTGATTTTGATCCTACGAGTGGAAAGAAAGTTCTGTGTCAATGTCAAAACCTGAAAGTGAAAGATAATTTGACCCCATAAAATTTTCTCTCTGATTTTAATGCCTAAAAGGGAAAAAAAGTTCCAACTTTATTTTGGCCCCAAAAATGAGAGTAAAAGTTTTTTCGATTTTAACACCTAAAAATTTCCTCTCTTTGATTTTGACTCCTAAATGTGAAAAGAAAATTTCCACTTGAATTTGAATTCTAACAATGTAAATAAACATTCCCTGATTGTCATGGTTGAGAGGGAATAATTGTTTTCTCTGAAAGAGAGAATTCCTCCATCTTCAAAAATTCAAGAAAACTAAAAAATTTGCCTCAATTTTGACCCTCAAAAGGGAAATAAAAAGTTCGATTTTGACTCCTAAAAGAGAAGAATGAAAATTCCCTGATGATTTTGTGCCCAAAAATTGAAAAAAATCCCCGGGATTAAAAACCCTTAAAAGTAAGAAAGAGATTTCCCACTCAATTTTGACCACTATAAGTAAAGAAAAAATATTCCTCAATTAATGACCACTAAAAGTGAAAAAAAAATTCCCTTTGATTCTGACCATAAAAAATAGGAAAATCTTCGCCTCAATTTCACCCCTAAAGTAAAAAAAAAAACCCTTCAATTTTGACTCTCAGAAGTGAAAAATAAAAGTTCCCGTTTGATCTATTGCCCCACAATTGTAAAAGAACCTTTGTCTTGATTTTGACCCCTAGAAGTGAAATAAAATCTTCCCCACCAATTTTTGACTCCCCACCCCCAAATCTTCTCTTTGATGTTGACCGCGAAAGTAAAATGAAATTCCCTCGCATTTCAACCACTAAAATTGGAAAAAATATCTTTATCTCGATTTCACCCTGTAAAAAAAAAATCAACTTGGATTTCGACTTCAAAAAATAACACAGTAATTTTGACAACTAAAACTGAAAAAAATTTTCCCCCTCGATTTTGACCACTGAAAATAAAAATGAAAGTTCCCCATAAATTTTTGTTGCCTAAAAACAGAAAAAAAAATCTTCCTCACAAAATTGACCACTAACAGTGAAAAAATCTTCCCCCTTGATTTTGACCTGTAAATGTAAAAAATAAAATCCCTCGAATTCCGAACCCTTATAAGTGAAAACAAACACTAAAAGTAAAAAAATATTACCCCTTGATCTTGATTTCTTGTAGTGAAAAAATATCTTCTCCTCTATTTTGACCCCTGAAAGTAAAAAGATTTCCCCCGATTGAGACCCCAATTGTAAAAAAATCATCCCCTCAATTTCAACTCCTAAAAGTAAGAAAAGAAAGTCTCCCATTGATTTTTTTGTCCCAAAATAGAAAAATAGTCGTCCCCCTCAATTTTGATCCATAGAAGTAATAAGAAAATTCCCCTTGATTTTGACCCCTGAAAAGGAAAAAAAATTTTCATGCTTGAATTCAACCTGTAAAAGTTAAAAAATATTACCCCTCTATTTTGACCCCCAAAATTGAAAAAAAAATCCCCCCCTGTACTACATCAAAATACGCACTGCTATTCAAGGTATCCATGTGCAATCAATAAATCTTGTGATATGAGATAGGTTAAAGGAATGTTCTTGCTTCTTTCCAATAAGGGATCATTTCTACCAATCATGAAAAATCATGTAAAGAGCCCCCCCCTCGCTTGAAACCTCGTTAAGACATATTTAGGGGTGGTGTTTTTGAAACTTATTTGCTAAAAACACTGGGAATCAAATCTGTACCCACAGAAAATTTCAGAGATTCAAGTCAAGCACTTTCTGTGGCAAGTACATACTGATGAACTGACTTCAAGCGAAATATGATGAGATTGGGGTATTTGATTCATTGGAGTGTTGGAATTTGTGACAAACTTATGTTGAATGGTACAAATTTCCTGTTTCACAATTCCAACAACAATATTTTATATTTTCATATATTCGGTTGTATATATATATATATATATATATATATATATATATATATATGTCAATTGTGTTCCAGTGTACAGATCAATTGACAGACCTTAAGGCCTTCTAATCCATTTAATTCTTCTTAACAGATTTTCCGACGATCTCAAGAACCTGTTGATCGTTCTCCTTATGGACCAAGTTATTACAATCTTCTTTTGGAGTATAAGAGTGAACTCGGACGAAAATTGCTGCCAAAAGTCTGGGAACATTTAAATGTTACAGAGAATGCTCCTTATTATCCAGGATTGAGAATTTCAAAGAAATTTTCCACCATTTTCTTGCCCCCGATGTCCCACTGTGACCCAACACAGTATATCTATGATGATGATCTCAGCCGGAAAACAATTGATGCTCACTTATGGATAAATAGCCACGATCCCGATCATGGCTGTGAATCAGATGATATGCATCACAAACAAAAATTTGAAAAAGGAGTGCGGTAAGTTTTTTTTAAAAAAGTACAGTGATCATTTCTTATCTGAATTTTGTTAGATGGGGTGTTTTAATCATTGTGTGTGTTGGAGTTGGACTTCTTTCCTTGTTTTTGTTGTTATTTGTTATGAAAGAAATAACAGCATAGACATGGACAAAAGTCCAATCATAACACACACAATGATTAAACTACAGCCTTATTTCCAGAGTAGTAAACCAAAAGTTCTAGACACAGAACTCGAGATAAATATATACCATATACCACTTTTACTGTGAATAATTAGAAATATTGATAAGTGGAAACCACTCCCATTTGATGAATTATATACCTGACAAGGACCCAAGAATACCTCAGCCAAAATATAGTTATAAATCCAATGAAGATAAGAATATTACCCTCATTGAATAATGATAATGTCTCAGAATTTTGGATTATATATATTATTAGACCATTATTACTGCAAGAAAAATAATTAATCATTGCTACCCACAACGGACTGGTTTAATCACTGCTTCTTGGTTCAGGTGTTCTGAAATTTATATCTATCTAGACTTTGCCCATCCCCAACCATTTATAGTAGAAACTTGGGAAGTGTTTTTTTTTGTTTTTTAATTCGCCGTTTAAATTGGTTTTATTGGGGATTTCAAATTACAATAGAAGCTTATGTCAAACTGGTCCCTTAGTTTGTGTCCAGCAGCATTCAAGCTGTTTTTTGTTAAAAATTTGTGCTTTTTAGTGATCACAGCCCAAAAAGGCTAGAAAAGTTACTCATTCATTGATCATCCCTTTTCCCAATTTACTCAATTGATCACCTGAACTGGATCTGTTTTTTTAGATCATAAATTTATGATTCAAACCATACTGGTGGTATTTTCATCAAGTCTAATTTTACCACCACTGTTGCTTAATATACAAGATTAAAAACAGCAAATCTAAAAAAAAAAAAAGAAGAAAAGCCACCCTTATCCCTCCCCCGTCCAGGGCTAGACTAGCCATAAAAACAAATAACTAGAATCAAAGACAGACTGTCCAAGTAATAAATTCTTGCTACTCCTGACAATGAACTTTCAGTAAGGTAAAAAGAAGAATCAAAATTTTTTCAAGTGTTAAATAAATCCCCCAACCTGCAGCAAGAAAAAATCAGACCAGATAAGTGCAATTGTATTTGTCGTATTTTTATTCATTCATTTATTCATCTTTGTTTCAAGTTTCACTGTTCCAATTGTTGTTGCTTGACTGTTACACATGTTTACGCCCCCCCATCCTTAATCTCTTCTCCTAACTCCCACCATGTATTGGTCAAAGTGATAAATAATTTCCTTTTGAATGCTAGTTTTAATTTAATTTTTGTATTATATTAAACTTGCTTAACCCTTGAATTCATTCTAGTAAAAAAAGGTAATACAAGTGAGTTACTTGCCTTACAGTTTTTGGTATTTTTTTTCTTTTTTCTTCATTTTAATTCATTTAAAAAAATTCCATTTTTTAAAAATCCTACTCATTGAAGAGTTCCACAGTGATTACAAGCAGTCTATGAATCTGACAGTTGAAAGCAACCTTCAGTGGCTATTATACTCGGTGCCAACTCACTTCCTATCAATAAAATTTATGTTATAATTATTTGCAAATAATTAAATAGGGGAAACTATTCTACAATTAGCATTTAATATACCTATCTCCCTTTAGAAATTGGATAACTATGATATAAAATATTGAGGTGAGCACCATTGCAGAACCCACACTATTATTATTAAAGTGTAAATTGTACTGGAAATGGTTTATTATCCAAGTTGAAGGATTTACCAATATTGTGCCACAATGTGCCATTTTCACTGTTCCACAATGACAAATATAGAAACATGTAAACAAACTAACAGAAATCAGATCATTATAATGAAGAAAATAATCAAAACTGGCCAAAGAATGTTGAAAAAATATATATTGATATCATCAAATCATATTTGAGATTTTTGGGGGCCTTTTTAGTCCCTAATGGCTTTTCATTAGGTTTTAGGACAACTGCCCTCTGGATAACTGCTCCCCAGATAAATGACACTTGACTATTGCCCGCAGAACAATTTCCCCATGGTTGTTATTATTTAGATGGCTACTGATTTCATTTCCGCAATCTTGAACTATGGCTTTCCAATTGGTATACTATTATCAGGGGGCAATTATCTAGGGTGCAGTTATCCTAGAACGTCATTGAACCATCCAATGTATATCTATGTTTTTTTTAAACAGAGCTGATGTATTGATAACTCAACCAATTGAAGAAATCTGGAAGAAGCGGGCATTTGAGTCTTTGAGTCAAGTGAAATGGACCAACATCGGTCTTCGAAGTGGCGTCTTCAGAACATACCCAGGTCATCGATCTACACGAAAATATGATCCCACAAAGTAAGTATCACATTCTAATGTTCTTCCATTTTTTGCATTCTTAAGCGAGGGAATATTATGGTATAAAGGTAATCATCTTGAGTTGTTTAAATTCTGAGAGGAAGTACAGAGGAAGTCACTTATTATGATCACTTTTAGATAACAATAATCAGGTGATAACATTGAGCAAATTTCCATTCATTGTTATAAGTTGACATTTATTGCAATAAATTCATCATTTTAAGGAACTTAAATACAAAAAAAATTTAAGAAATTGATGTAAAATTGATATGAAATTTTTTATTCTTTTTTTTGACTGATTTTGATGAAAAAATAACTATTTGATAAAATTATGTTTGATTATAATAAATGGATTCCTCTGTATTTCATTATTAATTTTTGACTAGATTCGACCTGTTTATTTATTAGGTTACTGTGGCTGAATTGGTGTTGCTATTATCCATGCATGACAAGCTCCTGTAATAGTAATTTTTGACCTTTTTCATCTCATGGCACAGTGAGCTCAGCAATAAAATGGTTGAGGTACATTATCATTTTTCAAGGATAGATTTGATAATTTAAAAGAAAATGAATTATAATAATGTGATCATGAGTTGAACAAACTAATAATTTATTTGTTCTATTGCCAAAAGTATATTGTTGATTATAGTTTTCAAAAGATCCTGAAAGTTTTTAGCATATTTGTTATTACCACGCATTAGAACAAGATGTTATTGAAAAAAAGAAGCTATTCACAAAAAAAACATGAATTATTAAGATATAGGCTGTATTGAAATACAAATGAGTAAAATATAAAAGCCTTTGTTTACATTAAAATATCAGTTTGGAACAAGTGCTTAGTGTTGTTCCTAGTCCAAGGTCAAATGGTTGACACCAACCTCAAAAAAGTGGTTTGTAAAATAAAAAATTGTTCAGTTATGTTTTCATTATAAACAAACCTGATAAATGTTAATTTATGATATCAGTTGACTTGTCGAGCTGGATAGCAAAACTTCTGGCTTCTTAAATGCAAGCTATCATTTGTGACACAAGGTTTTATGACATATCAGATGTATATGATCACTAATGGTGTTATCTGACATGGAAATTTTCAAAATCTCTTTTTTATATTTTCGCCAAATATAATATTTACTATTTTACAGCCCGTTAGCAGTATTACTGACTTTGCAATTGTATGTGATTTCATCTTTTTTACAATGATTTCTACAACAGCATAACTTGCTTTTAGCTCTTTGTCAGAAATACCTGATTTTGATCAATAGTAGAGACTGGTGTATTTGATCTTGTTGGTATTCATTGCTAAGTTTGATAGTAACTGTCCTGCACTAACTGGCTCTGTCTATACCAATTATTCCGTTATACTTGCAGATTTTCCAACGTAGATATTGGCCTATTCTGTCATATCTACTTTGAAAAATTCATTGCTTTCTCACATAGATCTATTATAATCATTATGAACAAGAAATTACAAAAAAAATTGTTCTCAATAGTTAAGCATGAAAATACCACAAATTGCATTCAACAGTAAAAGGTCAAATGTTTGCACAAGAACAGGATATAAACTTCAAACAGCGAAGAGTATTCACATAATATAGTTGTGAAAAAAGATGTGGCAACATGCAGAGGGGCAGGACTATAAACAACTTGAGATAGAATAGGGGAAGAAACCTCTATACAAATGATATGCCCTCCAATACGAACTGGTATTACCCAGAAACAAAAAGACAGAATACCATGCTACTACGGGATTTTGCAATAAATACTGACAGGATAAAGTAATCAAGGACCACCATAAAAGATTTTGCCTTTTAATAGAAAAACAAATGAAATTATCTAGTACATTACTTCAACCATTTTTTGTTCCAAGTTGTTAACAATAGATTGCCAGAACAGAAAACATGGTGATGATGATGGTGACAATAGTCATCATGTAGCAGCTCACCTATTTTTATTTAAATTTAAGATGAAAACAAATTGAATATTCGCTTTAGATACGAATTGCTCATTTATCCCAGCTTTTTTAGTTGGTTATTTCCTTCTCTCTAAACTCATGATGATTTCCATTCTTTGACTATGACTACATACATCATCTTTTGTCACTAATCTTCCCGATGTGAGAATCTGCAAAAGCTTTATAGGTACTCAATGCAAACACTGCAATTATTTCACTAATCTCATTTTTGACGACACAACACAAACACTGCAATTATCACTCAGCCTCTTTAGCTCTCTCTTGCACATAAACCTGAACCAACCGCCTTTTTATAATCTAGCCTGGTTAAACATACCATTCGTTATAATAGGGTTCTACTAATCAGGCTCCACTCAATAAGTAGACCAAACGATATTAGACCCGTTATGTCATTTGTTTCCCAAATTGATCATTCTCTCCTATATTTTATTTAAATGTATAGAAACAACCATCTAAACTAAACAGGCCTCTCCTCTTCACAATTGATTGTATAAATGTTTCTTCCAACATATTTTCTTCCGATCTTGTTTTGATATAAATGTCTCTTCATTAAATGTACGTCTTATTTGTTTGTCTAAATGCTCGTTTATGTCTTCATTACAATCATTCTTATTCTGTTTAATTTCTGCTTAAACTTGGTGAACATATTGTCCATTCTCTCATGGTGACTATTGTCTCCTTTCCTTCTTCAACATATCCAGTAACGTTGGCGTGGGGTGGACAAACCAAATACATGGGGACAAAATCCATTGTCCTCTACAACTACATAATTTCGTCGCTACAGAAATCAATAACTATCACAATTCTCACTCACTAAAGGAACCACCCTTATCTGGTGACTATTCAACAGTTATAGATACAATAGTATCAATAGTACCTTTCTATGTATAAAGAATCAATAACAATACAGTAATTATGATAATATTTTTATCATTAATTTTGATTTGTTTTTACCTTCTTAATTTTTAGTTGTTTTTTATATCACAACTTTGACTCGACTATGGCAACGGATAAAGAAGTGATCACAAATAAAGAGTAATGATGATGATAGAAATCAATTCATATTGAAAATAATGAATAAATAAACTCAAACATATGTTGATTAAAAGTAAATCTTATTTCATTTTTAACTCAAAAATGTAATAATTAAGATTTTAGAATTTTATTGTTGAGTTTTTTATTTGCTAAAAAATACAGTAACAAAATTCACAGTAACAAAAAACAAATTTTCATAAATTTCTAAGTAGAATGGGTTATTTTTATGTCAAGGCTCAGTTTGTTTACTTTAAACTAATCAACATCCGGCAAGACATTGTGGTCCTTGTTCATAATTGACAGTTATTTGATGAATTAGCAAATTAAACTTTTATGTATACAAGTTTTGTATTTTGTTTCGATTTTCCAGCCAAAACATTTTTTGATCATTCCTATGGGTTAAGATTTGTTTGTTCTGTTTTTTTTTACATCATCGTCATCAGTCTTTCAACGTCCATCATTGGATGAAACCTTTCCCAGGATTAGTCACAACTCTCTTATCGTGGTCATTGCGGAGCCAATACTTTCTGAATTTGCCAAGTTCGTCTCTCCATCATGTATTCTGCTGGCCTTGGTTGCACATGTGATCTCTGGAGATCAATGATGTGAGTTGCAATGTCCATGTGTTATCTGTCATTCTTGCAACATTACTAGCCCATTGTCATTTGAGTTTTCTAGTGGATTATATGATGTCACGGACTCTTGTTTTTTTCCCTGTTATACTGTGCTGTCTTGTATTCTCTCCATTTAAGCATGTGCACGTTGCATGCTTCTCAGTTTGGGAGTCTGTCTCTTGGTTAGATTCCGTGTTCCAACTCCGCAGGTGACTATCTGGAGGATGCATTGGTTGTATACCCTTCTTTTTAGGATTAATGGGATCTTCTTGTTTTGAAGGTTGCTCTGCCAAAGGCTTGCCATCCTAAAGTGATTCTTTGCTTGATTTCTTTTCTTTTTTTGTGGGTTATAGAGATTCATTGTCCCAGGTAGATGTAGTGGTCTACTTTCTTTGATTCTGATGGTTGTGTTCTTATTTTTGACAGGATTATTGCACATGACCTTCGTATTGCTGAAGTTCGTGTGTAAGCTGACTTTCTTGCTATTTTCATTTAGTTAATCTAGCATTAGTTGGAGGTTGTGTATGTTCTCTATGAAAAGGGCAATGTCATCTGCAAATCCAATACTTGCCATCTATTTTGATTCCTCAATTCACCAAATCCAAGTTTCAGGAGATCATCTCGAGACAGACTGTGAAGAGTTCAGGTGAACTGATATCACCTTGTCTTACTCCTTTTTGGAGCTGAAAGAGCGCACAGTTTTTATGTAGCCCGATAAAGGAGTTGTTGTGACTGTATATACGTTGCAATACAGGGTCTACCCCTTGTAGAGTGATAGCTTTCATGACTATGGGAATTTCTACAGAGTCGAATGCCTTCTTGAAGTCTATAAATGCTACAGCAAGTGGCATTTTGTATTCTGCTGCTGCTGCTTCTTTCAACTGATTTATCGAATGGAGATGATCCATGGTGAAGTAGTTTCTTCTAAAGCTAGCTTTTTCCCGTGGTTGGTTTTCATCTTGAGTTCTAATGATCTGGTTGGTGTTGATTTTTGTGAGAAGTTTGCGATACAATTTTTTGAGTAAGCTCATAGGTCTGTAGTTGTTGAGATCTTTCGGGTTTCCTTTTTTAAATAAAAGCATTATGATAGCTGTGTTCAAGTTGTCAGGGACTTTTCTTTGTTTTAGTCATAAGCTGAATAGAATAGCTAGTTTTTTAGAGATGATCTAACTAGATTTTTTGAGTAGATCAATGGTGATGTTATCTGGTCCAGGGGCTTTTCCTTCTTTTGTTCGTTTGATGGCTTGCTTTACCTTCCATGGTGTAACTTCTGGGAAAACCTCAAACTGATTATCCATGTCTTGCGTATCCTGTTTGGTGTTTTGTAGTCCATGAGTAAAGTAGAGTTTTTGGTAGAATAAAAACTTTCTTTCAATTTCAGGAGCTTTCAGTTGATAAGAGACCCTCTAGATCCATCTTGGAATTTGCTATTTTTTAGAATTTTTTTTCATTTACAAGGATGGGGTTAATGTACCTACAATGTTATAGTAGGCAAAACCGTTTTTCTAAAAACTAACAAATTTCCGTTCAAAGTGCTGGGGTCTAATGAACTGGATGTACCTAAAACTGAAATTTAGACACAAATTTAGGATATTTCCTTTCTAGCAAAGCCAAGAAGAACTCACGAACAAAATCTTTAGGTTTTAATTACATTTTTAAAATATTGTCCACATATTGAAACCGCTGCCAGTTAATTGCATAAGAAGTTATTTGGAAAAATGTTTGAAGCTCCAAAAAGCGTTCATCAAGACTTTCTATGTTATCATAAAAATGATAATAATGTAATGAAAGAGAATGTAAGTTTTCATGAAAAATATAGTAAATAGAAAATGTTTGAGAAACTTTTTCCAGCTAACTACCAGCATAAGATTTAGATATAATATATATATATTCCCACATGAAAACGATTTGTTGGAACAATATATACTCAGTACCGTAAGAATCTGCATGAGAAAATTTTAACCCTACACAAATGTTGAACTTTTTCGGCCAAAGACCGGCAATGTTTTGATATTAAACCACTATCTGCAATGCAAAAAAAAATCAATCATCATCATCATCATGATTGTTATTAGAGGTCACAACAAACTCCTTTGCTTCATTGAAATCTAAAAAGTAAACAAAACAAAATTCATTTCTCCATACAATGTTATTTCGAATTTCTGTGTCTCTTTTTGACTAATTCATTTATAGTTCCTGTAAATGGAATTTGTTAACTTTAGCGGAACAAGTCAACCTGTGTTGGGCTTTAGAAGTGGGGGTGAATTTGTCATCAGTTCTTACATACGTCACTGTGTCACTGTTATTTGTTCATGACATCACTTGTACTGTTCCTTGAGTAGCCTCCTGTATTAACCCCCCACTTTGTGTATAGGAGGAAAAAAAGGCAGGGCCTATTAAATTATAACATTGTTGCCTGTGCTGAGTTTCAAGTCTAAACCCAGTGTGCAATGAATATTACAAGACATCAAAAGGAACTATGATGATGGTGATGACGATGATGATGATGATGACAAATGATTGATAACCCCTCACTTGTTTAAATTTTAAGAAAAAGAAAAACAAGTACTGTTTTGAATTCTTCAAAATATAATACGATGAAACAAAACTGAAGATTTTTCTATATATAGTATATCTTCTTCAGCCAAATTCAAGTGTAAAATAAACTTGAAAACATTAATGTTACGTAATGATTTTAGAAATAATGAATAATTATTTTGACGGACTGGTTCATATACACTAAAAACTCTTCAGTAATTGTTTACCAAATATCTAAAAATGCATCATGTTTTTTGTAACATTAATGTATGACATCCAAGTTATATTTTGTTTTCCTTGACACAACACACATTTCAGCTTTTTAACTTTTTAAAAATCATTACAGTAACCTTGTCTCTCTAACCAATGACACGCACAGCCATATGTTCCCGCACCAAGAAGTTAAACCTGATGGTGCAGAGCACTGAGGTTACCCCGAATGCCATCAGTCCTATTTGATCCACCATGATACCCCTATCACATGATTGATAAACCATCAGGCATGAATAGGTAGTAGACAATCTCTGAAGCCTAGATAAAAACAAGCTTGAAAATGTGATGAATAGACAGACAGATATAGAACTGTTGCTCGGAGAAAACCCTACTATACAAGCAGGGGCTGCATTACCTTTTACAGATAAATCCTGACAAATATCTGAAGATCCTACAAGTAGATTAGCACAAGAAAGAGCAGGAGTTTACAGCAACTAAGAAACATGTAAGGTCAACAAAGACTGGAAGGGTGGACAATTCATAAGTGAACATTATGATGAGCTACACCAGACAAAAGACAAAATACTATGTAAGCTCACAAAGGTAAAATTCATTAATATAGAGGACAGATAATCAATGAAAAATGTAGCAATAGGTAATCATAACAAGTGAAGATAAAGTATATTGTCACAAAGGTCATTCGTGAAGATCTGAAGCCAGATCTTAAAGAAGTAAATGAACTAATATACGTATCTGCAAAAGTGATGGAATCTAAGTGTATAAAAACAAACAGAAAATAACAAACACACATAAAAAATCAATGTGGAAAAAAATTGAAAAAGGAATTGAAATAATGAGAGCTTACAAACCCTAGGAATGATAACAGTAGAAAAGCCAGGAAATTGAAGAAGAAATATAAATTGAAATGCCATCTATCTAATAGACATTAAAATAGAAAGTACAGTTAAGAGCTCAAGGAATGAACAGATATGAAAAGAAGACTAAATCTTATAGACAAAATAAAATATTCCAAAGTGATGAAAAAATATCTACTGATAGGTAGCAAAAAAAAACAACCAATAGTAAAAGATATGCCAATCGAAGTCCAAATTAGGGACTTCAGGGAAAATATATAGAATGATAAAAAGATATATAACCAATGCGCAGCATGGATTTGCAGGGTTGGAAGAGCAAAATAGGGCTCTGCAAAGACAGCAGTGGTAGGATATTTTGATTTGTGAACTAGAATAGGCACTAAAAAAGTCACACAAACTGAAATTATTTGGTATTGACAAGGCGCTCAATTTGTGGCTTTCCTCTCTTCCATGCTACTCTGATAACATAGTAAGGCAGTATAATGAGATACTAAACTCACCTGGAAAAACTTCTGACTGGATGATGAAAGTGGTGACATACCTGCTACCTAAAACAGAAGATACAGGTAACCCTAAAAATTATTGACCCATCACATGTCTCTTTATGACTTACAAAACCATAACATCAATGTTGACAGAGAGAACATAAGCCTACATAGATGAAAACAACCTATTCCCGATAGGATGGAAAGGTTGCTAAAAATAATCTTACGGATGTAAGGACCAATTGCAGATTAATTGCATGATCCTAGAAACTTGCCACAGTGAATGCAAAAACCTGAGCAATATGTGGATTAACTAGAAAAAGGTGTTCTACTCACATGGATAATAAAAGCTATGGAACTTGAGTTATCCCCAGTGCTTGTGAACTTCACAACATTATATGTCATTATGGAACATGGACCTCTTCCTTTCTCATTTACAATTCCTCTATCTCTAGAGCTCTATAAAACTGGATATAGATACAAGTTGATAGACAGAATAATCAGCCACCTAATCTTCATGGACGATCTGAAACTTTACAGTTAGAAATGACAATGAATTCGAGGGCTTTTTAAAAATGGTTGAAAACTTCAGTGAAGACATAGCAATGGAATTTTTCCTGGATAAGTATGCTAAGGTCACATTCAAAATAGGTAGGCTAGTCAAAACCAACTCCCTAGAACTAGACATAGAAACAACAATGAAAGAACTAGTATTTACGAATCGATGAAGAATGTGGAATCCAACATGTTGACACGGAAGAGAAAATAAAGAAAGAGTGCTTCAGAAGAGTGTATGACGTTCTGAAGACTGAGCTGAATTTTAAAAAATGAGTAAAAGTCACTAATACACTAGCTATCCCCGTTGTAAGATATAGTTTTAATATAATCTAATGGAATCTAGATGAGATTAGAAAAATACACACAAAAATAAGGAAACTACTAAAATGCCACAGGATGCACCACCCTAAAGTTGACTTCGATTGTTTCTATTTGCCAAGGAGTAGTGGTTGTTGGGGAATGATGAAACAGGAACTGACCAGCAAAACATCAACAAGATTACATTAGTGCTTCGAAATCACTCAGGACTAGATAAGGAACTAATCAAGAAACACAAAAAAGTTGCTCTTGATAGTAAAAGAGAACAAGATATGAGCTTGAACACTGGAGAGTATTTACAGACTAAGGTATGAAAAAGATGAGGTAACATGTAAAGGAGCAAGGCCATAAACAGCTTGAAGTAAGATGGGGAAAGAAACCTCTGCATGGACAATACACCCGAAGATGCTGATGTAGATCAGAAAAAAACACCTATCAGTGGGTCTGGGGCAGTGGATTGAAAGCAGAAACTGGGATTTATACTGGCTGCTTGAGACCAAAGCTTGCCCACTCAAAACTTTCAAGCAAATATCATAAAAAATAGTGCTAACCCAAAATACCACTTCTGTGCTTGCATGTAGAAACAATAGACCAATTTGTGCCAGGCTGCTCTATTTCAATACGTAAAGAATTTTTTCAGATATGATAGAGTGGGTCAATATCTACATCGGAAAATCTGCAAGCATTATGGAATACTAAATGAAAATAACTTGTATGAATACCAACCAAACCCAGTAAGTACAGAATGCAACAATACCATCGGACTTAGCAATAAATACCGACAAGACCATCAAAGCAAATAGACTCAACATTGTAGTCAAGGACCACCGGAAAAGAACTTACCTGTTAATTGACATGAGTGTGCCTTCAGATACAAATATAGCAGCAATGGAACTTTAGAAACTAGACAAATACAAGGACTTTGAAATCAAGATACAATGGATATGGCACTTGAAAATACAAACTGCCCCTGTTATTGTCAGAGATGATCAAGAAAGGCAGTGAAAAATATCTTGTCAAAGCCCTGTAAAATCCAGGAGTAGTGCTTACAGGCACTGCCCAAATTTTGAGAAGAGTATTATCATCTGTTGTATACTAATGCTAATTGCAACATACAAAAAACAAAAACAAAAATGAAACATACAAAATTAGACTGGAGAAGAAAAGAGAGGAAAAAAATTGTACGCCAATCTTCTTTTGCCCTAAGTTGTTGGTAATGACTTGTCAATAGATGGTAAAGGACAGAGATTAGAATGATGATAATGATGATAATAATGATTATAATAATGATGATGATGATGATATTACAACCTTGGAAGTGAACCATCCAACAGGCATTATAGAAAATGCATGCTCATAATATTATCATCATTCTCATACCCTCATCCATCAGAATTCAGGAGAGAATTTAAAACTGCCATTTTGGCCTTTAATGAACAACACATTTACTAAAGTATTGAAAAAAGAAGAGGTTTAATGTGCTCCATAAAAGTAACTCTCATCATTATGTATTCAGTGTTATTTTTGTATCCATAATAGGAGGACTGTTCCACAGCTTTTGTTAAAGGGACCCTCCTCAAAACTCCCACAGTTAAAATCTCATCAGAAGCTACTTCTTTATTATAACTTTAGTAAAATACTCTCCTATTGTTGAAGTATTTATCTAAGCACATTGTGATAAAAAGCAATAATGTTGAAGAAAATTGGTCAAAAATTTATTATGCTTCAAAGGTAACTTGTTAATTTTTGGACATTATACAATTTCAAACTCTATTACTGGAGCCATTTAATTGTAATATTCTTCAAGAAGATGGATACCTCAAAGTACTCACCTACTTACAAATAAAACCTGACAAGAGAAATAAAATCGCTCATCATGGCAGCCCAAAACAAACGCATCAGGACAAACCATGTCAAGGCCAAGATTGACAGAACACAGACAAAGAGCGGATGTAGGGAAACAAGTGGGATTTAACCATGTGGAAAAGTGGTACCAGCACATACTGGAGACAGCCCGGGAAAATGGAAATTACAAATTACTCTAGGAGTTCAACATCCAAACTGACCAACCCATCCAAGCAAAAAAATCAGATCTAGTAATCGTGGACAGGAAGAAGAGAATCTTTCAAATAATAGACATGGCTGTGCCGGTAGACCACTGAGTGAATAGGAAAGAGAGTGAAAAGCTGGGAAAATACCAAGACCTGGTAAGGGAGCTGAAGAAGGTATGGATCATGAAAGTCAGGACAGCGCCAGTTCCAGTAGATGCACTTGGAACCGTACCAAAGACATTTAAAGCGAGATTGGAAGACCTAGAGATAAAAGGAAGGATCAAGACTATACAGACCACAGCATTGCTGGGCACTGCATGAATACTGAGGAGAATGCTAGAAATATGTGATCTACAACCCTAGCTATTAGCAGTGGCCTAACAGAGAGAAGAGGAGGAAGGGAATACAAGAAAACCCAAACAACACACCACAAATGGTGGAGGAGGTACAAACCACAGTGTTGCTTTGATAGGTGAGGGAGATATGAGAGGAGAGCTGAAGACCTGAGGAGACTTACTGTCACTTAGCCTTCAGCGATAACTACCGGGCAACCAGTGTGAAACTGTAAACCACAGTACTGCTGTGAACCATGAAAGTGTGGAGAGGAGGGCTGGAGACCTAAAGAGACTTGTTGTCACTCAGTCTCCAGCTGTGACCACCAAGCAACTAGTGTGATTAATGATAATAATAATAATGATAATAGTGGAAGTAGTTTTGTTATAATTTTTATCAAACGACCATAGTCATCAAAGATGGCAAAGGGCTCTATCCATTTTTATATTTGTGTGAGTTCACGTGTTTGTGTGTTTGTGTATTTGTTCATGTGTTTGTATGTTTCTTTTTCATTTTGTGTGTTCTACTGCTTCTGGCCATTTGTTTGCTCAATAGGCTTGAATATTGGTGTTCATACTCCTTGAGGCCCTTTCTAAAAAATTTTTTTCCCAATTTTTTGAAAAAAAACCTTTTCTGGGCCTATTTTGATGGCTTCATTAATAACATCTAGATTCAGGAGAATCTAGACATTTCTTCACTATATTTTAGATGTTTGCCAGAGTCAAAAACAAGTAATGTCATAAATAGAATCCATTCTGTCTATATTTATTCTCCAGTGGAATTTTTTTTACATGACTTCAAATTTTGACGCTACGGTTGTTCAATTATTGACTGTGATGGTGAGTTGTTGTTATTATTGTTATTTTTTTTGCATTTTCACACCAGTTGCCTGAAGACTGAGTGACAGCAGGTCTCCTCAAGTCTCCAGCCCTCCTCTCAACACTCTCACAGTCCACAGCAGTGCTGCAGTTTGCAGTTTCACACCAGTTGCCTGGTGGGCGTCACTGAAGGCTGAGTGACAGTAAGTCTTCTCAGGTCTCCAGCCCTCCTCTCAGTGTCCTCTCATAACACAGCAGTGATGCGGTTTATACCGTCTGAACTTTCCCCAGCTTTATTTACACATGCCTTTTTCATACTAGCTGTTACGCCATTGCTGACAACTGGAGGTCGTAAGTCTCATATTTCCAGTACTCTCTTCAGTATTTGTGCAGACCCCAGTAGTGCTGATGTCTGCATAGTCTCAATCATTCTTCAGCTCCTCCAGTCATGTTTTCAATGTCTTTGAGATTGTTCTGAGTGCGCATACTATTATTGATACTACCCTGACCTTTATTCCACACTTTTTTCAACTTCCTTACCAAGTCCTGATATTTTCCCAACTTTCCACTCTCTTTCATATTCACTCTGTGATTCATTCATTTAGCAGGTTCTCTTTCCCTTGTCCATGACTATCAAGTACAGTCTTCTTGCTTGGATGAGTTGGTTGATTTGAATTTCAAAGTCCCAGAGTAATTTGTGATTTCTGCTTTCCCGGACAGTCTCAGGTTTGTGCTGGTACCTTTTGTCTACATGGTCAAATCCCACTCGTTTGCATAGTTTCCACTGTACAACAGTTGTTATCTTGTCGTGACTGCTCTTGATCTCCTTCAGGGCTAGTTTGCTACATTCATAAGTAACGTGGTTCACAGTCTCATCCCTTTATTCAAATAGGCGGCATTTGTTGTCTGTGTTCTGTCAATCTTGGCCTTGACATAGTTTGTCCTGATGCATTAGTTTTGAGCTGCAATGATGAATGATTCTGTTCCACTCTTCAGGTTTCCTTTGTGTAGCCATGTCCATGAACTTTTCTCAGTGACATTTTGTATCTGTCTTTTAAATTCTCTGTGTAGTTTCTTCTGTTCCTTGTTGTCTGCTTTGCTACTCCCTTGTTTGCTAATTTTTAGTCGTTTGTTGCATTGCTTCAAGTGCTTTGTATATCTTCACTGCTTGCTTGCACAAACTTTTCTAATCTGGTTTTGGCCTTTTGGACAGTTTTCTATGCTGATGTAGTCCCCTGTCACCTCCTTTCCCCTGTCTATCTATGTCATCTCTGGGGTGTGAATTGTCATAAGTTCCCTCATTTGCCAGTCTATTGATTAAAGTTAATTCTTTGTCCCACCAAGAAATCGACTTGTGTATCTTACTACTAATGTGTTAATTCCCTTTATTGAATTTCTGCTATTTAGTTTTGTCATTATTAATTTTTTTATTCACTTTAATTTTTCTTTCATTTCTTCCTGTTTTATTGAGTCACATTTGAGAACACCAAAGTATTACTCTCAGTCCTGTGTACTTAGTACTCTAATTTTTTTAAGAAGATTCCATCTGCTGCTATAAACCTTCCCTTGCGCATTACTATTAGAGGTACATTTTTCAATTCTGAAGTCCATTCCAAGTCATTGCTGTATTCTTCAACTTCGTTGAACAACATTTAAAGCCCTGATCTTTACAAATAGCTTTATGTCATATACATACATAGAAGGTTGACTTATTCTTTTTTTTTTGAGAATTGGTATCCTCTGCTGCTTATTAGAGTTTCTGTTTAGTGGTACCATGGTTAGTAAAAATAGTAATATGGGCAGAGACCCCCCCATTCCCCTTTTATACTTACCTGTGCTAAGTTTACTCCTATGGCTGTTAAATCTATTTCCCAGTTTTTTGTTGAGTTGTCTATGAATCTTGCCACTGGTTTACTAATCTTGAATATCCTGAGGCATTCAAGCATCCAGCTACGAGGGATTATTATTATTATTATCATCATTCTCATACCCTCATCCATCAGAATTCAGGAGAGAATTTAAAACTGCCATTTTGGCCTTTAATGAACAACACATTTACTAAAGTATTGAAAAAAGAAGAGGTTTAATGTGCTCCATAAAAGTAACTCTCATCATTATGTATTCAGTGTTATTTTTGTATCCATAATAGGAGGACTGTTCCACAGCTTTTGTTAGAGGGACCCTCCTCAAAACTCCCACAGTTAAAATCTCATCAGAAGCTACTTCTTTATTATAACTTTAGTAAAATACTCTCCTATTGTTGAAGTATTTATCTAAGCACATTGTGATAAAAAGCAACAATGTTGAAGAAAATTGGTCAAAAATTTATTATGCTTCAAAGGTAACTTGTTAATTTTTGGACATTATACAATTTCAAACTCTATTACTGGAGCCATTTAATTGTAATATTCTTCAAGAAGATGGATACCTCAAAGTATTCACCTATTCAAATCTACGAGTTCAAATATTTTATGCCACCTATCAAAGGCAGAGTAAATATACCTACTTTTCATTCAAATTAATTTCTAAAAATTGAATATCATTATCAAAGGAAATTACTTTTGATCAAAATTTTCTCCCTTTGATGATATGATGAATTTTTAAAAAGATTTTCTATTCAATTCATTATTATAGAAGATCCATTATTTTCAATTTTATCCATTGAAGAGTATCACAGTTAATTACCAGCCATTTAGGAAATTAAGAGTTGAAAAATAATAATGATGATTTAGAAATGAGGAGGTTGTTGTAATTACGACCACATAACTCAGAAAACCTTCACTGTGAGAGTTGCTCTTTTACAACAATGTCAGCATAAAAAAAAAAAACTACTTTTTTTGGTTTGCAACAGGTTCTATTTTAGATTCTTTTCTTGTTGCCAAAGTTTGTTTGTATAAAATCTCATATTTTTATTATGAACTCTAAAAAATTAAAGATTTTATTTTTGAATTTATACAAAAATGATTACACTATTTCTCTTTTTCTTCTCAACATTTTTTCTTTTTTTAAACAGACGTCCATGGTACAAACGAACAAGCTCAGCCCCTGAACGAACATCTATCTCCACGCCTTATATGGATGCAGCAGGTGTTGGAAAGATTGTCACTATATCACAAGCTGTATTTGAAGGCATGACCCCCCGGGAAAATGAGGAATGTGATAAGCTTGTGGGGGCCAAACCAGGTGGCTGTAAATGTAATTTAGATGAAGACTGCATCAGCCGTAAGTAAAGAAAATACTTTTTCATACGCATACACACAGAAGCACATACATGAAATTTTTTTTACATATGTGCTGTATATTAATATTCATATACATACATGTGTAGATGCTGACATTTATATGTGCTTTATTACTAAAACCTATTATCATTATAGTAGGTTCTATTACTGTAATAGGATCCTAGTATACTTCCACTCTAGTCAATCAGAGCAGGGCACAGAAAAAATATACAATTATCCTTTGATATTTGCAGGGGTTATGGGCACCAGGAGGCTGTGAATACAAAAATCTGTAAATAATTTTTTGCTGACCTCCTCACTTCAAACCCTTTTGGTCCCCCAAACCCACAAATATTTTACTATTCCCAAATTGTAAATGACAAAATGAATACAGTAAATCATACAGTGAGAACTTTAAATTTCAAAACTTGACTTCATTTTTTTGGTTATAGATCCATCAATTACAATATTTTCTTCAAATAATAACATTTGACTTTCAAAGAAGATTTCTATTATTGCAATATGTTTAAAAAAATTGTTACAAATGCAAATAAAAAAATACAGTTAATTAACGAAAATCATAAAATCCATAAAACTACTTTTAAAAGATTTTATTCAGTCTGAGAAAAGTTGTGATAAAAAGCAACAAAAACATTAAGGTGAAGGTAAATAGTAGCATGATATGAGGAAAAATATTAAGAATGATTCATAGCAACTTATCAGTTAAAAATGAATTTGTTTACAGTACAGTGAATTAAGGAAAAAAAATTAATGTCTAATATGCTATTCGACTAACCAATTTGCGAGTATTTAATCCGTATATAAACAAGGTTTTTATTGTCTACATTAATGAATTAATAACAAATATTGTTATAACGCATTTATGATTTCCTAAACATTTTACGATTTGTTTATACTGCACAGCATATTTTCTACAATGTGGTTTTTCACAGAACATTGCTACCCTCCTTCATTCCCATTAAATTCTCAAGTCTAAACTGCAATTAGAAAACCTGCGAATATCAAGTGATAACTGTATAATCTAATCAATCAGTTTTCTTTGCAACTAGACTTCACTGGGATTCACTTCGCTTGACAAAAAGGTTGCCAAAATTGATAGACAACTGCTAAGCCAGTGAACATTTCTTGAACATGTATCTCCATCAATCTTTTTCCCCACTGACCTCAAGATGAAATGTCTATAATAGACTTCTACAGCTATTCATCAGGGTTTCCACTAACCCAACTAATCATTGTAAACTTACAACAATCTCATATCAGGTCATTGTTAAGCCAACATCCTAAAGGGAAAATAAACATTAATTTGTCATTCTTTTAATTTTCTTTTTATCTTATCTCCACCAAATACACTTCGCTACACTTTCTTTTGCCTCAAAATCAGCCACTGCAGAACTTCTGCTTGGGTGACCATTCTCAACTCAAGCAAAAATAAACAACAATGACTTCTACTCTACCACAAATTGTTTTCTATTTAGCCTTCATTTTCAAGAATTTTATGATTTGTGCTTTTCTGAATTTGCGACCACTAAACTTAAAGAATTTTACAAAGATGGTAGATCATAATTAAAAGGATCATTGGAAAAAATTATTGCATCAAATGGGTCATATTTTGATTGAATATTTACTTTTGTTATTTATATCATCCTTCATCTTACTATAAAAATATGACATTTCATAAGTAAAAATGTAATACCAGACTAGTTTTAGTATAAGAATACTGTTGGGACTATTTTAAACTCATTCGTTTTGTTTACTGAAGGTGTATGCTATGTAAGTGATGCACCAGGTCCAAATTCGAGGTTCCGTCGATGTGCCACAGAACGAGTAGAAGCCGTCACAGGTTTGGACATTTTGTATGATGATTTCCAGAACAAGAGTATGGAAACAATGGAAGCCAGTGACCGCAGAAAATCATGTGGACAGGAATATCTTTGTCCTGATGGGGAACCTGGGTGCCAAACACGGTAAGCGCCAAATGAAACCTTTGGGATGCTTGTTGCAAATTCTTTCAGAATTTTGGCAGATCATATAGATGAAAAACATAATTTCAGCATTTTCAAAACTAAAATAGAAAAATTATTCAATTTTTCGAATATATTTATATATATTGGGTTATTGAAATCATTCATTTTGTTGAGTAAAAAACTTTTCATCCTTTAACAACTTTTTATCTTTCTCAGTAGTCATCCAGGATAATATTTTTTCATCAAAAGAGAATTCGGTAAAGACTGGAATAAGTGGTAATCTGAAAGGTGCAATATCTGTTGAATACAGCAATTGAGTGAAAACTTCCGAGCCAAACTGAACAAATTTTTGTCTAGTCACCAAAGAAACATGCAATCTAACATTATCCTGATGGAATATTATTCCCTTTCTATTGACTAATTTGGGACACTTGACTGATTGCTGCCTTGAATTGGTTTAATTGGGATGAGCATTTTTTTGAATCAATCATTTGGTTCTCTGGAAGGAATTCATTACAGAGGACTCCTTTCCAAACCCACCATACACAGCTTCAGTGGATAGACATCAGCCTTTGGTATGGTTTGTGGTTGTTCATTCTACTTGTACCAGGATCTTTTGCGTTCCATGTTGTTGTAAATCATCAGCTTTTTATCACTCACCACAAAAAAAAAATTGCACATAGAAATACAGGCCAATAGATATTTTTCTTCAATTTAAGTAGAAGTCACACATCAAAGAGACAAATATAACCAAGCTTATGCAAATGATTTTCAATACTTGATTTGTAATAAGTGAGTTGCAACAGAGAAATTTAGGGATGTATGTTTTGAGTGCATTGTATTCTCTTGCAGCATATAACATTGATTATTCTCAAATATGTCTTGATTGGATCAGTATTCTAATTGATTTTAATTATACCTTGCATACTTCAGATGCTACCTTTTTGACTCAAATGCATATCTAGTGATGGATCCTGACTTCATGATTGCCAGCAGCTTGGACGAAAGTAAATACGAACGTGTAACACTTGGCAGGAAGGAGGGAGAAGTAATGAAAGATCTCATTTATAAGCACAGTTTTTTCAAACGGAAAGAATACATTGACTTTCAAGGATCTTGTCGGATTTCTCCAGAGAAACCAAAAGTAAGTTCTTTTAGAATCCTAAATTGTATTGGTAACATTAGGGGCATACCTGGAAATTTGTTATGGTATAATGTAGTAGTTGAACTATTAACAAAGCTTTTTGGACGCCCCCCCCCAACCATTTGAAATCATTCCTTGTCTCTCCTCAGCTTCACCCCTGGATATCGCATTAAAATATAAAATGTTACAAAGAACTGCATGATGCAGGAAACAATATAATCATATTTGAAGCAATTCAAAACATATTCAATGTACACTTTGAGTCTAATGGATAAAACCAACAAAAAAATATGATGAATTACCAATATAATAATTAGAAGGCACTCTTTTACCAAAGCACCAACTTTTAGCAATCAAATGGGCTTAGTTTTAGTAACGTAAAAAAAAAATTTGGGTTCATGTTTGAGAATAGCACTATTTTCACTCATATTTGCGTCAAAAGTTTTTTGAGTTATACAAAAAGAAATATGGTTGTTATGATACAGGAAAGGTATCTGTTGGATTTTCCATATTTTGGTCTACCTACTCATAATCCACCAAATGTCCATATGTTTGTTTATGACAGCCAAGAGCAAAAACTACTCAATAATCCCAAGAAATTTTCTGTGGATTCTCATGGGAGCTCTGGGCAGGTTTTTAGCAAGTGAGATTTTTCTCTGCAGTCAAAATAAATTGATAGTGATTTTGCTTTAATCAAAACTTTAAATTCTAAGAAAAAGAAAAGTATACAAAAATTTTAGAAACAGGAAGTTTATAAAAAATACTTCTTTATAGAAAAACATTTTTTCAAATAATTTTCTTTGTATGTCTTGATTTAAATGTTACTTTCTATTTTAAGATTGAATTGCTTAATGGTTACATTTCTTTAAAAATGCTATACGTGGAATTATTAGAAAACAGATAAAATAGATTCTTCAAATCTTATATGGATTCTTGAAATCTCTTGAAACATGGATACAAATATCTTAATTATTCAAGTATTCAATTATTTTTTAAAATACCGATTAATTTGAATAATAAGATATACTAGCTGAAATACCTGCCCCAACAGGTAGTAGTAAACCTAGATAAGCAGTGTAAGTTAACAATTTACATTCATACAACGTAAATCATTTTCAATATATCTTATCAATAAAAAATTTGATTTATTTACTTTTTGTTTATAGTTTTAGAAATAAACATCCAATCTGATTTTATGAAGTTTCACACACCTGTCCAATCGATGTTGAACACAGCACACAAATAAAAAAAAATAATAATTTAATTTATCCAAAGCCATAACAATATAACTTAAATTAATGTATTTACTTGTTATCCTTTCAGTAGTTCTTCCTTTTTTCAAAATAAAATGCTATCAGATTTCCATCTATCTTTTAATTTTATAAATTCCTTTCTTTGACAGCAATTTACTATGCTTATTAGGGCATGTATTTGAATCTCTCAATCGAGAAGGATCCTAAAATTTAATTGATTCTTCCTTGACCCATGATGAAATCTTTCCACAAAATTTCAATGAACCTCGGGAGATATTGTGCGGACAGCCAGACAAATATGAGTGAATACATAAATATATGAGAAACTACAAAGCACTTACAGAGCGCATACCGCTGCCAATGCAATTGTCACTACGATATAGGGAAGGTAATTGTACATGGACCTTCCAAAAACTTAATCACTACTTTTAGAGCCTATTACCCATTCAATTTTTAGAGATATCATATGAACAGATAGAGAACTTTTGAGATATTGAGAGGACAGTCAAACATGACCTCTTCCAATATTGTTGGCAGATATAAAATATAATTATATTCGAAACAACTTCAAAAAAGTACTGAATGTACACTTTTGGTACAGTTGATCAAACAGAAAAATGAAGTATGGTGGATTACCACTCAAACTATTATAAACTTGATATTTAACTTTCCTGGAGTATCCAAAGAAAGAGAGACTATTTGCATCATCATCATCATCATCATCATCCTCCTCTTAGTATTCGTCATTGAACCTTCCCCAAGATTTGTCAGACCTCTCTATCATGGGTGTTGTGGAGCCAATACCTTCTAAACTGTCTAGTTCATTACACTATCTCATATTTTGCCAGATGTGTTTTTGCATAAGATCTTAAAAATATAGACTGTTCGAAAAAGTTTTCTTCATTTCTCTAAAACTGTTAACTTCAACATAGGTTCCTTCAGTTTTCAAGTTGATCGGGCTGGCTAACAATGGACACGTTGCACACCAAATGGAGCTAGAGGGTAGAAAATTTCATCATTCACTCTTTATCACGTCTATAAATTTTTTTTTGTTTTTTCAGTATTCCCAAATATTACAAATTGTTTTTTTTTTTTGGGGGGGGGTAATTTGCAATATAAGTTTATACTAAATCAGTTCCATAGTTAGTGTCCAGCAGCATTCACACTTGTTTTTTTGAAAATTTGAACTCAGTAATCACGGCCCAATAAGAAGTATAAGAAGTAACTTATATATTGATTAACCCTTTTTTTCAATTTTTAATTGATCACCCTAGACATGCTATGCTGTCAAAAGACATTGGTCATGTTACTAACCAGACTTGTTTCAATATCGATATAGCCTTCTTTCAAGTAAGGTTATTAGGGTGATAGTAATAAACAAGTATGTGTCTTCGTGTATTCCAGTAGTTGGTATTGCAATGCCTTAGCATATGAAGATGCTGAGAGATAGATAATGACAAAGAATATGTCATTAGAAATTCTCCTACAAGTACTTGGCATAGGCTTCAATGGGAAAGTAAATAAAATATTTAGTTGAATTTGATTGGTTATTTTTAGTAGTCTCTGTTTATTCATCTAGTTGAATAATAATGTGGGAAAGAATGAAATAGATTGAAATGGATATAAGGTGTTGTTACACTGGCCAAGGAGAGAAGCTATCTTAAATTTAGTTGGGCTAATCGAGATATTACATAGCTCTAAACAGGTAAGAGAAATGCTCATGTGACAATTTTGGTTAATGATTATCTCAAAACAAGTCATTAACATAACACTCAACGAGTTTTTTAGACGCCTGAAGAATGAATCCACCAAACCGCTGTGTACAACCTAAACTAAGTGGAGTTGAATAAACTCTTTGAATGGATCTTTTTTCATTTTACAGTCTATAGAGAGCGCTTGAAAATGCAACTGTAATTTTTTTTTCTTCTTCTACCTGACAGTGTATATAGTATGATCTTCATGTCTGATCAATTAACTCAAGAATTCAATAGAAAAAAATGAATGTCATTATCAAGGGTAATAACACCTGATTGAAATTATCCCATTTTGACTATTAGGCAAATTTTTTTCATTTATTCAATCCAAAGAAAAGTTCAGCTATTTTCATTCTACTCATTGAAGATTTCCTCTATCAATTGCAAGTGGTCCATGAATTCAAGATTTGAATAAAAGCAATCAGATAACAAACCAGTCTTCTCCCACGCCATGTCCTATTTCATTCCTGTTTTTGTTCTCCAGGTAACTCTAGAGGGTATTCCTAAAAAGCCCGAAGAATTAGACAATTACTACAAGACACGGGGACCAATTCCTCAGTTCCACAGTGAATTTGGATGCATCCAAGATGTAGTTGGATTTAAGGCTGAGGACAGTGCACTTGGTATGTACAGTTTGGATTATTTTTCAGATGAATCCAGAATAACGTTGAAGATGATCAATTCAACACAGTATAAAAACCACAGAACAAATAAAAGAAAATGATGTGTAACACAAGGTGCGTAGCTGACTGGGGAGTGTTGGGCCTCTAAAAACTTTATGTAGAGTAGCACATTAACCAGAACATTTCTACAAACATTATGCACTAACAGATCTCACTAAATGTTGCATAGGGTCACTCAAGAAGTCAACCCCCCTGCCTGAACCCTCAACAAGCTCACAGTCCAAGCTTTTGAAAGGTCTACCCTTCGACCCCCAGTAATACCTTTGCGGATTCTCTAGATCTACAAATGGCTAGATCAAAACATATGATATCTGCAATCTTCAGAACACCATTGTACCTACTATATTGGGGTCAAAACATATGAAAAAGAAATCTCAGCCAGCAAGAGCCTGTCAATGCGGAAATAGAAGAGCTGAGTGGTTGAAAACTAGCTGCAGACAGTGGTAGAGGAAGGAAACAAGAGAAGAGAAAGTTAGGGAGGACAGGGAGAGGGGTGGTACACTACCATCTCCATCTTGGTTTTTCTTTTGATCCCTATTTGAAATATTGTTTATAGACAGATGATGAATTTCAAAATTTTTGGATCAATTTTCATCCAAAATTACTGTATTGATGGCATATAAGACCCTTTTTCTTTCACCAAAAATGTTTCAAAAGGTAAATATAATCTTCATTGTCAACATTGGCAAGAACTTGAGGAGGCTTTAAAAGAAAACTAGATGATAAATGAGAGGAAGTCAGGAGAATGCATTTTAATCTTAATATTTCCTGTAGAGATGGAGGGGGGGGTCTTTTCATGCCATCAAATAAGGTATTGATTTTTAAAGGAATTGTTCTTGTTATCCAATGAATTGCTTAGACAAGCATCCTCATTTTTGTTGTTTCAACCAATAAGTTTTGGATGAAGGGATCTCCTGCCTTTCTCAGTTGTGCGATTTTTGTAAAATCTTCTAATCTTCATTGATCAAATAACAGATATTAATCTGAACAGTAGTTTTTTTAAAATTCAATTATTTCCCTTTTGTTAACCTTGTTTTTCTTTTCTTCTCCAGGCTCCAGTGGTATGATCACAGGTAATGTGTCAGGACCATGCATGTCTGGCTTTTACTATGTGAAAGCTCTACCCAAGACAAACCTATACTTGCTTGTCATAGAAAACTGGCAACATTACAGAGAAAGTTTATTTTACAACTTCAACTGTCGTATTGCACAAAGGTAAGTCAAAAGGAGTAAGGGACAGCTACAAACAGATAATTACCACCTGGCAAGCTACTTTAGAATCCACACATATAGTACTGCACAAAAGTTTTTAATGCTCAATCTTCCTGTTGTTAATCACATCTCAGTGCACACCCATGTCTCCCCTCAATAAGTGGGAATAGAATGGTTGCTAAGGACTGATGAAGCTCCAAGGATACTCTGTTTGAAATCAGTTGTAACCAATCCACCAGACCCTCTTTCAACAAATCATGGGCCAGCACGGCAAGGCATGACCAAACACTCTCCATGGTTCACTAGATCAAAAATATACCAGCTATGGTAGGATTCAAAGCTGTCTCTGACCTCATGGCCAGTGTCCTGTACAACTCTCAAAAAGGTACAAACTGAACATAATTCAAGTCTACGCTCCAACTTCATTCAACTAAGGAGGAAACAGACAACTTCTAAGATGACATGAATTCCATACTCCAAGATACTGAAACATACTTCAACATCATTATGGGAGACTTCAGCACTCAGGTAGGACAAGGACATGAAAGCTGCGTTTGCAAGTTCAGATACTAAGTATGAAATGAGAGAGGTGATGATTTTGTCAATTTTGCAACAGCAAACAGATTTAAAATCATGAACACCTTTTTTAAGAAAGAACTCAATAGAAAATGAAATTGGCAGAGCCCTAATCATGAAACCAAGACCAAAATCGACTACATCTTGGCAAAAAGCAAGAAAGTGAAAAACATTCAAGTCTTAAATCAAGCCAATATAAGGAGCCACTACAGAATAATAAGTTGTAATGTTCAGATTAATACCAAGAGTGCAGGAAAACGTTCTGCATAAAACTGCAACTACTTACAAGTACAAAAAGAGTTGAGCTGGTATCACCTCATTTTCAAGCCGGAACTGAAAACAGATATGAACTTCTCACCAAACCAGGATGGAACATCAATGTGCTCAACAAAATGACAACCGCTCTGATAGAAGCTGTCAGTATGATCAAGCCAAAGAGTGATTACTGTCAGTAAACTCTCAGAAAAACCAAGAATCTAGCGGAAAAACACCGAAATCTCAAGCCACCAACGATAGAAAAGATTGAATCAACCAAATTAAACAAAACCATCCAAAAGAAATAAAAAGATAAAAGAAGATACACAACAGCAGTCATCAAAAACATTCTTGAAAAATGTAGGGGCTTTAAAAATATTTAAAAAGCTCTAATGACGGGAAAAATGCAAATGACTAGCGTGTTCAAAGGAAATGGAGACCAAACAACAAATTGTTGATACACCCAAGAATTCTACAAAAACCTTTATTCCTCCAAACAAGGGACACAAGACAATGAACAGGATATGCAAGTTAGGAGTAACTAGTTTGAGGATTTCCCTGAAGTTACTCAGTGGGAGGTGAGATAAGATATCAAACAAACGAAAAAAGGAACAGCCCCTGGATAACATCACCATCAACCTACTCAAAAAAGCTTGGAAGACTGCAATCATAATGCTATTACATATAGAAAGGTAACACAAAAGATCTAAACAACAATAAACCTACTCAACTGCATCAACAAACTTCCTACCAAATTGATCACCATATCACCAAAATGCTAGATGAAAACCAACTGTGGGAACAGGCTGGATTCAGAAAGAGCGACTCAATTATTGACCATCTCCAACAGTAGATCAACTAAAACAGGAAGCAGCGGGATATAAAATGCCACTTGCTGTAGCATTTATCAAGTTGAAGAAGGTGTTTGACAGCAGAAAGCCACAAGGTCACTGATGCTATCATACAACAAGGCATAGACCTTGTATATATCAGAGTCTTACAACATATGTACCAACACAGCAGTTCATTTATCAGGCTACATAAAGACTTTGAACTCTTTCAACTCTAAAAGGAAATTAGTCACCTATGAAGCTGAAACATGGAACCTAACCAAAAGATTGACCTGAGAATTATGCAATATTTATAAGAGAGAATTATACTCAATATCACTTTGAGATATGGAGAGATCACAAAATATATATTAGAGGAAAAACAAGAGGCAGGGATATCATAGAATCCATTAGAAAACTCAAATGGTAATGGGCTGGTCATGTTGTAAGAATGGCAGACAACCAATGGACATTACAACTCACAATGTGGATCCCCAGATAGAGAAGTCTGGCAAATCTTGGGCAAGGTCTATGTCCAATGACAGACACTAAAAGGCCAATGATAAAATTAAAGTTTTACCTTTTGATATACTATGTCTGCTCAGTCAGTGTAATGGTAAGCACATCTGCCTCACACAGAGAAGGTCCCTGTTTCAATTCCCGGAATGAATGAAGAGTGAGGAAAACTCCATTATGACAAATTTCCCTGTGCTATCAGCAGCTGATTGAGTATACTCTTAAGCTGGGTTAATATGATGAACTTGCATCCTATGAAGGGGTTGGTCATAAAATCTTGTATGAAGAAAGTCCTGGTTTTGATCAGACTTGAAACTTGCAAGGATCACTAAGCACACAGATGCAATGGAAATGGTCAGATGCTTTAATTTACTTTATATCCTAAAATATAAGCCAGAAATTTAATTTTTTTGAATCTCTGCAAATATTGTACTGCATCTAATTTACTGGTATTAAGACTAGGATGCCATCTACTGAAGCTTGATATAGATAGTTACTGGGATGGAATGAGTTGCAGTGAGCATTAGTCTTCCAAATACCTTGTGAACCATTCAACATGTAATCCAGCATATAGGGCAACAATTTAAAAGGATATCAAAATTTCAAATCATGAACGCAAATCCAGTTTACAGTAATGTTACTACTTTTTTTTCCACTCATATAAGCTGTACCTCAACAAAAATGTCAGAAATAATGCACACTTCATCTTTATAGTTACATTGTAAATAGAGTCTTATAAATTGAACAGCACAAAAATTGTGAAAACATTTTTTTTTGATTTTCAATTTTTTTCAGAAACTGAGACTTTTTTTTCTAAGAAGCGCCTAGAGATGATATACCACTTAATATAAGTATATAAAATGAATTTCTTTTCTTGCAGTGTTGTGAACTCGGGAGCTTACCGTATTATCAATGGTACCTGTGCCCATGAAGACACATCAAGCAGCTCTTTAGCTGAGGATGGAAAATGCCCTCCTTTACGTAATATTGTACTGGACTGCACATACACAACAGGAATCCGTTTTAAAGCTAGCTGGTGGACAATTTTATTTGGTCTTTCTCTTATATTGTGCCTTTTACTACAATGAACAAATAATTATAACAGAGAGCCAATTATTACAATGAAAACAAAATTATGATGAAGATACATTGTTTATATGGGTTAGTTTTATCAACTGACCCCCTTCCTTGTTGAAAAAAAAAGATTTTGTACCTTTGATGGAAAGAGAAAAATAAAGCAAAAGAAAAAGGTGACTCCATGGAATGCATACATTGGAATAAAAATAGACAAAGAAAACATTAAGAAGCTTTCATTATAATAATATGGAAGAAAGATGAAATGGCTGATGATGTCAACTGAGAAGTTTTGTGGGGTTTTGTTTGATTGTTTATAACCCATACTCTTCCCTCCTTTGTTTCAAAAACAGAAAAATGTGAAATATTTGCTTGTTTTCTTTTCCTCATACCTGGGAAACATCCAGAAACTGTCACAGTGAAAACGTTTGAGAACAAAAACAATAACAAACAAAAATAAATAGAAGAAAATAATCTTTAAAAAAAAAAAAAAGAAAGAAAGAAAGGAATCTTAATAAAAAAAAAGATTGAAAAATTCAATTCAAAAATTTGATTTTGAAAAAGATTGAAAGACATTGGAAAGGAAAGAATGACGAAATGAAAATAAGAGGAAAAAGAATACAAAATCACTTTCTAGCAAACAAAATAAACCTAGTTTTGATCATATCAAAATTACCCGAAAGAGATGAATGAAAGAAGAAAAGTAAGAACATGTTTTTGAATTTCAAAGATTTTCTTTCAAAATAGTTGGATATATCCTCTCTTGTTGTGAACTTCATAACAACAAAAATGCAATCTAAACTAAAGAATTTTTCTTTACTTTTTTTAAACAAAAAGTAAAACATCTTTTTCACAAGACTTCTTTCTATGATTGTTTTTTCCTGGCCTGAGTTGTGTTCCATTTTTTAGATTATAATGATGAAGCTGATAGAAATAAATAAATTAAAAGAAGCTTCAAGTTATCTGAATGAAAGAAAAAAAAAAAAGATTGGTTGAGGAGATATGTCTTTAAAATAAGAATTTGGATATTAATTCTAATTGTTATTGCCAATACGGCCGAGATATCAAAAGAAACCAAAAAATAGATTCACAGATTCTTTCACATTTAAAAAAAAATTTTAAAAATGATAGAAGGGTGATGAAAACTTTGAACAAATACTATACAGACAGATCTATATCATTGTCAACAATGTTGGATAACATTGATAATTTTACTACTTGGGATGTAATAAATTGGAACCCTGGAATGTAAAGAGCCATGGTTATGAGTGATGAAATGTGATTAGAAGACTTCTATCCTACCAACTTACACAGATGAGTTGAGATGAGAACCATTTTGTTATGAAAAGCACCACAGAAGTACTTAAAATATAACAAAAAATCTTTGAGCTATTTTGATTTTTACCTACCAAAGTTAAGCAGCAAACTCATCCACACACATATATATATATATATATATATATA
Organism: Thysanoteuthis rhombus; assembly: GCA_963457665.1. Lineage (NCBI taxonomy): Eukaryota > Metazoa > Mollusca > Cephalopoda > Oegopsida > Thysanoteuthidae > Thysanoteuthis > Thysanoteuthis major. The sequence continues at coordinate 20,635,762 of OY735208.1, forward strand.
TATATATACACACACATTTTTTGAACATTGAGTTATCACATGATTTTTTTAGAACATTATTGCATCAATATATAAAACGCAATTCTCAGAAACTCTTTCATTTTCTTGGTAGTTTATAATTTTGAAAATCTAAACTTTTTTGCTGAAAAATTAATAAGCTTGAGAATTTAAATCATTTTATTATGTAATAAATAGTATATTTCTTTTGGAAAATCTTTCTTTTATTATTGGCTGCATTATCGACATTTTCAATGTTTTTAGTCAATTCAGATTATAAGAAAGTTTTTTTCACATTTTTTCAACTTGACATTTTGCATTAATAATTGTCACACATTAAGGTAAGTCCAGCGTTTTCCATTCTCCTGAAAATTTTGTGATATCCTAAATGGTATGATTGTTGATCAATAAGTCCGTAGCCTGATAACATTATTAAAGGAATTTTGATACAAAATCGCTATACAATGTTCAATCAATGAAGAGGAAGCACTTTGATCCAAAGCAAATTGATAAAGAAGGAAATTGTTTGAAAATAAGTATTTGTTCTGTAAAATAAATGCTTTCTTTCTCATCATCAGGATTTGGACTTATTGATGAATCAAAATGGAATTATAATTAATTAATAAAAACTCGATTTTTTTCCTAGTTATACGTAGATATAAAGTTGACATGAAAAATTTCACCTAGTTTTCAGGCAGGGGAAAAAGAGATTGAATAACAATTTAAAGAAATTGTATTAAACTTGTAGCGCCCCCTTTACTTTTAGTTACAAACTGAATACATAACCCTTCTTTTAGCTAGATATTGAAAATGTCATTTCCTACAAACCCAACGAAAGCCCTGAATACACATGTTCAAACACTTATTGGCACTGGCACCTCTAGCCAGTTACGTCTTTTTGCCCCAGCCCTTCAAGCCAGTTATTCTCTCTCTCTCTCTTCTCCTCTCTAGGATTGGTATCATTTCGCTGACCCCCACCCCATTTCTTTTATGTCTATATAGTCTATCCATCATGTTTACAAGCATCAGAGAATAGCCCCCAAGTTGCTCATGCAACTTGGCAGTTTGGCATACACACTGAACCCGGTCACAATAACCATTCATTGGTATGCTCCAAGTCTTAAGGATTTTAAAGCAGTTCAGGCACCTCTGCTCCGACTCAAACGACAGCGACTACCATGGCAACAAAGCTCCCTACTTTCACTAATAAGCTATCTCTCATTTTCTCTTCTCTTGATACAATTGTATCTTTGTTTTCATCATACGTATTTCCATTTCAGTCCTGTATCGTCATTAATGTTCAGGTATTAAATATTTGTTTTATTTGTCCACCTAAATACTTGTGTCCTTATAACTTTGTTTCATCCCTGCACCCATGTCTATACTTGGCATACATTCTCTCCATACATCTCCCTTCCTCCTTACCATGGACATCCACGTGGGCCCAATAATACAGCAGGCACCCATTCTTCAATGACAACTCAATAGAACTACATCGTACCCATAAGTGTTGACCTTCTGACGTAAATAGATTCTATAAAACCATCAGATAAAAATATGGGAGTAAATCTAAAAACAAACCCACCAAAATTTAAATTCAACTCTCAAAATCAGGATCTTTCTCTCCGATGGTGAACAAATTCTTCAGAGGTGACCCTTTTTACCTCCTCATGCAAATGTTTTTCTAAAATAGTGCACAGAGTTTTTCTACAAAATTGCACAAAAAACATCACAAGTTTCAACACATGAATCAAATTGATTTTCCACCAAGAACATGCAATCTTCCCACAATGGACACATTTTTTTCTCAAAATTCAGCACTGATGATTTGACCAACCACAATTATGTGTTCCAAGCAGACCGACTACCAACAGTTGTCACCACACAAACATGTAAAACAATGGTCAAGTACTACTACGATCATAGTTGACGCTATACACGCATACATACACATGTATGAACACTACTATTAATAGTACTTCATGAGCCATCTACATTCACACCACAAGATTTATACATATACACAACTATTCTTTTTGAAATAGCTTACAAAGCATTATAAGAAAATTGCTTAGACAAACTTTTGATACAAACACACAAAGTATCTCCACAACTGTGAACACCAGAGGAAAATTCCAGCTTTCTTGAGTCCTATCAGCCTGAATTCAAACTTGGATTTCCCTTTCTCACCTCCTACTTGGGATATCACTTCAGATTCCAGCATTATCCCATGCCACCCATGTTGATATCTAAAATGCCTCTCCGTATCCTGAAACATATTTCTTTTGAAATTGAGAAAAATTAATGGAAAAATAACAATACATTTTTAGATGAAAAAGTAAACTTTATTTCTAATTGTTGAATAGACATACATTTGAGATTTATTTCTTCCAACTGCAAAAACTCTTCATACACTCACACACACATATATATATATATATACATATACATACATATATATATACATACATATATATATATATACATATATATATACACACACACATTTCTTTCAATTGGAAAATTCACAAAGAATCATATTTCAAAATTGACAAAGAAATTTTTTCAAAGTAAAAACAGTCATAATTTGTAAATAAAGATAGTCCTCAACTTACCATCACTAATCATGTTTAAATCGCAATTTTTCCAATGACATTGCAAAAAGCATTAAACAGTATACATCTTTATGTAAACTAAAAATCAAATAAGTCTTTAAATATCTGCTTCATTGTATTTTACCATGCTTTTCCTTTCTAGAATATAAAAACAATTTTATTTAATAACAATGTTTCAGAAGTATGCACCGAGAATACAAGTTGGTACATGAATCCATTTCATACTACAGCTTTTCATGCTAAAGAAATCTACAACAGATAAAAAGACAGATATTCAACAAGTAGTATCTAATCTTCCAGTACATGTGGTGGGGATGTGGATGATTGTAGAAAGGCGTGTTTCATCAAACAGTGATAAGTGATAATTAACTAACTTCAATTACTAACAAAAAACAAAACTATTGTTGTAATTTATTGCTTATTTTAATCTTATTTTGAGAATGGAAATATTCAAAACTGGGAAGTTGAGTCCCCCTTACTATAGAATACATTTAAAAGTGCATTTGATATGGTATTTTCCAACTTAAAATACCATCTTTGCTCCTTAATCCTATGATAAGTCAGGGACTATCTGCAGAGGTAAAAATGAGATTCATATCATCTAACAAAAGTTAAAGAATGATATTGAAAAATTAAAAAAAAAAAGAAAATTTTAAAAACTGTTCATGGATTAGAATTCATTACTTTAAACAGGAAAATTCATCCTGAGGAATGAAGTTAAAGTTGGGAAAAAAATAAAGAAAACAGAAAACAATGAATAATATATTCTTAAATAAAATTGTTTGAATATATGGATCATCCGATACATTCGTACCAGTTT
>OY735208.1:20651693-20654193 GCA_963457665.1 Thysanoteuthis rhombus
TATACTCCATTATATACTTAATATTTCTCAAATGGTTACCTCTTTGATACAGACTTTCAACATCTATGATTTGTAAATAAAAATGAAAAGTTATAACGATATGACTAAATGACAATAGGGCTTAAAAACAGAGAAAGTTTAGAAAATACAGCATAAGGATAAAATTATAATCAGAGAGAAATATATCTTTAAATGAGTGGAACAAAATAGAAACATTCTAAGAAAATTGTTTGCAGAGAATTTGAAAGAAAATAACTGAAAAGAAAGATGAGGAAGTATTAACAGACAAAAATCCCTCTTACTATATCCGATATTCACAGCGGAAGCGTGGTAAAAAGAGGTCTAAATAATAGCAGATGTAAATCAATAACAAAATCTAAATTAGTTTGCCAGCTAAAAAATTGCTCAAATCTATCAACAATATTTTGATTTATTGATTATGGCTAAAATGAAACTACTTCTGTCCCATGATATTTGTTACATTAAGTATACGAAACGTTACCACAATTATTTGACAAAGGTACTAAAATAGAGAGAGATTAAAGATGTCATTCAATTGTACATTCCAATCCTCTTATGAGACCATTAAAAAAAAACAACAACATTTTGGCTGATCCATTCTACATCCTTCTTCAGGTGTACCATCTGAAAGCTGAACAAGTCTTTTTGTCACCTTTCAAGAGACCCACCATTCTTACTGATTTCCTTATAGAATATACACTTGAAGAATAGTTCAAAATGAATCAGCCACCAGCAATATGAGGAATTAGTTCAATAGCACAAACAATTAGTGGAATTCAGGATTAGGTACCTGAATGAAAAATTTCCTAAAATTTCTATGGGAGTCAATTTTTTGGCATTAAGTATTTAAACATGATGTTGCACAGTTCTTCCAGATCATACTTGTGGGACCAGCCCCATTCACTGCGGGCGTTGGAGTCATCGAAACGTTCTGGCCAGGAATCAGCTGGAAATAATATTTTAAAAATAAGTAAAAAGAATATGGAATTGTGTTGATTACCCACAAACATTAGAATCAACATATGATAATTAGCAATGTGCATTTATTGTCTGACATGTTTATGTCATCAATGATATCTAGGGATGTAACTTAGTGGAAATAATATTTTACATGATATTAAACCAGATGAATTGCAATTTACTTAAAGTTACCTTTTGACTAGGTTAATATTAAGGAAATACTGAAGATAAACAAAATATTGTTCAGCTAAAAAAAGTTTTTGATACATCATAAGTGAAATATAATTTCAGAATTATTTGATACTGCCATCATTTTACGATTGCAATAATAATTTCATTATATACATAAAAACACTATTTTATGAGTAATGTTGACAATGAATCTTGAACACTGAAAATCGCAATCTTTCTGAATTTTAGTTTCTCGGGTAAAATCATTGAAAACAGTTATATCATAAATATGTGAAAGCTTGGTTCTTTCAGAAGATAATCAATGAATTCCTGGAGATAATTCCCTTTCTGATTACCCGTGAGTTTCTGGTGAATAACGATGAACATGTGGAGGGAATGAACAATCACAAAACAAAAACCAATTATATAAGAATTTTCAACACTCGTAAAATGATTTACATTAATATACACATATAAATACATATATATACATATATATGAATATATACGTATACATATGAATATATACAAAAATATATATATATATATAGATACATACATATAAGAATATACAAAAATATATATATATATATATATATATACATACATATGAATATCTACATAAATATATACATAAATATAAATATATACATAAATATAAATATATACATAAATATATATATATATATATATATATATATATATATATATACATATAAATACATACATAAATATATATACATATATATATATATATATACATATAAATATATACAAAAATATATATATATATATATATACACATATAAATATATACATAAATATATATATATATATACATAAATATAAATATATACATAAATATATATATATACATACATATAAATATATACATAAATATATATATATGTAAACATACATATAAATATATACATAAATATATATATATGTAAACATACATATGAATATATACATAAATATATATATATGTAAACATACATATAAATATATACATATATATATATGTAAACATACATATAAATATATACATATATATATATGTAACCATACATATAAATATATACATATATATATATGTAACATACATATAAATATATACATATATATATATGTAACATACATATAAATATATACATATATATATATGTAACATACATATAAATATATACATATATATATATGTAACATACATATAAATATATACATATATATATATGTAACATACATATAAATATATACATATATATATATGTAACATACATATAAATATATATATATATATATATATATATATATATATATACATATATATATATATATATACATA
>OY735208.1:20671778-20926778 GCA_963457665.1 Thysanoteuthis rhombus
TATTTTTCATTAAAAAAAACATTTCAGATGTCTTCATGATGTGACTAAAATGTTGATAGAGGATTTTATACTGTCTATAGTTTTGATAACATTCGAACAGTTTTCGAGACAATTTGACTTCTTATTGTTGTTTCTTTTGTCAACATGATGTTTTGGATGATCTATTCTGTGTCCATCTCCAGGAGTAATATCCAAATGTGATGGTAATATCCAATGATGGTAGTAAATAGAATATTCCAATGGTGGCCATGCTACAACATAGGATTTGGGTAATGTCGTTTTTTTTTGTTTTTTTTTTTGTTTTTTTCTCCTTTTTTTTCCTTAGGTTTTGATTTCTTTACTTTGTCCCTGTTGGGTTCTCAACTTGGCAAGGTATAGAAGAAATCCAAGCCTAACAAACAAGGGAAGAGGAAGAAATTGACATTTCCCCAATCCCATGTTATAGCATAGCTATCATTGGAATATTATATTTACTGTTATCATTGGAAAATTTACCACCATCATATTCACATATTGTACCTGAAGAAGGACGTAGAATGAATAGGCCGAAACATTGTGATAACAATTCAACCAAGAAAGAGTTTCATTGTCTGAAAAACTCTGACAAGATGATACTTTATTTGTAAATTTTTATGTTGAAAAGTGTTTATATAATTAATGGTAGTGAACAATAATGGGGTGAATTCTGTAATTTTTTCTTATCTATACATTCTCTATGTATAGAATTAAGAACAGGAAATGTGTACCTGAGAATATTTTGTATACTGCACCAAACAAAAACATTTTTTCAAGTAAAATGTAAAAAATAAGATGGCCTGCATTTGGAAACAGAAAGACATGAAAAAATGTCTCATAAAACTTTATTATTGTTACAGAAAATGGTAATTTGATAAGTTTTGATTCAAAGCAGTGATTGCAAATTGGAAAAATTATATTGATATTCAAATATGCAAAATTTCATTATCTATGATGCATTTTTTCTAATCTTATTCAAAATGCTCAGATTTATTCTCTTGAATTCTTTTGAATTATGAAATCAGTTGTAACAAACTTAATAAGGCTCTTTAATAAGTAGCCTAAATTCATTGTAAGTTTTTTTTCAGTTTAGAAATGTAAACAATTTCTTCATTCTTACAATTGAAGTGTTAATTCATCAGTTTTGAATTCTGCTTGTTGCTTTTACAACAATTATGCCACTTGGTTCATTAAATTTTAGGAGCTCTTAATTAGAGCCAAACACATTACTAGTGCATTAAAGATATGAATAGATATTATTATTGAAGGGCTTAAAATGGAAATGAAAAATGAAAAATAATTAGTATTGGAAGGCAAAATTGTACTTTACTTACATTTGAATGTTCTTGTTTTAAAGACACAGGTTAGTACCTGGTTTGGATACAGTTGTACCTTTGGAATCCACTGCTGCTTACGACATGAAAGATGTTATTCTTGGAGTAAGTCATCATTTTTAATTTGGACCTCCATTTTTAAAGTAAAAGTGTTCTTTCAGACTAGTGGATTAATTCTTCTTGTTGCTACCACAATATTTTGAATGATCCATTCTACATCCTTTGAATTTACAATACTATTGAAAAGAGAGGTAGGCTTTCTTTCGCAATAATGTAAACCAATGTTTATTTAAATTTATATATAACTAAAATGAATGCGGCACACAGCGAATATGTGGTGTAAGAAGGTGCTGGTCTTCATGCTACCTAAAACCTAGCTAATTACTTTCATGGATACAATCAAGCAATAGTATTCCATTTACCACAATTAGCATGGCAAGAACTTGTCAAAAAAACATGTAAATTGTTCACTTGATGATGCCTTTTTTGGCATGGTGACAACTGATACCTAATGCACAATATCTTGGCTTCTACTGATCATATCCTTAAAAATGATTCCACTTTACTAATGTCTTCAAGTGTTGAGGATCCATTTCTAAAGAGTATTTTTGGTTTTAAGGTCAATTTTAAAGTCATATTGGTCATATCAATGTTCTTTTATTTTCTAAAATGTGATCGGGGTTTAAATGGTTTAAATTCTAAAAAATTAATAGATAATAATAAAATGCATTTCTATGAGGTCTCCAGAAAACTATACAACAAGTCTTTAGAAATCTTTGTTGAAAATCCAATATAGTGGCCATTTTTCAAGATCGCCACCAATTTGACAAAGAAAGAAAGAAAGAAAAGCATCTTATTTTAAAAAGAAACAGAACATACATAACAAAAGCATTTTTAGGGGTGTGTGGTCTCAACTCAAACTCAGCCCAAATAAATAAATAAAACCCTCAATCAAATTTGACGAATTAAGATAATCAAGTTTTTTATGCACCTTCCAAAACCATTTGAATTGTCTACTGATGATATAAAAAAAATGATTTTTGAATTTTTGTCTAAAGCAGTGCAGTGATATATTCTTAGTGTCGATTTTTTTTTTTTTTTAAATTTCATTGAATTTTTCATGTATGAAAATAGAATTGAACATATTTATTAATTTGGTTCTAACAAAGGGGCAACTCTCTAGTGAAATGATCATGAATTTCATTATGAGCTTTAATATGGTTGCATAAAAAAACAGGTACTTTGTAATTTTTGATATTAATCATTAAGGTGAGACTGTGAACATAGACAGCTAGTCAGAGTCTCTTAATCAAAAACATTTAAAGAGAAAGAAAGTGAAAAAGGGAGGATTAAAAAAGGGGCAGTATATAAGGATTCTAACAGTGGAAGTAAGAAAGATAGACAGTAAGTTTAGTGGCGTGAGAAATGAAAAAAAAACAGGAGGAAAATAGAAGAGAAAAGTGTAGATGATCATTTAGTTCTGGTATTAAGTAAAAGAAGAGGGTAAGTCATTTAGAAAAATGACTTTTGTCTATAAGTTAGGTGACCAAAGGTTGGTCACAAGAACCAAGAGAAGAAGAGCAGAGAATAGAGTAGAAAAACAGAAAGGCAGATAAGAGTAGTCAGGTGACTACTGATGGTCTACGGATTGCTGGCTGTAGAATGACAGATTGGCCTCTCACTCTCTCAGCAAGCTCTCTATCTCTCTTTCCCTCTATGTAAATGAGGATTCTGTTTGCTCTCCAAGCAGAACCTGGGTGCCTATCAACCTCACAAGTAGGACACTAACAAAAAATGTATAAAACTATGTGACTATAGAAAGGGGAAGCTTAGCCCAATATGGGGAATGGAAGAATTCAGACTTTACTTACTTGGTAACACTTTCATATGCTGGATTGATCACGAACCACTTCTCCCCCTATACAACAACTTCATTAGATTGGTCACAACCAATAGAAATCAGGTCTGCAACTTAAACTTCCAAGAAGGAATATGACATTCGACTTTATAAGTCAGCACCAAAATTGACGATCTCTTGGCAGTTGAACACGACAGGCTAGACTTCAATCATAAAGACAATACCCGGCATCAACTGTAACCAAACACTGGGACCCACTTGAAACCATCAGAACCACCCATAGAACCATGGGAAAGGTTATTAGCAGAACACTGGGGGCCGACAGCAGATGGGAAGTACATCTTTTTTGTCATCAACCCACTGACCAGATATCCAGAAGTCGTTATAGTCAACAATGAAGAGGTTTATGCCAATACAGCAGCTTTTTATTAAATTTTTGCCAGTCACGGGTTTTGCTAGACTCCAATAAGCAAAAATTTAATGATAGCGACAGTCACAATATCCAACAACACTTTCGATGGGCGGGCATAGATCACCTGCCAATGAGGAGTTTTGAAGACCTAGAAGCCAACAGGCTAGCAGAAGCATTCATGAAACACCTGGCCAAAGGATGGCACACAGCAATTATAGAATGCGAAAACCTGAAGGCTGAATTATACAAACATCTATGAACCTTCTGCTCAACACCAAACCCCCACCTACCACACCCCACAACAGCACTGCTCAAATTTATCTGATAAAGCAGGATTCGCCTACCTGACATTCCTCATGGATTGAACAGGCTTGAAATAGAGAAGGCCTGTTAGACAGGAAAATGGTGGAAGAGAGACAAAAGTATTATAAAGATCGCAAACCTTATGTCCACTACCACAATGTGAAGACCAGAGAGACTGTGTTGCAAAAGTCAAAATGAAATCCCTAAGCACCCTCTTGACCATTATAGACTATTAATCATTTACAGTAACTGTTTAACATTTCCAGTAAAGCAGAACAAGAAGGGCAAACATGATTAAAAGATGCCCCAAAAAGGAAGAAAGTGTTCATAGAGCCGCATGTTGATCACAACCTTCACTGATGTTGAGCACAGTTGGTTCAGGTAAAGGCTGACAGTAACAAGTATCTCAATTTCAGTGGTAATCCTGAACCACCTGAAACTGACATGGATAAAATACACACACACCCTGATGAAACAAACGGCGACATGATTGTTGCAGCTCCAGCATCAAAACCAGCCAACAAAACATGGCAACCTCAACGGGAATGCAGATTGTCAACCAGATTACATGCTTATGTGTTGGAGAGGATACTCTCGCTAACAAATACCAGCACATAAACATTTAGAAAACTATACATATTCTTCAATACACACTGATTAAAGACCAAACTTTATTCTTTGATGCACACATACTGGCTAGTGACTTAGCTTACTCATGATTAGGAAAAATATGTACAGGTGTAACATCTCAGCTGCTGGAAATGTAAGTCTGTTAAAATAGCAACCCTAACGTATACAGTTATCCGCCCCTGATAATGGATCATTCTGTTCACCCTTTATAGAGGCTACATTGGTTTATATATTAGATATAAAAGTATGCTTGTGCATTTAATAGTAAGACTAGTCCTTCAAGTTCTAATCTTATCAACTGGATAAAACAAGCGTCCCATGTAGCTAGTATGAATGTAAACTCTTTCATAGAAATAATTTCTTTTTATATAAGCAACTTTTCAGAAATTACTAGTAAATTCTAAATTCAAAATGCTCATTGAATCTTAATGCATGTTTTCATCTGCTGTTCTGGTATGATTAACCCATTTTACACTGGAGCAAAACTACGAAAAATATTTCTGAAAGAAAAAAATCATATCTTGTGTAAAAATTGGACATCCTTTTCATTGCTACTATTTCTTTTTCTTGAAAATTTTGTACAAAGACCAAAGTTTGTAAAATTTATGATTGAATGTTTTTGCATACATTTGTTTCTAAGATTATCAATCTATTGATCTATTGCAACTTGTTGCAGTTATAATCTTCTAAAACTTCTTATAAAATTTTTCAAGTTTAATTTACATGGTTATGATTAACATTTTCTAATCAACATCAAATTTAATGAAGTGAAATGTTATTTTTTCTTTATTGTAAAAAAGTTTTCAGTGGTTAAAATAGAAAAATAGTTTCTATGATGTCAATATAAACTCTTCTACCATTCTCCTTTTGCTCATCTCCCTCTTGAGCTTTATATTGCTACTGATGCTATAGTTAATTAAAAACATTGCCATTGGTATTGGGCAGTGTTTGCACTATCAGTTGCCTTTTGTAACCATGTATATAATTTTTTCCTCAAGTTTTGTACTCTCACTCATTCATTATTTTCATTTCTTTCTCTAGATATCCACTTCTCCTATACACAACATAATTTTTACTTGCATTGTTAACTGTGATTTTCAATATGCATTATTGTACCTACCCTTAGCATTGAGAGTAGATGGTTAACTTCAGGTTACCAATGTGAAAAATATTGATGTTCACCAATTTCAGTACTATTATTATTCCAGAAAATTTCATTAAAACTGTTCAATTACTTTTTTGAATTTTGTGATAATTTCAATTTTTTTATTCTCATTAAAAAAGAATATGCATATTGTGGCCTGATTTATGTATAATTGTTTTTAGTTCTGGTATTATATTATTTTTTCTTTTCATTTTCTTGTTTTATAATTTCTCTTTAGATTGTGGATGAACAAGATTTCTTTGAGATTATGCCAAATTATGCTAAGAATATCATGATCGGGTTTGCTCGGATGAATGGCCAAACAGTCGGCTTAGTTGCAAATCAGCCTAAGGTGGCAGCAGGTAGATTTTTTTTCTACATTGTTTTGAAATCTAGGGTTATAATTAACTAATGCTTGTTTACAGTTATAATCAATTTCATCTAACATTCTCACTTCAAATGATTTGGTAAGATTAGCAAATATGTTTTTTATTTTTTCAAATTTCTGACTCTCAAATAAATCTTAGATGTTATAAATGTCTTAAATGATTAAGTTTCCTAAATTTGATATCAAGTTAATTCTGATAACAATTAATGATCATTAAATATAAATAGCAATTCATTTTTTCCTAATGATTTTTGAGGTTGTGTGCACATTATTTAATCATAAAACTATAATAAACTTGACCCATAGATACAACTTGCATCTTACTTTTGAATTTGAAAATTTTATTATTCAGTATCACATAAATGTCATTGCACTATTTACACTTATGGTTGATATGCCTAATTTTCTTTATCATAATAAAAATTTGTTTAATAAAAATAGACAAATTCTAATTGTCTTGTTTATATGATTAGCTGATAGCTATCATTATATATTTTTCCTTTTTATATATTCTGCCTCATGGCACATTTCAATTACATTACAAAAGTGATGCAGTAAATACAAAGAAAAAATGTAAATTGAGCATTTCAGTATTTAAGACTCTTGTGAAATTAACTATTTCGAAAGAAGTAATAGCAGCTAAAAATAAAAATCGGAAAAATAATGAAATTTGAAAAGATGTAGGAAAATGTCATAAGGTAATGATTTATATGGAAAATATTATTACACCAATTGATTTTAGAGTTTGTAATTTTATCTCTACATCTTAACAGACAAAAACGATATGGTCAAGGACATCCAAGTCCTAAATCAAGTCAATGTAGGCAGCGACCACAGAATGGTACGATGTAAAGTACAAATAAACGCCAATAAAGAACGCAGGAAAATGTTCCATACAAAACCGCAACCTCTAAAAATACCAAAAGAGCATGTTCAATCTTTCAAGCTTGAATTGAAAAACAGATTCAGAATTCTTACTGAACAAAACAACACCAACATCAACGAACTAAGCAACAAAATGACAGCGTCAATAATTGAAGTAGCCTCTACATTCAAGCCAATGAGCAAACAACTCATTAGCAAAATCTCGGATCAAACTAGAAATCTCATGGAAAAATGCAGAAACCTCAAGCCACCGACAACAACGAGAGAGAAAATTGAAGAGGCTGAACTAAATAAATTGATCAAGAAGAAATGAAGGGAAGACAGAAGGAGATACACGACGACAGTCATTGAATCAACTCTTGAAAAAGGTCGGGGCTTCAAAGCTATAAACAAACTCCTCAACTCGGGACGAAGGCAAATAACTAGCATACTCGAGGAAAATGGAAACCTAACAACAGACAGAGACAGGATTGTCGAATGTGCCAAAGAATTCTACCAAAAACTTTATTCGTCCAAACAAGGACTACAAAACAATGAGCAAGATACGCAAGACACGAGCAATCAACTTGAGGACTTCGCAAAAATAACCCCGTGAAAGAAGCCATTAAACAGACGAAGAAAGGAACTTCCCCTGGACCAGACAACATGACCATTGACCTACTCCGAAAAGCGGGCAAAATCATCACTAGGAAACTGGCCGTCCTCTTCAACTTGTGTCTAAAACACAGTAAAGTCCCAGACGATTGGAACACTGCTATCATAATGCTTTTATATAAAAAAGGGAACCTGAAAGACCTTAACAACTATAGGCCTATAAGCCTTCTCAACTGTGTATACAAACTTTTCACAAAGATCATCACCAACCGAATCACAAAAACACTCGATGAAAACCAGCCACGTGAACAGGCTAGCTTTAGAAGAAGCTACTCGACCATGGACCACCTGCACTCGATAAATCAACTGAAGGAAAAAGCAGCAGAGTATAAACTACCACTTGCCGTAGCATTTATCAACTTCAAAAAGGCGTTCGACTCAGTAGAAATCCCTAAGGTCATGGAGGCCATCAGTCGGCAAGGTGTAGATCCAGTATATGTTGAAGTGTTGAAACATATATACACTCACGGCAGCTCATTTATCAGTCTACATAAAGACTCGGACCCCTTCCAGCTCCAGAAAGGAGTAAGACAAGGTGATACCAGCTCAATTAAAATAGACGGCGAGTATCTGAACAACCTCAGATTCGCAGACGACATAGCCCTCTTCGCGGAGAACCTACACGACCTCCAACTAATGATAGATGAACTAAATGAAGAGAGCAAGAAAGTCGGCCTACACATGAACTTCAGCAAGTGCAACAACCACATTGGAGATAAAAACACTAAGATCGAAATCGAGGACACAGAACTCGAGAAAGTAGACGACTACATCTACCTAGGGCAACAAATCTCCATGAGACCCTCAAAAGAAGAAGAAATCAAGCGAAGAATCACACTAGGATGGCAAGCCTTTGGCAGAGCTAGCTCAACCTTCAAAAATAATAAGATCCCATTAATCCTAAAGAGAAGGGTGTATAACCAATGCATCCTCCCAATAGTCACTTATGGAGCCGAAACATGGAACCTAACCAAGAGACAGACCCGTAAACTGAGAACCATGCAACGTGCACATGAAAGAATAATGCTGGGCCTCACATGGAGAGACCACAAGACAGCACAGTACATCCGGGAAAAGACAAGAGTCAGAGACATCATAGAATCCATAAAAAATCTCAAATGGCGGTGGGCTGGCCATGTTGCAAGAATGGCAGACAACCGATGGACATCACGACTCACGACATGGATCCTTCGAGATCACATACGCAACTGAGGCCGGCAGAATATTAGATGGAGAGACAAGCTAGACAAGTTAAGGAAGTACTGGCCCCGCGACACCCATGATAGAGAAGTGTGGCAAATCCTTGGGAAGGTCTATGTCCAACGACGGACGCTAAAAGACTGATGATGATGATGATGATGAATTTCATCTTATGGAGTCTTTTTTCAATTAGCTTCTGTAAATAAAGTAGGTAGAAGCACTTCCATCCTCAAGATTAAATTCCTTAACAGCAGAAATTTTTGATCTTGTTGAATGGAAGTTATGCCACTGGCACCAGATGATCATGGGTCTATAGTTGGTAAAAGAGAATGAAATTGAGCTGACATGAGTGGATTCTCTTGGATTTAACAATGATAGCTGCAGCTTTATACCTGATAGATAGAGTAAATGGCATGAGGAGATGGTCTTATGAGAAGAGACATGTAAAATTGAAAAAAGAGACATGGTTCCCCCTCTGTATGTATTATTTTAATGGGCTGGGTATGCTCAACAATTTTGGAAATGGATTTGTGGATGGTGTCTATGTGCAAGACAAGATGAATTATCCAAAGAAAATTCCGAGCTAAATGGAAGGAAAGTTGAAAGCAAGAAGAGTCAAAAACAAGATACTGAAGATGAATTAGAAACAAAAGTTCTCTCGGAATAGATTCTTACAAGTTACGAGGCTTGAAGGTGAGGTAGAAAAGATGTGAAATGCAAATTTGAACTTCAAAAGAATTTGACTGAGAAAATAGAGCAATCAACTGAACATTTAAATCCGTGTATTCAAATGAAAAAGAAAGTTGAGGATATAATAGATCAAAGTAATAGATGCTTAAAACTTAAAGAACTTCGGAAAGAAAATTCTTCATTGAATAACAAACACTCTACCCCTAGTGAAAAATTACTTGCAATAAAGCGTATGGAAGTCATAAAGCAAAATCTGGAGGGAAAAATGACATTTTGCAATCAGAAATGAAAACTCTCATATGAGATAATAGGGACCGTACGCTTATATTCCAAAGGAATTCTAGATGAAGTAGTAGTAGTAATAATAGTAGCAGCATTACTTGTTGTGGTAGTTGTAACAAGAACAGGAGGAGGAGGAAGATGAGGATGGTTCACCTGAAGGTCTGGACCAAGTTTCATTTCAATCCGACGTGATAATGCTAAAAAAAAATTCATATTAAATATTACTAATTGTGTTAGTAGTAGCTGAAGGAAATGCAAGAAGATGGTTCACCTGAATTTCTGAACCAAGTTTTATATCAATCCAATGAAAGAAAATTGATGTTTGATATTACTATTTGTGGTAGGAGCAGGAGCTGGAGAAGGATGAGGAAGATGGTTCACCCAATATCAATCATATCAATCCAGTATGACATGGCTGAGAAAATTGATATTTGAGATTACTTGTTGATGTAGATGTAGCAAGAGGAGGAAAAAGAGGGAGATGACGATGGTTTACCCATCAGTTTGGACTAAGTTTCATATCAATCCAAGATGATACAGCTGAGGAAATTGATGTTGAACATTATTAATGGTAGTAGCTGGAGGAGGAGAATGAATCCAACATGAAATGGCTGTGAAAAATGTTATTTAATATTATCTGGAGCAATATGCAAAAAAAAATTTTAAAACGATGTGTGGAAGTATCTAAATGAGTCTCTTGAAAAGATTAACACTTGATATATTATCTAATTGATTAAATGAATATTCTCTATATTACGATCTCTCTTCCGACATAATAGCAGCTGGTAAATGAATGATGTTATTCACTTCTTTCCTCTCTCTATGTTTGATTGGAACCGAACAACTGAAAAGTGTTTCATAGAGATTCATTCAGGTACATCTAAACATACCTCCTTTAGATACATCAGTGTGATTATGAAATGAACAATAGTAAGTTGTGCATTTCTAAACATCCAAACAAGCTATGTCAAATAAATGAATTAGAAACCTGAAACTTCGTAAAGTAAATATTTTAAAGTTTTTGGAGAATTAGATCATAAAAAAATCAACTAAAACATGGTGATCTTCTTAAGGGAAGAGTCAGCATGGGCAAGAGCTGAAGGATATTGGTCATAACAATGATTCAATTTTGCAGTGGATGGCACAGATTTCAAAAGCTGTGCCATGGGTAACTCAAGAGCTTATCAAATCAAAAATGAGCTAAATTACAATAGAAGACAAACTCTTATGATGGAAATTTAAAAAATTTGAAGGAATAATCAAGGGGAGTGAAAGAATCCAGAAGTTTGGCTGGAGATAGAATGGAGGAAATCCAAACCTTTCGAAAGCCAACAAGGTGCATAATTCATTTTGACTAGAGTAAAAGCCCAGTTATCTTCCTTTAACTCTTTAGAAATGTGAAATTATATTTAAACCATAAACGGTGAAAGATGAAACAAGTTCAATAAGTTTCTATTCCATTTGTATCTACTTGTATGGAGTTCAATGCTCATTTGTTTCTATATATTTTAAATTCAAAATTTTAAAAAAAAATTAACTATTCAGCACCAAAAACAATCATTTCTGGTACATAATCTAATTAGATGTGCGTGGAACAAGAACCCCCCTGAAATTGTACCCCCTTACATCACTGGTCCCCATTGTGGATACATCTCATTATGTATACACAGATATTCCAAAATCTGAAAAATTACAAAATCCAAAACTCTTCTGGTCCCAGGTATTTCAGATAAGGAGTGCTCAACTGTACTGGTAGATAGATATTGTATAATGTATAACTACCTAGCAGTTATTCTGAGAGAAGTGATAGAAATGAATGACAGATAAGAAGAATGACCTGTTGAGTAAAAGAAAAAAACTAGTGGATTGTAGATATGGACATAGAAATCACCAAAAAAGTTTGTTCTGTATTAAAACCTTTCATGTTGCCTTATAAAAGTTATATTCTTTTAATGAGGTTAGACTATGCAATATTTTGCTGTATTGTTTGGAGTTGGGTTTTTTTTTAAATTTTGACAAAATAGTTATGTACTGGAATTCATATCTGGTTGGATATCTGTGGCTGAATACAAAAAGAACAGATTGCTGATTTCTCCAGATTTTATGATATCCAATTACTAGATTTTATGAAATTATCAAAAATAACACCTCCATTACTAATATACTACTAATGATTTGTGATGAATTTGAAAACTTTAAATAAAAGGAATTTGCGCTCTAACCATAAATAGATGTAACTCTTTGCTGCATTAGAAAGAACAATAATATAGATTAATATTAATGATTTCAGAGTATAGTTGTATTTACAGTATTTTCTTCATGAATAACAATTTAATTTGAATCATTTTTCCAGCTGACAAAAAAAACAAGTTATTTTAAATTCAAATTTTTATGACAACTTTTTACCTGCATCTTAAATTTATTACTTGCTAATAAAATAAGGTTAAAAGTAAAAAATAGTCATAAAAATGTAAAATAATAATGATTCATAATTCTTCATCTTTGTGAATTCTATCACTATTCTAGTTTTGTGACCCAGATTTTTTGCATTGTTCAAGATCAATGTGTTGTATTTGTTCTTTCCACATCTAGAAAACATAGTAAATTTAGTCAGTTAATTAATGTTATAATTAATGACTTTTGACTTTTTCAGTTTGAAATGTGAGTAGGGTACAATTCAAAATTAAGAAAAAAATGGGAATCTAGCTATATCACATGGTTCAGTCAAACAAAATTCATTACTTCAGTTTTTGTCAACTGAAAAAATTTCAAATTAAATCAGAATCAAAAATATAAATTCAAAAAAAAATTTGATACAACCATGATAATGTTTAAAATTAAAAATGTAAACAAATAATTTTAAATCCACATAACTCCTAGATTTACCAGTTTATTACCTGTTTTTTTTTTACTTCAACTTTTTGAATCTTACTAGTTCTGAAATCTCTCTTCAAGAAAACAATTACTTATATTTTTAATCTGGGGCATTGCATTTCATAAGATTGGAGTCCATTCTTAACTCTATCTTGAGGCAGTGATCATTAAATAAAGTACTTTTTTTTTTTTTTTTTTTCATATTTCTTTCTCTATATTTTCTTTCATAAAGCCTTCAGTGCCTTAATATGAAGTTGAGAATTAATTTATTTGAAGTTTTCATTCCAGCGTCAACATTTAAGTTTTTTGCATACAGTATCATTCTTTTTTTTAACTTGACTGTAATTAATGGAGAGAAATATTCAAACCCTTTAGTTCACATTTCTAGCTTGATGTCTGGGGAAAATAAAATTATTTAAATTTTCCAGGTTGTTTGGATATCAATGCTTCAGTGAAAGGTGCTCGTTTTGTACGATTCTGTGATGCATTCAATATCCCTATCATCACATTAGTAGATGTGCCAGGATTTTTACCAGGTAATTTTTGTTTGAATTGAAATTCTGTTGTGATTTCAGATGAAATTAAGACTTTGAGTAAAGTTAATGAGTTATGTATCTTGTAAAATATTTTTATTATAGCAAAATATGCAAGATTATACTTTAAATGATTGTATTTGCAGTTTTACAGATCATTACACAAAGTGAATCAAAACTGTATACTCCTTTTATGTTACTGTATATTGCATTGGTACTTGTAAAGTTTGGGGGCCATTATACTCTTGCAATGTAATGTTTTGTTTTTTTTTATTGAATGATTTTATTTTACTAAACAAACCGGCAGTGGGAATTGCTCTCAAAAAAAGAAATAGAAAGGTAGTTGAGTGGAGATCAGATAACATTAAATTTACTTTATTTTTAAAATTGATTTAATGCCACTTTTTACACTGTTATAAAATGTTGGAAAAGTGAGATACTATTGTAAAGGAGAATGTTCAGCTAATGTGAAAAATAGGTTTTGCTAATGTAAAAACAAGGCACTAATGTAAAAAAAGGGGTTGTTAAGGGCTAGGTCGTAAATATGCCCCCCAAAAAAAAGGTGGCTGATGTAAAAAGAGAGAGGGGTCTCTTGTTACCAAGCATAATGTTAAGGAAAAAGGAACAATGTTGAAAATAAGTGGGTTAATATTCAAAAGTTGGGCAAGTAGTGAAGAAAGGACGTTAAGGTTTTGATGTTGAAAAGGGGAAGAGTTCCCCTTTGATTCTGACCAATAGAAAAGTTCACCCTTTTGATCCTTGAAAAGTGAAAATAAACCCTGTCCCTCTCAATTGTTGGGGTGATGGATAAAAGGGGAAAAAGTTCCCCTTCAATTTTGACCAATAGAAGAGAAAAAAGTCACCCAATCGATTTTGACCACTTGAAATGAAAAAACAATTCACTCTCAATTTTGACCCTAGGAGTGGAAAAAAGTTCTGTTTTGATGTAAAATCCTGAAAGTGAAAAAAGGTTTCTTCCTCGATTTGACCTTCGGAAAAGAAAAGAAATTTTCCCTGCTATTCTAAACCCTAAAAGTTAAAAAATTATCACTTTATTTTGACCTCTAAAAATGTGAAAAAAATTTCACCCTGCGATTTTGAAATTTTCCTCAATTTTGACTTCTAAAAATGAAAATAAACATTCCCTGAAAGTGGAAAACAATAACCTCTGAAGTGAGAAAAGATCACTCACTTCAATTTTGAGTCCTAAAATAGCAAAAATTCCCTAGAATTTTGACCCCTAAAAGTGGAAAATGATCTTTCTTTTGATTTGAGCCCCTGAAAGTAATTAAGGAATTACGCTTTGATTTTGATCCCTTAAAATTGGAAAAAAATTCCCCCTGCATTTTTGACCTCGAATAGTAAAAGAAAAAATTGCCCCTCAATTTTTACATCCAAAAGTGAAATGAAAAAATCCTATATTTTTGGACACCTAAAAGGTGGAGAAAAATTACCTCTCAATTTGGACCCCTTAAAATGAAAATGATATCTCCCCCCCCGCACTAATTTTGACCTCTAAAAGTAAAAAAAAATCCAACCTCACCTGTTCTGACTCCTAAAAGAAATAAAA
Organism: Thysanoteuthis rhombus; assembly: GCA_963457665.1. Lineage (NCBI taxonomy): Eukaryota > Metazoa > Mollusca > Cephalopoda > Oegopsida > Thysanoteuthidae > Thysanoteuthis > Thysanoteuthis major. The sequence continues at coordinate 20,686,551 of OY735208.1, forward strand.
TCATCCCTTCAATTTTGACCCCTTGAAGTAAAAAGAAATTCCATTTAATTTCAACCACTAAAAGTGCTGATATAAATCTCCCCCTCAATTTTTACCTCCAAAAATGAAAAAAGTCTCCACTCTACTTGAAGTAAAAAAAAAAAAATTTCGACTCAATTTTGATTTCTAAAAATGAAAATGAAAAACCTGTGTATTTAGGGGTCAACCCTAGAAATAAAGAAAAAAATGTTTTTAAAGTGGAAAAAAAATTTCTTAATTTGAGCCTTAGAAGTGGAAAAAAATTACCCCTTGATTTTAACTGTTAAAAGTGAATAAAATCTTCCTCTTGATTAGTTGATAACTAGAGGTTATCTCTAAAAGTAAAAAAAAAAAATAAATTACCCCTTGATTTTGACCCCTAAAAGTGAAAAAAACAAAATTACCCATCAATTTTAACCACTATAAGGGAAAAAAAAATTGCTTTCTCCCCTCCGAAAAAAGGAAAAGAGAAAGGTAAAAATGAATTGCGCTAATTAAGGTATCCATGTTCAACCAATGAACATGAACTTGGCATGATTATACTTTTGGGTGTATTAAACAATTTCAGATATGGAGACATCCTAAAATCGACTTTCCTTAGCAAAATTTCCCACCTAGCATCAAGCCAATAAGCTTGTAAATGAATGAAATGCAAATTCCTGGATCCACCCCAAAATTTGATCACTCCTTTTTTTTATCTTGTAGCCCATCTTTCCATTAAAATTCATTGAGAAATTTTGGAGATATCATGTCGACAGACAGCAGCGAATACAGAAATTTATAGAATATTAAAATGGAATATCTCCCTATCAAAAATTTAATCACTTCGTCTTTACAATCTGGGTTATCTTCCAACAGAATTTCATTGAAAGATTTCAGAGATATCATTGCATTCCAATTTGTTCTTGTGGCAGTTGAATCACATTGTATCACATCCTTTCTCATGCACAAAGACTCACAAAGACAATTACTGTTGCAGGTGTCATCATTAGAATTTAAGTTTTGTCTTTGGATCCCCAGTTGTACTTTTCAGGGTCAGGTGATGGTTTCTGATTTCCAAATCAGGCATATCAGTTGAGTTTGAAGTATCTTATATCTTGGTGAAGCAGCTGTTGGAGCTATTGTTTATCAGAATGCTGAAATTTAGAGATGCCATCTTGCCTCAGCCTTCCTTTTATTGTTTGCTAGTGGACCACAATATTGTAGATATTTTCCAGCAAGCTAATTTAACCCCCCACCCAATTTGCTGTTTTGGTCACAGCAAAGCCGGTAAAGATGTGGAAATCAAACAATGCAGCACTTTTATCCGTCCTCAAAGCTTCATGTACTCTCCCAACTTCAATCGACCAATTGTTATTCCTTCTCCAAGTGATGAAACTTGTTTGTGTGGGAAGATCAAGGAAATAGTGTATAAGAAGTACGAAGACATCTGTGTCTGGAATGGATTCTGCTTTGCCCAGTCTTGTGAATGAAGTATCAAAAGAGTGTCTGCTTCTTCATGACTTTCAATAATGGAAACAGTAGTTGTGTCAAAATAAACAGTGTAGGCTTTCTGAGTCTTACTGAATGCTTCTACCAAGAACCTCCCTAAGTGGTTGTAAATATGACAAGAAGTTTTCATGAGTCAATTTTTTCAATTGGTGTCATCATGTACTTCATACTATACTAGAATGTGCATGCTCCGTTAACCCTTTGGAGAATTACTAATGTAGCGATCAAAGATGACACACACTTTTTTTAGCATCGGAAGATTGTTCTTTGATAATTTTGAGGAAAGCTGTTCTTGATGGCTAGACCCAACTTGATTTGGTTGACTATTGCTATGCCATCAATTAATATCACGTTATCTATAGCAGTTTATTCAATTGGATCATGCTCTTCAGAGGTATCATGAATGATCTCTTCAATCTGGTGCATAACAGTAGCTTCATGTTCTCCCATCAACTTGTGTTTAGCACTGAAAAACATTGAACATGGAACCACTGGAAATTCATTGCTGTATAAATACTTCCATAGATCTATTTTTGGTCTTTTTCTGGATGCAATTATGAAATGAATCATTAGCGTTCTTTTGTCCTTCAAGGTTACTATTACTACTTTACTGAATGGTTTAGAAGATGTGAATGTGGGAAGCTTTCTTTGTATCATCTTATCCTTTACTGATTTTCTACCTTCCAGCCTCTCTTTTCTGCTGCATGGATTAAGAATTCCTTCGAGTAAGACAGATTTCAAGACAATATTGCATGCTGATCTTGACTTCCCAAAGTGTGTCTCCTGATCATTGGAAACATTTGTCAGCTAGCAGATGAAAGGTCTGCCCATAGAGCAACATAGATATTTTGCTTGCGAAATACTGCCTCAAATGTTGGGAACTAACCCCCAGGCCCCCAATATCTCAAGCTCTGCCACTGGTTTTGATATAATTTTGTATCAAAAGAAACATTCCCAAATAATAGTATTTTCAATTCCTCAGAGACAACAGTATGCCCTGTAATCATAAATTGTCCCAAATTATTTTTGAATAACTGCAGACATATACCTATCAGAGAGAACTATATGGTAATTCATTGATAACTTTTGGAGATATTTTGTGGTTGTGGACAGTTAACTAGGAGATGGATCTGCTCAAAATTTTGTAGCTTATTGTCCACTTTTCCTCAAAATTTCATAGAAATTCATTTTGAACTTTTAGAGATGCAGAACAGCCAAGACTACTGATATGAAATTTTGACACTGCTCTTTTCATTTGTCTGTCCACAAGATGTCTCCACTCTTCCACAAAATTCAATTGGAATTCATTTGGAACCTTAGGAGATACAAAGCAGCCAGAAATTGATAAAATGATCCGATTTGAGTTTTTGATACTGTTCTTTCCATGTGTGTCCTCATGAAATCTCCAGCAAAATATGTCCATAAGTTCTCAATGAATTTCTATTAAATTTTATTGAAATGTGGGTGATAGATAAGGAAAAGAGTGATTGAAGTTTAGAGTGATATGTGTACAATCTACCTCCCCTACCATGCAGCTATCTGTTCTCACAGCAAAATTTCTGTCTGTCTACATGATATCCGCATAAATTATTACTTTTTCATCTTTATGACCACTTTTTACCTTCATTGCCTTTTATCGCAACTTTTTGCACTGACTAGTTACCCTCCAGCAGTGAGTGAATAATGTTGATCATGAAATAAAAATAAGCTTTAGGTGGGATTTGGAAAATGATACAGATTTATGAATTCATCTCATCAAAATTTGAAAAAAAAATGAAAACTTGAAAATGTATCCTAAAAGTTCTCCATGAATTTCAATGAAATTTTGTGGGATAGTGGGCAATAGGCTACAAAAGAGGTTATGAAATTTTGGATTGGATCCGTGCATACTTAACTCGTCATGTTCTAGCTAACTGTCTGCACCACACAATTGCTCCAAAGGTTCTGTTAGTCCACACGATATCTCCAAAAGTTCTCAAAGTTTGTGGAAGAATTTTCCATAAACTGCAAAATAAGCAATTGAATTTTGGAGTGGATTTATCAATAATTACCTCCCCTATGTCATAGCTATCACTCTACCCAGGTGTTTCATGTTAAAACAAGGGTTTATGACATTTGGTTGTAAATAGTTCCAAATTACTCGCTCATATAGTTCTTTGTAAACTTTACTCAGCATGAGATTATGCCCATATTTGATGAAAAAGATCTTTGGTTCTCTATTACAGCATCAGAGCTGTAGGCTAGAAGGAACAGGCTTTTATTGAAATGATTTTTCAGGTACGAATTTAAATAAACTAAAAATGATAAATAGTTTTAATAATTTAAATATTGAATTTCCTTTTGAAATCAAAATTTTTGAAAACAACAATAGGAATGCCCAAAATATTCTATCAAACTCTATATTAAAAACATAATTGGGATTTTTCTATTTTTGAAACTTTAAAGTTTTTTCTTATTTTTGCTAGAAAGGAAAAAGCACAAATTTTATCTAAAATAGGAAAAACAAACATTCATGTTTAATACGTGAAATAGCATGGTTATAAAGTCAATGTTCACTTTATTTTTCCTTCTTGCTTCCACCTTTTTCTAGAATTTACTGACTGAAACTTTTTTGTTTACAACCTTTAAAATTAGGTGTAGATTTCCGGGTAAAAATTTTCAGGCATAGCTATTACTGTTTTTAAAAACTTGAATTTCAATTGGAAATTTTATATTCAAATTGTTGAGATTATTTTTATTTTAGTTTATTTGAGCTAAGAATTTAAAACTATTCCAATAATAAGTCATTTGGATGGAAAAATCTTATCTCTGCTATTTCAATGGAAGATGGACTTCTTTTGAAAGAGAAAGTTCACAACATGGGAGGTACTTCATAGTAAAAAAGAGGATATTCCACAGGAAAGCTTGTGAGAACTCATTGGTAAAAACAATGGTGAGAATATTATTGTGTAGCATAAAATGATTGTTCGGTTTACTGAGTAAGAATAAAACAATCTAAAAAATTTTGTCTATTTATTGGAGTACTGATTATAATCCCTAAATACTATAAAACTGATTCTTGAAACCCAGATTCTTCAGAATACTGAATGGTTCAGTATCTTGTTATCTAAAGAACTGAATGTTCCTTTGTGTATACTGTATTGATATAAATGAAAAAAAAAATTGAAAAAAAACAGTTAATTTTTAACTCTGATGATACTCAATACCCCTTTGCATCTTTCTTTCTTTTAATTATTTTTAAAATTATTCTGATGGGAGTTGTAGATTTAGTATTTATGATAATGAGCTTATTATATAAAAGCAACATTTCATTGAATTCACATAAATGTAATAAATTTATTTTATCATATATTTTCAAACTTGAGGCTATTCATAGTGAAGATTACAAATTATAGCTGATATTGATTGTCATGCATGGATAAATAAACTGAATCACTTACACTCTATAAGTTGTATAAATTGTAAATTAAAAGATGAATTTTATCTTATTTATAGATTTAAAAATAAAAACACTAGATAATTTTTTTTCATATCTCTCACTTGTACTCAAGGTGTAGTAGGAAGGTGTGAACATCCGTTGCATTATTTCATCTGTTTGTTCAGATAATTTCCCTTACTTACTTATCAAATATTTTTCACAACTCGAAAGTCTACAATATATTTCAATAAAGAATTTTTTTAAAGCAACTACAAACTTTCAAAACAAAACAATATTTTTGTTTTGTTGCACATTTTTATTTTCCTATTCATTTATCAATTTTCACAGTCTCTGGAAGAGATTTTGGATAAAATTTTAACTGATTTCATTTCTCCAATGACCCATCTTTTTAGAATAGTTGATATTTTTGTAATCATAAGCTATTTTTTTTTTTACTATCTTGGTATGATATCTTAAAATATTGTAATGCAAATTATTATGGTTCATTACTTCCGCAATGTAAACAACTTTTCAAGGATAGAATTTTTCCCTAATAATATCGATTTGATATTTATGGTGAATAGTTTGGTTTGTGTGCAGCACATGCATAGCACCGAAAATACCTGCTTGCACTGGTGGTTTAGTGTTATCTTGATGGAATATTTCTATTAATTGATTCTGGATGCTTTTTATCACTTGCCTTCCGTTAGACCAATTGTGATCAGTAATTTTTTAAAATAATTGTTTGCTTCTCTGGAACGAGTTTGTAGTTGACAACTCACTTACAGTATCACCATATGCATAGCATTATTTTCTTTGCATGAAGATTGGCCTTTGGTATTAATTGTAGTGGTTCATTTTGCTTGCCCCACAATCACTTGCATTCCACGTCATTGTAAAAGTATCAGATTTTTACCACCCATCACAATAAATAAAACATTTAAATATGGTTCAGTAGGTTATTGTTTTTTCTTTGCTTGAATTATGTGAACACCACACATCAAAGCAACTAACATAAATAACTCTGTTGATGCAAATGATTTCCAACAATTGATCTGAATGTTTTCCATATGTTGGCTATTTTTGTATGGTATAACCTTGATTTGATCATCATCAGCCTCAATTTGGTGCATCATTCAGCAAGAAAGCTTGAGCATGAAACTTCCAAAACCACTTCTGACCCATTTGATCCTCTACTGTATCTTCTTCCTAAACTGCACAATTTTATACTTCAGTTGCATTCTACCTTTCTTGAAATAAAAAAAGTATGATATCCAGAAAATGTTACTTATTTTCTTCCTCTTTAGTGTTAATCAGTTAAATATTGTTTTTTGAAAGTTTTTAATTGCTTTATTATATTGTAGACTATAAGGTTGTGAAAAGTAAATATTTGCTGATGTACAAGTTTTGACATTTCAAAAAAAAAATATAAGTAGCTAAGCATACTCTTGTATTTCCAGCGTTCTATATCAGTTATTACGTATGGCAAACTTTTACATGAAGGCAGGCAGACAGTGAAGGAGTTTTTTTAGTTTGGGTACGCTCAAAAAACTTTCCCATGTAAATTGCGTCTTTGCTTTACATCTAAATGAATAATGGGAGAAATCTACTAATGTAGGTATTTCATAAGTTTCAAAGTAGAGTAAAGCAAACTTTAAAAAATCAGGAGATATTCTTGAATAGTTTGTAAGCTGAAGTTAAGTTTTTTTAAGTGGATTATGCTTAATTTTTTTTTCCTATTTTTTGAAGCAAATTTTGTATGAAGGAATTATGATAATTATGAATTCATTTTGCAAAAAAACTGAGTTCACCTAACACTTTTTGGTCTTTTTCAGATGAAAATGATAAAAAAAAGAATTATATAAAATTTGATTTTGTTTATTACTGGCAAAATACTTTTTTAGGTACAAGCCAAGAATATGGTGGTATCATTAGGCATGGTGCTAAGTTACTCTATGCCTTTGCTGAAGCAACTGTTCCAAAAGTGACCGTGATCACAAGGAAGGTAAACCATTATTTTAGCTTGTAATTTATCATTCATTATACATTGTAAGATTTATATGAAGTATGCCTACATTGAAATCTTTGCATATTTGTTTATTCAAATAATAGAGGAAAGCAAATCTAGTTTTTGTTTTTTTGGTTGGATTTTGTTTGCAGAATAACTTTTTTTTTCAAATATTTGCTCATAAATAAGACAACATTATAGAATTAAACAACTTAGATAAGTCAGATTGTGGGGTTTTCCTGTTGGGGGTGGGCCCACAAACTATACTAAACCAGCCGTGGTTCTGGGTTAGTAAAAGAAGGCAACAAGACGGAATTTCGTTTATATGTTTTATATAGAATATTGATTATCAATATCTCTGGAGACGGGAAATGCCTATTCGCAGTTGAAAAGAGAGGAGGCCGATTATTATCTAAGTCAAAATGACGACTGGTCTCTCATGTCACGAACGGTAGTCTACTGAATGGTAGCAGCGGTTGACGGTCACTAAGGGCGGCGTCTAACACGAGAGAGAGAGCTGGCAACGAGTCTCTTCTCCAGACCCAAATTTCACTCTGCTTGCTTGTTACGAAAACCCTTCCTATTTAAGCCCTTGGTATCGACACTGTATCTCTTGTAATTGACTTCCCTTATCTCTCCCTCTCCTGCCATCTCGACCTTTCCGGAAAAACCCAAAACATTGACCCTCATTCATCTCACGACGCAGGTCTGTTCAATATCATAAATTAGTCTCCCCCTCTCCCAAAGACTCTGCAAATAACTTTTCTTTCATAAGTTTTTACTCTCTCTCTAGACCCCAAATACTGGCCCTTATATCTGGCTTTGTTTTTGAACCCCAGGACTTGACAGATGACACTAGATTGAAAGAGTACAGATAACTCAACTTCCCATGACATGGTCATCGAATCGGGAACAAAACCTTTTTCCAAAAGCATTTGTTTTTGCAACCCAGGATTTGACAGATGACACTAGATTGAGAAATCGCAGATGCCCGCACCTGGAAGCACACAATTCTCATATTATCTCGAAAAACACATTATCCCTTTTAACACATATAACTCCTTTTGTAATAACAATAGTAATTACTAGTAATAACCATAGTAATTTTTGGTAACAGCCATAGTAATTTTCAGGACACGGGGGACTCCTGGCCCCCTAGTGTCACAAGATTACTTCAAAAGAACATAAAGAATGCTTGAATTCTTGCCAGGAGATGAAAATGAACTATTTAGCAATGAAAGATGGAAAATTCAAATTTTTTTCAACTGCTAGAAGTCCCCCAGATCCCAATGCTGCTGCAAGAACCGGATGAATACAATTGAATTTGCTGTAATTTTTTTTAATGTATTTTGCACATTTGTTCAGTTCTGCTTTAAATTTCAACATCTGTAGACTTTAACTAAGATAAAAACTTTGTATATAAGGGAGACGTATGCTCAAGTTTAAACCACCTATATTGCTGATAAATCCATCAGTCTTGTTGGTAATCAACTAGCACAAAGTTGGGCCTCATCGTAGATGCAAGTAGGCTTAGATTGAGATGGAATAGAACAGAACAGGACAGGAAAGATGAATAAATAGATAGAAAAATAAAGTAAGATAAACCTCCTAAACTTTCACTTGATCCTTTTTCTACCCTCTACAGCATTGCGTACACCCAAGGCTGTTCGCTACTCACCAAGAGCAGATAGAATGGGTGCTAAGAGCTGGTGGTGCTCGAAAATCTCTCAAAATATCACCAGCAGTGACCACTCCACAATACCCCCTACCAACACGTCATGGGCCAGCGTGGCAGGGCATACTCTCCATGATCCGCACGAAACTTATACCGGCTGTTCCTGCTGGGTCCTCAGTCCAAAAAGGCCCAGCCACATCTTTCGCTTTGGGTGCGGGTGATGTGCTCCAACAGCAACTACCCAAACACTACACCAGGAAAACGCCCATTCTTGCTGGGCCATCAGTCCAGCCACATCACTTATCTTGGGTGGGAGTGATGTGCCCCAACAGCTACCACCCAAACAGAACCCAAACCCAAAATCCCTCATCAAGAGAACAATGTTATACATCAGCACTTACAACGTCAGAACACTCTCACCTAAGCCATCTAGAGAACGAAATCAAAAACATCAAATGAGACATTATCGGTATTAGTGAAATGAGAAGACCAGGAGAAAAACTAATAGAATTGAAAAGCAAACATCTTCTCTATAGCTACGAAAGGAAGAAAGTTGAAAAAAATGGAGTAGGCTCATCAATTAAGACCTAAAAGACAACATAGTAGCTTTCAAAGCTATCTCAGACCACATAGCCAGCATTACTATACAATTCTTGAAGAGATACAAGCTAAACGTCATCCAAGTCTATGCAATAAACCAAAGAAGAAATAAACAACTTCTATGACGACTTGAACTCCCTACTACAAGATACCAAAAAATACTTCAACATCATCATGGGAGATTTCAATGCACAAGTGAGACAAGGAAACAAATGCTGCATTAGAGAATTCGGATACAAAAGATGGAATGAGAGACCGTGTAAACTTTGCAACCGTGAACAACTTGAAATTCATGAATACATTCTTTAAAAAGAAACCCAATAGAAAATAGACTTGGAAGAGTCCCAACCATGTAACCAAAAACCAAAAACAAAATAGACTACATTTTAAAACAACAAAAACCACACTATCAAAGGCATTCAAATTCTTATCCAAGTGAACATAAGAAGCGACCATAGAATGGTAAGATGCAAGTAAACACCAATAAAGAATGCAGATGATTGTTCCACACCAAACTGCAACCACTAAACGTACCAGATGAACTCACCCAACCCTTCAAGCTAGAATTGAAAAACAGATTTAAAAACCCTTACTGATGAAAACAACACCAACATCAACAAACTCCACAGCAAAATAACAACCTTATACTAGCTGCCAATGTGTTTAAACCAAAAAACACAAAGACCATCAGTAGAATCTCAGACAAAACCAGGAAACTTATTGAAAAGTGCAGAAACCTCAAACCACCAACAAGGGAAAAAATAGAGGAGACTGAATTAAACAAAACAATCAAAAAGAAACTAAGAGAAGACAAAAGAAGGTACACGACAGCAATCATCGAAACCACTCTCAAAAAATGGTGAGGCTTCAGAGCAATGACCAAAGCTCTCAGTATAGGATAGAAGCAAATAACTAGCTTACTCAAAGAAAACAGAAATATAACAACAGACGGAGAAAGAATTTTCGAACGTGCCCAATAATACTACCAAGAACTCTACTCATAGACATGGGCAATTGAGCAACAACTAGGATACGCAAGACACTGACAATCAGTTTGAGGACTTCCCAGAAGTTACACCATGGGAGGTAAAACAAAGCTATTAAACAAACAAGAAAAGGAGAGGCACCTGGACCAGATAACATCATCATCGATATACTCAAAAAAGCTGGTAAGAGCGTCTATAAAAAACTAGTTAATCTGTTCAACTTGAAGACTGGAACACTGCCATCATAATGCTTCTACATAAAAAAGAAACCGCAAAGATCTCAACAACTACAGGCCTATAAGCTTACTCAACTGCATTTATAAACTGTTCACAAAAATCATCACCAACCAGATCACTAAAACACTAAATGAAAACCAACCTCGGGAACAGGCTGGATTCTCGACCATGGACCATCTCCACTCAGTAAATCAGCTGGAGGAGAAAGCAGCAGAATACAAAATGCCACTCGCTGTAGCATTTATAGACTTTGGGAAGGTATTTGACTCAGTAGAAATTCCCATGGTCATGAAGGCTATCACTCTTCAAGGTATAGATCCTATATACGTCAGAGTACTGCAACTTATATACAATCACAGCAACTCCTTTATCAGGCTACATAAAGATTCTGAACCCTTCCAACTCTGACAATGAGTAAGACAAGGTGATACCAGCTCACCCAAACTCTTCACAGCCTGCCTGGAGATGATCTTCCGTAACCTGGACTGGGAAAATAGGGGAATCAAAATAGACAGCAAATATCTGAGCAACCTCTGATTTGCAGACAACATTGTCCTTTTATACAACCTCCAACTAATGCTAGATGAACTAAACAAAAGTCATGTGCAACAATCACATCAAGAATGAGGACATAACTGTTAAAATTGAAGATGCAAAACTGGGGAAAGTGGACCAGTACATCTACTTAGGACAAATATCTCTATGAAATCTACAAAAGAAGAAGAAATCAATCGGAGAATCACCCTAGGATGGCAAGCTTTCTGCAAAGCAAGCTCAACCTTCAAAAACAAGACGATCCCAATAATCCTAAAAAGAAGAGTATACCAATGCATCCCCCCAATAGTCACTTATGGAGCTGAAATATGGAACTTAACCAAGAGACAAAACCGCAAACTGAGAAGCATGTAGCGTGCGCATGAGAGGATCTTGCCCAACCTCACATAGAGAGATCACAAGACAGCACCGTAAGAAAGCGGGGTCAAAGACATCATAGAATCCATTAAAAAACTCAAATGGCATTGGGCTGGTCATGTTGCGAGAATGAAAGACAACCAATGGATATCAAGACTCATAACATGGATTCCAATAGACCATGTGCGAAACTGAGGCCGACATGACAAAATACATGATGGAGAGATGAACTAGACAAATTCAAAAACTGGCTCCACGAAAGGGAAGGTCTATGTCCAATGACAGACGTTAAAAGACTGATGATAATGATATTCAGAGCTTGTCAAAATTTTTAAACCGTTATTCTGTACTAAACAATCTATATATTATTTTCCATTGTTCTCTATCAATTGCTTCTTAGCAGAAAATTCCACTCGTTTTTGTTTTCATTTAAAATACAGAATAATTGTACAAAGAGGTACCCAAATTTGACTCACTTGATTTGGTCAATTTTTCAGGTTTCACTCTTTATTTACCTTGATCACATCACATGTTAAGTCTAGGTCTAATTATTAAGAATCTAATTTAGTATTTTGATCAAGAACGCTGTCAACTGACATGCACCTAACTGATCTGGAAAGTGAAATCAAAAATGTCAAATGGGACATCATAGGCATTAGTGAGGTGAGAAGACCCAGAGAAGAACTAATTGAACTGAAGAGCAGACATCTTCTTTACAGCTACGGAAAAGAGAAAGTAAAACAAAGTAGAGTTGGCTTTCTCATCAATAAACACCTCAAAGACAATGTAACTGGCTTCAAAGCCGTCTCTGACTAGCTAGCGTCACAATACAACTTTCAAAACGATACAAACTCAATATTATCCAAGTCTATGCTCCCACTTCGCAATCAACCCAACAGGAAATAGACAACTTCTATGATGACTTGAACTCCCTACTCCAAGACATCAGAAAACACTTCCATGTTATCATGGGAGACTTCAACGCACAGGTAGGACAAGGAAATGAAGATTGCGTCGGCAAATTTGGATACAAAGTGCAGAAAGAGAGGAGAAGATCTTGTTAACTTTGCAACAGCTAATGGATTCAAAATTATGAACACTTTCTTCAAGAAGGGACCCAATAGGAAATGGACTTGGAAGAGCCCCAATCACGAAACAAAGAACGAAATAGACTACATCCTAACGGACAAAAACGATATCGTCCACATAAAACCGCAGCCTCTAAACATACCCAAAGAGCACGCTCAATCTTTCAAGCTCGAACTGAAAAACAGATTCAGAATTCTTACTGAACAAGACGACACCAACATCAACGAACTAAGCAACAAAATGACAGCGTCAATAATTGAAGTAGCCTCTTCATTCAAACCAATGAGCACACAACCCATTAGCAAAATCTCAGATGAAACTAAATATCTCATGGAAAAATGCAAAAACCTCAAGCCACCAACAACAATGAGAGAGAAAATTGAAGAGGCTGAATTAAACAAATTGATAGAGAAAAAACGAAGGGAAGACAGAAGGAGATACATGACGGCAGTCATCGAATCGACTCTTGAAAAAGGTCGGGGTTTCAAAGCTATAAACAAACTCCTCAACTCAGGACAAAGGCAAATAACTAGCATACTCGAGGAAAATGGAAACCTAACAACAGACAGAGACAGGATTGTCGAATGTGCCAAAGAATTCTACCAAAAACTTTATTCGTCCAAACAAGGACTACAAAATAATGAACAGGATACACAAGACGTGGGCAATCAACTCGAGGACTTCCCAAAAGTAACCCCGTGGGAGGTGAAAGAAGCCATTAAACAGACGAAGAAAGGAACTTCCCCTGGACCAGACAACATGACCATTGACCTACTCCGAAAAGCGGGCAAAATCATCACTAGGAAACTGGCCGTCCTCTTCAACTTGTGTCTAAAACACAGTAAAGTCCCAGACGATTGGAACACTGCTATCATAATGCTTTTATATAAAAAAGGGAACCCGAAAGACCTTAACAACTATAGGCCTATAAGCCTACTCAATTGTGTATGTAAACTTTTCACAAAAATCATCACCAACCGAATCACAAAAACACTCAATGAAAACCAGCCACGTGAACAAGCTGGCTTTAGAAGAAGCTACTCAACCATGGATCACCTGCATTTGATAAATCAACTGAAAGAAAAAGCAGCTGAGTATTAACTACCACTTGCCGTAGCATTCATCGACTTCAAAAAGTCATGGAAGCCATCAGTCAACAAGGTGTAGATCCAGTATATGTTGAAGTGTTGAAACATATATACAATCACAGCAGCTCCTTTATCAGGTTACATAAAGACTCGGACCCCTTCCAGCTCCAGAAAGGAGTAAGACAAGGTGATACCAGCTCATCTAAACTCTTCACAGCTTGTCTCGAGATGATCTTCAGAAGACTAGACTGGGAGAGTAAAGGAATTAAAATAGACGGCGAGTATCTGAGCAACTTCAGATTTGCAGACGACATTGCCCTTTTTGCAGAGAACCTACACGACCTCCAACTAATGATAGATAAACTAAATGAAGAGAGCAAAAAAGTCAGTCTACACATGAACTTCAGCAAGACGAAGATCATGTGCAACAACCACATCGAGGATAAAAAAACTAAGATCAAAATCGAGGACACAGAACTGGAGGAAGTAGACCACTACATCTACCTAGGACAACGAATCTCCATGAGACCCTCAAAAGAAGAAGAAATTAAGCGAAGAATCACACTAGGATGGCAAGCCTTTGGCAGAGCTAGCTCAACCTTCAAAAATAATAAGATCCCATTAATCCTAAAGAGAAAGGTGTATAACCAATGCATCCTCCCAATAGTCACTTATGGAGCCGAAACATGGAACCTAACCAAGAGACAGACCCGTAAACTGAGAACCATGCAACGTGCACATGAAAGAATAATGCTGGGCCTCACATGGAGAGACCACAAGACAGCACAGTACATCCGGGAAAAGACAAGAGTCAGAGACATCATAGAATCCATAAAAAATCTCAAATGGCGGTGGGCTGGCCATGTTGCAAGAATGGCAGACAACCGATGGACATCACGACTCACGACATGGATCCTTCGAGATCACATACGCAACTGAGGCTGGCAGAATATTAGATGGAGAGACAAGCTAGACAAGTTAAGGAAGTACTGGCCCCGCGACACCCATGATAGAGAAGTGTGGCAAATCCTGGGGAAGGTCTATGTCCAACGACGGACATTAGAAGACTGATGATGATGATGATGATGATGAATATTATTATTTTTTTAGATAGAATAAATACATAGTTTTATTTTAATTGAAACGACGACAATATGATTTGATAACATTTATTTGCAGGCATTATAAAGAATGTAATTAGTAATTTCGTTTTATTTTAAATCAATTAATTCTTTTTTCGACAAGATCAATAAATATGTAGTTTTGATTCATTTAAAATCATAACAATCTAAAAGTTATGACATTTCTTTTATTCTAATTTATTCATTTTATTATAAAAGAAATGTTATTCTTTCTAAATTTTTAACTTAGTTTTTCTATTATTTTTTAATGCTTATGATATAAATATATCTTTTATGGAGGCAAAAGGAATTACTTTTATATTGTTATTGTTTTAATTAAATTAAAATTATATTGATTTGAATTAAATCAAAATACTAAATTACATTCTTAATTATCTAACATTGATGTAATATCAGGTAGACAAGCAATGAAACCTGAAAAATTGACCAAATGAAATGAGCCATTTTTATGCTAGTATTGTGATAAATTCTTTCTTATCATCTTTCAATTTTACCAGCATATAGTCAATTTTTTAAGCAATGTCTCATCAGGTATGAATTTTGGGAAAATATATATACACTTCAAAGTTATTTCTTGTACTCAGCTAGTTCAAAATGAGAACTTATAAAAAGGTTTTCATTTCAATTTCCTGTTTACTTGTGATGCAGTTTTATTTGCAAGATTCTTTGTCATGACATTTACTTTACTGCAACTAGTAGATTATTTATTTTTTCCTTTAATTGATTTGTTTCAGGCGTATGGTGGTGCTTATGATGTTATGAGTTCAAAACATTTGCGGGGAGATATCAACTATGCCTGGCCAACTGCTGAAGTTGCAGTAATGGGAGCTAAGGTAAAAAAAGATTGTTGGGACTTATTTTAGTATCTTTTTTATTCAATGGTTTTGTATTTCTTTTGATTTGATAAAGTAAGATAAGATTATGATAATTTCTCTGTGATTTTCATTTCAATATGATATAATACATAAATTCTCGGAAAAAAATTAGGATTTTGTCGAAACTTAGTTAGAATACACATTACAAGGTTCTCGCATGTCCTGGGAAACCTGGAAAATAGTTGACCAATGTTACAATCTTGGAAAACACATGGAAGGTGAGAGAATAAGTAAAATATCCTGAAAAATCTTGAAAAAAAATTCCTGGTAGTCCGTCAATTAAAAAAAAAAATGTCTTTCTGGCAGTACAAAATTTCAACATTGGTTGTGCTGTAATTAATGGATGCATAAAGCATGAATAAGTTTGAAAAAAACTTGATTTTGTCTTTAGTTTTATTGTTGAAATTAATCCTGAAAGCTTCTGTGACTGACACTTCTAAAAAAAAAAAATATGCTAGAAAATGGATGAATGTAACTGAGTGTGAATAGTAAGAATAAATTTGCAAATAGACAAACACATTGTAAAGTGAAACGCGATGTAGTCACATGTTATAAAACCATCGTCAGAGATCAAGATGCGCTTGAAAGTGAAGTAAACTAAATTTGTCTGAAAACTTTCGGGAATTATTTTAATAATGAAATGTAAAATCAAATTTGAAACTTTTCTTCTGCTCATTCATGATTTTACCGTGCATCCGCTAATAATTACTCTTAACAAAATAAATTGCTGATTTGACATATTTTAATAACTTGAAACACTATGCAGTCTAGTATATTCATCTGCATGCAATATCTGCATAATATGGGCCACATTTCCAAGTGTTATATTGAGTAGTGTATTGTGAATCTTTACGATTCGCGTTTACCCTTATTTTACCATACAAAATGCTTATATCTTGTAAAATGTGCTCTAAAAAATAGTTGCATGCAAAAATTATATGTAAGTTGATATTTTGTCTAGTGTTGTTGCCTTAGGTTTTCCCGTGATAATTTATGAGTTTTCCTTAGAGGAAAACGGTAGCCATGTAAAATACTTGCCATTTAAATAGAAGCCCCTGATATCACTGTCAATAATCATGTACATTACAAGTGTATGAGCATCTTTACGCTGCACACATTCTTATTCTGCAACTCGAGTATTCGGGCCTCTATTTCTTCCTTCATGGCTTCCAGCTCACTTTATGTGTTGTTCTTGGTAATTTCAGGAGCAAAGTATGGTTGGATATTCTTGTTCACTATGTTAACATTATCTTCATACGATACAATTTCAATTCTGCTATTTTATTGGCTTGACTCGTGTCATGTCAAGTTATACAAGCTTCTTACTGCTGCGTTGAAGTGCAGGACTGAAATTGTTACATCTACTCTAGTACTGATCTTGTACTTTGCTCTCTGTAATGTTTTTTCAATTGTAATTTTTCAGGTATTTCTTTCCTGGGTTGCTCTTAATCTTCAATCAAAGAAATTCTGTCATTCATACATGTTCTAGAGTATTCAAATGTTGTACCAGTTTGGCTCCATCATTCCATCGAGGTCGGGATGAAATTCAAATCCAGAAATGGAGCATAACATCACTTTCCTCAAGATTTATATTAGTATAAATGATAATTTTCTCTAAAGTAGGCTTTTAGCATGCATTTTTCATATAGTTTTTGGTAATTATTTACTGGCTTTTTGGATTGTTCCTGAGAAGTGCAACAAGGTTTGTACAGTCCAACCTCTATGTGATGTTGCATCCATATTGGTTGAATTCTTACCATAATGGTGATGTCTCATGGATTTGAAATTGTAGCTGATAGTGCTGTTTTTTATGTAAAAGTAGGAGGTTGTTATATGTATTCTGGCACTGATTTTGTTAGATCAATTTTGAAAATATTCTCATTGATACTATCATTCATCCCCTAAGTAGTAGTTCTGATTTGCAGTCTTAGAAGTTGTATTTATATTCAAATAAAAGAATTCTTTGTTTCACTGGCATGTTTAAATGTAAGTATAAGTGATTTGCTCAAATATTTCTATTTGTTTGTGAATGAAGATTAATCAAATCTAGGGTTTTCCTTCATGGTTGTTATAATTTGGGAAATCAGGTCACTATTAAAGCTACAAATATTTGAATGGTTGCTAACAATTGAGACATGTTGATGATCAATTGCATAGTTTCAAGCTTTTATGAAGAGCATCGTGACAGTTTTTAAGGTAGCAAAATACCTCAGAATTACATGACTTTATTTGGAAAAATTACTCATATCTGGTTCATGAACTTGAAGCAAAAGATTGTATTTCATGCATGTTTTATGAGCAAAAGCACATTGATCGATTTCTTAGAAAAAAATCTGACTACCATGAAAAAAAGAATTAATCAAGAGTGGTAGAAATACAATTTTATTTTACTATGTTTTGATTCTTATTAACAGTTGGAAACAAGGATTAAAGCTGACGATTATTTGATCAAATCCAAAATGTTTTATTTCAGAGAAAGAAATACAAATCAATTTTTTATAGAAGTGTGTGTTACATCTTAACCTTTATCTAGGAAAATTGTGTACATAACCCTTTTCCTTTCAGACACGCAGAGGCTAAAACAATTCGTCTATTCAGTATTTTTCTTTGGCAGATATAAAGCATATTCAAGAGGGTCAAAATGAAAATTCTAATATCTTTCTAATAGCTGAGATAGTTGTAAACATATTAACTCTTTATGTCTTCATTTGTCTATATAAATGAAATGAAAAAATTATCATTTTGCAGTAGATTAAATTTTGTTCATTCTTTTGAAAGTTACCTACATTAGTTTCATAAATCTATGATTTTTTGATGATTAAATTTTCTTTAGGGTGCTGTGAAAATTATTTTCCGTGGAGATGACAATCAAGCAGAAGCTGAATATGTTGAAAAATTTGCCAATCCATTTCCAGCTGCAACAAGAGGTGAGTGTTGTAATATCTTAATGTATCCTTTGGAATTTTGATTTAGGGATAGTTGTATTTATTCCTATTCCTTTATTATCCTTTATCCAGACAATTAGTTATTAAGCTTGTTTTTTGGATGAATGAAGCCAGTTAACCAGTATATTTCATTGTTATGCTGCTATCATATTTGTGAGGGAGTGCCTGGACTTTTCCTATAGTATCATTAAACTATAAATCTTTCCCTTTATTGTTTGGTTAATATTTGCTCATCACTTACTATGATGTATGCATATTCATTATTAAATTTAGATAAGTACCAAACATTATTTTGATAGTACACAAAATAATACCAATCCTACTGTAATTTCAATTAAAATGAGAAAACTCAGATCCTCTTATCAATAAAATTGTTTCTATAAGTTGGATATCACTGTCATTGTTGGTACTTTCCATTGGCTTTCACTTTAGTCAGTGGTAAGTTATTTTTATCCATTAGTCATTCCATATTGCTTCCGTGGACAATAGCAAATTATTTACTGATGAATCCAACATTTTTAAAGAATTTTTTTGTTCTAACTCAATATATTGAATTAAAATCATGAAAGAAAATTGTTTCAAATTTCTAATATAAAAAAATTTTCTCAAGTTTTTTTTGCTAGAAAAAAAAGTCCAAATATTTGTTTAAATAAAAGAAAAACTAATTTTCATTTATAATAACAAGGAATCAGGCCCTTTTTAATTCACTGTTTCTATTTCTTCTAATTTTACTGGCAAAACATCAATTATGAGTGTTGATAGCTTATTGACAAACTTTGAAAAAAAAAAAGTCAAAAGCTTAATTGAATGTTAACTTGAAATTGAATTTTAACTCCAATTGAAGAATGCATAACGATGTAAAAATTTGATAAGGGCTGTATCTAAATCGTGTCTAGAATGAGTCTTTCAATTAGTGAAGAAAAATTGTTTTTATGCATTAAAATTGGTAATTTTACAATTGCAAATTTTATGCTGCAAATGTTTACTTAATGTATGTTATGACTGGCAACATTTACGCCATCTTCATCAAAATTATTTCCTTTTCTATAAGGCATACACAGATAATCTTTCTTCCTACTAATTATACAAAAATTCAAAAAAATTAGTTTAATGCAATTTTGATCTCTCTTTTTTAAAATTTATTGTTCATTTTTTAAAGGTGTTGATTTTCCAGTGTATCTCAGTGTCAGCAAAGTATGTGTAGATACCTAAATTTTCATTGTCTTAATCTCTTGTTATTTATTCCTTTGTTTTATTTTCCAAATCTACTAAATAAATGATTAAATGATCATCATTTTCAACTGTTATATTAATCTGTTGTTTGTGTCTGATTGTGTCTGGTTCCATAGCTCTATAGCTATGTGTGTTGATTAGAAGAGATCAGAAGTTATATTGCAAAGGGTCAGGGCCTCAACCCCCCGCAAAATTCAAGGGTCCACTGTATTCTACTTTAATCAATAACTACAGATCATTGAGTGGAAATCCAGTGGTGCAAACATTTTCTTCTCCAAATTTTGGTATTTACTCTGATTTTTCTCCAATTCTAGGAGTGTCATTTTGATTTTCAGTCAAGTAAAATGACTTACAACAGACATAACATTTCTTATATAATTGTAATTCATCATTTTTATTTTGCAGGTTTTGTTGATGATATAATTGAGCCAAGCATGACACGTTTTCGCATCTGCCAGGACTTGGAAATGTTGGCTAATAAAAAATTAAACAATCCTTGGAAGAAACACGCCAATATCCCTTTATAAGATGGTCTTATTTGCTATCCTTCTAATGGAATGTAAATTCTAATATTGATTTTATTTTTTTTATTTTTATGCATTTGTGAAAATTTTCTATTTTTTCTATTTTTGCATTGTTCATTAGATGTATTTTTTTGGTGTTATTTTCAATCTCATAGATTTTAAGTCATCTTGAAGGAAGTTTTTCTAACCCTATAGTAATATAGTATATATGTACATATACTACTGGTATCAATCTTTTTTTTTTTATTGTTTAATAGTGTAAAGTTTTTAGTGCAAAAAATTCATTTTGATTGAGTGCCTTGAACTTATAACTAAATTTTGTTTGAAAAATAAAACGAAAGATAATATTGCTATAACCTGATTGTTTGTTTTTTTTAAAATGTAGCTTATGATCACTGCTAATGGACATAATAAAACTATTTCACCGATTGTGGGAAGGAGAAGTTTTAGTAATGAGTGTTAAAAAGATGGTTTTTGCATACCTTTTTTCATCAAACTTCATGTTTTGAGTAAAAATATCAGGAACTGTCAACCAAAACTGTTCCTGATATTTTTAATAATTGTTTTTTTCAGTTTTTTAGTGATTCTGTCTGACTGACTATGTATGAGTGTTTCACAGGTACTGATTGCACCGATGGAGCTATTGGGCTAAGAATTTGAATAATCACTTTTATTGTCTAGAAAAAAAAATGGGGGAATGTTTGTTTTTAAACCCCCCTCCCCCCGTTGAAGTTTCTACTGTGTGTGTGTTGGAGGGGGTCAGTTTACAATGTAAGTTTATCATAAAGTGATCCCTTACTCCAGCAGTGTTCATGCTTGTTTTTTGGAAATTCAGACTCTTTAGTGATCACTACCTAACAAAAGGTGAGAGAAGTAACTTATTCATTGATCATCCCAATCTCAGCATATATAGTTTCAAATGTCGGTCACATGACAGTTTCTAACCAACTAGTTTTAACCTGTTTTATTTAGATATTGTTCAAACTTCTGGATAGTGTGTGTCCTCCATAAATTGTGTATATGTTTCATCTAGCATAAGAACAATTATTTTTTTTGAGGATTAAAATATCGATCACTACAAAATTGATTCTTCAAAAATTAATCTTTTTTTTTTGAGTGAAGTATTTTTAAATTGTTTTTTATAGTATAATCCTTAAAAAGATTTGGCTTTTATTTTAATGTTCAACAAAATCTGTTTCATTTTCAATAAAAAAATAACTGTTTCATACAATTGACAATTAATAAATAAGATGACTTGATAGAATCATTAAAATGAAAATTTTACCCTTTTCCTATGAGTGAATTGCTTTTTCTACTAGATTGTTTTCTCTCTAAACCATTATCATGGAACATTGAAAAATGTTTTTCTTTTGAATATTTGCTTTTTAAAGCGAATATTTGCTGTCACAAATTCTACAACTTAGTGACTTTGCGAGGATATCTTCCATTGAATTTTAAACCTCTCAAGTTGGATCTGATGAATACCAACTGATCATCAGATATGCTATTTAGTTCTTAAAAGTCAAGTCTCCTAATTTTGTCAATAATAGTCTTTAAATCATGTAAAAATCATCTGTTTTTTAAGAATAAACCAGGATCACATACGTAAACATAGATACTCATCTCATGCAAAGATATTTTTAAAGAATGATTGATCAACATCTGAAATAAGGTACAATATCATCCTATACTGAAGACAAGCGATTCCCACAAAGAAGTTGGTATTGTTGTGCAAAAAACCCCAAAAAAACTGCCAGCCAATTATGTAAACAATACTATTGTATCTAGTATCAGTGATACAGGAGACATATTAATTTCAGTAAGTTAATGATAGATAAGTGCATGAAAAGCAGAGTAATATTTTTCTGGTGAGTTTCTACCAATTCAATAGTATTTTGATTTGCTCATAAAATTTAAGTGAAGCAATGTGTAATTTCTGGTTTATTATTTCAGAAGGCAAGCAGTTTAAAATTCTATCTAAATCCAGATAGGTAAACTCGTGATAAATAAATTTCTTTTTTTTGTGAATTGATTTCTCTCCAAATTCATTTGTAACTGGGTTCATTTTTTCATCATCTGTTAGATATCTTCTCTCCATTGATTGTATGATGGTCTATGAGGCAAAGACTCAGAATAGGTGTATCCATTATGAAGAGACAAAACCTCTTGTGAAATAGCTTCGTATTCTTGATGTGTGTCTACAATCTGAACATGGAAAGGGCTTCCTGGCACATCTATATCTGACCACTTTACTTGGATTATGTATAGTCCAGTCTCAAATGGATCATAGTGACAGACTATTTTACGATCTCGCTGACTTTCACGGGACATATGCACTTGGAATGCACCTGAATAAGAAACACATTCAATTTAGGTATGCATCCAATTTTTTTTACTTATCAAATCAAAATTATCTTATAAAGTTTTAAATTTGTTTTTTAACCAGCTAAATAAAATTTTGGTGTGTCCAATTTAAACTGATGAGTTCCATTTAGCAAATTCAAATCCCCCCTAGTTTACAGAGTAAAAGTCAATGATAAAAATAGTGAAATTGTAAAGCTTTTTATGTGGATTTCTTTCCCAGATTGATTTAGAGCAGAAATGTATTTGTTTAACTACAGCTGATAAATAATTGATAGTCAAAATATTTTATGAAATATTCCTAAAATAGGTTTATATTTTAATATCAATCAAATAAAAATAGATAAGAGATTCTTGGTAAATATTTTCTGTCATACCTTTTGGCCCTCGTATGCGTACAGTGAGTTTACCAGCCCCTGCTCCATCTGTTTCAACCAAAAAGTGACTCTGAAATGTTGCAAGAATGCCATGTTCTACTCCAGGTCCACTAACCCGCACTTTGCTTGCATCTGGCAGAGCTCCAATCTTCAAAACATAAGGACTTCCTATAAAACCAAATTTGATACCAGCATTAGTCATTTAGTTTCAGCTCAGGGCAATGATTTGCTTCCCACAAGCAAAATTACAAAATAGACTATTTTTCTCTTCACAAAATTATTTCATTATTTTTGGAGCTTTCAGAAGGCATTTAAATTGTTATTCACTTGAGTTAGTTATAATTGGTATTAATTACTTCTAGAAGATGCTAGCAGAGATACATCAATACTTTTCGATACCAAGTGGAGACCACTTGGTATCGAAAAGTATTGATGTATTCATCAATCCTATTTTATCTGTCTAAAAAAAGGATTAACAGAAACAGCAAAAATAGTACATAAAATAAAATTTCATTCTTAAAAATTTCTAAAATATCTCTGAAGGAAAAAACACTTTGGGAGTGTGAACATAGACTGCCTGTAATTTTTGCAAGATAAACCATAAATAACTCTAAAATAAGCCAATGTGTTCACTAATGAACATTAAAACAGGCAAAGTATGAAATATTTATTTTAAAAAATGGATAAATAAGACAAGCCCTAAAGTCAGACTATAGATGTGTGAAGATCTAACAAGAGCAGTATGACTAACTACTTTCAAGTTTACATCTGAAATTGATTCTAAAAACATCTTGAAGCACCAAAATTCTCCAGATATGTATCCAAAGTCTAGGAAATATGTATTATTGGGAAATTGAATATGACCTCATTATCAACTTTTATTTTATTAAAATATTACTGAAGTTATTAAAAATATTACCAATTTTTCAGGTAAAATTGGTTTATTGGAGCTTTCAGAAAATGAAAATTTTTTAAAACATAGTATGCAAACTAAAAAACGTCTGTTTTTTTCGAATTACATTGACATTATTCTTTTCTTCTCCAACCTCCACACTTGAGTGACATCAAACATGAGCATTTATTTTATAGGAGTTGAACTTAACAGAAAATGTCAAAATTTTGAGTTAAAAAATGTAAATATTAAAACAAAAATTATGAAAGGAAAGCATTAATATATGAAAAAAAATGTATGCATGGCCCTTTGTGCTATGTTAGCACCAGTTTCCAAATTTTGTACTAGAATGACCATAAAAATATTGGGGTACAATGTATTCTTGTTAGGAATTTTGGAGGAAAATTTATGCTTTATGAAAAAATAAATACTTATATGTAATGACTGCAAATGGATTTTCAATCCTAAGTTGTCACCTAGTTCCAATTGGGGAATATTCTGCTATTTTATACATGTGAGACAAATGTTGCCAAAATTAATATTTTGTTTCTTCACTTACTACTGAGATTTTAAAAACATCACCCTTAACAACATAATCATCTCAAAGTTTTGCTAATGCTGAAGTATTTTCCCTTGTATTTAGAAGACTATCACACTGGTAACCTACATTGCAATGATAACCTCATTTTAGTGATTAATATTGAAGAGATATGCTCTTTTTTCCATCCAACACTGATCTGTTTGTTTTGCTTGGTGATAAAAACAACAAATGGATGCTAATTATTTCCCTAAAACATTATGTAATGTTTTACTCTCTGAGCCTTTTGAAGCAAGATGTTACAACTTCGGAAGGTGGTTGTTGATAACAAAACAGCTAGGAGGAAGTGCTATGAAAAATGATGAATTATACAATTATATAATTTTTTCTGATATGTTTTATTTGTAATTGGATTTGAAATTTATAATCT
Source organism: Thysanoteuthis rhombus (assembly GCA_963457665.1). NCBI lineage: Eukaryota > Metazoa > Mollusca > Cephalopoda > Oegopsida > Thysanoteuthidae > Thysanoteuthis > Thysanoteuthis major. The sequence continues at coordinate 20,711,390 of OY735208.1, forward strand.
TATACATTACAAATGGAAAACTCTTCAGTATACAATGTACTATTGTCATGACAACCAGTCGCATTTCGTTCACAGACTAGAAACATTTTTGTAAGCATGATATAGTATAATTTTAAATACAAAATTCATAAAAATACATAACTATGGTTATTTATAATTATAAATCATAATTTTTTTTATTAATCATGGTATTCTTGATGAAAACCCAACAACTGAAGTTATGATGACATCAAAAACCAGTAACTTCTAAAACTCTTATTTTGATGAAGCTCTAACCAGCAAGATTTGTTAATAAATTGTCGATTTTTACCAAAAATCTGTCTTTCCCTCCACATTGTCAACCATCAATATTAAAAGATGCTGTTGAAAATAAAGAATGAATCATCCACATAACTTTTTATACCTAGGTGAAACAAATGAAATGTATGACTAAGAAATATAACATTTCCAAATTTCTCACCACTCTGCTTTACACTATTGAAAAGGGGGCAGGGGGCTACTGTTCAAAATAAGTCTCTCTCTTACAAACGAATATCCTTTCTCTCAAATGACCTTTTTTTCAAATATATCTCATGAGACTTACAAACCTTTTCTGTCACAGCAGCCATCCACACGCTGTAACAAAGTCAAGTTAAAAACATGCAATACACACAGAAAATTTCAGGGGGATATGTCGTGTGGTTTCTGTTGTATGCTGTCACTTACAGACTGACATTCGGTGAATGATAATAAGGAGACTAGCATATTACCTGTCAAAAATGATAGGATTATTTACATATGGATAAAAGTATATATTTTAGTATAAATGTATTTATTGCAAGCAAAATAGGGATTGTATTTTTTTTCTTATTGTTTTCTAAGTGAATTAGAACAAAAATACTTTGAAGAAGAGAGAAAATCTGTGAATCTGGGTCCAGTTGCCAACCGAAATGGATTTGTGCCTTTTCATTTAAAAAAAATATATTTCTCTTCTATGTAGAAACTGTCTGCTAAATAGCTTGTGTAGTGGCAGTTGGGGGTGGAGAATAAAGTCTAAGGGGGCAGATAACAGATAGTGGGGTATTGGGTGGGGAATGTGCTAAGGTAATCATGTTGTTGTTTTTCTTTCTTTCGTCTTTCTTTTAGATTTTAGAAAAAATACATCATTAATATGTAAAATCATCCTCCCCTTCCCCGGTGATTGAACAGATGAATGAACAAAGTAACAAATTTGATTGAGGCCTTCATGATATATAGATGGTCATCTTTGAAGAAAAAAACAAAAGATAGTTGAGTACATTTTTTTCTCCAATGTATATTAAGTACAAAAGAAAGACATAGTATGAATAGGTTATTGGCATTTTTTTATTTGTTCTATAAAAGTTATCTATGTCCTGAAAAATTATTTCTTGACTAGTTAAGTCCCAAGAAAAAAATTCATGGATATACCTGAATTTCTATGAAACAATATCTTTTCAAAAAATAGTGAATTTGTTTCAATGGAAAAGTTTCAAATGGTGTGTAGAAGGTATTTTTATCACAAAATTCTTACCTTTGAATGGACGAGCAAACCAAGAAAATACCACAGTTCATTATTAAAGTAGATTTTTAAGAAATCTAATCTTCCAGAAACTCATTGATTGAAGGCTTTCTTGCACAAACTTTTATTTGAGATAGCAACTATTTGGATTATTTGGATTATAATAGGGTTGAATAAAAGACATAGCTGTTAATTTCAAAAACATTGAAAATTAATCTCTGATTCCATTTACACTTGTTACAATGAATCACTAAAAATGACACTAAGAAATGGATACAGAGAAGAAAAAAAAAGAATGATTCTCACCTAATACATTCTCTCCACCATATTTGATTTGTAAAATATGTCTTCCAGGTTCTTGAGGTCGAATAGTCAATTTGTAAATTCCATCATGGTTGTCAGTCAACTCACAATAGGCAATCCGTGTTGGTCCCATGCAGTGAGCAGTAAGTTCACCTGAAATGCCAACCATAACAATTGGTTTATGTGGATTTGCTACTTATAATTTAAAAATAGCTGTAATGTGGTATGGTTTCTGAGCAAATAAAAAAAAGAGTAAGTGCAACTGATAAAAGAATTACGATTGTTCCAAGTTAAGGTCATATTTTTTAAATCACAAATAAGATTAAATAAACAGCTGTAATCTATGTCATGCCTGAAGGAAATCTACAATGCATTTCTGTTAGGATTTTTCTACTTACAATCTCATTTTTGGTCCCTAACTCTATTGTATATCTGAAAGCATATGTATTTTATTTATTATTAGATTAAGTACTGTAAATATTGTTATTATCAATATTTGACTACTATTTAGTGTCATCTTAATCTTTTGGTTCTTAATGATTTGTTTAAGCCAAAAAGCTTTTTTATTTTGTTCTCAATCAATATGCTCTCCATTACCTTTGGAATTTTTTTTGTGAATGACTCATTTTCAAATGTCTTATTGATTGAATGAACAAAAATAATTTTTAGAAAAAAAAGATTCCACAGTTTTTAGCTTCTACTGATGAATTGATTCTTGACCATATATTTCTTCACAACTTGACTCTGTCATAGATTGATGAATTTATGACAGAGATCAATCATTGCAGACCAGAAGTAAAGAATGAACTATTGTAGTTCAATGTAAATGATCTTTTTTTCATTTGTGTGAGAATGAAGATGAATATTTAAAAAGAGTTTGAAAATCGTGTTGAGATTCTAACAGGCAATAACATCAGAGATCATGCACTATTTGATGTCAAATGTCGACAAATGTTGGTTCATCTTTGATATATTATACAAAATTCATGAAAAGGTCAATTTGTGCATGTTTAAATGAATTTTCAGATAGAGGTATCAATGTTGGCTTAACCAACTCAGTTGTTATTCTCATCTCCAGATAGCCAAACATATTGAGTTACAGGCCCAAACCACCTCCACCTTCACTGATAGTTTTGTGATAATGAAGCTTGAATGAATTTTCGATTTACTTGAATTCATTCAAACCAATTCTTTTCCCTAAAAGTTCTGAAGCATTTTCCGTCTCAATTTTTGAAACTTTGTAAGTTCTTCCAGTGTTAGTTATTGTATCAACTAAACAAAAAATATCAGAATTATTCAAAACTAATATATCTTGAAGTGATGGATAATTGATTATAATTGGTCGTAAGAATATCAATTTCACCTCTCCATTGTCCGGACATCTTCCCAGCACACATCCTAACCACCAATTATCAGATGGCTGTGATAAATCCCTTCATCATCATCATCATCATCATCATCTGCCTTTTAACGTCTAGACTTCTATCAATACTTTTTGAACTTGGTAGTTTCATGCCATCTTGTATTTTGCTGGCAGTGTTTTCTCATATAATCTCTGGGAATCGTTGTGAGTCAGGATGTCTGATGATTGTCTGACATTCTTGCAACTTGACCAGCCCATTGCCATTTGAGTTTTTTAATGGAGTCTGATAATCCTGACCCTTATCTTTTCTCTAGTTTACTATGCTGTCTTGTGATCTCTAGGATTCTCTTTTGTACACCTTTAGGGATAATCTTTTGATTTTTTCTTCTTTTGAGTATTCCATGGAGATTTGTTATCCTAGGTAGATGTAGTGGTTTACTTTCTCCAGCTCCTCATTTTCTATTTTGATCGTTGTATCTTTGTTCTCTACATGTTCGTTGTACATGACATTTGTTTTACTGAAGTATGTGTGAAGGCCGGCTTTCTCTGTTCAGTTTGTCGAGCAGAATTGATGATGTTGTCAGCAAATCTGGGGTTACTTATATACTTGCCATCTATTCTGATTCTTTTGTTTTCCCCAGTCTAGGTTTCAGAAAGTCATCTTAAAGCAGGCAGTGAAGAGTTTGGATGAGCTGGTATCACTTTGTCTTACCCCCTTTTTGAACTGGAAAGACTCAGTCTTTATGTAGCCTGATATTGTTAGATGTGCTACAAGACTACAAGACTAACACATATTGGATCTATGCCTTGTTCTATGATAACATTAATGACTTGAGGGATTTCTAAGGCTTTCTTAAAATAAATGTTACAGTGAGTGACATTTTATATTTTGCTGCCTTCTCTTTTATTTTATTTACCATATGGAAATGGTCTATGGTAGAGTAACTTCTGAAGCCAGCCCATTCCCTTGGTTGTTTCTCATCTAGTGTTTTGATGATTCTGTCAGTGACCACTTCAGTGTAGATAAGTAGGCTTATTGGCTTATAGTTAAGATCTTTCGGGTTCCCCTTCTTATATAATAACATTTTAATCATGGTGTTCCAATTTTCTAGTACTTTGCTCTCATTTTAGGAACAAGTTAAATAAAATGGCTAGTTTCCTAGTGATGACTTCAACAGCTTTTTTGAGTTGGTAAATAGTGGTGTTATCTGATACTGGTGACTTCTGTTTTTTTGTTTGCTTCACCTCCCACCGAGTAACTTTTGGGAAAACTGATTAGTTGTGACTTGTATGGTTTGTTGTGTTGTGCTGCTTGTTCAGAGGAGTAAATGTTGATGTTTTCTGGTTCGGTGAGGAGTTCATATCAGTTTTTCAGCTTGTGTTTGAAGACTTTTTTCAATACTTTTTATGGTTGCAGTTCAGTGTGGATTCTTTCTTGATATTAATTTCAATTTTGCATCTTATCATTCTGTGGTTGCTTGCTATGTTCACTTGATTCAAGACCTGGATATATTTTACTGTGTCACTTTTGTCTGCTAATATGAAGATGATTTTGTTCTTTGTTGCGTGGTTGGGGCTCCTTCAAGTCCATCTTCTATTTGATTTCTCTTTGAAAAAGATGTTCATGATTTTAAAATTGTTCACTGTTGTAAAATTAAGATCCTCACCTCTTTCATTCCATATGTCTTCAAACTCTATATTGTCCAGTTTTGTAATTCTAAATATTTTCCTTCATGCTGAGTTGACATTTTTCACTTTGACCTCTCCCAGAGACACAAAAACTACATGAAGTTTCATTCCTGAGTCCTTATAATCATGAAAGCATTGCCGAAAGATAGGAGTAAATAGAATAAAGTAATGGGTGTGAGAGATAAAATCATGTAGTTGTAGGAAAAATTAAGTTGTTCGTTAGTCTCTTTGCAAGAGTAAAATGACCAACACTTGCAAATCCCTGTCTGATAAAATCTCAACATATTAAGAAACTTTTCAAAAATTAATTGAAATCAACATTTTAGCATGGCAAATCCGCCATTTTGAATTAGGCCCAGTTCAGCCAAACACTTGTAGCTCAAGTTCCCATCATATATCCTCCATGAAATTTTGTACACATTGTATCATGAGCCAAACAAATTATTTGTCACAAATTTGGAAAAAAATGAATCCTCTTTTTGAGCAGCCAAAAGTCAAGTTCAACTTCCTTATTTGATCTCTGGAGTAAAAAAGTATATAGAATACATTTTAGATGAAATACTTTAAAATGGTTTATAAATGAGCTCTGTAGGTATAAAAACAAGAGATATTGATTTTAAACTTTGTCACTACTTTTGAAAATTCACAATTTTGGCAAAGTTAAAAGGGTTGTATCTCCAGAACCCTCTGAGCTAGAAATGTAAAACATTCAATTTGTCTCATTGAGATCTGTAACTGTACTAAGTTAGAAAAAAATCTGTAATGGTCATGGTTTATCCCCTAGATTTGACACAGAATGCTTATACAATGTTTTGGTTGGTACATTCTTCAGGTGTATGTTATGTCCAAATCCTAATTGAAAATAGTAGCTACTCCAAACTAAAAATAGATCCAATTTCATCAGTGGAAACTGTCCCTGATTTGCTATCAGGCAAGTCTATAACAACAATATTTTTGATTTTTCAAATTTTATTCCTTGGATGAAGTATTGCAACATTATTAATAATTTTGACTGGTTTGTGATAGAAGATAAAGACTAGTCAGAATTAATCATAAAGTCTCTAACAGTTGAAAATTCTGTCCATTTTCTAGGAGCACCAATCCTTTCCTCACAAACGTTGTGAAACTTACAGTAGATGACCTGATGGAAATGTTAGCATTCAATATACTGATGACATCTTTTCAATAAAGTCACATGGATCAACAGGAAGAAAAAATAGTGCCAAGAATGTCACCGTAAGGGCCAACCATTTGGCTTCAATACATAGATTGTCATCCTAGGTGGATAGGGAGTATGTATGAACTGCAGAGGGTGGGTTTCAAAATATCCTTACCTTGAACCAATACACTGAATTTGACTTGAGCTTGATTCCCCCCATTTACATAATGGTAAGAAGTATGACAACATTAGGCAAAGCTCATGAGTGATGACCCAAACATTTCATATATAGAACAAGTCTGGTTAGTTTGGGGTTATCAATTGAAAACTTGGAAAACTTGATCAATAAATAAATAAATTCTCTCCCTTTTTGTTGGGCAGTGATCACTATGATAGTTTGAATTTTCGAAAAACGAGCCAACAAAGTAAGTTTAAATTTAGCTTGAGCTTATGAGAGAAATTAGAGAAAAAGGTTTTTTCTAGACATTGGAGTAATTGTTAATATTTTCAGCCCTTTAGCTCCATTGACGCAGCCTGTAAGTGTGATACACATAGTTTCTCTAGAATGAAGTTAGAGTAATAGACTAAGTGCTACACTGAAAATGATTTAAGATAAAAAAGGCTGAGGTGGAGACCTGCATAGGCTGATATTTTTCGTAAGCTTTTTTATAACCCACCAGTGATTTTTTAATTTATTAGGATCTGCCTTAATTTTTTTCATGTTCTCAGGTTTGTTTATATTCACAACCTTTGATTTATTTTGTTTTGGAAGCTGTATCTATTGGTGTGTGTAAGTTTAATATTGTAGCGGTTTATTTAGATTTATAAGTTATCAGCATCCAAATCCAAGAATAAACAAATCCCAATCATCCCACTACAATCAAGCACAGTGGGGAGGATCTAGTGGGGCCATTCAGCCCTTGGCCTATGGTTTTGAGAGGTGGGGCCTAATCTAGACGCATACATGTATTTACTCATGCATAGATATTATCTATTTAACATTGATTACAAAAATGCTTGATGAGTAGTTTGAAGCGAGGGCTTACATTTCTCATCTTACCCAGACCTATCACCAGCTCTGCCTGGACCATACTACAAATAAATTAGATATTAAACTTTTGTCTAACGCATGGTATTAGTGATTTATTTCTAAGATGGATCATCCCTTGTTTCAGTACCATTTGGCAGTTGATAATTCTAGCTGGTGATAGAGAAAGTGTATGCTGCAATGTAATATGCAATGTTTGCCTACAAATGAAAGGAAGTGTGAATCAATATCATAATTTCTTTTCAAAACATGAATTGAATCTGTGGCCTGTATTCATCTACTAACTTTTCTAAACATGATTTGACCCACCCATACCTGCCTGCTGATTGCATTCAATTTTGAGCCCAAAGAAATCCCCTTGGATTTTAATCCCTGAAAGTGAAAAAAAAACTTTTCCTTCAATTCATAAAAGAGAAGAAAATCTTACTCTTCAATTTTGACCCTTAAAAATGAAAAAAAAGTTTCCTTCAATTTTGACACCTAAAAGAGAAAAAAAAAAATTTCCGCTTCAATTTCTTACCCCCAAAATTAAAAAATAATCTTCTATGTTTATTTTGACCCCTAATAGAGAAAATTAATCTCCTGGATTTTAATCCCTAAAAATAGAGAGGAAAATCTCTCTCGATTTTGACCCCTAAAACTTGAAAAACACCTTCCCCTCAATGTTGATCCTTTAAAGTAAAAAAAAAGTTCCCTATCAAGTACAAAAAATTTCCCTTGGATTTTGACTCCTGAAAATGGAAGATAAATTTCCCCTTAATGAAAGTGAAAAAAAAAATTCCCCTTCAATTTTGGCACCTAGAAGTGAAAAATTAAAGTCCCTCTCTAATTTTGTCCACATGGTTGAAATGAAATCTTCCCCCTTGATTTTGGCCACTACAAAAAAGTTCCCTTTCGATTTCAACCACTAAAAATAAAATAAAAATTCACATATTTTGACCCTTAAAAATGAAAGATGAAAGTTCCATATAGATTTTGACCCCTAAAAATGAAAAATAAAAGTTCTTTCCATATAATCTACATAACTTAAGTTCTCTGAATTTCATGTTTGGGAAAACATACATGTAATATTTCAAAAGATGCACTAATAAAAACAGAATAAAAACCTATTCATGTGCAACCAATAAATATTGTAATATTTCTTAAAGAACACAACTTTATGTTGCAGTTTAATTTTGGGTATTGATTTGAGAGAAAAGAATAGAAAATGTTCTTTTATTAAATCATTGAAAATTAAGAGATCATTTCAGCTAGAATTATCATGTACACAGATAACAACATTTTGTTTTTCAAAAACTAATTTGCTAAAACTATTACCCAGGGATCAAATCTGTACCCACAGAAAATCTTATGGGTTCATGTTTTGACAGATAGATGGTCTTTTGATGAATTATGATAAGGCAAGAATATACCCATCGAAAATTATACTTATTTATGATTGGCACTAAGGCACCTAAAGCTATTTTATTAGATAATTTATTTTTAATAATTCAAGTAATCTAATTTCAAGTTTTTTCTTTCTAAGTCTCAACACAAACTATTTTAATGTGTTATCAGACATGAACTCTCAAGAGTTTCTATGATGTGTTATTCATTGTTATGTCATAATGAAAAGTAAATTGAACCAATGAGGTGGATGAGCACAAACAAACAGAGGAAATATGCAAATATGCTTAGTATATGTTTAGATATGTTATGTATTCTTTGGACATTAACCAAAAACTTATATAATATAATATTTCTAATGAACTTCTGAGCAAAATCATTGAAATCAGATTTAACAAATTCTAATCAAAACAAGTTTTTAAGATGAAATTTACTCTTTCCTTGTTACTCACCAGGTCCAGCTTTTCGTGTATCAATATTAACTTGAAGTTCTTTGCCCAAAATTCCTCCTTCCAGTCCCTCTCCAGTCACATTAACTTTCTGTGGTTGAGCAGCTGCTATTACGCTGACTTTATAGGGAGAACCTTTCAACTGTCGATTATTCCAGGTAATATGAAGTAAGTAACCACCTGGTACCACTGGTGTATACGTACAATGATATCGGCCATCTCCAAGATGCTTTTTAAAAATGTCAATTTCTGAACGCACTCCAGTCAGGGTCACTTCAGGTTTACCTTCAATGAGAAGCCCCAAAACAAATGTCAACTGCAATAATGAGTAATATTTGGTAGGTAAAGTACATTTTTGTGGCAGTGTAAACAATGGGAAATTCAAACTAAAGTCATCTATCATTTATGAATGTATCAGTTTGCAATTATACATGATGCCATCAGTTGAACTTGATGGATCTTGGAAGGAAAAAAATAAAAGCAATGAAATTGAAATCAATATTTTCTCCAGAGGCAATAAAAAATATTGGAGAAATTAATTATTTGTCTTATTTTATTTTTTCCTTTGTTTAAATATAGCAAGTCTTAATCATAGGTGCCAGTATTTTTGAACTTGGAACATTTTGTCACATTTTTTTGAATAATGGTACTTTTATCAAGGCTTAATTGAAAAACAGAAACAAAAAAAATGATGATTAAATCCTCTTTCTTGACTCAAATTATATAGGATGGAATTTCTAACTTAGAATTAGTTGAGGATTCAATTATAAATTTCATGTAATTTAATAAAAAGTTAACTATAATGAACTCCTGACCAATGCATGAAAGAAATCATCTCTTGATTTTTTTCAATTAGACCTCTGTAAAATGCTTACAACTTTGAAAAGCTGTTGCTTAACTCACCTGGACCAGCCTTAGATCCATCTATGTAGAACTCAGCTTCGTCTCGAACTACAGCTTCCTTCAAACCTCTACCTGATAGTGTCACCTGACTATTGTCATGAGTTGAAGTTGGAATTTTTGCAACAGCATAGCCAAGAAACGGAGCTCCGACAAGAGGATGTTCAGTCCAATATACATTGATCAAGTGATTTCCTGTAGGCAAAAGTAAATTCATAACTTTCATTAACAAGGATGTAAAAGAGGCAGTTACTGGTCATACAGTAATCATTTGGGGGTGGGATGGGATGGGAATATGTTTTCCAAAGAGGAAAATTCACTGTTTCCCTGCTATCAAAATAAACATTCCCTGACACTTCTCAAAATGTACTCTTCAACATTCAGCCGAAATTCAAACCAGATTCTCTTAAAGTATATTTCACTCATGTTATACCTAGAATTTTATAAAGTATCTGCCTGTAAAATCTGGCAGATATAGTATCACAATTCATTTTCCTTTACCCATGATCACTCGCATTCCAGGTTGTGAATTATCTGGATTGCATCACTTTTCATGATTAGTCTAAAAAAACGAAACATTTTCATAGAATTACACATGAAAATTTGGTCCATTCAATAGGTTTTTTCACTCAACAGAGAAGTCACTCATCAATGTTATCAGTATCAAAAAACTGTGCAAATATTTTGTAATGCTTGGTTTGGATATTTAGAGTACATTAGCTCAGTCCCTCATTGTATAGTGTTAATTATTAAATAACCCTGACTATTCTAAAATAATGTTTTGATTTGATAGCTATGAACCACAACTAGTCAGCCCAACTGCAGCATTGTCCAGCAAGAAATCTCCATCATGAAATGTCACAAATCACTTCGGACACATTCAATCATTTACAGTAACTGCACAAATCCTTTTCTACTTCTGAGTCTCACTTTCTTGAAACAAGGAAAGCATTATGCATAATGTTGGCTATTTTCTCTCATCTTCAATGCTAGAACCGAAAAACAATAATATGCTAGTTTTGACAAAATTTTCAAAAGCATGCATGCTGATATGACAGCTATTACAATACAAATTTGATCTTTTTGAATGAAGTTAGATTAAATTAAAAACTAATGAAATCTAAGGATAAATACATCTTTTTGGTCACTTCGTGAAGTTATAATCTATAGGGAAGAAAATTTTCAGGGTTCCTCCAGAATGAATATTCAGTGAATAAAATGGGAGAAAAAAATTGGTCATGCCATTTATTACAAATACATATTTGTGCTATTTTTATGTTTCTTTTCTAAATTGATTTAAACAGTTACACCATGATGGAAATAGTGAAAACCCAACTGAAGAAGCATCAAGTTAACTTACATGTTCCGTTTGAGACAAGATAAATATTTCCGTGGGGACCAAAACTATTTATTCTTACAGAATTGTTACATGAAGGAAAGGTTGCCGAATGAAAAACAGTCTCAGGTCTTTTTAATTGCAGCAAGTTATGTGAAGAAATTTCTGCTTGGTCCAACACATCCCATAAGTGTTTAATGGAATTGAGATCTAGAGAGTTCTGTGGAAAAGGCAACGTAAACCATTCACTTTCAACATGTAGCAGAGTGCATTGTCCTGCTGCAAGCTACCACTACCATTGTGAAAAAAGTGAATGGCGACATCTACGTGAATGATAGTACACTCACTGCCTTCACCAGCTTGTTTTTTTCTCACATTGCATTCTGGTGTTATCACTTCCTCAGTAGAATGCAAGACTCATTGGACCATGCTATCATCTTCCATTGATAGACGGTCTACTTTTGATATGTGTGCCCTTTGGCAAGATGCTTTTGGCGATGGACATCGGTTTGCATGGGTACTCTGGCTGACCCGCAACTATGCAATCCTATACGCAACAAGGATAGATATGTTGCGATGCTTCACTTTGACTGAAGCTACTTGCAATTTGTACCAGAGTAGCACTTGTTGCTTTATACTTGTGGGAGAAAGCCTACAATCATTTTTTGCATCAGTAAGTCTTGCCCACCAAATGCCCTGTCAGCAGTTTTTTGATTTTTCCCTCAGGGGGCTACTGTTGATAGGTACACAACTGAATGGGAGCATCTTATAAATCATACTATTTCTAAAAATGAACTAAAATAGTCTTCTGGCTATAACAATTTGGCTTTTATCAAAATCAATAAAATCTTTCTTCTTGCCTGTAACTGTGGCATTCAACACACCAAAATGAATTACTGAGGTCTGGCTTATCTGTTTGTGATCCTATTGTGCAGTTTCTACGAGACAGTAGCTGTTATTCTTGTCATATGTCACTGTTCAAAATGTTTTGGCTTATCAGTGTATATTGGAATCAAGTTGTCAAAATAATTTGAAAAATAATACTTTGATAAAAATTTCAGCAAAATTGAATTGATTTTTATATAATCTTATTTTTCATGCAATATCTACCAATACTTAAAGTATCTTTATTGAAAGTTTTATCAAATTACCTTCGACTTTGGGAGTAAAAGCAAGTGTATTTTTACCATCACTACTTGTATCAATGTGTACAGGCAACCAGTCATTATTAGGATCTTGTACCTCTGCAGTCAGTTTACCTGAGAAAAATCAAAAGGCTATCAATATTAACTTTACATTTGTATATCAAATGCCAAAAACCTAAATAATGATTTCAACATAGATAAGTTACTATTTCAGTTACACTCTATTGAATGGAAAAATGTCAAGAAGAATAGTACTTGCTTTTATCTTCAACTGGAAAGTACAAATAAAATCCTGTTACAATGGGAACCGTTGAGATTAAGTAATTTCTGATACAATTATATGGACATTGTGATACAGAATTTGAAAGCATTTCTAAGTTACATTGTCACTTGGTGTAAAAAGATGGATGGAAGCACTTAATTGCATCTGCTTTTGTGTGATACCTCTAACAATTTTTGTATGTTTGAGAATTTTTCCATGGACAGCTGAGACTTGTAGATAAAGAAATATAATGTTGGCCCCTAAAACATCTAGGTTATTGATAACGTTTTTACAGATACTGAGTTACAGACAGTGTGTCTGCTAGGAGGTAAGACTAAATAAAGAAAATGTTCCAAGGAAAAGAATGGCTGATCAAGACATGTATATGTATAGGGGGTTGGTTACATCAATGGGTTGTGTGTTTGTGTTAGTGCAAAATGTATGCATGTATATGTGTGTAATTTGGATCTTAGTTTTGAGAATAATGAAAATATGATTCTCATTGGACAAGATTTTCAGGCAAAATTTTTCAAGTTTTTATTTTTATTCAAAATTAAATATACATTCACACTTCAGGAGAAGGAGACATCCTTCCACTGTCCCCTACTTATTCATGGGGGTTTAAAAATTCTCAGACAAGATAAAAGAAGTCTTGAATCTTCCCAATTATTACATGCAACAGGAGAGCCACGAGAAAAATAAGTCATCTTCCTGTGTAGACAACATGAAAAGGAATAAAGCATAGTGTAATCACTTGGAAAACATGTTTTCATCATGACAAAAAAATTTGAGGGAAAGCTTTTTGCATCATAGCTCACTTGCTGGTCAGAGGAAAATCTATTGAAAATCAAACAGTTGAAATTACAAGAACAGCCTTCAAAACATCAAGATGAAAGCAGCATAAAACCAAAAGCCAGACGATTATTTGAAGAGAGAAAATTAGGAGTTCAAATTCCGACAGAAGTAGGAAACACTGAAAGGAGAGTTCTTAACTTCAAAAATATTCCTGCATATACATAGTTGGACTTGTAACCTGCCAGCTACTTTAACTAGTTCCTCAACAGGTGATTGCTGGGAGAGACACGTGTTGCCACTCACTAGCTGACTTGATAGCTTGTCTATCTTCAATTTCCTCTCCCAATCTTTGACTGAGAAGAGAGAGTTGATTTTAAGCTGTATGCTACTTGACTTGACTCTTTGTAAGGAAGTTGTGATTGGCAACCAATTCCCACTAAAATTAATGGTCTCCTTTGTTTGATGTGAGAACACATTTCGCTACAATAGCAACAGATAGTGAAAGCAAGAAAGGAGTGAAATGAGTTGAAGAAAATTTGGAAAGAGACGAATCAATTAAAAAGAAAAAGAAAGAGAAGACCAGACATTAGTTGGATCAGTACAAATTACTAAGAAGCTAGTTAATGGCCCATCAAATACATAATTTGATACAATCAGTTTTTTAGTTTCGGCATTAAGGTTGCATAGCAAAAATTGTAGCAATTGCTGTACATCCACCAAGACAGTGTTTCTGTCCTTTTCTATTTCAATGAACTCACGAAGAATGAAAACTCTCCTTAACCCAAATAAAAGCAACATCTTTTACAAAGGAAAGTCTCCTCGGTTGCATTTTTGTCAATTGAAATTTCTCAACCACTCATCAAAGAAAGATCAACCAAGAACAACAACTCATTTACAAATAATCAGCACTAGTTGATTATCAGTTGCACACTCAGTTACAACATAGAACATAAATCATTTCCATGATAGCTTTGAGTAACTCAAAAATAAAACTAGAGAATGCTTTCATTGGAATAAAGTTTAATGGGATTTGATTTGCTTACAGTACTCTCTCTTATGTTCATGTATTGGGAGATTGATTTTTCATATATATTGCAAAAAAATAGATAATCTTAATTTTGGTTCTGTTTATGAATATGTTTGATAAAGATTTAGAAACTTCTATGAACTGTTAACATACCTGGACCTGCTTCAGAAATGTCAAAAGGGATTTTCTTCACCTCATCAACAACAAGATGGACACGATCATCAGAATCCATGAAATGTTGCCAACCCCCAACAACACGCACTTTTCTTGCATCAACAATTTTAGGGTGAAATGGGCTCCCTAAAAATCAGGAAACAATTTCAGTTGTTAGATAAAAAAAAGAGCAAAGTTGGCTTACAAAAATAAGTTAATTTAGAATGAAATCGATTAATACACTGATACACTTGTAATACAAAGAGAAGTTATTTTAAGTATAAATTCTCAACATTCATCAGATAGTTTTTATGAAGGAAACCAAAATGCAAACAAATGGTAAAGGGTTGATATTTTCTTAATTTTTGCAATTTCACACAACAATTTTGAGAATACAATTATCACTTACCTTGGATTTCTCTACTATTCCACTTCACTTGTACATCATAGAGGCCAACTTCAACAGGAACATACGTTACAGTATAGGTACCATTTGCTTCAGGATCAATATTACACTTTGCAATAGAATTGGGACCTGTAAGTGTTTCATTAGTATACCAATTGATAAATCTCAAAAGCTCAAATCGAACATATACTTTTTCAGTTGTCTTAATAGATACAACTTGGGTTTATGGAAATATTTCTCATCTTCTTACTAGGTCATTAAAGTAGGATGTCATTAAAACAGTTAATATAATAATAGAACCATTAAACAATATAAAAACAAAACTTTAAAAAAGCAGTAGATATTCCTTATATAAAAACAAATAGATTACAATTTTCAGTGGTGTCTCCATGGGGTAGTGGTCTAGGGCATTCGGCTAGACAGTAGATTTCGGGATTGAATCCGACTGGGAGCAAAACATTTTTTTATTCTTCCCTTGCATTCGAGGTCAGTGGCTGAACAACCATTAAGCGGAGTACACCTTTCCAATCTTTTCCACTTCCAATGAAAGAACATTCAATTAATCAAAATTGGCCAAGAGTAACACAAGTAATGGAGGAAAATCTATATATACATAAATGTGTAGAGCCATCTTGCTAACTGCTGAAATTAACTTATTTCAAATGACTAAATATCGGTAAATTATCAACTAATAACTAGAGTTGTGATCAGTGATTGAATGGTTTCATTTAGCTCATGTGTTATGGCATATTTGCTCTGTACTTATTGAAATTCTCTTCAAACTATCGTTTCAGTTATGCTTCTTGAAGTTATCAGAATAAAATTTTTCTGTTCATTGAAATGTCTACATATTTTAGCAACACCTTAATTTACTTGCTGTGTAAAATATCTAGTAAATTAAGTTGTTGCTAAAATAGACAGACTGCAAATAGAAAAACTAATGAAAAATGGTTAATTTTCAAAATGTCTTTAATATTTGGACATCATCGCTCATCTGTAAATAAATCCATACTGTTACACTCAAAAATTGAATATCTGCTCATTTATGCTTTCAACTTTCAAGTTACTCTAATAAATAAGCAAGTCATCAAGTTTGATAAAGAAAAACAAACCTGAAATGGAATCACAATCAGAAAGGCCTATTTGAGTAGTGAATAAGCCAACTTCAGACTCTGATTCTGATGGATTCATCTATTCTATAGAGTCCAAAGGCAAGGAAACAAGTTGATGACCAGAAAGTGAAGACAGGAAGCAGCAGAGACTTTTCAAGAAAAAGCACCCTTTTGAGACTGACAACCAAGAAATTTCATACAAAAGGTCAAAGAGCTCCATTGCCATGCATGAGACATTATGAGGCAGAACTTTGCTGGAAGGACCGTAAGATGAAGGATAATTAGGTGATCAGAGGTGAAGAGGTGGCACTGTTGGGGATGGGAGGGAGATTACTGAGTAGGTGGTAAATCTACTGCTCACTCCAAAGAATGATATAGAGAAAGGCTTTTGGCAAATTATGATGGCCCCAGGAGACATCTGACAACCTTTATTACACAGAGAGGTTGCTACAGATACAATAAAGTGCCTTTTGAATTGTCATGTGTACCAGAAGCTTATCAAAAAACTATGGATTCATTGATAAGTGAAATGCAGGGAGTTGTATTCTAAACAGATGACATGATTGTATACACAGATGATGTGAAACAGAGGTTAAGGAAAATCTTTCAAAGATTTCAAGAAAGAGGGTTCACATTGAACAAGGATAAATGTGTACTTGAACTTTAACAGACTGAAATACTGGGTCATGTGACATAGAATGAAACCCAGGCGGAAACCATAAGCTAAAGAACCAAGACCCGATAGCATCATATACCTTGTGATTTTAGACACTTGTGGATTTTTAATGAAGTTTACTTGCAACAAAAGGAGACACTAAGAGATAAATAAAAAAGTAAATAAGATATAAGCTGAACCTTTTCACTTAATGACTTTGAATTTAAATGCCTACTTTGGCATCTTAGAAATCTTGGCTTTTATGTCAGGATCAGATGATGTCCCATCCAATTAAGGACACATTGCATCAAAACACACACACATGCACACACACACTATACCCATTCACTCAGTACTTAAAAGATCCTATTGGCCAATGAAATATTGTCTATTCTCATATCTTCTCTGGGGAAGCTGTAACAATTGCCCACAAACTTTAACACCCACATCTTCAATTTTTCTCCAACATATTTGCCGCCGCCGCCGCCGCCGCCGCCTTCTTCTTCTTCTTCTTCTTCTTCTTCATCATCATCATCATCATCATCATCATCATCATCACCATCATCATCATCATCATCATCATCATCATCATCATCATCAGTAGTCTTTTTACGTCCATCGTTGGACATAGACCTTCCCCAGGATCTGCTACATTTCTCTATCATGGGAGTCGCGGAGCCAGTATTTTCTGAATTTGTCTAGTTCAGATGAACTCCATCTTGTTTTTTGTCGGCCTCGTTTTCGTATGTGGTCTCTGGGGATCCATGATGTTCATCGGTTGTCTTTCATTCTCGCAACATGACCAGCCCATTGCCATTTGAGTTTTCTGATGGATTCTTTGATGTCTCGGACCCCCATTTTCTTCCTGATACATAGAACAGTAAAACTTTCTACAAGAGTTGGATACTCAGGCACTTTGGAACACAAACTTTCTGATACAATAGCAAGGCATTTTGCATTAACTGACTCAAAACAGGATAAATAGATTATATGTTAATCTTTAGATAAAAAGTTTCCCTGATAGAGCTAAAGCTAATATCACAAATGGCTGATTTCTGCTACTACTAATATCAGCATCAGAGTCAACTCATAGAGGCAGGCTACTCTTAGTTACTCCTCTTTCTAATGCAACTGAGTAAAAAGTAAGTAAGCCTTTTGGTGTATAGTTGGTGGTGAACGACAAAGAAGAAGCCCCCTCTAACTGGTAGATATACTAAATTCTAAAGCAAGATCAATTAGCATAACCACCATAACAAATTTCAATCATAGAATTGAGACAAAGGCCTAAACTGATTACAGAGGAAATGGAGCCATATAGAAGATTCTTGGATGAATCATCAACACACAATTGATTGATCATGAGAGAACATTAGATTGTACTTCCAAAAAGTAGAAAAATAAGCAATTAATATTGCATATAAAACATACTAAGGAGTGGTATGGACTAAAAAATTCTTTATGAATAACTTCTATTGACTAAATATGAATATAAGAGAAGGGTCAGGAAATGCAATGCTTGCATTCTAAATAGACCACTGCATGAGAATCAACCACTCCAACCATTCAACTCACCTCCCAGGCCATAGACAAAGTTGGGTATAGATCTGATGAGCCTTATACACAACCAATACCTACTGACAGTTATGGACTTCTACGCAATGTTCCCAGAAGAGGTTGTGTTGTCAGACATATCGGTTATGCTCTGTCTCCCTTTGTTTTAGTTCGCTAATAGAGAGGATCAGAAAGGTAGAATGAATACTTCAACTTGTAAAATAAAACAGTTCAACTTATTAGTCCTTCGTAATCCTCTATTATTACAAGTGTCAAAGCATTATAATAGCGACGTTACCAGATTTTGTAAAGTTCCAGGTCGATTAAGAATCCACCTCTCTTGGCATTGAATGGACAAAATGGACCCCAGACTTGATATAAACATAACAAAATGACAGAAAGCATTGTTTTTACATTATGCTTGGACAGATATCAATGATATTTACTATACACTACGAGATACAGAAGAGATAATAATTAAAAACAAACCAACTTCATACATTAAACCTTACATTTGAGGCTTACAATTTTAGATAGTCAAAACAAAGGGGAGGCTCTTGATAAATTTGTTTCACAGCTTCAAGAGGCTGGTATGCTTTGTGATTCTCATGACTTGGATTGAGAAATAAAAGACCAAATTATTTTTAGAGGGACTCGTGATCAACTTCATTAATTAGCATTGCGGGACCTTCCTAATTTGGATAATCTCCTAAAAGCTGTTCACTCTATGGAAATTTCTTCCCAATAAGCTGCTCTCATTGGAGCTTTTCAGAATGCAAAGGTCATTTATGATACATCTCCTACAGGACTTGGTACTATGATTGTGCAGAAACAACCAAACAATAAATCCAAGGTAAACTGGTAAAAATATGCTAGTTCAACACACATAGAACAAAGGCACAGCCAACTCGAACAGAAGTTACTAGCTTGTCTATATTTTCAGCTGTATCTATTAGACAAAAACTTTGATCTTATTGCTGATCATCAACCTGATATTGAATCTAATATTGCATTAAGATGTGATCAAATTGTTATTCCTAATTTTTTACTGGAAAAGATAGTAGAAATTGCACAAAAGGGTCACATGGACTTAGTAAAAAGCAAGCAATCATGAAACTCTCCGCAGTACCACAGAAATACGACGATCAGGGGATGAATGCCAAAGCAAAAGAAAATATGAAACATTATGACAAGAAAAGAGAGACTATGTCTATGAACGGGTAAACTGGAGACAAAGTATTTGTTCGAAAAAAATAAAATAAAAGTATACCACCTTTCAATCCAGTATCCATCATCATAGAGAAAAAGTGAACTATGATAACTGCCACATCAGACAATCAGAATAAAATTATATTTTTGATACTCTGATTGTCAAAGTATATTTGTGACATTCTCATATTGTATGTTTGTATTTTACTTGAAGTAAAGAGGGAGATGTAATGTCTTAATTGGCCCCCTTTGTATTAGTTCACTAATAAAAAGGATCAGAAGGGATACTCACAGGAAGATGTCAGCTCATAAAACAGTTCAACTATCAATCCTTTGTCATCCTTATTATTACAAGAATCACAGCATTATGATATTGTCAGACATTAGAGCAGCTAAAGATATACATCACCCACCTGATGTAGAAACACCTCAAAATACTGTCACTGTACCAGACCAAATAACCATCAGATCAGGGAGGGTTATTAGGAAATCAGCCCACTTCAAGGACATGATTATTTAAAATCCAAAAAAATATGTTGATGCAAATTTGTAAGAGTGTGAAGTTGTCAGAGACATCATTTATTTATTGCAGACATTCAAAAAAATTCTGTTTTGATGCAGAGTATTTTGAATAAAAAAGGTAAGAGGAAAGAAATGTTTCATTGGAAAAAATACATATTTTTCTATACTGTGTTGGAACAAAAATCATTTGGGAGATACTTTGAAAACTATAACGGGAGGAAATGTAGTAAAGATGGACTAAGGGAGATAATTCGGGTATCTCCAATTATCTC
This sequence comes from Thysanoteuthis rhombus, assembly GCA_963457665.1. Classification (NCBI taxonomy): domain Eukaryota; kingdom Metazoa; phylum Mollusca; class Cephalopoda; order Oegopsida; family Thysanoteuthidae; genus Thysanoteuthis; species Thysanoteuthis major. Next base: position 20,731,651 of record OY735208.1, read on the forward strand.
CCTTGAGATCCATCTGGCAAAAAGAATGAACAGGAGTGAGAGAGAAAACGTACACGGAAACCACTCAGGGTATCTTTATGTAGTTTATATTAAAGATATAAAACAAAGACATGGTCCTCGTGGTAATACACACTGACTTGATAAATTGTGATCAACCACTGATCAATCTCGAAAGAAATTTACAGGTTCATATGATAGCAATAATTCAATACAAAAAGAACTTACCATCAACTTGAACAAATAAATCTCCTCTAAGTCCAGATGCATCTACATAAAATGTGGCTGGCTTATCTTCTTCACCTTTATACAAGCCATCACCATGAGCTGTGGGCATTCCTCCTTCTCCAATCTCTTGGATTATTGGTGTTCCTGAATATACAAAAGCAGCATTAATACTTTGATTCATTTACATTTCTACAATATGAACACTTCATACTTTTTGTTACTCTCACATTTTCTATTATCATTTGTTACAAATTCATCTGCAATAGAGATAATCATAAATCTTGAAAACAATGATAGAAAGAAATGTTCATGGAATGACTAAAAAAAATAATTGTACATAAAATAAGATTTCTAATCGCAGCTCAGTTTAAAACGCTGTGAAATATTGTGAGATACCGAATAGTATTTTTTTTCTCACATGTTTGCCAATACATTGATCAATAAAAAATATGAATTGTCTTTACTCTGGCTAGTTATATTCATATATATGAATATAATCGACCAAAGTAAAGACCATTCATAAAAAATAGACACAAAACAAAGCAAAAAAATACCTTGCATTAAAAATACTTGTACTGTATTCTCTACTTAAACATTCTCTATACAAGACAGGGTATTATGTAATGTCTAACAAAAATATCAATTTGCTGCATTTTTTAGAATCAGAATTATAATGACTTCTTTTACAAAATTATCCTGAAAAAGGAAAATACTTTTTTCTGAGAAAATTAAAATTCATATAATTTAACACATTCAAGACATTAAGTTACTTTTTATTTTGTCCTATTTAAAGCTAATAGACATATCATAATTTAGTTCATTTAAAAGATTGTATTTGCTAGGATATTTTTATATTCTATTCACTGAGAGATAGAATAATAACCCTATAATGTTTATCAAGATGAATGGTTACAAATAACAAATCATTTTGATTGACAATTTTTTGCTTTGTGTGATCAATTAAGTGGCAAAGTGTAACGTCATCGGATATTTCTGGCTCCCCAAAAAATAAATCGAAGAAAATCACTTTTTTCTCTCTGTGCTGTTTTTAGTTCATTGTGTCAACTGCAATTTTGAACTGTTTGTACGTATTGGACAGTCAGTTTATACTGAACTAAAATTTTTAATATGTTTTAGACATTTTATTGAATTTCTTATTTGTTTTTTCCTCTGAAGCATCCAGCAGACGTGAACAGATTTTTGACAAAAAACCTTATTTCATCGATAAAATGCATGTAACTTGTACCCATTTTAATTTTATTGTAATATTCTTTGCATAATCAATAATAAAAAAGATTAAAGAAAATTTCATCTAAAATTCATAGGACGTAACAATATAAACTCGGAAATTAGTGTTCGAATACTTATTGTATACATTTGAAATGATACTTGTAAAAAACGGCGAAATGTTCAAGTTAGCATTATTCATTAAAAGTGGAAGAATAAATTTTATATATATTATACATATATATATATACATATATATATATATATATATATATATATATATATATGTATGTATGTATGTATTTATATATTAATATATACATGAATAAACATTTATAATTTTCTATAATTGTTTTGTTTTTGTTCTTATTAGCTTGAAATGTATTTCATTTTGATCTTTAAAATATCTTAAAATCATTTATAAAGGTGTTGATTGTAATTTGAAGACATTGTTGAGACAGATTATAAAAGCTGTACGATGAATGAGAATGGATAGAAAATAGAAGGAACATAAATGTATTAAATGAGACAGTGGACAGATAAGTTGAACTATTATACAGTAGGAATTTATTACAGCAACTGAATGATATTTGAATTAATACATATAGGGTTACGTTCCTTTTACCCTTTATTAATGACAGTAGTACCTGCATTTTACAACATATACAGCACCAAGTACTTCAACTATCTTTTCAAAAAATGAGAGTGAATGCTGCCGGACATAAACTATGGGACCAAGTAAGCAAAACTAAACAACTGCAAATTGACAGCCCACTGCACCCCCCCCAAATTATTGTGGGTGGTGATTTTAGAAAAAAAAAAATTTGTAGACATAACAAGAAATAAATGTTTGAATTTTCAATCCTCTGGCTTCCATTGATGCAGCTTGTACACATGTCACATAGATAGCAAGACAGACAGACTAACATGAAAACTGATGAAACCTACATTGAGAGTGTTGATTGACAGTTTCTGATTTTAGGAAATTCGATGCAAGAACACTTTTTCTAAAGAATTTTTGTAACTACTATCACCACCAACACCACCACCACCACCACCACCATCATCATCATCATGAGGACTAAATTAGAACACCTGTAATAAAAAAAAAAATGCACTGGATTTCTTTGATTTTTTCAATTCATGTCCAGCCACCAAGTTTCAATGTTGCCCTAGATGTATCTTCAAAAATTCTCTCTCTCAAGTGGTGGGGTGAATCATAGGTATTGTGGGTGTGCATTGAAACATCTGAATTTCTATCGAAATGGAAGCGTTACATTACAACAACTTACAAGGGATGTTTGGTCAAAAAGATTTAATTCACAGAGTCTTATTTTGAATTTGAAAAATTGATTTAAGATAAATATTGATGTATAAATCATTTATTTTTTCACAATTGTTTGAGATTTAAACTTAGAACTGAGAGTTCAAGATGAATTTGAAACATAAGCAAACCATTTCCACAATTTCCTATATAATTGATGAGGTTTATTACCTTTTTTAAAAATTGCTTCCTCAAATATTTTCTTTAAAAAAAATCTCATTAACGTCTGTTTACCTTTACATTTAGAATGATCAAATTTCTAATTAGTTATAAGAGAGAATTTTGAATAAGAGAAATCTTTCCACTGTTTTTGATTTTGGGATAATTGGATTGATGAAAATATCTATAAATATGGTATCATTTAATTTCCATTTTGTGCACAAAGGAAAATTTATAAGAATTAATGAAAATTTTATTTTGTAAAGCATCAAAGAATTATTGCGCAAGAGCAATGTGATGGAAAAAAAAAACTTTAAGAAACAAAAAACAAAATGAAGTTCTTTTTTCAAAAATAAAAAATCAAAGATATAAAATACATTTTTCATAAATTTCCTGTCATGACAATGAAATAAAAGCATCACTTACCAATTTGCACATCTATTTTTCCTTGAAAGCTATCTTTAATGGTACAGTGATTCTTCAGAACAAGTTTAATATTAGAGTTTTCACTGTTGTGGGTCTTAACAGGAAGAGAAATAAAATTCAAATCTGATTTAGATGAACAACATGGCCAGTAAAGTTCACAGTGCTTTTGATCATTCCTTGAAGAAGACACAGATCTATCTAAAACATATTTTGGACTTTTATTAGCTAATTCGTTACTAATTTTTCTTCTATTCTTGGTTGAAGAACATATCACATCATTTTGAAGGCCATGGAGTTTTGAAGAACATTTTTGTTCAACATCTATTTTCTCAAAATTTGCCTTTGCTTGCCAGCGTAAAATTAAATTCCTTTCCTCTTTAGTTTTTTCACTTGTTTCTAATTCAATGGAAGATTTTGTTTCTTTAAAAGCATTTTTGTCCTTTGAATTTTTATCCCGGATGGAAACTTCATTTATGTGAGGTGAATGCTGAACGAAAAGTAAAGGATCATATACTGTTGGTTCAGAGGTCTTCTTAGAGATAGTTTGGTTGCATTTTATAAAAAAAGTTTTTTCGTTCATATCCTGGGGATTTAGCATATCAGAGTTTTGATTAAAAGATGATCTTTGAGGAAACAAAGAGACCCTCTTTCGGTGGTGAGATGGAACATCAGAAAAGTACGTCTGAAGTACATTCTGCTCATTACCAGTTGATAAAGTAAAAAGATCTTTCTTCTCTTCTTCTTCTAATACATTATCTATAATTCTCACAGCATCGTCTTCTTCATTGTAGGAATTCTCTTTTAATCGTTTTTGCATTGTATTTTCCAATATTTTTCGAATTGATGCAAAATTTGCAACATCATCTAGTGAGTGAGAAAGTCGTTTGCTACTCAATTGCTTGCTTGGTTTTTCAAGTTCAAAAGGAATATCTTCTAAACTTGACGCTTTTTTTCTACTTAAGAAAATAGCTAGTTCTTGATAAAGCTTATCATGGACATGGTCAGAATCTGTGATAATACCATACTTTCCATAGACAGCATGAGGAAGATATCTGAATTGACTCAGATTCTCTGTGAAAATCTTTTGCTTATTTTCAGAATTAGATGTTTTTCTGTCTTTTGATTTGGAAAAATAGTTGGAGTCTGATTCAGAAATTCCATCTTCTTCCCATAATGCTGACTTTTCTTTTCTGATAAAATTATTTAATCTATTTTCTGCCATTCTATAGAAATTCAATGCAATTCCAACATTATTTCAAAAAAAACATACTGGAAAAAAGGGTGGAAATTGAATTTCTAAAAAACTAAAGGGTAGATAATGTAACAATTAAAAATATAAAAATACAACTTCATTGGTCAACTGATTCCTTGAGTCAAGTTATAAAATAAAAAGTAAATAAATAAAGTAAACTTAGCTTCTCCATTAAGAAGAATCTGGAGTAAATAATTTTATGGTCAAAAATATTAATATTATTTTAGATAATAATGATCAAATATGTTAAAAATGTTGGTTATGAAATCATTGCTTCAACTGAAATCATCACAAATCACAATAAGCATCACAAAGACAATTGAGAAAATAAAAATTAAATGGCAGTATATTTCCTCATCAAGTAATATTGCTAATGAACAGTTATCTGTTTTAAGTACAATTACGAGAAAATTCAACTTGTTCTATCTTCATAGTATGTCTTAAATCCATATAGCAGTCGACTGTTAGTGACTTATTTAGAAAATAACAAGATTGTTAAATCAGAATATAGTTAGAAAATTTATCTAACTGAATATTGCTGAGAACTATCATCCAACAGTAATAGGGCTAGCTGAAAAGCATGTATTTTTTGAAGGTGTAGTTGTTAATCAGTGAACAGAAAAACATATAATGATGGATTGGAGAGAGTTTTCTTCCTACTCCCCTCCCAATTTCAATCTGGTAATAGTAATTGTGTACAAAGAAGGCTGAAGAATGTTAATGTTGACACAAATGGCAATCCCATTCCACAACAATGTTGTAAATTCTCAATAAGGATAGGTACAACATAGGTGTGTTCATTACTCACTTTCAGTTAAGCCAATATCAAAATGGGACCAAATCAACAAATGAAAATGTAGTATAAATGCAAACATGAGAAAACCACAAGTTTCTGCCCATTTCTTATATTTCAAACACTGGGAGGATAAGATAAAATGAGGAGAGACTTAGTACAAAAATTTTGAAAAAATTAGTCATTACAAGTTACAAGATGAAATCATTTTAAAATTTTACATTCCTTCCAATTTTCCTAAACAAAAATTTTAAATTATAACTGCACTGGGTGCATTTCCTCAAGGAACTGCAAGTTTGATTGCACCACAGCAGCAGTTTGTTGATTAAAAGCATATGTAGGTGAAGCAGCATTGACTTGACTCCTAGATATTTAGTCTACTTCTATTTATTTCTACAGTATATTTATGTCCTTTAAAATTTATGATACTATGATCCACCCTCTCTACTTTTCTCTTTAGTAAATCAGAGTGAATAAAATGCATTAATATTTTTTTTGACTGAGAGTTAAGGTTTTCAAAGGACTTACGATACTTTGATATTGGTGATTAAGGAAAAGAAAAGGAGAATCAGATGTTTTCCAAAGATTTTTGGATGGGATGAAATGTTTTGGTGTGGGATGCAAAAGATTTGGCAGGGTCACATTTTTAAGAACAATTTCTGGACTCAACTCCCAAAAATTTTCTGATATTCCTTCAATACACTTTTATTTACTTCTACAGTATATGATAAAGGCATTGAGCAGCCCAGAATTCTCAAAATGCACATATTTTTCCTCCACACAAGATGACATCAACAGACTTATCAACATAAACAAATACCACGTTATTATACTGCTTTCTATCCAACTACATCAAAAAAGTTGAATGTACAACAAGTAAAAATAGGAAAAAGATTGTTCTTTTAAACTAAGAAATTTATGAAAGTCAAGGGTTGTCAACAGTCGGAACAAATTAATGGATCAAGATCATTTCATGGTAAAATCCATCTCTCCATTTCCCTCCAACTCTACACAACTCTTTACAAAAATGAGCACTATTTCACAGTACTTCCCAGAAAAAAGCATCAGTAAAACCTTCGGATATTGATTTCTTTGTAACTGACAAAATTCCAGAGGTAATGAATATCCTATGGATTGAAAAATGTTTCTTCTATTTTTCTATAAAATATTCAATGTGATCAAATCTCAACCCAGTGATTTTTTAGCATGACATGCTGAAATTTTTATTTCTTCGAATAACCCTGTTAGTGTTATCACAGTGTTTTTCTACATGTTTTATAGAATATTCAGCATCAACATTTTAGTTGTTTTTTCGGGGGGGGGGGGGTAAAAAACATTTGAAAACTAGTTACAACATTTTTATTCAGCTTTTTTGGTCTAGTCAGATTAAAAGCAGTAAATTAGCACTATGCAGTTGGACTGAAAGCACAAAAATTACTTTATTGTTTTTCAGGGGGTGACCAATCAAAAGGCATCCATCAAGGCAAAAGGACAGCAGTGTAGTATAGATTACTACAAGTTACGATCACGTTCGAGCAAAAGGCACCAGTCAAAAAGGAAACAGTTATCACAAATATTTTTCACTGAATTTGTGATTAGATATTTTTTTTGTTCTTTTTTTGCAAATTCAAATGAAGAATCATTATATTGTTTATTTCGAACAATTTATCAAATTAAAGAAAGATTGCAGCCAAAATACACATCATCTATCTATGGTTGTAATGTCCTGTCCGAGTCCTGTTATAACCTCAAACTTATAATGGATTGGTCCATAATCAACAAAGCTAAAAAAACAAAGGGTTGTAATAAAATGGGATTGTCCATTGTGACATAACAATGAATAATACACTCAATTCTCTGATCATAGCATTATATATATGGAATTTACCAAAGTAGAAATAGCCATTAGATTCACCTGAGGTGTCATTATACTTCCTCTAACTAAGCTTAACTATTATGGGGCAAATTGCTAAGCTATAAAGTCTATATCCTGGTACAGTGAATTGGATAATTGTGTAGAAGAACATGTGGCAACTCCTTTATTTTTAGTTGAAATTAAATACAAAATTAAGTAAATATTTACTTGAGATACAAAATCTAAAATCTTGCCATACATGCAATACATCACTTCCTTTACCTACCGTCCATAAAAGATCTGGAGCATGTGTACCAGCTCCCATTTCAGAGAATGCACCCCCCCCCCGTGTTGCTCTTGGCGATCATAAATTCAGATGTAGGAAGAATGAACAACAAACAACCATCTTCCCGCTATATGACTATAACAACCATTCCTACTCATAATATAGGAACCATAAATCTTATACTAGGATAAAAAGCATCCAAACAAGTAAGTGAAGATATAGAAAAAAGCAAATACTTCTGAGAGCAGCATGTGCTCGTTCGATATAGAGGAAAGCATCTTTAAGTCCTTAATGTGTGTAGAGATGAAAATCAAAGAAAGTCACTGAATGATGAAATATTAAAAACTGAGAGTGACATTATATGATCTCTCCTCAAAGAGAGAAAATGCAGAAAATGAGGCCACAAAAAACATAGCTAGTAATTTCGAGTACTTTTTCAGCTAGGCTCAAAAATTCCAAAAACCAAAGTTGAAATAGGATCTTTTTATGACAGCAAAATAAATCATGAATAAACCAAAAGACTTTGCTAATTACCTTCAAAAATGATTTTGCTCAGTTTTCACAATGCCTGATCCCAAATTGTAAATTTTCATATAATTGACTTTTTCGCCTGTGATGACAATACCGCTGAACTTGGAGACATAGAATTCATTGGAACAGACACTGAAAACGCTATACCTGAGGTGAAGATAAATGTTGCTAGTGGTAATGATGGTTTCCCTACATAACTATTGAAGACCGGCAAGACTGACTTTGTTCATTAAAATCTAAAAAGTAAACAAAACAGAATTCATTTCTCCATACAATATTATTCCAAAACTGTATCTTATTTCAACTCCTTTATTGATAGTTCCTATTAATGGGATTTGTTAACTGTAGCAAAACAAGTCAACCTGATTTGGGCTTTGGAAATAGGAGCAAATTTGTCATCAGTTTCAATAAATGTCATTGTGTCATGCATTACATCATTGGGTTTTTTTTTCTAGTCTTTTTCATCCATCATTATTACATACGAAAATCAAGTCAAAACTCAATAGTAAGAGTTTGACAAAAAAAAAGAAGAAAAAAGGTTACTTGGCCTCATGGTTAATCTGTCCCAGCCTTGAAAGTTAGAAAGAAAGGAAAGGCCTACTCAATAGAGTGGTTGGTTGATCCACCCAGTGGCAAGAAAAGAGAATTAGAGAAAACAGGAATCAAGAAAAAAAAGTTTTGTTCCCAGTTGGATTCAATCCCCAAACATACTGAAGTCTAATAGAATATCTTGGACCACTAGGCAACGGAAACACTTATGAAAATGGTAATCCTTTGAGAAGATAATCTGAAACTCTTCTGTGAAGTTTTTGGAAGGAAATAATTTAATGAACTAAAATCAGCATGGTTTTAGACAATGTAGACCATACATAAGTCAACTGTTGGATCATTATGATTTTATTCTTGATATTCTAGAGATATCCACAAATTTCAATGTTGTCTATTTCATCATCATTATCATCAGACTTTTAGCATTTGTTGTTGGACATAGACCTTCGCAAGACCACTCTATCACGGGTGTCATGCAGCCAATACTTTCTGGACTTGTCTAGTATGTCATGTTATCACATATTTTGCAGGCCAGTTTTGCATGTGATCTCTAGGGATTCATGTTTTGAGTTGTGATGTCCAGCAGTTGCCTGATATGCTGCAACATGGCCATGTGAGTTTTGTAATAGTTCTTATGATTTCTCTGATTCCTGTTTTCTGTAATTCTCTCCCATGTGATGCTTGGCATGATTTTCTCCTGTGGACATTGCATGGTTTTCAATCTTTTGTTTAGGTTCCATGTTTCATTCCCATAAGTGACTCTCAGGGATGCATTGGTATTATACCCTTCTTTTTAGGATTGATAGGATTTTCTTGCACTACCAAAAGCTCACCAACTTGGATTGATTCTTCGCATGATTTTGTCTTCTTTTGAGGATTTCATAGAGATTCGTTGTCTTATGTAGGGGTCTACTATCTTCAGCTCAGTATTTCATACTCTGATAAAATGGGTAAAAAGTGCAGAAATCACATGATTGAATTTTGGGGTGGATCCAAGAATTTCTTTCTGATTAAATAGTTTTATTTTAGATACAGTTAGATACATGATATCTCCAAAAGTTCTCCATGAATTTTAATGAAATTTCGCAGAGGCATAAAGCACCGAGAGAAGAAGTTACTAAATTTGTTTCTTTGTACATTTCTGCATTTGTTCCTGTTTTTCCACATGATATCTCTATTTGTGGAATACTATACCAGGTGATGAGAAAGAAGTGGATCAAGTAATTTGTTTTTGATTAAACGTTTTTTAAGTTTTTTTCTTTATACATTTCTGTATTCATTGTCCACACAATATCTCCCAGAGTTTGTGATGGGTTCCAATGAAATTTCATGAAAAAGTGGTCTGTGAAAGACTAAGCCACGAGCAAGAAGTGATAAAATTCTCCAGTGGATCCAATAATTTGTTGAGAGAAGAAGTGAATTTTGGGATGGATTCAGGAATTTGACAATGTAGCAAAAGATCACAATAATCATTATTGAATGAATCTGAAGAGTGTAATGATTTTTTAGTCTCTCTCCATGTATAATTGATGGTTATATTTTAAGGAAATGTACATTGTACATCCACAGTCATCCATTTTGATTTTCAAAATGACCGCCCTTAAAGTTGATAGAAAAAATGGCAACAATTTTCTTCTAATTTGGAAGGTTTTAAGACATAATTTTAATCAGTTGCCAAGATTCTACCCACTGAAAATGATAATTTCCATTTCCTGATAGACTCTCTATTGAGTTAATTTTCGTGGCTTTTGACTATGACTGACCTAGTTAGATGTAGGAAAAGTGTAATGAGTAGATGAATTAATAAATCAAATTAATTGGTATAATTTAGAACTTATTGTTCTAGAGTTGATATGAGGTAAGAAATGATTATTTGTATTCCCTCTACTATCTTGTTTGTTTGATCCTTCCGATAAAATGTGATTTTCATGCAGAATGCACAGGTTACTGTTGTAAGACATACATATTTGGATTAATCGTACTATAATCTATTTAGGCCAAAATTAAGATGAATTTTTTTTTATCAAAGCCAGTTTTAAAAAAATATAAATAGCAATGAACAGCAGTCTAGATTTGTCAATAAAATGATAACTTGAACAAAATTTTTCATTAGAAAATTTTCGAAGCCTCCCAATCAAGCGTGAAGCGAGTGAAAGAAAGTTATAGCTCAGACTGTCTTTAAAAATGGCTAAAATCAGTTAGATGGAGAGACGAGCTAGACAAATTCAGGAAGTACTGGCTCCGTGATGCCCATGATAGGGAAGTCTGGCAAATCCTAGGGAAGGTCTATGTCCAACGACGGACGCTAAAAGACTGATGATGATGATGCTGATGCTGATGATGATGATATCAAATAGAATAACTATGACTTCAGAACAAATTAATAATAAGAATAAAATGTTTACTTTTACTTTACTTACTAATTATTTTCCAAATTGACCAGGATTTCTTCTATCAGAGATTTTTGTTGATTAAATTGGAAAAAAATTCAGCCAGTAATAGCTGAAAATGTTTAAATTGGCAACACTGGGTTATCTACATCAGAATAGATGACTTTTCAATTGGGTTCAACCAAGAATATATTGTCATATTCTATGGCTACATTTGAAGATAAAAAGACGATGACAGCTTGTTTCATAATGAATTTGATGAAACACCAAAGTTTGCTACTCTACTCATTTTGGTAATAAAGTTCGTATTTCTTGGAATTTTTCTACCTGTAAAGTATAGAGAACCTAATTAATTTGGAGATATTGTTTTTCAGTCAAAAATGTTTTTGCAGTTATGAGAAAATATTCAGTCGGTGATTAGAAATAGATATTTTTTCAGTACATCTAATACTTCCTTCTTTCATAGAGGGCACATAGCTTCCCCTGCTGCCCCTGCCAGGAAGGCCCATGTGGTTCTAGTGCCTCTTGAGTGAGTAACGTTTGAAAATTTGTTGTTTTAAAAAACAACTTTTTTTCTATTTATCGAATGTACCTGAGTTTTTTGATGTTTTTCAGACACTTGAACTCCTTGTTATTTTGTGTTATAAACAAGATCCATCTATGGCCTTCTTTGAGTGCGATATCAAAATGTGATGGTGGTAAGCAGAAATTCCAAATGATGGTTGTAAACATAATCTTTCAGTGGTAGCTATGTTACTATGTAGGATTCTGGTGATGTCAAATTTCTTCCTCTTTCCTTATTAACCCTGGATTTCCATACCTTGATGTTGAGTAGTGGAAGTCACATCAGGTTGAACTCTGCGCTTGTCTGACTTATGCACTCAGGTGACATGTTGATATGGGCTGCCTCTTAGATTTTTCTCAGTTTCCAACAGCATGGTCTGTCTATTATATGTACTTCTTCTCTGGCAGGAAACCTGTTTGTCTTTTTTCTCCAAAAATTTCAAATTTTTCATGATACTGCTTTTCTATGTTTATCAAGTCGAAACCTTGAGAATTGCTAAGAGTGTTGGAATTGCTGCAAGCAACCCTGATGTTGTGGGATTCACAAATTTTCTGTACGGTCCACTAATTCTAAACTATTTTCAAAATTTGGGATGGGTAGAAGGATAAAAAAAAAATTGGGGGAGGGGTTTCAAGAAATATTTTTAGGGGATTAAAAAATAAGTGGGGGGGTGTCGAAAATCAATTGGGTTGGGAGACTGAGATGAAGAAATGTATGTGTGGGGAGTAAAGATTGCCCCCCCTCCCTCTAATTAATGATAAACATTCTCTCCCTCTCTCTTATTTAAATGATAAATATCTTTCGATTGAAAAAAGATTTCAAGATCCGTCCAAAAATGTAATCACTTCTTCCACCAGATTTCATTAAAATTCATTGGAAACCCTTAGAGATGTTGTGTTGTGTACATGTATAGCTATGATGCCCAGGAGGTAACTGTAAAAAATTAATTTGATTGAAACCTCTTGGAGATATTACATGATGCAGTGGTGATGACAGTGACAAATGTCTTGATTCATGCTGAAATGTAAGCAGTTCTTACACGGCCCATTGCCCATCCCTCCAGAAAATCACACTGAAATTCATTGAGAACTATTGGAGATATTATGTTGTGTACATACTTATAGCTACAATGGACAAGGAGGTGACCATGAAAAATCTTTTGATCCCCCCAAATGTAAGCACTTCCTACTACGCCAATGGCTCAAGAATGCATCCGTATATTTGTTCCACTCTATAATGCATAACATTTTTTAAGAGTCTTTCTATTTTTGTATTAAGCTATTATTTTGAAAGACGAATTTAATGTTTTGTTGATTGGGGTCCTTAAAAATGATTCTGCATTATAGCAAGCAACATTATAATGGGTCTACAGAATACTTACAAGTAAACCTTAAGTACTGTTTTTGTGAAAAAAATAAACAATGACTTCTAATCATAAATCATGACTGAAAAAAGTAGAAAAGTCCTTCTTCCGTGCTCTTCAATGAATAGAATCACAAAATTTGATTTTAAGTCTGATTGCAGATGCTGCAAATAGTATCCCCTCTGGAATTTTTCACTATTATGTCACATAAAACTTACAGTCATATTATGGCAAACTTGAGTAAGTTTTGTTCTTTCTTTTCTCAAGCCATTTTCATCAAAGGAACATTCCTTTTCACTTCCATCTATATAGAATAGATTCATACTTCCTTTCATGAGACAAAACTTGGAATAATGTCTTAGCTGATTGTACTATTAACATTTATAAGAGTTTACAACTTTTCTGGTTTTATTATAACAAATCTCTTGGAATTCTTTTTACAATGGTCATATGAATTCTCATCATACAAAGGAAAAAAAGAAAGTCAACTATTGTTACTGCCACACATGCTAAATCTATCCTTCCTCTTCCAACCCGTTTAGTTGCTACTTGGAAACATACACACATCAACAGTGGATATTTCCGTGAACAGTGATTCCTTCCTTTGAAATTTCAACAGCAGTTTAAGATTGATTGATTTAGGTTCTATAACAGAGTCAGATTGTAATAATTGAACTCATAACAGTCCTGCAACTCCATTGCTAAAAAAGAATTTTCCGATATTCAAATTGTGTACATATAGCTACAACGCAGGGAGGTAACTGTGAACAAATCTCTGGATCCAAAATTCAAACAGTCCTTTGAGCAAATGTATTTTCAATGTATTGCTTGTAAAAGAGAGAAATATCTTTTTAAAAAAAATAGTTATTTCATTATCAAATTGATTGAATTTCATCAAATCCTAATTGATTTGAAGACTACTTTCTTGTTGGAAGATTTTTAATTACAGAGTTTGAATTTTTTTTCTAACAGGCATGGTCAAAAACAGATCTTAACATACTTCAAGCATTGCAAAGCTACCAACAATGGCTATACTAGAAAAGTACCTGTAAAAAATGACGGGATTATTTACGTATGGATCAGTACTTCCGCCTTGGATCAGAACATCTGTGTGCACTGCCTAACATCACTGCATTGTACCTGGCCCTCCACCTAGGATCAGAGTGTTGTATCTGTGTACTCATTGAAATGTAATACATATTGTGTTTTTTACATGAATTCCAATACTAACGGTTTTGGTTGAAAATCAATGACTGAAAAAAAAATCATAGGTAAAAAGTGCTGGGAAAAACGTTATAATGTATGGTGATATTCATTAGGGAAAGAATGTTGTAGGGAAAAATGCCACAGGAAAAAAAATCATAAATTCATTTCCTTTCTTGGGTCAGATGGAAGTCAATTTAAAATATTTAGTAATAACATCTTTTTCTATAAAAAATCTCCCATTAATATTATCTCTCAAAAGGCCATTGTCTCTGAATGGTAATGTAAAGTTTCTATATTTTAAAAATCTTAAGAAGATTTGTAAACAATTGTCAAAAGTTGCATGGTTTATAGAATATACTGGTAAGGGTGTTCCTCACTAAAAGTGACAATATATTGCTCTCTTGCCTGTAACAAATTGCATAGAGTAGCAGGAAGGTATCTAAAAGCAGCAGATTTTGCTTAAAAGTAGACAGGAATAAAATATATGTCAACTAGGATACTATGTTCATCAATTTTCTATTAATTAACAAATTATATGCTATGTGAATTTACTTACATTCTTACATATGCTCTATTCCGATCATCTAATATTGCTGACATTATACACATGTGGGGGCGATTTCAAATCATTGGAGGGGGGTCCCTAAAAGCTTTTTGAATAGTTCACTTACATTTTGTATTTTACTAATATGATGCAATAACAAATCTCACTAAATGATGGAGGGGCCTTCAAGGAGCCAAGCCTTCTACCTGGGTCCTGCTAACTAGGCTTTTGAAAGATCTGTCTATGGACAAGGAAACAATTGCTGCATTGGAGAATTCAGATACAAAATGAGAGAGGGGAAGATCTTGCGAACTTTGCAACCACAAATGACTCCAAAATCATGAATACATTCTTTAAAAAGAAACCCAGTAGAAAATAGAGTTGGAAGAGTCCCAACCATGAAACCAAAAACAAAATGGACTACATCATAATGGACAAAAGACATCCAAATTCTAAACCAAATTAACATAGGGAGTGACCATAGAATGGTAAGATGTAAAATGCAAGTAAACACCAATAAAGAATGCAGAAGAATGTTCCACACCAAACCACAACCACTAAACATGCCAAATGAACTTGCCCAACCCTTCAAACTAGAATTGAAAAACAGATATAAAATACTTACCAACAAAAACGAACTGCACAGCAAAATAACAAACTCTCTAAAAACAGCTGCCACTATGTTTGAGCCAAGAAACACACAGACCATAAGCAAAATCTCAGACAAAACCTAGAAAGTCATTGAAAAGCACAGAAACCTTGAACCACCAACAACAATGGAAAAAATAGAGGAAACCTAACAAAACAAAACAATCAAAGAGAAACTGAACAGACTGCTAGCATCATCAGCAGCCAGCCTTGAAGAATTAACTTTGCCATGATAGATACTACAAATGTTTTAAATTTCATACTGAATCGTAAGATTACAATGCAATGATATTTGTTTAAATAGTTTGATATTTAATAGGAGTCAGATACTAATAATTGAATTAACTAAACTAAATAACCTCAACAAGTTGTCTCATTGTGAGACATATGCCTTTCTAAGGTGAATTCTGATGTGACCATTTTGTGGTCTTACTTTGTTGTAATTCCACTGTATGATCATGGCTGTTTTAGTGATTGTATGCCCAGGTACCAACAATGTAATCAGCAGATGTTCATAATTTAATTTTCCAAGTTTTTTCTCTGTCATGACCAGGTTGCGGTATGGCACACTGGATGCTGGAAGGTGTTGTTGCTAATGTACAGATTGTTGCTTTTGCAGAAGTTGATGAGCTATCTTCTAATACTTTGTTTATTTTCAGTTTTCATATCTTTCTTTCCGATTCTTCCAGGTTTTTGCAGTTTTATTGCTACCCTGTTAATTACTTTTTGTGGGTTAGTGATATGTTTCATCCATTTTCTGTGTGTTAAAAAGCTGATTCCATTTTGTTTCACTTTTGTTTCGAAACACAGTAGTACTTTGTTAATGTTAGTGTCAACTTCCCTTTCCCTTTCTGTCTATTGGAGGCTTTGTACTTTTCCAAGTCCATCAGTTGATAGAAGAAAACTTTGTAAAACCAGGTTTTTAAAATAAAAATCCACAACTTCCAAATGAATTTCTAAAAGACAGAAAGAGAGAAGATGCTGGACTGTGGAGTTTTTTTTCTGAATCTTGAAAACGTCCTATTTGTCAATCATTTTGCTTTAATTAAAAAAGGAATTTACTAAAGATTAAAAATGGAATTTACTCAAGAAAAAAAAATAATGTGACTCCTTCTAGTAATTACAATAAAAAAAAATAACGTATCCTATTAATTGCAATTCATTCAACATGCCTACCATCAAAATGTTGGCTTGGTGTAATTGTCACATGTCTGACTATCAAGTATCAGCTGGAAAGGTATGTAAATAAACCAACAAATTTGATGACATTCATATTTATATGTTTAGATAAGAATAATTAAGTTAATTGATTTTAATAATTTTGTGTCATGTCTGTACATACTCCAATAGTTCTGAAGGATTTTCAATGACATTCAGTGTACAATAAAGGTGAATTCATGAGAATCTTGATGTTATTAATGAACCTGTCAAAATAAACCCCCAAAAGGTCAAAACAACTTTTTCCAAGAATTAAAAAAACATATTTTCAGAAAGGGTCTAATATAGTACCGATGCAAATTTCCAAGTCTGCAGACAAAATGGTATGGCCGGGAACGTTGGATCTCACTAACATTCGCACAAATAAAAAAGATAGACTTTGACATCTTTATTCAACTAATTTTAATTATTAAGCAATCTAATCATACACAAAATTGAATGATTATAAGAAATATTCTTTGTTGTAACTTATTTGAGTGGAAAGGTAGAAAAATAGTGGCAAATCACCTTATAAAGGTTGGGAACCATTTGTTTAGGTTATTGTCATCTTCAATCAACTCATTAGATAAGATCTCTATTGTTTGGATATGATTGGAACTTATTATTTGAATGACTAGAGTGTCATGTATGAGTTCACACTCAAACATTTTGTTGTTGTGTAAATAAATACATTTATGAAGTAATTGGGAATTTTTTGTATGTGGAAAAAATTGATACATACATAGCTATATTATATCATAAATGCTTTCAGATTAATGAATTACTTTGAGAATTTTGAAAAATTCTTTCCAGTTATAATTTATGTGAAAACAAAATTTCATACTCCAACTTTTGAACTATGGCCTTTATCTTCTCAAATTTATATTCAATTGATAAAAATGATTTACAGCTACATTATTTTCTTGAAAAATCTTTGTTCAAGGTGTAGGCCTGACAGCAACTGCTTGGGAAATCATGTAGGATTTTGTAGTGGTACTCCAACTGAGTGTAGCAATGATTCATAAAATTTCAGTTGGATTGTAGGCCAACAGGTTTTTATCATAAGGAGGTTAATAGAAAGGAGAAAGGAAAGGGGAATAGAATTCAATCAACAATCTCTCAACAGGTGACATCTCATTTATTATGGAACGTTTGCTCTGACTTTGTTGAGTCACCTGAAATACCAGTGAACAATACCAAATTAGGTGAACTGAATTCGTCTAGGTGTGAAGAGAGAATTCACAAAAGCTTGTCACTCAGTCCAAATAGAGAAATGTAAATGATTAAAATGTTTTAAGGTTAGTTGTATGATCACCAAATCAATAAAATTTAAATTAAGCATCTGATATTTACCTTCAGAATCTGAGTATATACTTTTCTGTTTTGCCTCTAAAAAATTGCATTAGCATTGATCTATATCTATAAAAATCTATATATATCTTAAGTTGTAATGTATGTATGTATGTATGTATGTACTCTAGTAACTTGAGAACTCGCATCTGGGACAAACGATAAAACTATAATCAATTTCAGATGGTCTTAATCCATATACAATGAACAGTTTCAAGTCGAATTTTGAAAAATAATCTTTTCATAGATTCTTTCACTGTTTTAGTGTTATTTTGTACCTGAAATTTGGATAGCAGATTCAGAGCAGTTAGTCAGTGTTCTAACAAGTAAGTCATTTGGGGCTGGGGAGTCAGCCATATACAAATAGCATCCAGCCAATGGCTATAGATAAAGGAAGGCCTGAAAACCCACCGGATAGTTGATTCTTCACACATCCCTTCGCATTGATGTCAGAAATGTATCAATGAATAGAAACCGATTAGAAATGTTTTCAACTTTCTTTTTTCTCACATATCAAAAACTGTGACTAGCAGGATGTAAAAAGCTTACAATCAAAATGTTTACAAACATAACTGTTGATCAGAAAGGAGATAGTTTTAAGTCTTATTTTAACTTTTACTTTTAGTAGCTTAATTGGTAGAGAAGTCAGGCATATATCAAGTTTGAATCCCAGACTTTTTTTCCCAATCAATACTGTTTACTCACTGCCAAGAGGAAAAATTAAGACCAAGGTAAAAAGTAATCAAAGAAATTGATAGTAATTCCTTTTTCATGTTTTATGAATATTACTTTGAACTTTCAGTTTTAAATACTTCAGAATATCTCTTTGTCACCTATAATCTTTTTAATACAATTTGTGATCATATTTCTATCGGGTAACAAAAGGTTCTCTGGAAGGAGTTCATTATGGAGGACACCCTTCCAATTCTAACACATATATAGCATCACCTTGTTTGGATGAATGGTATATGTGATATTTCACTTGCTCCATCTATTGTTTCACATTGATGTAAAGTTTCCATTTGTCAACTGATCTACCAAACCATAGAGCATTGCCCAAGAAGAAATCCCCAGCATGAAACATTGCAAACCACTTTTGACACATTCAATCATTCAGAGTACCTTCTCCATCAACTGCAAAAAACATATTTATGTTTGAGTAGTCTTTTTATCTTTCTTGAAATAGAAAAAAAGAATAAGCTGAAAATCTTGCTCAACTTCAGAGTTGAAATCAATCAATACATGGAAATATGCCAATTTTTATCATTTTTCTCAAATGCATGCTGATATGACAGCTATCATAATACAACCGAAAGGGATCTTTTTGATTGAAGCTCATTTAAAGTAGACATTCCTAATGCTTTCTAATGACAAAAAGAACAAACTCTTTAGTCAATCTTATAAAAACAAAAATTAGATGAAAAGTTAGATGTTTATTCAGGTAGCAATAGGTTGTTAGTTGATAATGGAGTCATTATTGCTGATGTAAGTTGTGTAAAAACCTGTTCATCCAACAGAAGATAATTTTTGAAATAAGCTAGAACTAAAAGTAGCTTGCCTTTCCTGATGAGTTAGAATATTTTGTTTTCATTTGCATGTACCACAATTTTGATTTTTATCAAATGTCTAGAAGAATTGTCATAAAATACTACTGATGATTTTTCAGTGATTAGGATAGGTTTTGATACCTAAAATAATTATAACAGTTACATTTATTTTTTCTTACTGCATGCAAAATATACAGCATATAGGATTTTCATAGTAAATTAATAATGAAAACTTATGTGCATTTTTCATTTAAATATTTACAATAATTTCATATTATAGAACATCATTTTCAAAATATATGAATTTATATGGAGTTATCAAAAATGATTATTTAAGAAAAAGATTTACACGTTATAGTCAATCTTTATTATTATTGGATGAAGCATAGTAACACATTATTTTCATTAAATTTTAGTTTTTACCTTCATCTTAATTTCAGTTATTTTTTTTACAACTTTTAATTCTTTCATTTGGGCCATCATTTCTATGGCAACGAATAATAGTGCCTTCAGAAGTAAAGAGTAAGCCTTATTGCCAGAGGGAATCTAGTTTATGCCTAACTAATCGGCTACAAAGACTTTCATGCATAAACAGAAGCTGATTCACATGTTTAAACTCATTCCCCACAATCGACTATCATCTTGATAATCAATCTGTATATTTATTGGAAATGTAGTGTTATTTGTTGCCATAGAAACTACGGCTAAATTAGAAGTTGTAAAAATCAACTTAAGATGAAGATAAAAACTAGTCAAAATTAAATGGAAATAATGTTTTTAGTCATTTAAGGAAATCATTTAAATGAGATATTATTTTGATGGAAAAATTCCCAGACCCATCTTTTGAATAAAGTTAGAGAAATTTTTGAAGTGTATTTGAAGTTTACTCAGCTCTTTATTCCTTTTTTTTTTATTGTTTCCAGTTGAAATACGAAGAATAAGCAATGCTGAATGTGCATTTTATATTTGGCCATAATTTTTTCCAAAATAAAGGAAAAACTTTCACAAATAATTTAAAAGAGTATGCATAAACAAGCAGAAAAGAGCTGAGTAAACTGCAAAAACATTTCTGTGTTGTCCCTAAAATTATGCGACAGATGGTGCTGAGAACTAACTCAACCTAAAACAGTAGCAACCCCCACCAACTTATGAACAGGATAGGTACCAGGAGTTTGTTTGTAAATCTAAATGTTTGCAATCTATATTGCTACCAATTACTAGGTAAAGAAGGTTAAAAACTAATTTCTAATCATAGGAAATTACAGTATAGTATATTCCAGTTGTGAATATTTAACAAGGCAAAAAGTAGCAACATATTAAAGCAAAGATTTTTTTCACAAACAAGGGTGACTTTTTTTAAAGATAAATTCCAAACTTAGATGTCGGCAATGTATATTTGTGAAAATCACAGATATCCAAAGATAACACTGTAACACTGCAGAGAGATTACACCAACTGCATTGTGTTTAATGCCCTCTATTTCTTAATATCTCTGAAAGTTTGTAACTTTTTAGTGCTCTTACTTGAATGCATATAAAACAACTTGATTATTCACAAGATCAGTTGATATCAGCAAATATGAAAATATTAAATATTTAATTTGCAGAAAAACCTATTGAAGGGGGACTTTTAAAAAAAGTGTTTTGTAGACATAATAAGGACTAAATGTTCAAATGTTCAGACCTTTAGCTCAATTGGTGTTGTCTGTATGCATAATACATACCTACATATATTGTCAGCTGGATCAACTTGAAAACTGAAGAAACCTATATTAACAGTTTTGGTTGATGGTTTCTGACAAATGTCATGTACAACAAACATGTTGAGGACCAAGACATAATGATGAAAACTGAAAACGCATAGCTGAAGAAAGTAGACTACGACATGTACCTACAACAGTGGAACACCATGAAATCTTTGAAAGAAGTAGAAATCAGGCGCAGAAACATTCTAGGTTGGCAAGAATTCAGTAGAACAAGAACAAGAAAATCCTATTAGTCCTAAAAAGAAATGGTATACAACCAATGCATCCTCCTGATAGTCACCTATGGAACAGAAACATGGAAAAAGACTGACCCTGCAACCCGAACAGAAATCAACATTACATGATGAGATCATGAGACAGTACAGAGCATTAGAGATAAAACAAGATCCAGATATATCATAGAATCCATTAGGAAATTCAAATGGCAATGAGCTAGTCACACTTCAAGTATGTCAGACAACTGCTGGACATGAAACTTATTCATTCCTTTATTTCTTCGATCATTAGAAAATAATAAAGCTAAAATTTGATCGGCTAGACAAAGATGAAGATGTATCAAAAGTAGCAATATGAGAAACTTTAAGATTTAACATCATATACAAATTATGAATATTTCAGCTATGCCTTAATCAAATGAACTACCATATGGATACAAAACTTTGATCTCTACATTGTCTTGATTTTGATTTTACATGTAGAGTGGAGCAATAAAACAACTTTATGAGAGATAATATTCACCATTGTAAGAAACGTATAACTTACCAGGTATATCAATCCCTCCATACGTAACATAGATCTTGTGCTTCCCAGCTTCAGTGGGAACATAAGAAATTTCATTCTTGTTGTTATTCTCTTGGACATCGAAAGGAATTGTCTGCCCAGATGGACTTATAATTTTAACAGCATATTCTGCTCGGCCAGCACTTGAATAGTCAACTGAGAAAATAAGAAAAAATCAAAAGATAGGCTAATTTTGGACAAATTTTTACTTTAAAAAAGTAATTTTTTCTTAAATTTAGCATTAAATTAATTAGCTTTACTGTTATCATGTCACTGAAAAAATGTTTGTGTGTCACATTAAACTGATACGTAAAAATTAACATTACACTACAATGATTTGTCAGTTTTATTAATTCTTCTTACATTGATAAGTTTAATGTATCTATAAACAATTTGTATTAGAAATTTTAATAAATAGATACATTTATGAAATTAACATTTTTCTACTATATTTTGAAATCATGACCAAGTGATTGGTTGCTGGCTCTCTTAACAACTGTGCCAAACTGAAAAATCTCACATGACTACAAATTCATTTATCATATAAACAATACAAAAGTTGCAGCAATCCTCTTCAATCGGAATAGAATTAGGAATGGAGTTTGTTTTATCACAGTATAGATAGGAGTATTCATGAAAGAAAAATCATATTGTAGCAACTCATTTTTATTCAGCTAGAATTATTATGAAACAAAACATGAAACTACTTAATTAAATACTAAAATAGTATTTACTATTTTCATATTTTATCTATGTTAGTACATACATAAAATATGAAAATACTAAAGGTGTGAAAATACTCTTATTAGTCCAAGATGATGCAGAAAATCGAATTCCCTTATGTTTTGTTAGAACAAGAAAATATATAAGAAAAATTATATGAATTTTGAAGCATAAAACAAATATAAATGTTTCACAATTTAAAATATTCTTTAGATCAAAATATAGGATAAACTCACCTGTTCAATTATCATCACATAACTTTTCAAACATCATATGAAAGATGGATTAGAAAATCACCATTGAATAAAAGCAATGTGAAATAATTTTGAAGTGACCAACATTTCATTGAAATACGTTGAATGTTAAATGAAAACAATTCTAACATTGGTCTGTTGAATTGAACATAAGCTTCTATAAAGACGGGTACTTTTACAGACTCTTAGTATGCATTAGACTACACAGGAGATGGAAATAGCAATAGAGATAGAGAGAAAACTATAATTGTTTCTTAAAATCAATAAAAAAAAGAAAGCTGTAAAAAAGAGAACTACAACCAGACAAAGCATTCCAGACGGTGCTTTTATGTTAAGATTTATTTTCATTCGGCATTTCTCTACTCACAACTCATTCAGCAGGCTACAATTTCATGGTTATATAAAGCAACTGGCCACTTAAAAAAAGTATGGATTGTGCGGATGAAATCATTCAACTGATTAATTAATGTTTTTATTTTTACTGACAACTCTAAAAGGTGAATATCTGAATGACTTGATCAGATGAAATCATACAAGGAAAAAAAAAGAATATGCAAAAAAAAATTAAATGCTTCTATTTTGAATTGATAGGTTTTTCACTGATATGATTATTTTTCATCTTACATGGAAGCTAGTTTTAAAATATGTACTCATTTTTTACGATAGAAAAAACAAAATTGTGATGGGATTGTTATTCAGATGTTGATGATTAACTAGTACTCTAGTTTTGATAAATGGAAATGAAAAGACTAGTCATGTTTGTTGGGAGGCTGGTGAGAGACATATGCTTCTTTCTAGACATAGTACAAGAAATGTTGACAGTAGTGGTCACTGGGCAGACAGTGGCTTGTCTACATAGAAATTTTCACATGATTATTCAGACAATGCAACCAAGATGTGCCAGACATGACAAAGGAGAATCAACAAATTTATACTCATTCACAGATTGGAACAGAAGGAACCCAGACACTAAATGGCTGTTATCTGATCAGTGCTGGCCAAGATGGAGACAGCCTAGAAATTGTCCTGGAGAAGATATGTGGATATTTCAAAAGATAAACCAACAAGGCTTTTCTGAGCTTCCAGTCATATTGAAGAGAGTGTATGCAAGGTGAAACAGTGGGCCAATTTGTCGTGTCACTGAAGTCTCATCAAACCCTGTTGGATTTTTTCCTAATGCTATAATAAGACACTAGTATGTCCAGTAGCGCTGACACAGTAAAACAACCGAGTGAAAATATGATGTGTAAAAGGTGCAATATTAGAGGTCTCAAGACTTTACAGCTGATAAGTCTTAGCTGCAGATATTTTTCTGCTTCACCAGCTCGAGTGATTTCCTGCATGTTTTATGGTAAAAATCATGGAAAGTTTAGATGATTGGGAAAAAGGCTTCACAGCTGCTCCTAAAACTCTTTCTAGGAAAATTTTCCTTTAAGACAAAAAAAAAACCTCAAATTTTCTATCAGTAATTAATATTTGGATCATCGAAAAAATTGACAACATTAAACTTACCAGAATTGTAAATCTCGCTATGAACTTCAAAGATATTTAAAAACTGCTTTTGCACAAGATATTTTTTTCACATTCTTTCATCCAAATTTGATCGTTCCTTTTCTTAAATTTTTCAAAATAGTATTGGTTGTATCTTAGTACAATTGTCATATGCAACAGGTAAAGTTAACAATATTTTTATCATAGTGAACATTTGTTGGAAAATGAAAGCATTTATATACAAATCGAAGATCATGTAGGATAAGAGGTATTCTTGTAAACATTTTAGAGGAAAATCATTAAAAAGTTGAACTGTCCTTTACATTTTATTGACATTAAATGTACATCACAGGATATTTTTTTAAAATAATTCAAAATGAATCCTACTGGTTAATTATATGTTAATCACATACTAATTATAGTTATATATATATATATATATATATATATATATGCTCTATTTAAGTACTTTGTCGAAATTCATATAGTTCGATTAGTATTTCTCATCACTAAGAAATATAAGTATATAAGTCATACTATATGATTTTTTATTATTATGAGAAATAAAGAAACACTTTCAAAATTTAAACCCAACAAATTTTTTCAAAAATAAGTGTTAATGATAAAGAAGTTTACACTCAACTTTATAATTATAAAAAGTAGCATAACATGAACGATTTGTATGTATCATTTCTGGAATTGATATTTTTTTATGATTTGATTTTAATATTTCATAAAATGATAGCTGGAGACAAAAAAGTATTTTTTTGTGAGTGACACTCCACAAGAAAATCTTAGAAATTTGATTCCTGCATGCTGGAGATGAAGTTAGATTGTTTCCTCTTGGAAGGAAAAAAAAAAAAAAGAAGAGCTACACCAGTAGTTATCATTCTTAAATCAGAATTGTTGTAGGCATGGGAGTTATCATCCTTACTCAGAACTCTTCAGTATTTAGTTATTCTCTTCACGTCTTAAGCTTGTAATTTTTTGGTGAATAAACCTTTCACCCTGTTGATCACTTGGATCACTTCATGGTGTCAACAATTCATACTTACACCTCTACATCTCCTATGTGAAAGAAAGCTATTGACAAGCAAAGCTCAACAGGAATAGCTACCACAATAACTGTTGAATTTTTCACATACAGATCATCATCATCATCAGTCTTTTAATGTCCATCGTTGGACATAGACCTTCCCCAGGATTCGCCACAATTCTCTATCATGGGCCAGTATTTCCTGAATCTGTCCAGTTCATCTCTCCATCTTGTGTTCTGATGGCCTCGGTTTCTTATGTGATCACTGGAGATCCATGTTGTGAGACATGCTGTCCATCGGTTGTCTTTCATTCTTGCAATATAGCCTGCCCATTGCCATTTGAGTTTTTTAATAGTTTCTATGATGTCATGGACACCCGTTTTCTTCCTCATATACTGTACTGTCTTGTGATCTCTCCATGTAAGGTTGAGCATGATTCTCTTATGCGCACGTTGCATACTTCTCAGTTTGCAGGTCTGTCTCTTGGTTAGGTTCCATGTTTCGGCTCCGTAAGTGACAATTGGGAGAATGCATTGGTTGTATACTCTTCTTTTTAGGATTATTGGGATCATGTGGTTCTTGAAAGTTGAGCTTGCTCTGCCGAAGGCTTGCCATCCCAAAGTGATTTTTCGCTTGATTTCCTCCTCTTTTGAGGGTCTCATGGAGATTTGTTGTCCTAGGTAGATGCAGAGTGATCTACCTTGCTGAGTTTTGCATCTTATATCTTGACAGTTGTGTTCTTATTCACAACATGATTATTGCACATAATTTTTGTTTTATTGAAGTTCAAGTGTAGGCTGACTTTTTTGCTTTCTTTGTTTAGATCATCTAGCATTAGTTGGAGGTCATGTAGGTTTTCTGTGAAAAGGACGATGTTGTCTGCAAATCTAAGGTTGCACAAGTATTCGCCGTCTATTTTAATTCCTCTATTTTCCCAGTCCATAAGATCATCTCAAGGTAGGCCGTAAAGAGTTTGGGTGAGCTGGTATCATCTTGTCTTACTCCTTTTTGGAGCTGAAATGGTTCAGAGTCCTTATGTAGCCTAATGAATGAGTTGCTGTGGTCGTATATGTGTTGCAGTACTTTAACGTATACAGGGTCTACACCTTGTAGCGTGATGGCCTTCATGACCATGGGAATTTCTACAGAGTCAAATGCCTTCTTGGAGTCTATAAATGCTACCACAAGTAGCATTTTGCATTCTGCTGCTTTCTCTTTCAGCTGATTTATTTAATGAAGATGGTCCATGGTCGAGTAGCTTCTTCTAAATCCAGTCTGTTCTCGTAGTTGATTCTCGTCAAGTGTTTTAGTAATCCAGTCGGTGATGATTTTTGTGAAAAGTTTGTATATGCAGTTGAGCAGGCTTATAGGTCTGTAGTTGTTGAGGTCTTTGGGATTACCTTTTTTGAGTAGAAGCATTACAATTGCAGTGTTCCAGTCTTTTGGGACTTTACTGTTTCAGACACAAGTTGAATAGAATAGCTAGCTTTCTGTTGACTCTCTTACCATTTTTTTGAGTAGATCGATGGTGATGTTATCTGGTCCTGGGGCTTTTCCTTTTTTTGTTTGTTTTGCTTGCTTTACTTCCCATGGCGTAACTTTGGGGAAGTCTTCAAACTGATTGTCGGCATCTTGTGTATTCTGGTAGCTGTATTGTCCGGATTTTGAAGAGTAGAGTTTCAGGTAAAATAGTAAGATGTAAGATGCAAATAAACACAAACAAAGAACGCAGGAAAATGTTCCACACTAGACTGCAGCCACTAAATGTACCAAATAAACTCACTCCAGCCTTCAAGCTAGAACTGAAAAACAGATTTGATATCCTCACTGACGAAAACGACACCAACATCAACGAACTCCACAACAAAATAACAACCTCTCTATTAGCAGCCAGTATGTTCAAATACAGAAACCATTAGCAAAATCTCAGATGAAACCAGGGAACTGATTGAAAAATGCAGAAACCTCAAACCACCAACGACCACAAGGGAGAAAATAGAAGAAATCAAACTGAACAAAACAATAAAGAAGTAACTAAGAGAAGACAAAAGAAGGTATATGGCAGCCATCATCGAGACAAACCTCGAAAAATGTCGAGAATTTAAAGCAATAAACAAAGGAAAGAAACAGATTACTAACATTCTAAAAGCAAACAAAGAAAAGCCCTAAAAATCAAGCCTGAGGCCTAGTGGATGATGGTGTAACTTTACTACTACACCTGGGGTAGAAACTTTCCTTTGGTGGGTTTACTGTGCAGTCACACAAAAAGTGGCTCACTCCAGTCATCTCGCGTAACACTATTATCAAGCAGTCTATTTTTATCCAGTTCATATGACAGGCTGTACACATTCATTTTGGGTTTTAATCAACAAGGACAGATTTTTTAGATTTTGATGATATTCGTCTAGAGCAGGGGTCAGCAAACATTTCTCTCCAAGGGCCACATATAGAACATCTGCAAAGTTCCTAGTCAGCCACATTCAACGAAAAACTAAAATCACTAAAAATAAAATTTGTTTTCACATAGAAATACAATTATTCATATAACTGTATTATTTGTTATACAAAGAGAAGTAACATATAAAACTGAATTCAATGTTCTGAGGCTTCATAAATGTTATTGACCCCCTAATGAGATTTATGCAATTTCACAAAATCCTGCACAAGTTTGTTGTATTTATTCATTTAGCATACTTGTAGTTATACACAAGACAGATTGAATCATGAATTGAGTTATGTTATATAGAAACTTATTTGAAATGATCTCCTGTCATTACATGGTTAATATATAACTCAATTTAGACAATGTAAACAGAATAAACAATTACAGAAAATAGTGCTGCTGCAGGAATTGAACCAGCCACTTCAATGTAGCAATGAGCTACAAATAAAGTTCTTTCAACCCAAATTCTCATCTCATTTATATCTCATGTACATCGACATAGCACTCCAAATTGATTCACCTTGGAATATCAATAATTACCAGAGGTGCCAAACCTCAGCTGTATGAAGCAGTATCTCTGACCCCCGAGCAGTATGATTTAAAAGGATCACAGTGTCTTGTGGACATGCAAATATGTCCGAATGTACTTGCAAATAGTGCATCTTTTTTTTATTTCCTTGAAACATCAGCGAGATCAAACCCTAAAGGCGGCCCCAGCTCTTCATCATATTTGTCCCAGACACAGGATACACTGCAAGTCAATTCCGCAAATTTTTTAGTGCTTAGTTTTCTGTCCGCGACTCCTCCAAGCAACCAAAAGTTGGAAACCAAATGGCTTTTCTCGTGCTACTAATGTATCAACTATAATGGAGCTGCTCTCATGTTTCCCAAGGTTGACTGTTCCAACTAAGCAATGTGCACTGGTCTCGCCATTATAGTTTTCATGCGTACAGATCATATCTTTTATGACCAGCATACTTCCCTGCGATCCAAGTAGTAAATTCATGACGGACATGAAATATTTAGCAAAGAAAGGTGAAAAATTTCAAACTTTTTCAACTGCTAAAATAAAGTCCCCAGGATGGCTATGCTGCTGCTGCAAAATTTGGATGAGTACAATTCTGTTTTTAAATTTCAATGTCTGTTGACTTTAACTAAATTAAAAATTTCATTTATAAGGGAGAGGTATGTGCCAATGCTGCTTCACCGACCCCATCATGTAGGAGAGAGAGAGAGAGAAAGAGATCTTTACCCATAGAATCTACATTCAAATTTTTCAAAAATTGAGGGAGAATTATGCTGAAATAAAATTTTTTTTTTTTTTCAGTGCTGTGAACATCCATTCCTAACTTACAAGAACAGATTGGATGGGTGTCAAGAGCAGGTGGACCTCTTAGGCCACTGACCCACATCAGCAGAGGACAATCCACCAGACTCCCTCCAACACGTCATGGGCCAGTGTGGCAGGGCATGGCCCATCACTCCCTATGATTTGCACACTAAAAATTATATCAGCCATTCCTGCTGGGACATCAGTATCAAAAGGCCCAGCCACATCACTTGCTTTGGATGGGAGCGATGTGCTTCCAAAAGCGACTAACAAAATCCTTCACCAAAGAAACACCTGTTCCTACTGAGTCATTGGTCCAACAGCTACCATTTAAACACATCCCTGAGACTGTCAATAAAAGGACAACATTATATATCAGCACCTACAACGTCAGAATATTGTCAACTGATATGCACCTAACCAATCTAGAAAGTGAAATCAAAAATGTCAAATGGGACATCATAGGCATTAGTGAGGTGAGAAGACCCGGAGAAGAACTAATCAAACTGAGAAGCGGACATCTTCTTTATAGCCACGGAAAAGAGAAAGTAAAACTAAGTGGAGTTGGCTTTCTCATCAATAAGAACCTCAAAGACAATGTAACCGGCTTCAAAGCCGTCTCTGACCGAGTAGCTAGCGTCACAATACAACTTTCAAAATGATACAAACTCAATATAATCCAAGTCTATGCTCCCACTTTGCAATCAACTCAACAGGAAATAGACAACTTCTATGATGACTTGAACTCCCTACTCCAAGACACCAGAAAACACTTCCATGTCATCATGGGAGACTTCAACGCCCAGGTAGGAAAAGGAAATGAAGATTGCGTCGGCGAATTCAGATACAAAGTACAGAACGAAAGAGAAGATCTTGTAAACTTTGCAACGGCTAATGGATTCAAAATCATGAACACCTTCTTCAACCTAATAGGAAATGGACTTGGAAGAGCCCCAATCACGA
The DNA here is from genome assembly GCA_963457665.1 of Thysanoteuthis rhombus. Taxonomy (NCBI): domain Eukaryota; kingdom Metazoa; phylum Mollusca; class Cephalopoda; order Oegopsida; family Thysanoteuthidae; genus Thysanoteuthis; species Thysanoteuthis major. The sequence continues at coordinate 20,761,874 of OY735208.1, forward strand.
AACAAAGAACGAAATAGACTACATCCTAACAGACAAAAACGATATAGTCAAGGACATCCAAATCCTGAATCAAGTCAATGTAGGCAGCAACCACAGAATGATACGATGTAAAATACAAGTAAACACCAACAAATGACACAGGAAAATGTTCCACACAATACCGCAACCTCTAAACGTACCAAACTCAACTGAGAAACAGATTTAAAACTCTCACTGAACAAGACGATACCAACATCAATGAAATAAGCAACAAAATGACAGCGTCAATAATTGAAGTTGCCACTATATTCAAACCAATGAGCAAACAACCCATTAGTAAAATCAGATGAAACCAGAAATCTCATGGAAAAACGCAGAAACCTCAAGCCACCTACAACAACGAGAGAGAAAATTGAAAAGACTGAACGTAACAAATTATTCAAGAAAAAACAAAGGGAAGACAGAAGAAAATACATGATTGCAATCATCGAATTGACTCTTGAAAAAGGTTGAGGCTTCAAAGCTATAAACTCAAGACAAAAGCAAATAACTAGCATACTTAAGGAAAATGGAAACCTAACAACAAAGACAGGATTGTCGAACGTGCCAAAGAATTCTACCTCATTCGTCCAAACAAAGACTACAAAACAATGAGCAGGATACGCAAGACGTAAGGAATCAACTTGAGGACTTCCCAAAAGTAACCCCGTGGGAGGTGAAAGAAGCCAGACAAAGAAAGGAACGGCCCCTCGATCAGACAACATCACCATTGACCTACTCCAAAAAGCGGGTAAAATCATCAATAGGAAACTGGCTGTCCTCTTCAACTTGTGCCTAAAACACAAACAATGGGAACACTGCTATCATAATGCTTTTATATAAAAAGGGAAACCCGAAAGACCTTAACCAATACAGGTCTATAAGCCTACTCAATTGTGTATACAAACTTTTCACAAAGATCATCACCAACCGAATCACAAACCAGCCACGTGAACAAGCTGGCTTCAGAAGAAGCTACTTGACCATGGACCATCTGCATTCTGCTGAAAGAAAAAGCAGCAGAATATAAACTACCATTCACTGTAGCATTTATCGACTTCAAAAAGGCGTTTGACTCAGTAAAAATCCCTAAGGTCATGGAGGCCATCACTCGAGAAGGTGTAGATCCAGTATATGTTGAAGTGATGAAACATATATACAATCACAGCAGCTCCTTTATCAGGTCACATAAAGACTCAGACCTCTTCCAGCTCCAGATAGGAGTAAGACTAGGTGATACTGTGACACTAGGGGGCTAGGAGTCCCCTGTGTCCTGAAAATTACTATGGCTGTTACCAAAAATTACTATGGTTATTACCAGTAATTACTATGGTTATTACAAAAGGAGTTATCTGTGTTAAAAGGGATAATGTGTTTTTTGAGGATACTGTGGAAAGTGAGAATTATGTGCTTCCAAGTGGGAGTCAGCTGTACTTTCTCAATCTAATATCTTCTGTCAAATCCTTGGGTTGCAAAAGACAGATACTTTTAGAGAAAGTTTACTTCCCGATTCGATGACCAGATAAGGGCTTAATGTGTTTTTCGAGATACTATAGGAAGTTGAATCACCTGCACTTTCTCAATTTAATATCTTCTGTCAAATCCTTGGGTTGCAAAAGACAGATACTTTTAGAGAAAGTTTTCTTCCCGATTCAATGACCAGATAAGGGCTTAATGTGTTTTTCGAGATACTATAGGAAGTTGAATCACCTGCACTTTCTCAATCTAATATCTTCTGTCAAATGCTGGGTTGCAAAAACAAGTACTTTTAGAGAAGTTCTCCTCTTGGTTAGATGGCCAGATATGGGGCCAGTGTCTGGGGTCTTGAGAGAAAGAGTAAAGCTTATGAAAGAAAAGTTATTTGCGGAGTCCTTGAGAGAGGGGGGAGACTAATTTATGATCTTGGACGGACTTGCGTCGCGAGATGAATGAGGGTCAATATTTGGGGTTTTCTGGAAAGATCAAGATAACAGGAAAAAGAAAGAAAGGAAGTCAATTACAAAGAAATACAGTGTTGATACCAAGGGCTTAAATAGGAGAGATCTTCGTAACAGCAGCAGAGTAAAATTGGGTTTGGAGAAGAGAATCGCTGCCAGTCTCTCTTGTGTTAGACGCCGCCCTTAGTAACCGTCAACCGCTGCTACCATTCAGTAGACTACCGTTCGTGACATGAGAGACCAGTCATCAGTTTGACTTAGATGAAAATCGGCCTCCTCTCTTTCCAACTGCGAATAGGCATTTCCCGTCTCCAGAGATATTGATAATCAATATTCTATATAAAACATTTAAACGAAATTCCGACTTGTTGCCTTCTTTTACTAACCCAGAACCACGGCTGGTTTAGTATAGTTTGTGAGGCCATCACCATAGGTGAAGTCTCACAATACCAGCTTACCTAAACTCTTCACAGCCTGCCTTGAGATGATCTTCAGAAGACTACACTGGGAGAATGAAGGAATTAAAATAGATGGCAAGTATCTGAGCAACGTCAGATTTGCAGACGACATCGAAAGCAAAGAATCACTTTGGGATGGCAAGCCTTCGGCAGAGCAAGCTCAACTTTCAAGAACCACATGATCCCAATAATCCTAAAAAGAAGAGTATACAACCAATGCATTCTCCCGATAGTCACTTACGGAGCTGAAACATGGAACCTAACCAAGAGACAGATCCGCAAATTGAGAACTATGCAACGTGCACACAAAAGAATTATGCTGGGCCTCACAGTACATCCGAGAAAAGACAAGAGTCAGGGACATCATAGAATCCATTAAAAATCTCAAATGGCAGTGGGCTGGCTATGTTGCAAGAATGGCGGACAACCAATGAACATAACGACTCACAGTATGGATTCCCAGGATCAAATGCGCAACCGAGGCTGGCAGAATATGAGATGGAGAGATGAGCTAGACAAATTCAGAAAGTATTGGCCCTGCGACGCCCATGATAGAGAAATGTGGCGAATCCTGGGTAATGTCTATGTTCAATGACGAACGTTAAAAGACTGATGATGATAATGATGATGACACTTCTCTGCTCACAATTGACCCCGAGTAACCTGAGTCGACCAACGCAGAACACAACCTTCTGTTGACTTGGACAGCGATTAGTAGTGCCATGTTTACAATTCTTCCAGGAAAGAGACTGACACTAGTTTCCTTTCCCTCATTGTATTTCCCTGACCCTCCAACCATATCTTGCAGGGGAAACATTGCAATTCATCTTATCCAACCTGAATGAGGCACTTGACATGATCAAGTCCTGCTCTAAATACTCAAGCCAGGCTACGGTCGCACATTCCCCTGAACAGCACAGCTTGGCAAGTTAGATGTTGATGAACTTGTCAAGGGTACAGATGTCATCCTAGATGTCATCGTTTGTAAGCCATACACAAATCCGTTGTGTCAGATCTCTGGAGATAATGCCAGCCAGTACCCCCAAAATGAAATTATGAACAACACTTTGAATCCAGATAAGCTCAACATTTCTACCAAACAGCCATCACATGTAAACAGGGTAAAGGCATCGACAGTCATTGAAAACTCATCTGTAGACTCAGTCCAGCTTACTCGACAATCAAATCAGATTGATGGAGAGAATCACACTGGTGATCCCTTGCTTTGGCTAACCATAGCACAAACTTCACCAGCTTCATCACAAAGGCATTTCCAGACTTCTTTCTTGATGGCAAGGAGGATCTAAGAATGCCCAGATCTGGGAAGTATCCTTTGGCCTTATTTCAACACATGGCAGCATTCAATCAAGTATTTGACATGCACCTTTCTTTTCTTTTTGTTGTTGCTAACATGCTTCTTGGCCATGAGGCTCTCACCCTGGGAAATATCTTTGCCAGACAGATGGCTGAGATAAAATATTTTGTCAAGGCAGGCAATCACAGGCTAATCAACAAGCTGTTCCACTTCCATTCTCCCGTTCTTGGAATGCATTAATAGGCTGACAGAGCCTTATCCTTCCCAAAGTTTACTTGCCTTACAAGTGATGACAAGTCCTTTTTCACACTCTTCCAGATATTTTCAACAGCTGACCATCACTAGCATGATTTACATCATCTCTCACCTGGCTCAGAGACATATCTTGGGAAATGCATGGTAACCAGGGTTTATGGCAGTCTCACACCAGAAGAAGAACATGGCTGTATGTTGGAAACAGAGGACTTTGTGACAAGGAGAAAGGTCACCATAGAAAATGAAGACTTGATCAATTTCTACTTTCACCTGCATCTTCACTAACTTTTGGACAACATTAGTGTCAACAATGACAGAATAGGCTAGGGACTTTTATATGGGCTCAGATTCCAGAGAAGACAAGATGATCATTGATGAAAAATCTGACCAAAGTACATTGATGGTGAAAACAGGTTTGGTTCAAGGGCTGTAGATGGTAGTAACTTTATGTTGAATTCAGTCTATCATTTAAAAAAAACGTATTTGTCATCTCTTGCAAATGATACTCTAATATGTGATCTGGCTTCTTGATATTACATTGGGTTGCAGCTTTTTCATACTAGGTTTGACTAAAAACACTTATATAAAAAAAAAAATTAATCCAAGACATTTATCATAGAAACATTATTAAAAAAATTACAAAGATTCAGAGGGAACAGATCTTACTCATGCGATTTTCAATATGATTTCAAAAATGGATTACAACAGTGAAGTAAGACACAATAGAGCCTTTTTTCCAATATAAAAATCCTATTTGTAAATAACATTAAATACATTGGTTCTTGAATTCTTAGTGTCAGAGTAAATTATATAACTTTAGATTCTAAGTTAAACTTCCAACCAAATTTTGAAGCTACTCAAATGGATCAGTCTGGTCAGAAGCAAAGATAACTTTAGTCCTAATTTGAAGTAAAATTGTATCCTTACCAAGAATTTCAGCCTGTTCACCAACAGTTGAGGAGCTGAGTGCATCAACATGGACTTTATTAACATCAAAGACATCCACAGTAAAAGGACTACCTTCAATTTGATGACTACCAAAAAAGACATCAATTGAATAACATCCTAAAATAAAAATGAAAAACTTCAAGAATTTGTGTATCAGTCTGTGTGTGCATGCACAAAACTGTCCAAATAAATCAATAAGTTTTTGCATAAATCATTGATTTTCGTATATATATTTCAAGTGATGTTTAGCAAAATGATATCAAGATTGGTTAATAGCTATTATTGTAAACCAACGGATCAAGATGAGAGTAACAACATTTTAATCAACTAACAAAGCTTTCAAATAAGTGTTAATTGAATAGTTAAATCATGGAAAGAAGATACTGTAAAAATCTCATCAAATAATTTTTTTTAGAGTTTTAGTGTACAATAATTTGAATTTTTCACTGGGTAAATGAATTTAAACCATGAAACTATGTTAAAAAATTACAGTACATAATTTCATTCATCTATTACCTGAAATAGTTGGAGTCCATTCAACTTTATAATCACCGTCATGTTGAGGTAACATACGTACTGGAATCAAGTCACTATTTGGTGCTGTAAAATAATTTATTAGTTTTCAAAAAAAATTATTCTATATATGCATTATGAAAGAAAAACAGTATTGTTTGCATATATCTGCGTAAAAATGAATATATTGCTTAAATTCTGCCCTACTGACCACCCAGTTCCGAAGTCCAGAGGTAGGATATCGGTCCGATGTGAGGGTTTCAATTCTGCCTCGCGGTACTGGATGGGATAAAGTCTACAGCTGTCTGCGGATGACACAGTAATAATTAATGCTCCTCTATTCAGGGTTGAGCACTCTTTAAGTGAGGTAACTCATCCATTGTAAGCTTATGCAATGCTCTTCCATAGGAATAGAGCACTCTGGTGGATGAGGAGTTTCTGCATGAAAATGAATATATCGCTTAAATTCAGCCTTACTGACCATCCAAAGGTAGGATATCGTAGTCCAGAGGTAGGATATCGGCCTCCGGGTCCGATGTGAGGGTTTCAATTCTGCCTCGCGGTACTGGATGGGATAAAGTCTATAGCCACACTGAAGAGATGTAATACATCAAAACAGTTGTCTGTGGATGACACAATGATAAATATAGATATTGTATTGTGTGATATAGCTCCTAGCTTATACTCTAGTAGAGCTCTCTTACAGATATTATTTCTACAAGCAACACAAATTCCTTCAAGGGCATTACTATCCCTAACAAATACCATTACCAAATAAGGTTACTGGAAAAAGCAGAAGATCTTATCGGGCACATGAGGTGGAAAACCTTTTTCTGCACTAACAAACAAAACAAGAAAAAGGATTTTTTCAGCTTCAAAACACAAAAACAGCCACCATATAGCACATAGCTACATAAATGAACTCAAGATCTAACCACACAAACAAAATCATTAAAAAGATCCCCAAATCAATAGAAACTAGACTAATATATAGTTCCTCAAATAAAACAATATTTAACGATGCTAGAAATGAATATACTGAAGCCCCGAAGAACAGTTGTTTTACCAAAACCAGCTTCAAATATGATGAAAAAGTCAAATCCAATAGACAAAAACATAGATACCACCAAAAAGTAGAGGTAGGAAAATCGTCTGGTATAAACCACCATTCAACCTACAAGTGAAAACCATCTTATGAAAAACATTTGTCCAATTAATAGAAAAACACTTCCCTCTGAGCGACCCACTGAGTGAAATATTCAACAAGAACAAACTGAAAATTAGCCATAGTTGTACGGATAATTTTAATAAAGTCATGTCAAAACAAAACAATAAAGAAATTAGAAATAATACTAATGAAGAGAGCACAAATAGACCAGACTGCAATTATACAAACAAAAATAGATGCTCTCTGCAAAACAAATGTCTCAAATCAAATATTGCATACCAAGCTGAAATATCAACCGAAGAGAAATCCCAAGAAGTGAAATATTATATAGGAATACTGAAAACACCCTTTACACAAAGATTAGCCAACCATATAACATTATTTACAAACGAAAAATAAAAAAATAGTACTTTATTATTGGAGACTGACTGATAACAAAGTTAAACCTACAGTAAAATGGAAAATATCAAGACAAACATACAAGTGCCAGACTATTGAAACCTCATGTTACCTTTACCTAAATGAGAAATTGGAAATCCTCACTTTTGCCCATAGAATAAAAACTAAAAAACAGAATTATCAAACAGAAAAATGAAATAGTATTAAAATGCTCAAAATTTCTATTAACAAACACAACTCAATAACACACATATAGATTTATCAAAACAAACCACCACAGATATCTTATTCATACAACCACCTTGAAGAACAACCCAATCTAATTATCTTAGACACGTGGAAACAGACCAAACCCAAAATAATCAAATTAAAAACTAAGATCATATAAAAGGGAACTCTAATGTTGGGAAACAGATTTAAGTAAGAATGAAATAATCTCAGAGAGGAAACTTACCACAAAAAATTTAAGGATCAACCACATACTGATAACAAAAATGTCTACACCATACCCTCTTAATTTATAATTCATAACTACCAACAAGCTTAGCATCCCCACTGAACAAAACAAAAACATAGCAAGCAATAACCTTGATATAAATTTTTGGGCAATTTTCTACTTGGTCTTTTGTATATGCCTGCCTCAGGTGTTGAGTTGTTTAATGGTCGACTCAAGAACTCTGAGAATATGCAGACCATGATTCCTAGAAGTGGAAGAAAAACATATAGAACAAACACTCCAATATCCATGATCACGATCAGTACATAGAATCCACTGCACTAAATGGGACAACACCATAACAAATAAAACAAAATAGGTAGATGAATCCTCTCAACAAGCTCAGCAACAACACAACTCAGAAAACATCTTACAGAACTAGACCTGCACATCATAACCAAAACACCAAAAACCATTGATGGAAATCACTAAACAACTTAATACCTGAGGTAGGCATATAAGAAATACCGTGTAAAAAACAACTATTTGAAAATGTTTTTATCCAAAATGTCTACCATGCTTTGGAGAGAAATTCAATTTGATATCATTCAATCTCAAAGACTATCTCTAAAGCTCAAAATCAAAACAGCTGTAACTTGCAGATATAAACAAAATTCATCCTAAAAAGCCCCAAAAAAAACATAACCTCAGTTTAATAATATTATGACTCAACGAGCTCCTATCTCAAACCATTTAATTAATAAACCAATTGATTTTGATATGATAAAAAGCAAATCGGCAAAAACATGATTAACAAATAAACAAGAATTAAAACACACAAAATTGACTAAAGTGAAAAACAGAATAATACAAATCTCAAAACCAGTTTAGAACCATAAACATGCCAAAAAATGTTAACAAAGAGAAAGAAACCATAAGATCCATCATAACAACCCCTAAATGAAAAAATTAAATATTTCCTAAAAATAAATAATAAACTCAAATGAGTCTAAAACCAACCCCCTCCCTGGGAAATTAGATAATGTAGATAGATATTAATAACATTAATGTTATTAATATCTATCTACATTATTCAATACGTTATTTAAACATTAACTATAAAAAAAAAAAAAAATGGATTATAAGACACACTCCATAGCAATAAACAAAAGCTAAAAAACAAAACACAAGTCTAGTAATCAGAACATAATAAAAAAATAGAAAAACTAAACAATAAGACACAATTCAACATCCCCAACTAAAATCTAACTAAGCAATAAACCAACTAATTTCAATGTTGATTTATGAAAGAGAGCTTATATTTTTAAAGAATAGATATGAAAAGATAAAAGTAATTAAAAGCAAAACTAAACCAGTCTTTCTTACTTTTTTCTCTTTGTCTTTTCAGCGTTGTAAGGAAGATAATTCTAACAAATTAAATGATAATTTTTTAACTGAAAATAAAGCAAAACTTAATGTACCCCAACTAGAAGAGAAGTGATAGTCAAGTAGCCACCCATTTTGAAGATTCTGCTGTTTGAAACAGAGAGAATTTTTGCTGTTAATGAGACACTAAATTCATTCTAGATGATACACATTAGCTCTGTGTAAACTCATGGAGCAACCTTGAATAAAGAAATTTTGAAATATATATAGTTTACTTTGTATATTTATCACTGTATGTATATGAATATATTCTTACCCAGATGTATAAATATATATATATATATATATATATATATATATATATATATATATATTGGATTCAAATATTGAAAACATTTTGAATATTTCTATTTCTTGAACTCCCAATTCAGGTTATAATCATTCAATTGATTAAAAATAAAACTGTCAGATTGTGAGTATTACATAAAGTATTTATCAAATCAAAAGAGAATAAAATATCAATATCAAGTGTTTTGTCGAGCTATCATTTAATTTTGTCAATAAAAAATTACTTGTCAAATTGATTCTTAGTGCCACTCTCTTTCCAAAATTATTTTCTTTTACAAGAGAAAATGAAGAAAATTGATAATCCCCCCCCCCAAGTGTTCAAACAAAATTTATTATGTTGTGGACGTAAATTCTGTAATACTACTCAGACATCATTAATAAGATACATGGTTAGTGAAGAAAAGGGGGTTTAAGTAGCATGAATCATACAGAATTTAATTACCAGACAACTCTTTGTCCATTGTGAAATCAGTGTAGAACATGCTACTAAAACCCCGAATTTTGACTTAACATATATTTTATTACCGAAAGGAGGCCCTAGTCTGACAACCAATTCTGAAGTTGCAACCATTACATAGCAAAAAATTGTTTAAAAAATTTAAAGTTGATCATAATGTTGCTGTCTTCTATAATGAATATAATATAATTTTGAATCGGATTGTCTATATATATATATATATATGTATGTATGTATGTATATATGTATTCAAGAAAAGTGTAAAAAAGGAAAGCCAAACTTTTTAGTGATGGTCTTGAGGTATAGTTGTTTTTAACAATGAGCCTTAAAGGCTGATGTGATTCTGCATGAAACAGGATAACAAACACACACATATATATATATGATCATAATTATAATAACAAAGTATAGATAAAACATAAAAATACTGAAGAAAATTAGATAAATTACATCAACTGATATTGGGTAATAAGCTTTCCAGACTATATATATATATACATATATATATATACAATTAATAAGCAATATATATAAAAGAAAAGTTAAAAAGAGAATAAAATCTATCGTTAATGTTGCACTTTTGACCTTTTGCAGGGAGGAAAAAGTATCCCTCCAGTTTTACCCCGTTGAGGAGGGTAGTTTCCCTTTACTTTGGATCAATCAAAGAATTTATGTACAAACATATGAAATGGAAAAATATGTACATGGATGGAAAGTAAGTCTCCACTTTTGTATTATGGTTACATAGTAAATAAAACCCCTTCTAAAACCCTCAAAATTGAATTTTCTCATGACATTTTAAAACCTCTCTCTTGGGTCCATTCAGTAAGTATGCCTAATTTGGTTGAGCTACAATTATGTGTCTGTATTTTTATTTTGTGATAGACTAACACATATCTCTCTTCGATATATTCAAGATATATATCTTAAATATACATATATTTACTGTTTTGGGGGGTTGCTTTATCTATGGTGAGAGTGCTCAATATTTCAAAATAGAGTGTAAGTAGATAGATGGATATTTATGATTTTGTTGTTATGCAGCCATGGATGGACAAGTGATTTTTTCTGTTTTCACCCTGCATTTGGGTGTTATTTTCATAGGATATTTTCTCTTATTTTATAACTGTTACTTTATCATTCTCTGTTCCTGTGAGTAGGTAGTCAAGGGGGTTGTGTCTGGTCAAGCAGGTGCTGAATGGATTTTGGGTGGGGTGAATGATGGAAGAGAATTTTTGTTGGATGTTCGGTGCTGGGTTTGCATGGGGTACTTGTTCATGTGGTTGTATTATCTCAAGGGGAAGATGGGGTGGTGGGGATGGTTTTTAAAATGGTATCCTTGTATCAGTGTATAATTGGGTAAAATAGTGTTGCTTTTTTCAATTCTATGGGTACAAATAGAAATATATGCAAATCTATTAATGAAGTAAATTCTAAATTAGCTAACAGTAATAATGTTAAATGAGATTTTTTTATAATCATTATCGTCTTCGTCATTGTCATCATCATATCATCATCATTAATTAAGAAAATAAATAAATAAATAAAAATGCCTCTATAGCCATCTCCATGTAGAATTTACATTAAGTACCCCTTCAACATTAAAATATATTTTAATTCAAGTGATAGAAATGTGTATGGAGACTTAATAGAAATTATAAGCTCATCATTGGAGCATTTACCAGGTATATTTAATTTTATCTTTTCCTAAATTCTTCTATACATATATTGCCCTGTTAATCTATTTTCTGTCTGAGATGATCTAAATTTGTCCAAATTTTTCTTGAAATTGTTTACTGTATACTAATCTAGTATTTAAAAATTCTCTGGGGAAAGTCAGTTTGCTTTTGCAGTAAACCTTTTTCTGTTTGAAAATAACTGATCCTTTTTTGAAAACTGGATATTATTCTTGTAAATTCTGTTATGGCAAAATATTATTTTACATCATACAGAGTTGGCAATTTGAAGGATAACAGATCACAAAATTAAAGCAAACAAAATGCATTGTGTTCAACCATTTTGGTATGTTACTCAGAAGAATTATTCCATAAAGAGTCAGATGTACACTGAAAATAAAGATTTGAAAATTTAATACAAGTGTATCATCTGTAAAGTAAAGCAGATGAGCAAGCAGGGCCTAAATGGAATAAAAGCCGTTGAATATAAATATTAAATCAAGAAAAAAGCATAGCATAAAATAATAAAATAAATATTCCACAATGCCTTTGGAGGAGACATGCATGTTAGTAAGTTGGAATACTGCAAATAGAATTATTTTTTCTCTCTTCATTAGGAACATATTGATATAATAGGAATAAAGAGCCAACCCAGTTTTACTGATGCAAACTTTTATATGAATAGGTAAAATATTAGAGCATGACTTGAGCAACTGAAGAGAATTGAAAGCAGAAATCAGTTTATTGAATAATAAGAATTAAAAAGTGCAAAACATTAAATTTTACATTGGATCCTGTTTCTTTTATAGAAATTAATAAACAAAACAAATGAATAGCATGAATGAAATAATTTTTTCTTTCCTGATTGGCACATGCTAGGATAAGTTCCATCTTCTGTTAATACCAAATCAAATTTTGGTACATTTGCTGATACATAGCTTTACATTGAGAAAAAAAGCAAGACCTTCATAAGCCCAAAATGCTGACAACCACTTCAAATAATTGCAGTTGGAATAAGGAATGGAAAGCTTGTGCAACTAATATCAAATAAAAAGGTTTTGGGAATTAGAGCAGATGCAAGGGGTATATGAGCCAAGCAAAGTGATGTATCTTAGGCTCTATAGACACCTCGAATATTGATTTGCAGCTCATTCATGTCTATTTTCTTTCCATCTAACTCAATAAGAAACCAGTTGAGGTCCATTGCATTGATGTGCCTAATTCCTCTGAAGTTGATTGAAATAAATGTCGGAATATCATCCTCAACCTGCACCACAACAGGACAACCTACAAATACAAAAATGTTACATGTTCAGTAAAAGGGTCAAGTGAAATATGCAATTTTCATATTTATTTACACAACAGGAAAGTCTGATACCATATACCATACTAGCCTATGTGATTAGATGTACACGCAAAAAAATTTGTTCTTATACTGGCTACTGCACATTGGTGCTTAGTGCAGCATGCAACTCACACTTCACTTAGCAAAACAGTATCTTAACTTCTTAATTCACCCCATTATAAATGTCAATAAAGATACTTTACCAGTGACAAAAGTCTGGGTTACAAGACAAACCTTTTCTGAATGGTTCAATGAATATTTCATACCTTTTATTATAAGCTATAATACAGCCAATAAAACCTTACTAGTTTTAAACAATGCTCCTGGTCAACCTCCTGACCTTGAGGATTCTGCTTCATATATCAAAATTGTGTTTCTTCCCCTCAACACAACTTCAATTCTCCAGCCCATGGATTAAGGTGTAATTGCATCCTTAAAAGCTTACTACCCTAGGAAACAATGAAGAAACTGGTTAGAGCAATTTTGGATGGTGATGAAAGCAGATTATACTGGAAAAAATTTGACATGAAAACTGCAATGGACAAAAAATGAAGGTATATGAACAAGAAAGTTTGGATCTCTTTCACAAAGCAGGATTCAAAGATATAACAACAGTATATTGCTAGCAACTCACCATGAAGAACTAACCAATGAAGAAGTTTTACAGAATTTGATACTACCAATCAGGATTTTCTGTCAAGATCCAAATAAGAGATAGGAAAAATTATAAAAATTATAAAGATTTTTTATAGCAGTAGAAGACTTAAAGGCAATAGCTTCCAAAGTAAAAGAGGATGAGGAATGATTTAAAGCCAACATTGATGGCACAATGAGTAACTATCATAGAAATATGACTAGAATGCCTACTTGGTCATGTGGCCTATTGTTTTCACCTACTTGTGATGACTCACTCGTGAAAAAGTAAGATGGTATCAAAAAGATGTCAATAAGTGAATAGAAATGATGTCAACCTTACCATGGGTCTCTGGAAATCTTTAAACTGCTACTCCTCAAATAAGAAAGGCTGGAACAATTTTGAACAAAAGTTTTCAATTTGATATCAATACCAGATTTTTAAAATGTGATAAAAAATTTAAAAAATCTGTTCTCAATTCTTTAAACATTTTTCTAAAGTAAATTAGCCCAATTTTTGTCTAAACAAGAGTTTCCTAACATGGGGGGCATGATCTACAGGGGGGGGGTAGTTTGAGTATTTTGGGGGACAATTTGTAATTTCAGTGAAAAGAGTAAAAAGCATTCCATGGTTCAGAAGTGAGTTGTGTTAACTGATTAGTTCTAAAAATCTATTGTGTGCTTAGTTTTCACAGAATCTTCTTCAGTCTCACTGGTCTGCATCATTTTTAAGGTCAAGATTCTAGAACTGATTCTGAATAGTTTCAATGTGCTGAATTCTAATCTGCAATTGGTCTTTTATGATCAGGTTTTTCAGCTATCGCTTCATTCAAAATGTGATTTGTTTTCTATAAAAACATAACTAACTGGAAAGCCAACTGGAATTAATCATGGATGGATCCATTTGAAAATTTAATCACTTCTTCTGTATCCTAATGTCCACCCTTCCATTATATGGTGTGGACATAATTACAATGGAAAGGAGGTAATTGCACTTTTGTAACTCACTATACATCCTCACATTAAATGTTTCAACTTATGCATTCAGTTGACATGATGATATGGGCTGCCTTCTTGATTTGCCCATATCAACATGTTGACTGAATGTATGTCAGACACATGCAGAGTTCAACTCATGGTTTCCACAAAACAGGCTCAAGGTATGGAAATCCAAGCCTAACACAAGCCTTACCTGAATCTTACATTATAACATAGCTACTGTTGGAATATTCTGTTTACTACCATCATTGGAAAATTCTGTTTACAACTATTACATTCAGATATTACACCTGAAGAAGGCTGTAGAATAAATCGTCTGAAATTTCGTGTTTACAATACAAATTAAAGAAGGAGTTGAATTGTTCAGAATGCTAATGACCTTTCTCAAAACAATGGACAGAAACTTTCATTGCGTTTCAACCTAGGACTACTTGAGGAAAAAGATGTTTACCCTGGATGTTTGCTACCACTTTTGCAGGTGTAGGGGGAAGGATATATTTGGAATACATCTCAGTGGTAGCCCTGTCATACAATATCATCAACAGTTAGTTTATTAAAATGTATGTAGAGGAGGGGAGGAGGAAATGTCTTGTCCTCAGCAGATGCTCATGTAGGTAACAAATGTTGGCAACTAGTGCATTAAAATTGTTTCCCTAGTGAAATAAGTATAAAATTCATGTATTGTTATTTCCCCAATATCAGTCTTCTCCAGTCTATTCACTCATGTTATGAAACTGACAACCTTCCTTTCCTTGACTTTTTTACCTTTTATAAATTGATTTTTCTTATCTAGAAATCAAAGTAATGACTTTTTTTCATAAGACATTTTTTTCCCTCATGCACATGACCATATATATGACTTTCTTTCCAAGACTTTTTTCAGATGAATTTTTTGAGTCACTGATTTTAACTGCAAAACGCAAGTGCTATAATTCAAATATGAAATGCAATATGTATAATATTTAAATGAACATACTGATGCTACACTCTGATCCCAAGCAGAGGGTTGGGAAGTGACACTTTGATCCTAGGCAGTGTACACTAATGTTCTAATCCTAGGCAGGATTACCAATCCATGTGTAGATGATCTCATCATTTTTTATAAGTCATGCATAGTTTTCCCTTCAAGTCAAGCAATTTAATCATTATTTTTATTATTCTGTTACATAGTGATAAAGTATTCAGCACACAGTCAGATTTGTGTGCTTTTTGCATTTAGAGAAAATACTTAGTCTTAGTATCAGTCAACAAAACAGCACCAAGATGTACAATATTTTGTGTTTAAAAAATGAAAAGACGCTTTAAACACTATCAATCAGCATGTTTCCAATGAAGTTATAATATACATGATCCATGTTGACATATGGAGCATTTTCTGCTGACTATAGAAAACCGAGTGGACATGTAATGTAAAAATGTACTACAGCTGTGCTGTGCAGAAAAAACGTGTGTTGTATAGTCTGCATCAATTTGCAACCTTCCATAATTTGAAATAATGGTCAATTTATGTAAGCAAAAAAAAAAAAGAAAAAATATATGATTAGTATGCTGGTAGATATTTTTCCATTATTTTGTTACATTTAATTATCATTGTTATAACATTAATATACAAGTTTTAATCAAAGCAAGATATAGAAAAAAATGAAAGATATACTTTTAAAAGAGTCAGAATAATCAATAAAATGTTGAGAAATCTTTTTTCCTTATAAATTGAGTGAAAAAAATTATAATTAATTGAATAAAACTGAAAATTTTGTTGTAAGAAAAATAGATTTTACTTAATTTTCCTGTTTTTTAATTCCCAAAGTAAAACTACCAAAATTGAGCAGGACAGAACACTTTTCTAAAAATGGTGAACATGATTAATATCTCAAGGGATTTATCTTACCTATTCATGTGATTCCTATCCCAACTTTTATCATTTTGATGATTGATTTTTGCACTTGAACGTGCAAAAATCAATCATCCAAAAAGAGGGGTAGGAATCATATGAGAAAAGAATTCTGCTTTTCCAAAATTTGGAATGGAAAACTATCTTTTAATGAATAAGCAGTGAAAATTTTATCAAAATTGAATAATTTGCTGATTTTCCATTAACTATTAGTTAGCAATATAAATCAAATCAGCAAATTATAACCATAATTTCTCAGAGAAATCTTTCCCTAATATACATAAATTTGGTTATCTGTAAGCAATGATTATTAGACTTAGCCCAATGATCTTTTTCTATCACTACTTATTCAAAAAATATAGTGAAATATTGTGGAAACAGTAGAATAAGCATTTTGCAAAAATGAACTTTGCAGAAAATTAATTTTTAGTAGCTGTAATTAATTTCAAAGCAGATATTTTCCAAATAGCTCTATGAAAAATGAAAAATATATTTATAATTCATTATTTTATAAAGTTAAAATATATGTCTGAAAATGATTTTTTTTCATTAGTACCAAAGGAAATGATACAAATGTAAACATTGATGGGGAATCATTAGGTAATCTTTTTCAAATGTAAGCACTTTTGCTTCAGTTGGACATTTATCAAAGTTAACATTATTTTAGTTATTATGAAAAGGAAAAAGAAAAAGAATTTCTCTTGTTTACAATTTTAACTTAGTAAAGTTTATAATGTAAACATTGATGAGCAATCTTTCATAATTGTATCATCATAGCCTTAATCACTGACCCAGTGTAATGCCCACCTTTTCCAGCACAAATTAATCATACATATATGGATTATCTGCCCTTGGCAGAGATGTACTAATGGTAAATTCCTTGTCGCTTCCTCTTTGACGTCACACAGAACTATCAATAAGATTACTGATCGTTATCTTTATGGTATTTAAACTGTGGCGGTAAACTCTCTCTCTCTCTCTCTCAGTTCTGACGGCCTCGAGGTAAGATTGTTCTGTTTTCTATCTTGCTAGTTATCTTAACTACAGTTTAGTTTATACAGTTCTACACACACTTACTTTTTACACACACATCATCACATTTTGTAAATTATCATGAGTACTCCACTAAAATCTTCTGAAAATGTTTTTTTAAATGGAATTTTTGTTAAACTCCAATCTAAGTCGCAGATGGCTTTATTTTTCACCTGTCACAAAAATAAGAATAATCCTCACTTAATCTAATTTTAACTCTTCACTGTTTGTCTATCTTGTCACATTAAACCAATCTGATACATAAAATGAACATTTCTCTACCATGATTTGAAATCATGACCAAGTAAGATTACCAACTGAGCCAAATTGACACTTCTTATATATCTATGAATTTATTCATTATATATACCATGCAAAACTTGCATTAATCATCTTCAGTTGAAATTGAAGTAGGGCTGGTAATTAGTCAGTTTTGGAAGCAATCAATTTTCAGGTTTTTCGACAGGAAGTTCTATTCACAATGTACCTGCCTATGGTGTCATTTTTTTTCTGGGCAATGGTAGCAAGTAATTTAATAAAATTTTAGCCTGCTGATTCAGAATTGTTTTATAGCAACACAAATATTAATTATAAAAGAAAAACCTCGCAAAAATATAAATGTTAAAAATTTTGTATGAATTAAACACATTTAATATTTAATTATATACAATGTGACACACATGCTATGTTTTTATATATGTATAATCAAATATGAGTCCATCAATTGTAGTGGACTGGGTTTTAAAACTGGCCCAGACATTGTTGCTAAGAAGTGATTAAGTTTTAGAAAAATAGCAAATAAACGCTAAAAATGTCCAGAAAGATACTGAGAATGGTAAAAAAATACACCAAAAATTGCAAACTTAAACAATTTTAGCACTTTTTTGCACAGGCCAAACAAGAAATGCAAAAAGTACACAGGCATATTTCTATCACACCCAACAGTGTGCCGAATACTTCATCACTATGTAACTGAATAGTAAAAATAATGATTAAATCACTAAACTACTAATCTTTCTTTTCTCCCCTCTCCCTTCCTACTTTTTTATTAAATAAGTTATCTTTTCTTCTCCTCTCCCTTCCGACCTGTCTTTCAAATTACCTAATTTTCACCTCTTCCATTCTATAGTGTCTGTCACACTTATAGTATCAGTATCAACCACTAGCCAAGCTTTTTGTTGTGCCCTTATGATAATTTACAGTAAAGCAACAGATCATGGACTTGATTAAGATCAAGCATGGTATTCTTCAGTTCAAATGAATAAAAATCAGTCATGATTATCTATCTATCTTTCTGCAAACTTGGCATGTAAAAATCAAATACTATCATAATTATAAGAATTAGAATTATAGCGTAAAGGGTAAATCTAAACTAATTTAAAGTTCCTAAAATGTCTTAATTAAAAAAAAAAGATTATCAAGGTTTACATAGCAAGATTCTTATATTCTTTCCAACTTGTATAATATTAGAGTTTTAATCCTAATGTATGACGTACCTTCATGTGCATGTGAATAAAATCTTATATTTTAGTATGATAGTATAAAAGAGAATACTAAATAAATCTGTAAATGTACAAGCAAATAATAATGATGTAAATGAAATAAACCTGGAATATTTTCATTGTTAAATCTAATATCAATTTCATATTGGCCAGTTTCCTCAGGAGTAAACATAAAGCGGTAAAGATTGTTGCCAAGATGTAGCTTTTTTGTACTGATGACTTTCCCATGATGGTTAACAGAAGCCTCCAATTCACCTTTTCCACCAGCAGATGCATCCACTGAAGAAAGAAAGAATGAACAAAAGAAAGAATGAACACACTTTTTAAATTTATCTCTAGAAAATACATTTTGCTGAGAAAAAAAACATATTCACTATAAAAACGCTAGCTATATTTTGACATCAGTAACAATTAACGCTTTGAAATATGCTTGTTGTTTTTATAGTATGGTATTTGGTTGATGCAAAAGTTCCTCGTGCCATCTTATGCACAATGTTAGGAAAATCTTAGTGGTCTCTTTGAAATTTACTTGGCTTTTTATTGCTTGTGCATACAATATCATCATCATCATCACCCTTTTAGTATTTGTTGTTGACCAGACCTCTCTATCTTGAGTGTTGTGGAGCCAATACTTTCTGAACTTGTCTAATTAGTCATTTTCTTCTCTCTTGATAAAAATCATGACTGAATGCACATTCAATAGTGTTTATTCATCAGGTTTAATCTGGGAAAGTGCAGCAGAAACTAGTGGAGGATTAACAAAGTTTTGTGTAATGATGCAGTCGCTGCAATGGTCTGTTAAGTTAAGAAAAAAAGATTTTGAATACAAGGTCAATGAACACTCTGAAAATTAGGAGGAATTTTTGAAAGAAGGTACAGTACAACAAGTGAATTTACAGAATCAACTAGAAAAGTGTGTTTCACATGAAAGGAACATCAGTCAGCATTTAAACATTTTTTCTCTAGCTTGACATAGAAGAAAGACATTTTTGGACAAGATATCACTGGTATGTAACCAGTCAGTTTTTTTGGACTATTCCCCAGTGACTGCATCTGGAATAGAGGTACATAACTGCACTGATCGTGTTCTTCCTAAAATATTTAGATATTATGAACTTGGTTGACCAACTACTATGAGCGATTCATAATCTGAAAGCTTTCTACTCAAAACAGTTGTTTGTTCTGGGGGTACACGGTAATAGTTCCTTCTTACCATTGCGAAACTACGCTTGCTGACCTGCATTTTAGTACATCGCAAATGATATCATCGGTGCACAGTTACATTTAGTGGCCAAATTCAGAAAGGATCTGGAGTCCCTTGTGGAACAATGTTCCTAATGTCTGGAACAAAATTGCAGCAAAAGCAGAGTTGTTTCCTTGGGAGTAGCCTAGCCAACCTTGGCACTGCTTGCATATGGACTATGCTGGACCCCAGCAAGGTAAACCCTGTTATGGATGGTGGTAGACGTGCATTCAAACCGGGTGGATATATCACCCACCAAAGCTCCTATTGCTAAGGAAACCATTAAAAACCATGTGATTGCTTCTGTCTAATGGGTTTCCCTATTACTATTTAAGCCAAGCTTTATCAGCAAAGAATCCAAAGAATATTTTTAAAATAATGGCATTAGACATATTACCTCATCTGTACATAAGCCATCTACTATTGGCTCAGTTAAGAGGATAGTTCAAACTTTTAAGAGTGCTTTGAATAACTTTTCCAAGCCTTGGAGTATTGTACTCAATAAATTTCTTTTCAAGTACTGGATTACGCCACATACAACTACTGGTGTATTACTAGCAGAGATGCTTTTAAAGTGTTGTTTCTGCTGTCACCTTCACTTTTGAACCTCAGCTAGGGCACATACTACAGCAGCAAGAAAATCAGAAGGGGAACTATCCTTCTTCTAGAATATCAAATAAACTATGTGCTTGGTCCCAAGTGGGTATCAGCTCAAGTGTCTATACAATCAGGCCCTCTATCCTATAGATGTCGGCTTACAGATGGAGTTATCATCAAACAACATCATATTATCATAAGATCTTTTCCACCTATGGAAATAACTCTTCAACTCATTCAATCTACTATTCCTGAGATCAGCCCAGAGCCTGAAATCACATTGTCAGAACCTACTGTTCCAATCTCAATGACTAACTCTTTGGTAAAAAATTATGCAACACCCACAGAAATGCTTCTTCAGAGATGATCTGTCAGGACCATCAGCACAAAATATTATAAAACATTCGGTTGATTATCATTTTCAGGGGAAGTATGAGTGAAAATCCCTGGATTTGCCCTAAAATTCGATCAACTTTTCCTTAACCCATGCCCTACCCATCCACAAAATGTCATTTGAATTCATCGATAACTTTTGGAGATATTATACCAACAAACTTGAGTAAAATGTATGGGGAAAAAAAACGATTTGTCCCAAAATTTAATCACTTAACGGTAATGGATATTAGTGATCCCCGCGTATTGATATCCATGAGAAGTTGGGTTCAAATGAATACATGAGATTCCCACATGACACTTTGTATGTATATATCATCATCCTCTGTATAAGATCCACTTCATGCCAGCTGTACCTGTCAAAGCCTAGCTCTGCTTATGGCACTTAGTATTCCATGATGGTCACCCATTACAGGACTGACCAGGCTTGAAAATGCTTAATTGGTCATCTTATGAGAATGATTTCATCCTTATGTCAAGTGCTTAGTGAAGAGGTATTGAGTACATTTTTAAAGTCTAAGTTATGAGGGCTGTGGATTGAACAGCTGCCTACCAAAACTGCTCAAATCAATCGAGTAATAAATATGGATTTTGGGGTCAAATGCCTACAATGCAGAGTAGGTAACTGTGTATAGATCACTCAAAAAAATTATGTTTGAGATTCCCACCTGATACTTGGTATCACTGCCAAACTTGCTTCAACTCCGCCATGTAGTTTCTGCATCATGAATTTTTGGGAAAAAAACAGGATACGAGGAAGGTAACTGTGTATGAAACAGCCTGTAAATTTATATTCAAGATTCATACCTAATACCTGGTATTTAGGTTCTAGTTTCCGAGCCATAGATTTGAAGGAAAAACAGGATGTGGGGGGGTTTACAGGATGGGAAGAATCTGGGTTTTTCTGTAGCCTATGACATTTCTAGGGTCATTTTTCGAAGACACAAAATAAGCACCCAATATGCAACTTTCTCCAGACAGGAAAGAAATGAATAGCTGACATAAACACATAAATGCAGATAGTTTCAAGAGTTGAAGCAGACAATATACTTAGAGAATTTGTTAAAATTTTAACTAAATTTTGTTATATCATATAGAGCAGCATATAATTTGATGCCAAAACTAAGGTTTAATTTGAGTTTAGATTCGTCTGATCAGTCAACTCCCTAAAATAAGGCAAGCATTGTGTCCATCAGATTGTTCATAGGATCTACACAGACTAGTATGATCCATTAGGAAGGTACTTGTTGCTTAAAAAGTTGATTAATATGCTGGAATATTTAGAAAGTTTAATTTAATGTTTTGAAAAATTGAAAAAAAGAAAACAAAAATAAACTGACCAGTAAAAGTAATTTCCCTCTCAATTTTTCCACCTTGATCCACATCAATGATGCGCACTGAATTGGGATCAAAAACATTGCAGTGAAAAGGACTACCAGGTACATGTCCTTCAGCAATTAGAACATCAATTGTATGTACTCCCACTTCATGTGGGGTGAACTCAATGTGACAAAGCTTTCCTTTTTGTAAATTATTCAATGGTAACTCTCTTCCTGATGGGCCTAAACAAAAAGAAAGCAATGCAAGCTAATTAGAAGTAAAAATTTCAGTGGGGAACATTAGCTAAAGAATGTGCATTTTGAGTTAAAAGTATGAAAGTTGATTCATATAAGTATTTACCAATACTGATTATTTTCAGATATAGATCCAGGTCAATGGTGACCTTTCATGACTGTTATCGAAGGTTTTTCAAAATGGTTGCCCAGTTCTCTTTTGAAGAATACATCCGATAATCAACATCTTGGTCTCTAAATGTATAGACTTAAGGTCAATAAAGTCATGCTAAACAATAAAACTCACAATCTAGGCATTGCATTAGTGCAAAATCCTGACATTCTATAAAGCCAAGAAATATCCTAACCAGTCAGTGAACTAAGTAAACACACGTGTTTGAACACATACACATTATCTTGAATTGTATGAATATATGAATGAAACAATTACTAATTTACAATATCAAAATTTATTTGCTGGGGTCAATGACTGCAGATAGAAGTTCCAAATGTCAGAAAAGTTTGGATCAGTAGTTGACTCTTGATATTTGGAGAAAAAAGACAGGTTTTTCTGGTCTCCCATGAAAGAATTCAGAGTATTTAGAGTTAATGAAAACTGAATTCTTCTTATTTCTTGATCAAACAAAAAAAAAGGATTCGTTTTCCTAAGTTTGTAGAAAATTCTAGCTATATAGAAAGTCGAAGAGTAGTGATGCAGAAATACAAGATCGTAGATTTATGTATTAATTTCCATAAGAATTTGTAATATATGCACAAATGTTAAGCCTTATTTCATAGGACAAGTAGTTAAATTAACATCAGTTCTGATACTATGAACCACAATATGATAGTTACAGTTTATGTTAGTTTTAATGAATTAGACTAATGATTTATTCATGTTTTATTATTTTTTTCATTGCAATATTTCAATTTTTGCTTACAACTTTTCTTTGTTTTTCTACATAGAATTTAAGAAAATATTGAATTTACTTTTCAATTATCAAGTGACATTGCTGATCTTAAATTCATAAATGTAGATCCCCGAATCATACTTATATGATGTATAGCTAAAAAAATATGTGTTTATATGAACAGGGTGGCCATTTTGAAAACCCTGCACTAACAGCCACCATATGAAAAAATAGTCAGTAAGGTTAACTTCATATATGTACCAAATTTCATGCTTTTTACCTCAAGTGCAAAATTCAGCCAAAAATCTTTCCATAATACCCCACTCTTATTTGAAATTCATGGACTGCTTGTAATCAACATTGGAACTCTTGGTTATTGAATAGAAAAAAATTACGAACTGATCAAAGAAAAATAATTTCAATCAGGAGTTATTTCACAAACAAAATTTCAAGTAATATCAATTCATTATGCCTGACATGATAAAAGGACTTTAAAAACAAATTTTATTCATGGTTAATTATATTTTCTAATATTCATTCTATGTTTTTAGACTCACATATATGTGCAGAGACAGATAATTTATAGTAAAAATAATGTGATGACGTGCATAAATGTATATTTTCTCGGTGAACGTAGAAATGGCAAGTCAACGATATAAGATTATTAATCTTTTGAAAATGTTCAGGAGGCTACCTCCAGGATTTAATCATTAATAGTATGTGCTTTATTTGAGCTTGTTAAATTGCAATCACTTATGACTCCAAGAGTTAAAATTTTGGAAATAATGTCAATTTAATTAAAAAAGCAAGACGAGTGAAATATAATCAAAAGGTAAAAAATTATCAACATTAATCCATTATTAATTGAGAGATATAATAGAATTTATCACACCAATGATCAACTAGAGCATACTGTTTGGTATAAATGGGTATGTGACAAACAGTTGCAATTATTTAATGCTTCCTAGTTTACACAATTGTTTAGGACCATGCCACCAGTAAACAAGTAATAAATGGAATGAGAATCAAATGTCTGCTAAAACTAGAAAATAAAGTAACTGATCTCACAATTAGGAATTTTAGCAATCTGCCATTGTCTATTAAAGATAAAAAATGAACTATAAAAAACAGAGAATAGTTTTTCACGACTTTCTACTGAAAATCAAATCAAATAATGAATGAACTTACTCAAAATTTTCACAAGTATATTGTCTTCATCTCCATGAGTATCGATATCAAATGTTGATTCTTTGCATACCTGTGCTGACAAAAGACCTTCTCCAGTTGCTGATATTGTACTGCTATCAATAACTTCCATGTGCAAAGGAGACCCTTAAAAAGTGATAAAACTTCGTAAGAATCTTGTACTCACTTGATTTGTACTAAAATTCATTTTCTCTCCAACTAGCATTGTCAAAAATTACCAATTTTTATAAGTAATTAGGAAAAATGATTATTTGAAAATTTGATTGTATTTTTAATTATTCTCAACTTATTTGATGGATAATTAAGTTCATCATAAATCAATAATTTAAAAAATCTTAAAATACAAGAGGGTTCATTCTATGGAGTTGTAAAAAGTGAACCTTTCACTTCATTTCAAAGAGCATACAAAAATGTTACAATTTTATTGGATGGTTTCAGACTTCATGGCACTGGTAAGAAAGCAAATTCTCTTTCATCACATGCACATGTAGCTGATTCAGTTTATGAATGTGAGAAAATAAGATTGCAGTTAAATAATATAAAATGCAAAAACATATACTGACCATTTG
The DNA here is from genome assembly GCA_963457665.1 of Thysanoteuthis rhombus. Classification (NCBI taxonomy): domain Eukaryota; kingdom Metazoa; phylum Mollusca; class Cephalopoda; order Oegopsida; family Thysanoteuthidae; genus Thysanoteuthis; species Thysanoteuthis major. Next base: position 20,787,062 of record OY735208.1, read on the forward strand.
TTCTCTACAAAATTTGAGTCAACTCAGCTATTAAGTATTATATTTATATATAATTTTCTTCTGCTGTAAAGCAGATTTCGTCTTTCCAGGAAGTTCACATTCTTTTGATTGCCTCACTTCATGAACAAAGACTACTGAATACCAATTGAATAGAAGGCAATATAAAGACTTTACTTTCCTTTTTAGATGAAACTAAGAACTGGTATTGTATCTATTCTTGAATATGTATTTTTGAGTATCTTTGTTACTTTCCTCACTGACTTCAACAAAAAAACTTGAACTATAATTGATCAATTTCAGCCTAGTACTCTCTGTCATTAAAAAACTGTTTGAAAAAGCATCTGACGGATAAAGTGTATTAATATCAAGATATTGATTAATTTTTCATGAGCTCAAACTGCTAGCCCAGTTTATACAAAATCACTTTTGATAAATTTATAGTACTCACCAGGCATTGGGTAGTCATTAAAAAGCAAGCTGATGAGATGAGTGGCTGTATTCCTTGGAGTGAATGTCACATCATAAATCCCAGGCCCAACTTCTCTAAATGTACTGTTGACCAACTTACCCTGGCATTTGACTTCAGCTTCAAGATGACCAATGCCAGCAGCTGAAGTATCAACTTAAATAAAAATTGCAAAGATGAATGATGATTCTCAAGTATATATAATAGATAATATTTCCAGCAAAACAGAAATTAATATTTTCTTTACCTCAAAATGCCTGAACGATAACGATACATGCTACTTTGAAATGCAATCCAACTAACTAAGTTACAAACTTGAACCTCTCAAAGATGGGCTTGTTTATAAAGCACGAGATACGTAATGGTCTATGGGATGGATGCAATAATGCTGCAGAAGCAACCTAAAACATTCATGGTGTTTATGAGATAAATTCATTAAATGAAAGAAATTACTGAAGATTGTTTGAGAGGTATAGAAAATATGACTTGAGCTTACTAGATGTGCCATGTACAGGTTGTCAAATTGAGTTTAATGATGACCACAATAGAAATACTGCTAGAACCATTTGTAGTGTCTTTGAGATTTTTGTACTTTCATCATCTGGCACCTCCCCTTATACATGTCATAGGACTTCACTACCCAAAGGGGAATCAAAATAGACTGATGATTCAAGTAGATTGAGTGCATGTTTTTCCAGACAAAAGCTGCAACAGTTCCATTGTAAAGAAGTTCAAATTTTCCTTTTTGCATTTCATTAGTCCCCCTCACAAGCGTTTTAACAGGGATTAAGTTGAAAACTCAATTGGAAACAAACAAGTTTATCAGAGGCACGAATCTATAGACAAATTCTATCAAAAATGTGTTTACAATGTTGCAGTTTTTGAATAGAGTCTGTTCTTCTTATTATTCTTTCATGAAATCTCTTATTTCTTTTCATTCATAATTGATAAAAATCTGTTTTTCTTCTTTTCACACACTGCCCATCTTGAATTTACCAAGGGAGGAAGTGACAATCATGATATAATTTGCCCATCACACAACACATTTTCTAGGTAAATTTTATATGCTTTCATGAGGAACTTATGGAACAATTTGGAGAAAATGGTCCCGATTGGAATTCAGAGTGTGAAGTTAAAAGAAATAAGCGGCTCAAAGCAATTTGATAATAATATTTTGATGGGAACTTTTCCTCCCTTGATGAATTTGAGAAGGGCAGGTTTCCTGAAGGGATGCATTTTTTTAGTTACAATAAAAAGAATTCAAATAAGTTCTGTGCAGGGAAGCATATTTTTACAGTTTGAATTACTTTTTATGAAAGATTTTTACATGAAAAACAAAAGAAATGTCAAAAAGCCAATTGGATTTTCTGAAGCTATCCAAATTTCTGAAATTTGGCTTCAAAAAGCTGATCTAACAACCCTGGTTGGACCTGCTGTGAGCTCTTTCTATGCCTCACTTCTCTAGCCTCTAAACCTCTCTTACTATCCCCTTGCTTATCTATCCCCTTTCCTTATCAAATCAAGCTATCATCTTCAATTAATCCCATTCCCCCATTCTAACAGAACTATACTTGAATCTGGTCACCCTGGTGAGACCTACTGAGTTGTGTCCTTCTTTACCTCTCCTCTTTAGCCTCTAACCATACCATCCTCTTGGTTATATGTCCCCAACTCCTTATCCAATCAAACTATCATCTTCAATTATTCCCAGCATTTCTTCATTTAGCACAAAGAACTAAAGCTGCTGGGTCATCACCTTCTTTGCCTCTAACCCTCTCTTACCATCCCCTTATTCCTGTATCCCCTCACCTTATCACATCAAATCTTCATTTTCAATTTTTCTCAGCTTCTCATTCTCACATGAAAAACTAAATTTAAATCTAGTTACCCTGGTCAGACCATCTTCTTTGCCTTTCCTCTTTAGCCTATAATCCTCTGTTCTCATTGCTTACATAGCGCGATACTTTTAGTAGAGAATTAAATACAAAACTCTTCTTTTAGCTAGATATCCAAAACATCACTTTGTCACTTCCTCCAACGACCCCTATAAAACCCCTGGACACACACAGTCCAATGCTCATTGGTACCAGTGCCCCTAGCTGGTCATGCCTCAGGCCCTGGGACTTGTTGCTGGCTACTCTTTTCTCTCTCCTTCCTTCTCCTTAAGATTGTTATCATTTTGACAAGCTGATCTGATCTTAATCATTCTTCCACCTGTGACCTATCTCTGTACTAACTTTGCCCATTTCACTTCACTGATGATGAGGCCTCACACATACACACAGCTATGCAGCTACTCCACCGAGTCTTCACCACGTGCTACAAACATGTATACACCCCTCACTCTTGTGAATGAAATGGCAAGGCTTTTTACTATTCGATAGTCACTATAATCTTTCTTAAATTTCCTTACTTTGGGAAAACATACATGGATAAAGTCCATGTTCTGTCTTTCATGGTCTGTTCATTGAGAGTCTATCAGTGTCAGAGAATAGCCCCCAAGTTAATGCACACAACTTGGCACTATGGCTCTCACACTGAACCCAGTTTCCATGTATTACCTTCGAGCGATCCAAGCCATATGGAAATCAAAGCAGTCCAGACAACTCCAATTTGACACCAACGCCAGTAATATCATGACAAGAAAGTTCCCACTTTTCACTACTCTTCTCTTCTCATCACTTTACACGATCAATCAGATTTATGTTACTCTTACATGTCTTTATGCCCTTGTATTAAACGTACGTCTTATTTGTCTAACCAAAATACTTGTATGTGTTCTTTTAATTTGTTCCATCTCAGCATCCACATTCATACTTGGTGTGCATTCTCTTCGTACATCATCCTTTCACCTCCTTCCACATCTACAGGGCCGCACGCGCGCTACATACCAAACATAAGGAGACCAAATTCCTCGTTTCAACAACATTTATCACACTATTTGTCACATAAACATAAGAGTCCCCACAAAACTTACATATCCCCTCTCCTCATGATATTTAATCTACTACCTCATTCACACATCTAAATCTATCTGGTCTGACCTTTCTTGTTACCTTTAACCCTTTATTACCATCTCCTTGCTTATCTATCCCCTCTCCTTATCAAATCAAACTTTCATCTTCAATTTTCCCCATTCATACACAAAAAATTCAAGTGACTAAATGTTAGATTCTACACTGCGCATGACAAACAATCTTCAAAATCTTTATATTGACTGACTTATACTGATGCAGACCATTACCAGTTTCAAAGACATCTGAGAAGCCATTTGAAAATTATTAACGTAATAAGTAATGATAATTTATGTAAAATTTCTTTGATTTAAAAGCATAGAAGTGCTGATATTTATCTTTCATGGTGATTTATTATTACTAGAACTGAATTAGGTCAAACACAAAAGTCAAAAGATTATTACAATAAATTGACATGGTTTCAGGTATTTTTCATGAATGCTGATTTCAGTCTGCATAGACTCCCAGAGAGAAAAAAAAACAGATGAAAAATGTAGAAAATTATTAAAACTAATCAACATTCCTTATTAGGTTCAAACTGGCTGTCTTATACTGACCATCTATTTGAAATTGAGGTCAAAAAGAATCTATAAAAAGAAACAAGCAAATTTTACTGAGTGTATTTTCAAGTATTACTTCTTTTTTTTTTTTTTTTTTTTTTTTTACTATGGAAATGGAAATCGAGTGATGACATCAGATTTTGCCACTCATTAGTTGTTGCTATTTTTCATGTCTCATTCTTTTTATTCATTGCAACTTTGCAATTATATTGAGAACTGACTTTGAATTTGATTTATTATGTAAAATTTCTCTCATTGCCGAAAGGGAAATTAGCTCGAGTTTAATTGCAATAAAAACCAACAACAATCAAGATGGAGGTAAATAGAAAAAGTTTATACATAAGATTAACAATACTTCATCAAATGAAATAAATCAATAATTAAAAAATAAGTATTTTAATCTATTTTTCCTGAGTGATTGATTTCAAGTGACTTAATTATTTTGCTACTGATGCTACTCAATTTCAAAGAGCATGAAAATTTTGACTTGTGCAGCATTAGTTGTCTGGCAATCCTGATTGGGGGTTTAATGAATGACAGTCTGATTTGATAGTAAAATCTTTTAAGCCAAGTCTCATTCCAACATTTACCCCAAATATAGGCTCAGTTCAGTATCAGGTTCAGAAAAGATCTCGAGATAACAGTCAGGGTTAAAAGTTATAGATTATGTATGGGTTTGAATACCCTTCCCTACGGGGGCTGAAATTAGCCGTCTTTATATATGCATGGTTCAGACAAAGTTTCTATCCGGACCTTTAAATATGGATCGGGTTGGAATTAGTCCCCTGCTAAATGGAAATTGGAGTTGATATGTTTCAGGATAAGGTTCATTTCTTCATCTTTGAAATTACAAATTTGTAAAACATTTTAAAGAAACAGGATTTTTTTCATGAAAATGTATCAATTTTTTCTTACTATGCATTGAATGATTGAAAATTACTCATTTTATTAGAATATATATATTTTTACAATAAATGAGTCAGGTAGTTTGATAAAAGGGTAGATAGAGGAGAGAAAAGGTTGTTAGGTAGTTCACTGAAGAAGTAGAAAGAAGGGGGGGGAGAAAAGTTTGATAAGAAAGTAAGGAAAGAGGAGGGGGAAAGAAAGTTAGTTTATGGAGGGGATAGAAAGAGAAAGGGGAGAGAAGTTTAATTTAAAGTCAGTTTAATGAGAGGGAGAGAATAGTGTAATAGTTAATAAGAAAGTTACGCAGTTTTAATAATAGGGTAAGAAGAAAGGGGTAGGAAAAGATTTGTAGTGTTTGAGTTGGTTTGAATGGGAAGAGAGAAGAGGGGAAAAGGAAAAGTCAGTCAGTTAATTGAGAGGGTAGTAAAGGAGAGAGCAGAAAAGAAAGTTAGGTAGTTTAATAAGAGGTGGGGAGAGGGCAGAAGAGAGAGTTTTGTAGATTATGGAGGGTATGGAAATTATTGCATTTAAAACTAGTTCCTGTTTGTATAAGATCTAGAAAAAAATCATGGACAGACAATGAAAATTGGGAGGGGTAAATAAGGGAATGAAAAGATAATTTTAGTTGTCAACACCCAAGAAACTTCCATGGGTCTAGCAAGCTTATGATTATTCTATATTCTCTTACAACATTATTAATATTTATGAACTGTGCCATTTATGGATTTGAACTATTTTTATGTTTTTTGCCTATTTGGGTTTTTTTTATACATAATTTAGTAATACCGGACAATCAGCATTCTCACTATTAGTTCATTAACAGCAATTATAACTGTAAAAGCAATGGCCTTTAATCGTGCAAGTGAAATTTTTGTAGCATAACAGAATTATTTTGGGGGTAAATTGAATTAAATTTACTGAGTTTTTTTCCAAAAAATATTTACCTTCTATAACGGAACTTCTATCCAAATAAATTCTTTTGGATGCTTTTACTGTAGCAAGGTTTGCATCAAAAACATTACATAAGAAAGGGCTGTTTTTTATTTCAACATCTCCATAGAATATGCTGATCTGATGCTTGCCTGGTAAGAGAAAAAAGAAAATAAGTAATGATTTGTTCAAATTACTTGAATTAATCAAAGATATACATATAAAGGTTAAGAAATTAAATAAAAAAAAATTTAACTAGAAAGTTTTGCACAGGCACATATGATCATATCTAATTTCAAGTTTTAAATGTTACATTTTTATTTCCTTTGAAAAAATCTCAAACCCATACCACTGAAGCTTTCAATGTAATTTTGACTATATCCAATGGTAGATTCAGGGGGTTTTCCAGGGTCTTCAAGAAGACTTTCAAAAATTTAAAAATCATAACAACCTTTCCTTTCCCTTTAGGTGGCCAGAGACCTATAAAAAAATGAATCCTAATAATTGTTGATAATTTGTAGGGAGGTAATGAAAGTTTGAAACTATCTCATCAGTCATCAGGTAACCCCAAACCCTGAAGTCAACATATGAGGCATCCTGTGTCAATATGAAGACAAAGCTGCTACTGTATTTGCCTATTCTCGGGTGTTATGTCACCAGACTTTGTTAGGAAAGCTGTGAAATAATTTCTGAAATATTAACTAATTGCTCCATGCATGTATGTAAGCTGTACAGCCCCAGGGCTCTAGAGTGCAATATATTGTCAGAACACTAAAAATCTTATACATAATGAAAAAAAAGTTAAAAAAATAATTTTAAGAAATCTTTGTAATAACCCAAAAAGAATTTACCGAGGGTTGCAGTTGGACCTAGCCCCACCACTGATGTAAGGCAATACAAATTTGAGTCCCTTGAAAATACAAAGCATTTTCACATATAATTTTTTCTGCTTTCAGGTTTTTACCTTCTTTTCCTCAAAGAACTTATCAGTTTTGAAAAAGTTGATTTTTAAGGTTTTAGGGTGGTCACAATGTGACTATAATGCTACCTTGGATCCTCACTTTCTGTCATTTGTGCAGAAGTACGGCTATCATGACTTATTTTCCCCTGATTACACATTTTTTGCAATGAATTCTCTCATTCCCTTGAAATTTTGTATCATCATTTAAAAAAAAATAGAAGGCTTGATTTTCAAAACATTGTTTTGAATTTTAAAAAATCAATTTTGTTTTTTCAAACAATGTTTTGAAAATAAGAATTTCATGCTTTCATTAAGATTTTAGGGGCATGTCCACATGGGCTGTCCAAAAAATCATAATGGAAGCACAGGATTACTTGCAAAAAAAAACACTCACAACTTTCTCAAGGGAATTAACTAAATACTTCAAAGCTGTACAACCGATTGAATGGTGGAAAATATGGGTCACCTTGGCATTATAGTTACACTGTAAATGAAACCTGCTCCAGTTAAACCTTAAAAAATTATCTTTTTCTGAAATTGATAAATTTTCCAAGGAAATGAAGATCTTAAGGATTGCATCAAATAAAAAATTCCAGAACATTAGATTTTGTTAAACTTGAAATTTTCATTACAAGATGGTCTGATTTCTTGAATGATAAATCAGTTAACATTTCATAAGTATTCGGGGGGAATGAATATTTTAAAATATCTAAAAACAAAAATCCATAAGATAAGCTTTGGGAAAAAAATTTCTGAAAGATTTTTTTTAGTAATTTTTTCCATTTGCACAATCTTAAAAACAAAGCAATTACAATCATCAGAACAAAAAAATACTTGAGTTTTATTGCATTATTTTATTTGCTCCATTTAGATTTTTAGATATAGGATATCAGTTCAGATATTCTTTTAGATATCTTGATATTTTGGGATATATTTAACTCAGTTTTGGATAATTTTAATATAATTTTCTGGAGCAGCTAGATATTAGGATTTTTTTTTGCCTCAATTTTCAAATTTGGGTTGATGGTTAGCCCAACAGGTCAGTCGGGTCCTTGATATGTGCAGGAAACAACTGGCACCAAGACAGGAATGACATCAATAGGAATAGGATTAGGAATAAGAACTCTGGGTATCAGCAGCCAAGATAGCATAAGCATTGCTGCATGAGATAATGCTCTAGTAGGATGGGATTTGAGTTTGAATTTCATCTGAAGTTATTTCTTTTTTACAAATGTTTATATATTATCTTGAAGATAAAGAATGTATAAGCAGAACATAATGTAATAAAAAGTAATCAAAAAAAGATGAAGCCTGAGTAAAATGTGCAGGTGGAATAATTGAAATCTTTTTATGAGTAAAAATCAAATTTAAGAATTTCTTGTAATAAAAATGCATACACATAAGTGAAACTTCAGAGCGATAATGTAAATATTGTAAATATCCAATATTTATCTAAGATATATTTATGATTTTGAATCTAATGCTGTTTATAGCTTACCAACTTCTGCAGGAGTGAAATCAACTTGATAAGTTGAAGATGAACTTCCAATAATTCTGGCAGGAACAGACTTCCCATTTGAAGCTGATAGGAACAACAAGTATGCATAATGAAGAATTAATCTCAAGTGATTGCAAATATTTTGAAACAATTTTGACCAATAATTTAAAAAAATCATTTCTAGGTGTGAAGCTTCTCTAAATTTCTTTTTCAAATCTATCAAACACTACTAACTAAAGATTAGCTTTAACAGACAAAATAACAATGTTTATGATGACAATTCATTTTTAAAATGGGAGCAAGTGATAAAACATTCAGAAGCTGCTGCATGGCTGAATTACATCTATGTCAAAGATCTTAGTATTTGAAAAAGAGTTAATCAATGGATTTTACAAACAAAAATAATTCTTCAATCTTTCTTCGGTCAAATTTCACGAAACATTCAGTAACATCTTTGAGTAAGGAACTGAGGGATCAAACAAACTTTCTTTAACCTTTCGAGGTAAACAAACTGCATCAATATTGAACAAATGCAGCTCCCTCAAAAGAGCAATTGAATGTATCAACAACATATATTTTTAGTACCAGTCATATCAATAAATTTCAATGATCATGTATGCTCTGGATAGATTGATGAGTATTTATTATGAGGTAAATTTTTTCTGTAAAATGAGCAGTATACACTACGGTGATCTGAAAACACAATCTGATATTCATCTATCTATCAATCTATCTATTTTATCAATTAGGTGTATCCAAACATAATGATAACAATTCAAATAACTTCTTTAGAGAAAATTCTAACCCTAAACACGAGAGAGAATTCAAAGTTCTATCTGATTTTTCAATAAAATTGTAGTGTTTACCAATGTAGTTAATGCTTACAAGTAATATTGACAATGAGGTCTCCTTTGCCTGGTCCTAGAGGATCAACTTTGAAACTGGACAATGTATTTGCTGATGCTAACTGAAGGGCATCACCAGAAGCTTGAACTCTTTCATTGCCCAATATTTTGCATGGAAATGGACTACCTGTAGAAGATGAAAATTTACTGCATGGTTATCATTAATCATCAATACCCATAACAAACCGGCTTAATTACTGTTGCTGGGTTTAGGTAATTCATGTGTTCCTACATTCATATTCATCGATGTATCTATCCGGACTGTGCAAAACCCTTCCCATTCATGTAAGAAACTTGAAATTTTGCACATACACACTCCTCCTCAATGAGTTGGGAAAACATTATTTATTTTTTTCAGAAAATTTAACTCTGAGAGGGTTTTCAGTGGAGGGTTCAGTATGCAAAGTTTTTGCTGAATTGCTCACTAGTTTGTGTTCGCTAGTTTTTAAAAAATTCAGACCTTTTTTTAGTGATTACAGCCCAACAAAAAACTAGAGAAATAATTTATTCATTGATCAACCCTTTTTCCAACTTTTTAATTGATCATCCACAACGCACCATATATACCCATATGGTGAATCATAATTTCCTTTGAAATGCTAGAACACTTGTTATAATGTTATAATGATATTTTGTGTGGTATCACGTTTCCTAAATAATGATAATCAGATCTAGATTTTAGTGTTCATAGATGTAATTTATCTTTAATTTCTATCTAGACTAATAACAATTTAGATGGTCCAACACTGAACAAAATTCCAACTTGAATCATTCATATCATTTCAAGTAGAAAGATATCATGAAGACCTTTGAAATAGTAATAATAACAACAGTAGTATTAATCATAATTATAATAGTATGACTTTGATTTAATGCTGGTCCGTTGCATTGGTCATTGATCCAAAATGCTCAAATCTATATTTGCTACAATCATTAGAAAAATGAAGAATGAAAGGAATCATTTAAAAAATTCAGTTTAGTAGATTTAATACATAGATCTAAAAAAGTGTGATTAATCAAATATATTACCTGGTATTGAGATACCATTGAATTTTATATGAATCATATGTTCAGAGGGTTGTTGTGGAATAAAAGATACTTTGAAGCAAGCATCACGTGGTTCTTGCTTTACATAATTTGGCACATTCTCTCCATTTACAGAGATAAAGATTTCCAAATTTCCAGCACCGGCTTTACTTGCATCCACTTTAAATAAACAAGAGATATTTGAGCACACAAAAATTTACTGAAAATGGAGAATAGCATTATTTCAAATCATTTTTTAGTGAAATCTACAAATTCAAAGAAAATAATTGTTCTGTGATTTATGATTAATATGATATTAAGTTGACAGATTTAATGTTAAATGTTCATAAGTCAAACATCAAAAGAAAAAATATAATATAGGGTTATATCACAAATAATATATACTTACAGAAAAAATCAACTGGCTTTCCCAAAATACCTTGTCCCATAGATGATATAATAACTTTTTCTGTATCGTAAGCTTTGGCATTAAATGGATTACCTTTAACAGGAACACCTGCATAGATAACTGATATTTCATGTTCTCCTATGAAATAAAAATATGTATACATAAATAAAAAGAGAAAAGAAAAGCAAGACTGTTTTGAATTTTATCAGAATGATACAATATGATAAAACTGAAAATTTTCGATGATGACCCCTGAATACATGTCCTAGAGAAAGTGAAGAGAAGCCTTGATGCTCTGACACACCATGAGAATAAGTGGATGTTAAGGTTAAAAATTCACACACCAGATGGCTTAAATAATAATTTTGATGAACTGGTTCACATTCACCATAAACTTGAAGATCCAAAAATACACCATGTTTTATGTAACATTAATGTGTGACTTTCAAATCATATTTCGTTTTCCTTGACAGAACATGCATTTCACTCTTTCAATTATTTGAAAAATCATTTTAAATAAGGCGACATAGTTTGGGATCTGTGATGAGTGACACTCAAATTCTATATATTTTTGCAGAACACTCAATTAACGTTTTGAAAGTTGTTTTAAATTTGAAGTTTGACCAACAAATACGTTCAATATATCAGAAATTTTCAGTTTTATCTCATTGTGTACACAAATTTGTGATAAAATTTAAGATTAGATTTGGAAGAAAATGAATAAACACAGGCTATATAAAAGGAAAATGATGAAACATATTCTGGATATTCAAAAAGATTTTTTTAAATCCATTAAATACCAAAAATTGCAGAACAATAAACTGTATTGAGCAGTTGACTTACCAACCACATTTGGTATCCATTCAACAAGATAGGTTTTGTCACCGCTATTTTTTACTTCTATTGGAATTTTTTTGCCATCTGGTGCTATAATGAGATTGCAGAAATCAGAGTTCTTGTTCAAGAATGTCATAAAATAAAAAGGACTTAATAGAATCCCAACTCTAACACTACTAACTAATTCTAAAAAAGGCTATAATATTAACTCTTTGAAAGATAATTTCACGGATCATATTAACATTACAATTTTATAAATATTTGTTGGTTTTTAAAAGCATATTCTGAAACATGAAGTCACTTTTATGTGCCAAAATAATTATATATATGCGTAATTGAGAATATAAAATCAAATAAGCACCTTTTTCTAGATATATATTGTGAATTCAGAGATTTAATTTCCAGAAAATATCCATTAAATCAATTTATCTATACTTTACAAAAATGTTATTTATATTATGTTTATTTTAAAGAAATTTTATGACATAAAATCCACATAGAATTTCTCATCTTGTATGATTCCTTAATAGATTAAATGTGTTGACATTTTATATTCAATTAACTATAGAAAAGGATTACAATTTCACAATTATAAAAGATAATAGGATGGAAATAACAACGGCCATCATGTACTTTTCTTCAAATAAGGAAATTGAAAAAATTATAAATCCAATTCTAGGACCTCCAAAAGAATGTCTGAAAAAAATCAACAAATAAACCAAAAGCAATAAGCAAGCCTCACCCCCATTAAAATGTTACTAAAAAAAGCCAAAAGAAAAATCTTTTTATTTTACTTACCAGATTCTTACAGTAGTAAGTGATGATGGGAAAAATTCAATCAGTTTTTCTAGCAGTAAAACAAATTCTACAGTTGTTATGATGACAGAGTGTGTGCAATTAACTGGATTGATTTGAAATTGACAAAACTTCTAGGTGCTTAAATGTAATAAAAAGGAATGAAAATGAGATATTTGTTACAACTGGAAGATGATACAAACATTTTTAGAAGCAACCCTTCCACTTTCAAGTAAATGTAGTAAATACCATTAATTAGGTGAAAATATGACTTGAATAAATAGCTGAATGTAACATTTTAAACAAATAAACTTTGAAGAGTAAAACAAATATTTGACATGATAAACAATATCAGCATAAAAATTGTATACACAATAAGCTCTATTTATGTCACTGAATTGTTGCTTTCAGCAGAATCTTTTTCTTCACTCATGTTTAAACTGAGGAACATTATGCCAATCAAATTTTGTAAAATTCCAATTCATTGATTTGTGTCAACTAATCCAATTGTTTCATTGAAAATATTCTGGTTATTGCCAATTTATTATTTGATTTTCAATACAAAGGGGAAACTTAACAGACTTGAGATTTTGGTGAATTACCATGTAGGCAACTATCATGCCACAGAAAACTATATTTACAATTTTACATCTACATCTTCAAATGCAAATAAAAACAGCTACATAAAAGCAAATGGATAGAGGACTAAACCCCAAAGTTAAAACCCCCACAGATAAAAGTGAGTGTCATACAAGAGAAATAAACAAGAGATAGTAGTTAAAAAAAAGTAAACAAGTTATTCAAAAACTAAAAGTCAGCGTTGTATCAAAGAAACAGACGAGAACAAATTGTGTACAGTATTAGAAACTATCAACCAAAACTGTCAATATAGGTTTCTTCAGTTTTCCAGTCAGTCTGTCTGATTTTTTTATTCAATCAATTGATAATAAACACGTGCTACATACTTTTTTGTTGCTCAGTTTTGAGGAATTGTTGGAACTGAAAGGAAGCAAGAGTTACTCCTTTGTGATTGGTTGAGGCACTTTCCAACATAAGCATCAAATTTTTGCTTGTGTAAAGATCTGTTTAAACAGCATGAATTGTCTTTTGCTTTATCACCAAAAAGCTTGATATATTATTTTTAGAATTCAAAATTGATAGATTGACCGACTTCCCAATTGTAAAGTTTCACATCTTCACTTTGGGTAGAAAAAAAAAAAATTGCTTTTTGTAATTTTTGAAATACAAATTGCGAATTTATGCTGCTTAACTACAGGATCACTCATTCTTTTTCACCTATTCTATTTCAGATAGAAATTACAATTCAATCCAATAGAATTTCTTATTTACATGCCTAAATAATCATTTTGATAGGGACCCTGTTTACTATTACAGTCAATGGCTCCAATAGCAATACGATACTTCAGAGAGAACTCAAGTTCAGCATGACCAGGTCACCAAGAACTGGTCCTAAACTTGGGTGCACCCTCAAGTATGGTAAAAATGAATTAAAGACAAGGAGCATTATGTCACAAGCACCAGTCCTGGAGATAATTTGCTGACAAAAATGTTAAGATGTTGCTTACATGACAGTCTCTATTCAGTTACTAATCAGACAAATCATTATAAAATTTTGCATGCATTGAAATGAAAAGATTCAAAAGTATATATTTGAGATATGAGATTGGGTAAAAAAAAGTATACTATCACCAATCACCTAAATGTTTGGATTTCTGGCTTTGCACCTTAAGCACATTATGTCTTTTGGGTTTTGTCCTTGGGTAGTTCTCCTCCTGGCACTGTGGATTCTTTTTTTAAAAAAGATTCCACATACATATGCTTGCTTGTGGTGTCCATTAAAATGACGATAATGTTCAGTTTCTCCTATAAATGTGGATTTTAGTGGCCATTGTTGTGTCAATGACTTCTTTTGAGGTGTAGGAGCTTGAATTCCAATATGCAGCATCTTATCAGAAGGAGAAGTGAACTCCAGCACTTGGAAGAGGTTTGAGTGGTAAGGGGGATATGCAGGCCAGCAACCTAATCATCTTCTATCCCCCGGCAAGCAAGCAAAAAAACAGCCATGTTTCATTATTCAGTTCAGGTATTTAAACATTTCAACATATGTTCATGATTAAAAATTATTCTCATTGTTAGGGATGTTTTCTTTATAGAACAAGTAATCAAATAGTGCTATGATATCTTTGGGGGGATTTGTACATATTGGTATGGATAGATATAGAAGAAAACGAGAAAATAATATCATCCCAGAGGTAAGTTTTGTAAAATCTTTTGATATATTTTTGGTGGATATTTCATTTGATTATCTTAAAGCAAGCTTACGGCAGTTGTTTAATTTATTATCATCCAATATAAAAAATCATTGGTGTTATAGTACTGACTTATCTAATTTTTAGACCATCTTTAAACTACAAAGATATAAACAGGGATACATTTTCTTATGCATTTTGGATTCTGCATTCATTCTATTATCCTATACAAGAATTCAAACCAACATTAAACTCCTGTTACCTCAGGTTGACCTCAAGAAAATTTGTCCTAATCTCACCCAGGCAGCTGATCTCAGGTAAAGTAGCATACCCTTTTAAGACTTCTTGTTTCCTATCTTGTATCCATTTAACCTTATATCGAGTGACAAGTTTCAAATAAAACATGTTACTCTTGTATTTGTGACTACCGTGAGTGCTTGTCCAATATTGTCATCATGGGATCAAGGTGAAGTGTCCAAGTGCAAATTTATCTGAAAGATACCTCCTTAAGTTAAAATGAAATTGCAAAAATGTGAGAATACCAATGAGATATATATAAGAGTATACCAGCACATTAGAAGAAAGCAAGTTCAAACTCAAAGACAAGACAGAATAATGGTTCCGCTTCGCAAAAAACAATGATCAGCATCATCAAAGGACTTGACAAATAAACAAGAAATAATTGTTAGAAAAAATGTAGAAAAGTTATTCAAAGAATAAAAGTGAGTATTGTGTGAAAGAAATGAACAAGAATAGTCATTAAAAAGAAAATACAAAAATTATTCAGAAAATAAAAAAGTCGTACATGAGAATTGAAAAAAAAAGGTTGAAAAATTATTCAAAGGATAAAAGTCAGTGTCGTATGATATCTGCAATAAAAATAAATTTCAGGCACTATGCATTTCTTTAAAAGTTTGGTTGCTAGCAAATAAAGTTACAATAAGAACACAAAGACTGAAAAAAAGAGGACTTCAAAACAATGTCAGCATTCAAATTGATTTTGAAATTTCGCAATGACAATAAACTTAACGAAATGCATTCTTTTGATTTTCAAATTACTGTTCTCATCAACAGATATACAAGAAATGCATTGCATGATTTTTCAAAAAATAGAGTGGATCGATTCTATGCAAAACCAGCTATGAAAGTATATGAGAGAAAGAAACAAAGAAATTTCTCATTGACTAGAGAAAGAATATACAAAATGAAAGAAAAACATGTACGAAGCATGCAAATTTTTTAAAAAAATTTTCATGACGAATGTAATAACTTACCCCTGACTACAACATTTATTTCTTTTGCATCTAATGGTTTGATGATGAAATCTGTAAGTGCATTGCACGGTACACATTTTTTCATTTTGAAGATTTCTGTTTGATCAGCATTTTGCACAATACATGTGTAAGGAGAATCTGTTTGTAAGAAATAATACAAATAAAATCAATTTTAAAGTGGCCAAAGCAGTAAATTGAATAAGAGATAGAAAAATTAAGCTTTATTTACTACATTTTCTTTATTGCTATAGCTTAATTTCTGACTCTTACCAAAATGATTATTTAGAGAAATAAGGAAAAATCCTTTTGGCAGATATTGATTTGGAATGTTTGCTTCAAGCTCACTTACCATGGACAGGCACATTGTTGAAAGTGACATCAATTTGATGAGGCCCACTTTGCATAGGTACAAAGCTAACACCATAAGTATTTTTGGATATTTTTTCAACTTTATTTTGTAGCTCACCATTGTCAACCAAAATTTTAAGGCTTCCATCTCCACATTTTGAAGTATCAACTAGAACAATGTAAAACAAATGTTATTGGATTTTCTAAAAAAGATTTTTAATGATTGGAAAAACTTTGTAGAGATCTGATTCCTTTTCCACACACACATTAAATAAGATAAAATGTCTAATACCTATGAAATCTAATATTACCAGAACTAAGTATAATCATTTTTATCTGACAAGGTATCCAATAAGTTTTCATAATTGGATGGGTTTTTATTATGACATATTCTTTCAGTTAATCAATTTTATTCACAGTATATATTCTAAATGAAATGCTGGTACTGTTTATAGATATGTATTTATTAGCAGCAATAGTTCGCTATAACATTAACATATATCCATTAGTTTTTCTCCTCATTTTATACAAATTTAATTCTCATTCTATGATTTTATAGTAAATCTTTAACCAGATATTTTTCGACAAAATTCTCAAATTTTCAAAGAAAATGGAAATAGATAACAAGTGAACTGATTAAATGTAAAATATACTCACTTGTAAATTCTTCTTTCTTTCCTATCTGGCCAACTGGTGGTATTTTAGAGATGATAATTCCACTTGCATCAAAAACCCTGAATGTTAATGGGCTTTGTTTGAGAGGATATCCAGCATAGCTTACATGAACTTTATGTGAGCCTGTGAAGGGAATGATGCTTATAGATTAAATATTTAGACATCGATGAACAGATAGATAGAAGAAAATCAAACAAATACAGGGATACCCTGATTAGTCCAGGTAATTTTTTTCTAAAATTTTCCAAACAGTTCAGAAAAAACACTGTTTGATGTTTTATCATAATTTGATGTGTTTTTTCCTCAGTGTATACTTAGTTTTATTAATTTGTACAGCGATACCCGAAGTGCATTACATCAAAGTCAGCAATAATCATAACTGCACTACTTCAGGTATATCTAAAAATCCATTATATAAAAATAAGATATTTCTGATGCAATCTTAGCTTAGAATTAATTAATGTTGAAAAAGTGAATGTAAAACCATCTTTTTCTTTGGTTATAAAACAGTATGCAACTGTGGTCTACTTATAGAATCATTCATAAAATCTAACTCCTGTAATAAGACAGTAATTAGTAAAATTAATAGCACTTTAATGAAATTGTTAATTTCATCTTCGTATAGAAAAAAAGCATTTTTGTACTGTTCCAAGTTGTAAACAACAATTTTGCAACTAGGAAGTTAACATTTGGCATAGGGGAACATCTTTTCTTTCTGACTGTTTATGCTCAAAATAATTTCAAATACAGAGAGTTTCTTCTGAAAGCTGATCTGATGAACATAAGCAAAAGCGGTCTCAAAATAAACATCAAAAAATATTTCATGGAATCTTGTTCATGAATTACTGTTCACTCAATTTGATTTTATTGTCTGCTTTGGGAATGCCATCTGCACTTACTGGCTACTCTGAGTATTGAAATGTTGATTCCACTTGTCCAAAAATACGTATTAACACAAGGTACTGTTATATAAGAAACCACAAAGGTGGGTACTGCTTGTGAGGCAATAAACCCCACCAATGATGTACAAAAATGAAGAAAGATAGTATCTTTGATATGTCATATTTGTTGGTGAAATGAATCATCATCATCATCATCACCATCACCATCACGACCATTGACTTTCATGTTCCACACCTTCTTCAGTTCCCTTAATTCTCAAATTTTATGGAATTTTTGCTCGTTATGTTATGGAGAATAAGGGAAGTAACTCTATAATTTGATTCCAGGGGAGGCCACTTTATAATTTATTCAATTCATTGATTTAATTTTTTAAACTTCATAATATTTTTCTTTATATTTATATTTTTGCTAAATTTTAGTCCATAACTTCTTCAAAAATGATACTTGACAAATGACAAATAAAACATACAAAATGCACAGAAATGCATATTTTAGATTTTCAACTGATAAATATTTATTTCTGTCATCAGTGCCTAATAACATAATACATTTTAATCCTTTCATTTCATGATTTTTATTTTGATATTTATTTTTTAAAGTATCATTTTAATATTTCCTGGAGGGTTTTGAAAAAATTATATATATGCATTTTTAGAGGCGTTTTATAAGAGGCTTGATTGGTCAGTAGGTCTGTCCACTTATCATTTCTCAGCTTTTTTGAGTGAGATTTCCTCTAAGTAGAAAGATGTCCCTTAAAGAGCTGCTTCTCATCTTGAAAAACTTTCCATTTAAGGTCACGTGATCTGACAATAATGGCTTTTAAATTCAATTTTCTAAGCTGATTCAAGTCAGATTCATTTGTAACTCAATGAAAAGGTGTTCCTTGATGAGATGCTTATTACCTACAATCATTTTCTACTCAGGGTCATGCGCTCTGGCAATAATGAACTTTATTTCGATGTTCACCTCCACCTAATAAATTTGGAGGTTATCTTAAATTTACTGGTGATTTTTCATGTTGCAAGGTTTTATTAGTGCATATATTTGCAGATATAAAAGTTTATAACTACAAAATAATTACATATTTTAAGATATATTTGCATATTTTGAAAATGTCTTGTATCTAGAGGGTTAAAAGTTTGTTTTTTTATAGTAGTTTAAGATGACACAGAAACTTGCCCTTAAAGCACTGGACCAGACACTGAAAGAAATAAAAAGCAATGACATTATAGATGGAATGCATCTGAGCAAGGCTGACTACTTCTACTAATTCATTATAAAGCATAAAAGATCTATGACAAGACCATAATCCACCTCTTCTATATTGATGACTTGAAACTCTATGGAAAGAATGATAATCAAGTGGAAAGTCTATCGAAGACTGTTAAGAGACTTGGTGATGATATTGGAATGGAATTGATATGTAAGTTAAAGTTACTTTTGAAAGGGAAAATTAATCTTTTCATCGTTCATTAATATAGATTTAAACACTCACTTAAACAGATCAAGGAATTACACCAAGAAAAAACCTATAAATATCTAGGTATAAATGAAGGTAAAGGAATATACCACAATAGCATGAAAGAAAAAGAAGAAAAAATACTTTCGAAGAATAAGGCTAAAAATGAAAACGGAACTAAACTCAAAAAATAGAATACAGACCATTACCACTGTAGCTGTTCCAGTAGTCCAAAATAGTTTTAATGTCAACTTACCAGAAATCAAACAAATGAGCACAAAACCTAGGAAATTGTTAACAGCAAATATGCACTACCTTAAGGCAGATGAACTGCCAAGAAAAAAAGGGTGGTAGAGGCCTCATTTAACTGGAGGTTGACTTGCAAACTAAAGTAGCCAAGAGAGTAAAAAGCAAGGTCAAACATGAAGGAATGAATATACTACAGGAGTCCTGGCAAATGATACTATTCCACCAAAGGAACTGATGTAGATCAGAATAAAACCCATCAGTGTTTGCAAAGCTTAGGATTGAAGGCCAAAATAGAGGGTTTCATACTGGCAGCTCAGAGCCTAAAAACCCAAAACTATCAGGCTGATGTATAAAGAAATGGTGCTGACCCTAAATGTAGACTGTGATTATAAGACCAAAATAAATGACTTCATAGTAGCAGGCGGCTCGATCCTTGCAGCAAATGAATATAAAATGAGACATGACAGAATTGGACCATATCTACACTGGATCATTGGCAAGCATCTTGATACCCCATATGCTGAATACTAATATGAACACCAGCCTGAACCAGTCACAAAAAAAAGATATAACTATTTTATAGGACTTTCCTATACATACAGATAGAACAATAAATGGGAATAGACCAGACATTATAGTCGCTTAGTAGATATGACTATTCCAGCTGATAAAAACATTACTGTTAAGGATTTTGAAAAACTCACAAAATACAAAAAACCTTAAAATAGAAATCAGTTGAACGTGGCAACTCAGGACCAAAATAACTCCTATAGTTGTTAGAACTCTAGTTAATTTGAAAACATACTTGGAAAGCATATTTGAAATCCAGAAAATAGCCCTTACCTCCATTGCACACATCATAAGAAATTTTCTATGAATGTGAATATGGGTATTATCCCCAGCATATGTCATTTTATGAATAATTAGAAATGAAAGTGTTGTATCATCTGTATATGTAAAAGAACTGCTCCCCACCAACATTTTTTTTTAGTTCACACTGTCATAACTTACAAGGTTGCCAGCCTTAAGCCTTTCATAAACTAAAATCAAAGTAAACAATAACAGGATCAGGATTTGAAAGTGGAGGCATCAAATCAGCACCTGGCTTATCAAGTGAAACGAACCCTAAAAAATCAATGGCCATTGGAGATAGAGCTACAGGAAATCTGCAACAAAATAGAAAAAGAATAATGCGGCTTACTTGCAGAAGAATACTTCAACACAACCAACATAATAAATGACAAAGCGGAAACAAATTGACCCCACCCTTTTGTATACATGAAATGGAAAAAATGCCAGTGCTTACTAAGTCATAACATCATTGCCTGCTTTCAAGATGAAAGTCAGTGTGTAATGAATACTACTAAAAAAAAAAAACAAAAAAAAAAACAACAAGAAGAAGTAGATGAAGCAGAAGCAGGACCAATGGAAATGCCTGGGGTATTGACAACTAATATTATATTCTCATTCTCTTACTTACCTCTCCCTACCCTTCTACTAAAACTACTTAACTTTCTTTTTCTACAATCTTATCATCCACTTCTCTATTCGCCCTATCTCACTTCTCTCCCTCTTATTAAAATGACTTTATCTTCTCTTCCCTTTCTCTTTTTATCCCCTCCATAAACTATATAACTTGCTTTCCTCCCATCTTTCTTAACCTCTTATTAAACTACCTTTCTCCCCATCTTTATCTACCCCTTCAGTAAACTACGTAATAACTTTTTCTTCCCCCTTTCTACCATTTTATCAAACTACCTAATTTGTTTATTGTAAAAAATTCATATTTTGATGAAATAAGTAATTTTCAATCATTCAATAACAACCCGAAATCGAAGCCGTGAAAAAAACCTATAAAGCATTCAACAGCCATCTTCAGGTGAACAATCTTATGATTTATATTCTTTCAAATATCTTATACTGAAGTGTTTTCTGTTAATCAAAATGATGATCCGAATTGTAAGTTGTAAAAAAATCTAAAAGCTACGTAAAATCTGCAAACCATTCAACAGCCTCTTCAGGTGTACAATGTAAAAGTCCTTCCTCATCTGCATTTCCCTTTCAATGATCCCTCTTACCTCCAGTTTTCCCACCAGAAGTGCCTCTTATCAGCAGTTTACATTTCAGAGGTCTTCTCCATTGCAATGCTATGTGGACATATCATTAGAATTCTATTCTTATTCTTTTACTTACAGGTTAAAAATATACCTGATAAAGGTTTCAAAAATTTACCCATAAATGACTCCTGATAAACTGAATAAAAAAATTCATCAAATTTAACATGGAAAAAATTTTTGAATACCTGATAATCAATATCAATAATTAAAGCTGTCTACAGTGTGATATTTTTTAACAAAATATGTAATATTTGATTTATATTTAAGAAAAAAATCATAGTAATACATTTCCATAAAAGATATGGAGTTTTTTTTCATTTTCTATCTCATAAATTCAAGGTGTCCATAAAACTATCAAATCATCATTTCAGTTACATATCTAGATGAATGACCAATGATAACCATTCGAACAGAATGATTTAAAAAAAAATTTAGAATGATTAAATAAATGCTATGTGCATAAGTTGTTATCTGGTAGCGATAATTAAAAAAAAATTCTTTATTAACTTCATGATTTTTTCCTGAAGTGGTCTAAAAATAACTATCATCAAAAATATTTCATTGAATCATATTGTCAAAAAATTGAATAAAGTAGTTGTACATTTGCCAAAAAAAACAAACTAATACTTATACTTATTACTGTGCTAGTAGCAATGTCATTAAGACGGTTAACTTTATTATTTGAATTACTCATGAGTTTAAACGGAACTGAAAATTTTTTTCAGCAAAAATGATGAACATGGGAGTGTAAATTGAAAACATTAGGTGTTGGTAAAGAGATGTCTTATCTTCACTTCTTTTCTTATTTTTTCTTCCTTTTTTTCCTTCCCTTTCTTCACTTTATCCTTTCTTTCTTTCTATATAGCAATAACGCATCCTCAAATTGTTTCTTTCAGTCTTTCTTTCGTTCGATTTCACAGAGGCAAACACCAATGACGCTAGTCAGCATTTCTCTCTTCTCCTCTTTCCAGATTTCTTTCATAAAATTCATCGTTCGGTCTACATCTACTCATGTTGTATCAAAATCTATATTCTGCCTTTTCCTATCTCTCTTCCTATGTGTGACAATCGATCAACTGGGAGTTCATAAATGGTTGGAACTGGTAGATTATTGAGGCTGCAAGTCTCATTTTTACTGAGGTGCAGTTCATTTTTCACATTGCTGCGATACTTGTTGGAATGCCTGTTTCAGTTTCAGCAGTACGAAGCTATTACTAACGTCATAACCAAAACTGTGAAAAATAATCGTAATAAAATCAAATTGTGTGGACAGTGTTATGATGTAGTTATCAATTATACTAAAGCCTAGTCTATGACTTGGACTTCGAAGAAGTAAAGAAGCCAAGTCTAGAATGAATGTTATTAGGGAAACAAATGCAGGTAAATGTCTAGAGGATTATGAGTTCCTTTTCTGTTGTCTGTTTCTATTGTTACTAGTAGTATTAACTTAGTGCAATTAGTTAGTGAGAAGACAGGAGAGCAAATTGTATAGAAGTGAAATAGGTTATTGTGGTGATAGTGAATGGTAGATTTTCTCTTTAGATATGCCTATAGCTAGGAGGCATTTTTGTAGTGACCCGTTTGGTCTAGAAGGCTTTTTAGCTCTGTATGGGATTTGCATGACATTGTGGCAAATCCTTGATACTGAGTTTGGAGCGTACTAAGGGTTGACAGTGTAAAAGGGTCAACATCTAGATGAACAAAGGGGTGATTCTAAAAATAGAACACGTAACCCTTATCATCAAGCAGTTAACCCCCTTATTTTCTTCAGTGCAGTGCTTTGAGATATAGTTAATCAGGAGCCCCACCAGTTCTAAGAACCATTTCTGTAGGAGGTGCATAGATAGGAGAGGTTTGTTCTAGACTTATGATTTCTAGTTCAGGGCCAGTCTGAAAAGTAGCAGTAGGTTAATTGGATTATAAGTTTTTTTCCATAGATAGAGAAGACCTTGTGATGATCTGATCTTGATGACATTTGATGATGCTACCATCTGTAAACTGACACCTATAGGACAGATGATTTGTTCACTTACTTGAGCAGGTATCCACTTGGACCAGGCAGATAGTTGCGACTGGTGTATTAGGCTGCAGATTAAGCATTCTGGGTGCTGAAGAGTAGTTTCTCTTCTGATGTTCTTGTTATCGTATCATATGACTTGGTTACGTGGTCACTAGGACTTAACGTGTCAGAATGACAGCATAAACAATGCTTGGAAAGCATCTCTGCTGGTGAAACACTGTAGTAGTATGTGGAGTAATCTGGAACTTGAAAAGAAATTTGTCCAGTACTGTACTCCAAGGTTCTGAGTAACTATTCAAAGCTCTCTTGAATGTTTGTACCATTCTCTCAGCCAGACAATTAATGGATGGTTTATACATAGCTAAGTGCTTCATGCCATTGCTTTTTTAAGAATTCTTTAAACTCTTTACTGAAGCAAGGATCATTGTTGGGCACAATAGAAACAGGAAAACTCATAAGACAGAAACAATAATGCAGGTTTTCAATAGTTTCCTTAGCACTAGGACCCTTGGAGGGGAAAATATCCACCCACTTGAGTGTGCATCCCCAAAAAATCAATAAATGTCTTGCATGAGTCCAGCATAGTTAACATGCAAGCATTGCCAGGGTTGACTAGGCCATTCCTAAGGATGTAATTCTGCTTTTGCTGGATTTTTGCTATTCTCCAGGCATTGGAGACAATGTTTTACAAGGGACTCCAAATTTCTGTCCAAATTTGGCCACCAAATGTAACTGCCTATTCCTTCATTTGGGATGCACTGACATGTCCCCCATGATGTGCAGTAAGTAAAGTTTGGCAATGGGCAGAAGGAACTATTACCCTGTGACCCCATAGTAGATAACTATTTTAAGCAGAAATCTCATTTCTTTTACGAAAGGAAGGAATCACAAATAGAAGTATGCCAACCAAGCTCACAATATTTGAATACTTTGGAAAGAATAGGATCAGTACTCTTATTTCAGATGCACTAACAGGAGAACTGTCCAAAAAATAGACTGGATTAATCCACTCAGTAAGGATAGGAACTTTTAGTTGGTTGAATCTTTTTTGGTTATCTCTGCTTGCTGAGTAGGACTGGGTTTATCAACCATGATTAGAAAAATATTCTTTGTTTTCTCAGTAATTTACCGAGAATATGTAATTGAACCACCAAATAATCTCAACTTATCAGAGCACATGTTGTTCTGGATGCTGTTTAAGGAGAACAAAGCATAAATTTTTGCTACTATTCAAAAAACATATCATCTTAATATGCCCTTACTTTTTACATTTGAGACATTCTGTATCAGACAGTGGCTCTTCCAAAGCAATTGTCTACAACCAGAACACGGATTTTGGGGTTTAGAATTTAATTTTTTTTACTTTTGTTGAGATTTTGATGCAATACATGGCTGATATGAGTAAAATGGGAATAGCTCATCTTGCAGCTATCTTTTGAAGCTGCTCCATTTGAGAAGGCTAATAGTAAGGCACATTTGAAAGATAGGTTCACTTTTTACAATAACAACTGTTGTGTGATACTATCATGCAATCAACACATAAATTTGTCCCTCAGGGCATCTTTGAGGTAGAGTTCAAAATCATTAGCTTTAATACCAGCCATAAACTGTGCGATAGTCTCGTTTGCTTCTTGCTTCCTAATGGAAACTTGAAGCTTTCGCATATATGAATGACCTTAAAGTTGGATGTGCTTTTAGCACATCGACTAACTCTTTGAAAATTGAGTTAGCCAGTTTTATCTTGAGAAACAAGATTCTGCACAAACAGATATAATTTAAAACTTAATAATGAGAAAATAATAAGTATCTTCTTGTCCTCATCAGTATTATTAGCTACAATAAACAAATCGACCCTGTTGAAATAGATTTTGAAATATGTTCTTCATCAAAGGAGTCTAAACGACTGATCACAGTTAAAGGTGCCAATTAGAATAACAGAAACTAAGGCCAAGAAATATCCACATTACAGTCATCAATCATATTATAGTTTAGTTAGCAATTAACGTTATGACTTCAACTTCAAAGAAGTAAAGAAGCCAAGTCTAGAATGAATGTTATTATCTTGCAGGTAAACATCAAGAGAGTTATGAGTTCTTTTTGTTTTATCTATTTCTGTTGTTAATAGTAGTATTAGCTTGGTAGTTTTAGTGCTATTATTTAGTGAGAAGACAGAAGAGAAAATAGTATAGAAATGGAATAGGTTTCAGTAGTAATAGTGAATGGTAGACTTTCTCTTTAGATATGCGTAGAGCTAGGAAGCATTTTAGAACTGACCTATTTGGTCTAAAGAGATTTTTTAAAATTCTGTCTAGGATTTGCACGAATGTGCTCCAAGCACGTATTCACCTCTCTCACAAATGAAATGGCAATGCTTTTTACTATCTAATAGTCACGATGATCTGTCTCCCGTTCTCCTATTTTCGGGAAGCCTATATGGATTAAACTCCATGTGCTCTCCGCCTTACATGGTCAGTCTGTCGCATGTCTACCAGCATCATTGAATGGCCCCAAGTTGCACATGCAACTTGGCTGTTTGGCATATACCCTGAACCTTGTCTCCATAACCATTCTTTTGTATGCTCTAAGCTTTGTTTTTATTCTTCTGGGGATCTTTTTTGATTGTTTTTTTCTTATTTAGTCCATCATTCTTGTCAGTTTTACATTATAGTCATATTATAAAAAAAGGTATCATATAAAGTCTTGAGCATATTGCATTTTAAAAATTTCATATACTCTATAAACATGTCATATTTTGCAAAGTGACATTAAATTGTATCCTACATCACTTCGTCGCACTGTATGAAATGGTCCACTAAGTCACACTGGTCTGTTTAGCTCTCATACAGGGCCCCTATCTTGAAATAATGAAAATATCTTTTGATCTGAATCAATTACCTTAGCTTACAATTCTGTCTCCTGAGTATTCTACTAAGTCACACGATGCAATTGATACTTCATGTGAAATAATTGATGATGAATAAAACATTTTTTGCTGTTTTCGGATAAAAATTTAGCTCCTCTTATTATGACAGCCTGAGCATCTGTAAACATCAACAGTAACTTGACTTACAATAATATTACTACTGCTATTATAGTTGACTGCAGCCAATATTTTGATTGTGAAATTAATGTAAATATTAATCAATATAAGACTTGAAACTAGAAGTAAGATTCGGAATTATAGGCAAAACTAGAAAAAAGAGCTAAATCTAGTTCCGGAAGAGCTAGATCGGCAACACAGCTTGAAACGTATGTTCTGCTGGAACTAAACCTGTTTTACTGATTAGCGATAGGAATGATCATCTTGGAAACATGTGTCTCACAAAAATATAAATATGAAATATGAAATCCCGATAGTGATTTGACTATTTCCACCAAATTTCATCCCAGACAGTGGGCAAATTTTGCAGTGAAAGGATTTTCTTGTGGACCATAAGAAAAGGCTAAATTCCATTACATCAATTTGAATTTTTTTGCAAAATTTTTAACTTCTAACTTTTATAACTCTTGGTTTAAAACAGATTTGGTCAAATAAAATACCTAGTGCTCAGCCAAATGCCCTTTATCTTTTATTATAACTTTCAGTAACACTACTCACATAACTAAAATTTGCCTGACCTCAATGTCCACTCAGTATTCACTCTTGTAAATGGGACAGGGACTAAAATCAAATTTTAATTCCATATATGCTTACTATCCCTGTTAACACCTTTCAAGGAAAATAATTATTACGAATTCTGAAAGTCCTTATGAGAGAATCAAAAACATATTTCCAATTTCTATACAGTTTCCTACACAGATGAATATCTTAGAGATTAATATAGTTTAACTTACCAACAACTTGTGGAAGAAATTCAACAAGTAGCTTCCCATCTGGTTGCACAGTTGATTTATGGTGTGATTGTTTGTTCCCTGGAGCTGTATAGAAAGTAATGTAAATAAGATGAAGAAACTGGTTAGTCACTCAATAGAAACTGTCACATGACCAACGTCTCTTGGTAGCATGCTGTGTTGGGGTGATCAATCAAAAAATTGGAAAAGGGGTCATCAATGAAGAAATTACTCCTCTTAGCTCATGATTATTAAAAAAAAGTCCAAATTAAAAAAAAAAAAAGTATGAACACTGCCGGATGCAAACAAAGGGGCCAATCTAGTATAACGTTACATTGTGAATTGAATCACCCACTTGAAACCTATTTTAGGGGGGCAGCAGACCCACTTAAAACAGAAGAAACCAATGTCAACAGTTTTGGTGGCAGTTTTTGATGATAGTTTCTAATAAAAAATCAATTACAAAATTCATTCAAATAAAAAAGAATGAAAGACATATACAACAGATTTTATTGATTAAGATATATTGTAATTTGAACATTTTTGCACATTTTTCATACATTCTAAACTTTTGTATACATAGCTAACAGTGAAATTTAGACAAATGAAAGACTAAATGTAAATGCGTTATTTTGCAAAAATTATAGACATCTAGGCCATGTAATAAATTTACATATGAACTAAATCAAAGCAACAAAGAAACACAAAAACTACCAACCAATTGGAGAAAAATTGGAATTACGATTTGCGCTCCAGCTTTGTGTGCCCTCCATGATAGGAGGAAAGTATAAGACATACTGAATCAAATATTTATTCCAAATCACCAACTGATTAGAAATTTTCTCATAACTGCAAAAAAAACATTTTCACTATAAAATAAAATCTTCTCTGAATTATTCAAGTGACTTCAAGGTCTCCATCATGAGCATTTTTGCATTCAATGCTTTAAATATAAATACAAGTTTTGCTTCGTAAATGAGAGATTTTAGTAGTTATCTCACTCAGTGTTACTAAATATGGTTTATAGAAACATGAGTTCTCTATACTTTATAATTGAAAAATGAAAGAAAACAAATTTTTTTCCTCAAATCTGTAGAGTAGAAAATCTCTGTGTTTCGTCCAATTCATTTCCTCTCATGTAACAATCAAGTCTTTTGATCTTCAACTAAAAACCACTCATGATAAAATGCTCTTGCATGAACCGATTGAAAAGTTACGTGTTCTATTGTAGATGGCTGAGTGTTGCCAAATTAACTATTTTTGGCTAGATTTGTCTGATTTTTCCCCCCCAAATTATCCCCAAATCTGGCCAATTTAAAAAGAATGATTAGTAAGTTTAATAAAAGTCAATGTTTTATTCTCATCAATGGCGTCTTAGTTATTTTATTTGACGTACTCTTTAAATGAGTATATAAAACATTTCTAGTAATAAGATTTGCTGGAAATGAGAAACTTTGGCTGATTTAAGCCATTTTCAGTTATAAGTAAAATGCCCGCTTTGAAAACCTGCTTCCCTGCTCACAATGGTTTCCAGCCCCCCCAGACATCTACATATTGACTATACAAACCAAAAACAGATGCTGAACCTTGATTATTTCACTTGAACTACCAAATTAGTAAGTGAATAGGGTAAAGTCGAAGTATTTCAGTTTGTCCAGTTTAAGTTGTCAGTGAATCCAGTTCTAGATGGAATAACATTGCCTGGTGCCAATGCCTTGGCCAGGTATTTTGCTTATTGCTTATAATTAGCAACACCCACATGTATCGATTAAAATGTCTGTAACTTGAAATTTATTAATTGTATTGCAATAATATTTATGTTATCAATAGAAGAAAGATTATAAAAAAATTTTTTGCTGTAGAGAATATAAAACCGGTGATCGCCAGGTTTGAAAACTTTTTTAGATGCTTGAACCAGATGACTGGTATATATGGCATTGGGAAATTTGAACTCAATTTACACACGTTTTAAATTCCATCAAAAATATCCTATTAGGCAAATCTTCAGAAACATTTAGGGATGTATTCAATTTTAGATTAATTTTCATATGAGAAGAGTATTTTATTAGAGAATCTTGTGCATATTTTACATAAAAGGCCATATGTAGTAATTGAAAATTTGAAAGACAAAGACAATCCATCACAATTTGCTGTTTAGTCTTTTTTAAAAAATTAACAACAAACACAGCCTTCTTGCATCGTAGTATCCTGAAGAAAAACTAACTTCAGAAATGCTTGTGCAATCGAATAAAGAATATTTGTATATACAATTATATGTTTATATCTTCAGCAAGAATTGCATCTACACTATATAGATGGGTATGGTACAGTATACATAACTTTTCAAACACGTCAGAGTACTTAGTTCCACTTTTTCTACTGTAACTTTGTATGTATGAAAGATACAAACTCATAAGATACACTCTTAGAAAGCTGATAAAATTTCCATTCTATGGTTTGTCTATGTATTTATCTTCACGACTAATCAAATCCACAATATAAAGTACTTGTAAAATACTGGAATACCTAAAATGTTTGAAAGCTAATGAAATTTCCATTCCACGACATATATATATACATGTTCACTGGGAATTTTTGAGTCTTTGTGTAGTCTTTTTTATGTTTTACCATTTAACTGTGACAAATCTCATCTTGAAAAATACTCAGAACAACAAATATATCCTAATTTAAAATGAGTTTTTTCTTGAAATAAATAAGCAATCCAGTCAATTAATCATCGAATTAACTAACTTTCTTTGAAGTAAATTCTATTTTTGGATGATTTTTCAAAATTGAGTTCTTATCTGTTGACACATCAATTAATACTTTAAAAAATGGCAGAATTTTAGTCAAAATACTTGAATATGGTGTGAAATCACTTAGAAATCCTCAGTCAGTATGTGAAAGTTTTTTTTCCCTTTTTTTTAATGACTAACTTTATGCCATGTTCTTACAATTATAGCCAAAATTACAACTTTAAAGAAGATATTTACATTTTGTTATATGTTTTTAAAGAGCATCAAAAAAGTCTGTGATTGTTGCTACTTGTAATGAGCAGTGCTGAAAAAGAGGAAGTCAGCAGAAAAATCAGATTTTATGCGACAGAGACAGCGATCAAGACTAACTATGGTAGGTATCTCTGTTGTTCAGCTCGTGGAGAGGAGGCTCAAGCAGTTCCTCATTTTGAGTCTTGAATTGTGAGAGACAGAAGCTTCTGAACTATTCTGAAGTTCCAAATTTGAATTCTGCATCATTTGACACCAAGATCATCCATATCAGATGAATCTACCAACTTTATTGCAATTACAATTTTCATATCAGCCATAGCTACCATCTTGAATTTTCAATGACTAGTCTGCATTAACCAAACAGCTATTCCCATAAACTCTGTTTGGTTGGAAATTCAACTAATTATGTCTTCAACAGCATATTATATCCATCCCTGTAGGAAAAAATTGATCTGAAAACAGTTGTTGCTTGTAACCATTTTTAAAATGGCTGCCATGGGCAACATATTGGAAATACATGATGTCTAATTTTGATCCAAATTTTTCTATAAATGTATCGAATTATATGCTTTTATCACAAAATGAACAATTGACTTGAAATTTTTGGTTAATCAATTGGTTGTCCAAAACAAAAGTTGAAAAAGCGATACATTTTTCCAAGAATATAAATGGCTTGCTAGATGAAGTAACAAAAGGATATTACATTAGTCAGTCAACATTACAGTACAAAATCCATGTAAACCCAGAGCATGATGCTTGATAAATCCTTTGAAAGTGAATATCTGAATTTTCCCTTTTCCGAGAAATATTGTAGGTATTGATTCAAAATTTCACTGGACCAACATGAACAAAAATCATGTTCATCTTCAGAGGCATCTTCACTTCTCTATAAGAGGCTACATATCCGTTGATAGGTCTGACCCATATTGTTTGTCAGCGGTTGTAAGTCAGATTTATTTGAAACTTAGTAAAAAAGTGTCTCCTGATAAGATGCATCTTCCACTCAGAGTCACATGATCAGGCAATAATAGCATTTAAACATCTGCAGGTGCTATACACTACCACTGGTGTATATATGTATGTTTTTCCTGAGGATTCAACTTACAATGTAAATTTATGCTATATTAATTTGTGTCTAGCAACATTATGCTTGATTTTTTTTTAGATTCAGACTTTTGATCACTGATCACCTTCAAACAAAAGGCAAAACTATCATGGTAGGCATTTTGAATTTTTAAAGAAGAACAAAAGATGTTATCAAGGAGCTTGGAGATTTTTCTTTTCTTCATTGATACTGAAATATATCACCAAAACCTACCCAGCATAATAACTTGATGCCATTATGTGAGCAGAACCTACAACATAAACTAAGCTAGTATTTTCAGCCCTTACTGATGCTTCTGTGTTTTTTTTAATGTGTTCACACTTTTTAGTTGGCCTGTTTGTCAGTTCCTAATATGGTGAATATCAATTTCCTCTGCAGTATCATGTTGAATTAATATGAAAATTGGTCCAGACCATCAGTTGAACTATCCCCATCTTCCTCCTCCTCCTCCAACTACTTTGTTCTGAATCCTTTTGAAATTGGAAATCATTTTTTATAAGGACGTATGGCTCTTTCTCCTCTTTTATTCCTTTCTTTTGATAGCCAGCCTGTTCAATTCCTTTTGTTACTCTTTTCACATGGTGTGGGAAGCATTGGAACTTTTCAGACTGTTTCAAGCTGTTGCATCACTGCGCAAAAAAAAAAAATGCCCAGACAAAGGGAGGTAATTCATTGTCAACTTCCCACCCTACCTCCTTATTTAGTATATTTCAAGGACTCAGCAATCTCTCATCTTTTTCAAAACACAAAGTAAAGTCTATTTCACTGGTTCTTGTTATGCTATATTACCGATTCAATTTTACAAAAAACATTATTTTAAAAATCATCCAGAAATATGACTGAAGTGAGAAAGAAAAGAAAAAATATAGCAATTGAAAAAATAAATTTCAAAAAGGAGGACCAAAATTATTATTCATATTTTCAAAATTATGTTTTTACCTGTAACATTGATCATAAGATTTTGCAGGGCAGAAACTGGTCCTAGAATTGTACATTCTGCAGGTGTTTTTACAGCAATATATTTGGTACCTCCATTTGAAATAGTGAACTTTGAATTGTCTACCATTTCTATGATCCAGGGGCTCCCTGAAATACAATCAGCAAACAGTTAAAATACATCATGAATTGATTAATATTTAAAAGAATCTTTTATTAGCAGATATTAACAAAATGTAAAATTCAAATTGAACCAATTTAATTTTTGCTTTCATTCAGTTGGAATAAAATCAATGGCTGTTTTTGCATTGCATTCGTGCGATTGTTTTTTTTTTCATCATTCCCTCCCATTTATGCATCTATATATCATTTTAAAGCCCTGTGTCTCTTTTTTTTTTTTTTTTTTGATTACTTTTATTTATTCATTTTTGTACATTGTATCTAAGCAAAGATGAATAAGCACGATTTTAGTGTCATTATGCTATAGAAGTTTAAACTTGGCTATTGCCCTGCTGAAGTCACCCACAATATCAGCAGTGCTTGGGGACTGGAGTCAGCTTCAGAATGGACAATGCGTCATTGGTTCCAGTGAAGTGGGTACCCCATAATTTGACTGCTTGGTTTGACACTTGCCGAAATTTCTTTGCTCATTCTACAAATGACTCTTTTCTTGATTGTGTGCACAATATGATAATCAGAAATGTGGCTATCTTTGGGTTGACAGCTCCTCCCCTCAACCTTCCCCAAACCAAATCTTCACCCTCAAAAGATCCTTCTGACCATTTGGTATTGCTCTTACAACCTGTTCAGATCATCACAGCAGAGTCGTGATTTTCAACTGATGCATCGAATTTGGCGAGCAGTGGTTGAGAGGAAGGGGTCTATCCATGTAACATTTGAGTTTTAACATATTTCAGAAGTAGTGTTGATGGTTAAGTACAGAATTAATGTGGATTAGAAATGTGTAACAAAGACGATGAAGACACGTGTTGGTGGTATTGAATACTTGACTTCCGTTCTTAGCTAGCGGTTGTCAGCGGTCAAGGCCAATAACCTGATAACTCCCATATTGAGCAGGGATGGTTGCTTCCCTTTATTTGCATCTAATTACAGATATAGATATTATAGACATTACAATCCTGATGCAGAATAATGCAAGACCTCATACTTTACGAACCACCAGGCAATAACTGATTCAGTTGGGCATTGAAGTCCTGCTCTACCCTTTCTATTCACTGGACCTGTCCTCTACTGATTACCACTTTTCCCAGGTCCTATATACATATATACATCAGCAGGTGTACACCAATATGGACTAGGTCAAAGAAGCCTTCTGGCAGTTTGTTGACTCCAATGACACTAATCTTTATCTTGATGGAATAAATTCACTGTCAGATCATTGATAACATTATGATGATTCTAATAAAATTGTGATTAAATTTTGACATTTCAAAATTTGGTTCAAATTGGCCATTTACTCTGTTCCTACCTGTTATTAGAGTGAATTTTCAATCAATTGAAGTTGCATGAATTTATTTTCTACTTCATTCAAATTGAAGCAGTTCTCAAATAAACCATTCATCTTGTAATATTTGAATTAGATGAATTTAAGTGCATGTTGAAATAAATAATTATGAATATCAGTTTAAATCAATTTTTACAAAGTGCAGATTTGTATTTATAAGGAAAATATGTCCACAAGATGCCTTTTTTAATGACTTTAGAATTAGAATGGTTTATTTGCCCTGAATAAGGGTGTAAATAAAGCCATTAACAAAACATCTTTCTTGTTTATATAAGTTCTATAAATATGTTATAATGAAATTTGATTATGTTGGTAGAATGAGGCAATTTTCAATGGTTAAATATTGGAAAACTATATTCCCTATCTATATATATAAAAGTGAATCCATGTATGTCTGCATTTAAAAATACAATATAATGCATGTATGTATGTATGTGCATATATATATATCCATAAATGTATGTTTGAATTTTGCAACCAGGAAGCTGAAATATAGCATAGGAATTCATGGAAAAGGTTTAGCTCTCAGACATTCATTTACTGTGAGGTGGATGTGGAACTTAAGAAACAATAATACCAGAATACTAGGCTATCTGATTCATGTACCAATGTCATCGTTGGATGAATTTTATGAGGCAATATTGGAGTAGCTGTGTGAATTTTGATGGAAGGCAGCCTCCATTGAATGGGTGCGGATTGACAACTTTCTCAGTTTCTCGACCATGATTCTTTGCCAATCTCACAATGGCAAAATAGTGGCTTTTTTTTCAAGGACATGCAAATGAATAAAATCACTTGGCAATAGAAAAGGAGGCATATGCAATAGTGGAGGCTGGAAACACTACCTAACAGGACGCCACTCAACCCTTCTTACTGATCAGAAATCTGAAGCATTCATGTCAGATTGAGTCTGGTAAAATTAGAAATTAAAAAAATTCAGAAGAGTATAATTGAACTTGTCCACTACAATTTTGATATAAAGTATTTTCCAGGAAAGAATAATATTACTGGGGATGCATTGTCTAGGGCATATTGATATGTTAGATAAATTGTACCCAAATCACAAAGCTAGTGGGAGTGTGTTCTACAGGATGTATTACATTCCATGTGCATACTGGTTTCAACTACTGATAATGCCAAACCACGTGAACAATTATTATTATCTACGATGATTTATAATTATCCATGGGTGGATGCTGTGTTTGAATGTGTCTGTCCTCATCCGGAAATGTTCTTCTGAGGCATCATGTCTGAAATTCAAGATCCAACTCCTGACAATCTGAATGCATATTACTCCAAGTCATCAATTCCTCACATT
Organism: Thysanoteuthis rhombus; assembly: GCA_963457665.1. NCBI lineage: Eukaryota > Metazoa > Mollusca > Cephalopoda > Oegopsida > Thysanoteuthidae > Thysanoteuthis > Thysanoteuthis major. Next base: position 20,822,407 of record OY735208.1, read on the forward strand.
GGGGATGTTAATTATCCTGATAATCAGGCTCTATCATGCCGACCCAAGCATGCAAGTCACTTGACCATTTGAAGTTTAGTAGTGTAGCTTTCTACACTGAAGACATTCAGCCATTATGCATTTAGTCCTCTTGCTTTTGCAAGCAATAACTTTGATATAACTTGGTTAAATTCAAAGTTTCTTTCAGTGAGTAAATAAATGATAAATAGATCAGGACTAGTAAATCATATGCAGATTTCTGACTAAGAGAAAAAAAAATGAGGAATTTTTTTTTTTGTAGATATTATATTCTTTTCTTAATTTCATGCCAACAACTTTATTTAGTAGGTGAGATTGTAGTGATTATGCTTATCCCCCTTTTGCATAGTTTCATAGATAATTGTAGTGATTTTACTCAGTCTACCCTTTGCATTGTTTTTTTTGGTTTTTCAAACTATGGCGCCTCGTAATGTGAATGGCCTTCCAGACTTTGCAGATAATTTTTTATTAGTATCTTATGTATTGAGGCATTCTTTGCTGAGTGAAATGAAAGATTTAAAATTGGGTCTTACAGCACCTACATAATAATATTTAGAGGGAAAAAATTATGGAAAAGCGAGGGAAAAATTTGCAAGAATACAATTTGATTTTAGATTTGCTTATATATGTTTTTACAAATTTTTAAGAAGACACATAACTATTTTCTTGATTGCTTGAAAGCAATGATTCTGATTGAATCAAAATTTCTAGACTGATGATTTTCAGCATCTTTTTAAAGAAATTGATACAAAGTATAGTGAACTTACATGATTGTATTTATTCTAGCTTTGATGAGCCCAAGCAAGACTGTGCCAAAAACAATGTTCAATCAGACAAGATAGGTGTAAGAAAGAGCTCTTAAATATGAAACATTAATGTTGTGAAAATTTTTTCAAGAATACATGGGGCCCTAAAAGTGAAGATAGAAGTGCATATATAAAGTGAAAAATATTAGGCAATACAGAATAGAACTTGAAGTGATTAAAAGTGTGATCTGGATAGATAGAAAGAAAGGACTGATAACTGAATGCAGAAGCATCAGGTGATAAAATGGAGAAGAACTGGGACAAATTGGATGGTGAAAAAAAATGGGAATAATAGAAATAAAAAACTTTACTAAGCAGCAGCAGCAATAATAATAATAATAATAATAATAATAATAATAATAATAATAATAATAATAATAATAATAATAATAATAATAATAATAATAATAATAATAATAATAATAATAATAATAATAATAATAATAATAATAATAATAATAATAATAATAATAATAATAATAATAATAATAATAATAATAATAATAATAATAATAATAATAATAATAATAATAATAATAATAATAATAATAATAATAATAATAATAATAATAATAATAATAATAATAATAATAATAATAATAATAATAATAATAATAATAATAATAATAATAATAATAATAATAATAATAATAATAATAATAATAATAATAATAATAATAATAATAATAATAATAATAATAATAATAATAATAATAATAATAATAATAATAATAATAATAATAATAATAATAATAATAATAATAATAATAATAATAATAATAATAATAATAATAATAATAATAATAATAATAATAATAATAATAATAATAATAATAATAATAATAATAATAATAATAATAATAATAATAATAATAATAATAATAATAATAATAATAATAATAATAATAATAATAATAATAATAATAATAATAATAATAATAATAATAATAATAATAATAATAATAATAATAATAATAATAATAATAATAATAATAATAATAATAATAATAATAATAATAATAATAATAATAATAATAATAAGAAGAAGAAGAAGAAGAAGAAGAAGAAAGAAGAAGAAGAAGAAGAAGAAGAAGAAGGAAGAAGAAGAAGAAGAAGAAGAAGAAGAAGAAGAAGAAGAAGAGAAGAAGAAGAAGAAGAAGAAGAAGAAGAAGAAGAAGAAGAAGAAGAAGAAGAAGAAGAAGAAGAAGAAGAAGAAGAAAGAAGAAGAAGAAGAAGAAGAAGAAGAAGAAGAAGAAGAAGAAGAAGAAGAAGAAGAAGAAGAAGAAGAAAGAAGAAGAAGAAGAAGAAGAAGAAGAAGAAGAAGAAGAAGAAGAAGAAGAAGAAGAAGAAGAAGAAGAAGAAAGAAGAAGAAGAAGAAGAAGAAGAAGAAGAAGAAGAAGAAGAAGAAGAGAAGAAGAAGAAGAAGAAGAAGAAGAGAAGAAGAAGAAGAAGAAGAAGAAGAAGAAGAAGAAGAAGAAGAAGAAGAAGAAGAAGAAGAAGAAGAAGAAGAAGAAGAAGAAGAAGAAGAAGAAGAAGAAGAAGAAGAAGAAGAAGAAGAAGAAGAAGAAAAGAAGAAGAGAAGAAGAAGAAGAAGAAGAGAAGAAGAAGAAGAAGAAGAAGAAGAAGAAGAAGAAGAAGAAGAAGAAGAAGAAGAAGAAGAAGAAGAAGAAGAAGAAGAAGAAGAAGAAGAAGAAGAAGAAGAAGAAGAAGAAGAAGAAGAAGAAGAAGAAGAAGAAGAAGAAGAAGAAGAAGAAGAAGAAGAAGAAGAAGAAGAAGAAGAAGAAGAAGAAGAAGAAGAACTCTGATTATTTTCGAACATTTTAATGATATTTTACTTTGGTTGATTATTCTTGATATTTTGATGGTATCTTTGTACCTCTGAGATGGTTTTCTTTGTAAGTCAGAGAAATTTTCTCTTGCAATGAAAAGGCCACTGCCAAGTCGGAAAAAGTTGTTTTTTGGACCTGCACGTGGGTAAGTGGAATTAAAATTAAATTTAAAATTATTATATTTATAATTTATAATTCAAAATGAGTTGTCCCATAGAAGTATAGAGAAGCGAGGGGCGAGTATATATATATATATATATGTGTGTGAATGAACTTTTCCACTGGCGGCACCCCCCACCTCCCTCGAGATTAGTATAGTATAAATTAGCTGTGGTCGCTTGGCCGTCCAGCCAGCCCCCCCCCCCCGGCATTGGAAGAAAAAACAACGAATATCGAAACTTATACTAAGTCGAGACTTAAAACATTTAAGGGAGACATATGATCTTTAATGTATGTAACCCCCCCTCCCCAAGAAAAAGGCTTAGTGTTTTTTCTTTAGTTCAACAATCAGGTAAATATCATATCACTAAATAGATATCTCTGCAAGCCTGAATGGCTTGTCCTTGTGAGGCCATACCCTGGGTGGTAGGAGCTGGTGGGGCTCTTTGGTCACCACTGTGCACATCGGTCTCAATGAACCCACCAAGGTCTGGCGCTACCTTAAAAGAACCAAAAGGGCCGGTGGGGCTCTTGGGTTACTTCCGACTCACATCGGTCTTAACCAACCCACCAAGGTCTGGTGGTACCTCCAAAGAACCAAAAACCCCAATCATGACAGTACAACCAAACCATTTTACCGCAAAAAACGGGGCACAGATCCAAGACTTGTGTGTCGTAACCGGCAGGTGTTCCCTTGTTAGCCACCAGGAGGGACCCAGTCGTCATCCTGTGACTGCTGGGCAAAATCTTGGCTCGTGTACCCTTAATGGCCTTCAGGAGGGACACAGTCGTCACACAGCTACTGTTGGCCAAAACTCATATACCACTAATGACACCCAGGGAAAGCGCAGTCCTCACGGGGTGACTGCTATAAAGAACAAGAGAAAGAGATGGACAAGGGAAGAGAATAGACTAGTTATGTACTGTTACTATAAAAGCAAGCCTTCAGTGCGATCTTATAGAGAGCGTATGCTCCAAATATGGAGGGAAAAATCTGCTTTGGAAGTATCGAACCAACGCCTTGCTGAACAAGTAAAGCATATTCAAAAGAAGAAATGGCTGTCTGAGACTGAACTACTAGAGATTCGCATTAATGTAGAGAGAGGTTCAGGTGACACATCTGAAGAATGCCCCCCCAGCACAACTAGTACCAATAACAAAACTAGAATAATCCCCCATGAGACCCCCACAGTAAGCTACGCACCAGAGGGTGATGACGAGGCACCAACGGAAGAAGAGAAAACCAAAATACAAGCTTTGAAAGAGATCATGCGAGGAGAGAAAACAACACTCCCCTCCCTAAGAGACAAAGACAGAAAGAAAGTCGGAGAAGTGACCGAACAGGTCAACTGCCTCTTACAGCACATAGAAACGAACACCCCCTTCTGGAACTCAACAACTTAATTTACGCTGGGGCGAAAATGGTAGCACAAAGCTTCACAACACAAGAAAGAACCCCAAACAATAATAGGGAAGGGAAACCCAACTGGGAAAGAAGATTACAAAAGCAGATCTCCCAACTACAGAGAGATGAAGTATTGCTTAGAAATACACCACACACGGACAGACCACAAGTAAGACTTTGGAACAAATACAAGGTAACACAAAAAGGCATCGCAACTGTAGTGGAAGAGATACATCAGAAGAGATTAGCCAAAGAGGCAAGACTAAAAAGATACAGACTAAGAATGGCCCAATACACACAAAACTGCACATTCCAAAACAATGAGAAAAAGTTTTACCAAGATTTAAATGGGGAAAGAAGGCAGGAAATAAAACCAGATGCCACAGAGGCCAAGAACTATTGGAATAGCATATGGGGGCACCCAAAAAGACACAATGTAACACCGCAATGGTTAGGAAACATGAGAAAAGAACTAGAAGATATAGACAAGGGAGAACCAATAGTACTGAATGAAACCACATTGAAACATACTCTTAGGAAAGTAGCCAACTGGAAAGCACCGGGTCCCGACGGGATCCATGGGTATTGGTTCAAGAAATTCACGGCAGACTCACCCACCTACTCCAAAATTGTCTAAATGAAGGCAAAGCACCAGAATGGATGACTAAAGGCAGAACCACCCTCATCCAAAAAGACCCGGGAAAGGGGAACATAGCAAGCAACTATAGACCAATCACTTGCCTACCACTTATGTGGAAAATCCTGACCGGGCAAATAGCAGAGAGAATATACATGTCAATGGATAGAAGGGGGCTACTACCAGAAGAACAGAAAGGGTGTAGGATAGGAACCAAAGGGGCAAACGATTTACTCTACATAGACCAGATGATCTTAAAAGAAGTAAGGAAAAGGAGAAAGAATATCGCAATGGGATGGATAGATTACAAAAAGGCATACGATATGATTCCACATAGCTGGATACTCGAATGCCTTAGAATGTTCAAAATTAGCGAACCGGTGGTTATATTCATTGGTAATTCAATGGAAGACTGGAGAGTAGATTTGACAGCCGCAGGGGACAAACTAGCCGAGGTAGGGATAAAAAGGGGAATCTTCCAAGGAGACTCGTTGTCCCCACTATTATTTGTTCTAACAATGATACCGCTTAACAGAATCCTGAAAAACAGCAAAGGATACCATTTCTCTAAAACAAAAGGAAAGGTCAACCACTTAATGTACATGGACGATATTAAATTGTTTGCAAAAAACAGGGGAGAGCTTGAGACTCTGTTCAACAAAGTAAGGGAATATAGTGAGGACATAGGAATGGAGTTTGGGATAGAAAAATGCGCAATCATGGTGATGCATAAAGGAACACTTTCAATGACTGAGGGAATTGAACTTCCGGACAACAACAAGATTAGGGCATTGACTGCACAAGACCGATACAAGTACCTAGGTGTCCTTGAATGTGACACGATAAAACGGGAAGAGATGAAGGAGAAAATTAAGAGAGAATACCTCAGAAGGATAAGGAAAATATTAGAAACCAAATTAAATAGCAGAAATCTAATAAAAGGAATGAACACCTGGGCTGTGTCAGTAGTTAGGTATACAGGACCATTCCTAGGATGGACAAAGGAAGAACTCCAATCAATGGATAGGCGAACAAGGAAACTTATGACGATGCATAAAGCATTACACCCTAGGGATGATACAGATAGGCTATACGTTAAGAGAAAAGAAGGTGGTAGGGGGCTCATCAGCATAGAAGATTGTGTCCAGAGAGCTAAAGTAGTCCTAGATAGATATGTGCAAACAAATAGTGAAGAAATCATAAAGAGCACGAGGGATAGTGCAACAAACAATAAAGTAGAAAACAATGGAACAGTACAGCAAACTAGAAAAAAAAAGTGGGAAGGGAAAAAATTGTACGGCGAGTTTAAAAGACAGATAAAAGATATAGCAGACGAGAAATCATGGACGTGGTTACGAAAGGGAAACCTTAAGAGAGAAACAGAATTGCTCATCATGGCAGCCCAAAACAAAAGCATAAGGACAAACTACATAAAAGCAAAAATCGACAGAACACAGACAAACAGCAAATGCCGCATGTGCGGTGAAAGAGATGAGACAGTAAACCACATAACTAGTGAATGTAGCCAACTCGCCCAGAAGGAGTATAAGCATAGACACGATAGAGTAGCAACGATGATACACTGGGAACTAAGCAAACAAATGGGATTCAACCATGGGGAAAAGTAGTATCAGCACAAGCCAGAGGCAGTTTTGGAGAATGACAACCACAAACTACTGTGGGACTTTGACATCCAAACTGACCACCTCATCCAGGCAAGAAGGCCGGACTTAGTAATAGTAGACAAAAAAAGGAAGGCCTGCCAAATAGTAGACGTTGCTGTACCTGCAGACCATAGAGTAAAAAAGAAGGAGGGTGAAAAATACCAGGACCTAGCAAGGGAGTTAAAGAAAATGTGGAACATGAAAACCAGGGTAGTACCGGTCATAGTGGGAGCACTAGGAACTGTCCCCAAAACGCTGAGGGAGAGACTGGAGGAGATCGGGATTAGGGGGAGGATAGAGACCGTACAGACCACAGCACTACTGGGAACTGCACGGATACTGAGGAAGGTGCTAGAGATATAAGGACTGCAACGAATTGTAGCTCTGACATGATAGGTGAAAGAGAGAGGAGACGTTAGCTGAAGACCTGAGGAGACTTATTATCACTCAGCCTTCAGCGATAACCACTGGGCAACCCGTGTGAAACTGTAAATCGCAGAATTACTGAGACCTATGAGTACTAGGAGAGGAGGGCTGGAGACTTGAGGAGACTAGCTGTCACTCAAACTCCAGCAGTTACCACCAGGCAACTGGTGTGAGATTCCAAATAATAATAATAATAATAATAATAATCACCACCACCGCCACCACCACCACCACCATCATCATCATCATCATCAACAACAACAACAATAACAACAACAAGAAGATAATGCTAACATTCACTTACCTTTCACACAAAGTTCATTGAAGCTCATTTGTACAATTTGCGGTTCTTTATTGACGGGCATGAAGGAAGCTGAAAACTTATGGTTACCTAAATTTTTTACATAGCAAGGTACTCGTCCTCCGTTTACTTGAATTTCCAAATTACCAGAGCCAGCTTGTGAAGCATCAACTAAAACAAAGAATAATTTTAACTTACAACATGATTATATATGCACACACATTAGAAAAAACTAGAGACACCTTAACACTGTTTTGCAAGAGAGGCTCATCAAAAGTAATTTAAAAATACAAAGGCGTGGAGTGAATTTCAAACAAGTCTCATTTTAGTTGTTTTAGAAACACTCAAAAAATCAACCAATCAGATTTCCTTATTTCCCATTTGAAAATTGTCATTTTGAAAACAATTCATTCCTTTGGTTGAGTAAATCAGTTTTGTTCTTAAAGGTCAGAATTATATGAATTCAACATTACTGCCATTAGAGTTTATGTTTCCTTGTTAATTTTCAATTTTGCTAGATGTTTGAGTATATACTTTCATTTCACTTAATAACTGATGAAGATATAAAGTATACTGAAAGTTTTCCTTATTTTAAAAAAAATTGTAAAAACACTTTTTTTTTTCTTCTCTATTATTATTATTATTATTATCATTTGCAATCTCACACCAGTTGCCTGGTGGTAACTGCTGGAGTTTGAGTGACAGCTAGTCTCCTCAAGTCTCCAGCCCTCCTCTCCTAGTACTCATAGGTCTCAGTAATTCTGCGATTTACAGTTTCACACGGGTTGCCCAGTGGTTATCGCTGAAGGCTGAGTGATAATAAGTCTCCTCAGGTCTTCAGCTAACGTCTCCTCTCTCTTTCACCTATCATTTCAGAGCTACAATTCGTTGCAGTCCTTATATCTCTAGCACCTTCCTCAGTATCCGTGCAGTTCCCAGTAGTGCTGTGGTCTGTACGGTCTCAATCCTTCCCCTAATCCCGATCTCCTCCAGTCTCACCTTCATCGTTTTTGGAACAGTTCCTAGTGCTCCCACTATGACCGGTACTACCCTGGTTTTCATATTCCACATTTTCCTTAATTCTCTTGCTAGGTCCTGGTATTTTTCCCGTTTTTCACTCTCCTTCTTTTTTACTCTATGGTCTGCAGGCACAGCCACGTCTACTATTTGGCAGGCCTTCCTTTTTTTGTCTACAATTACCAAGTCCGGTCTTCTTGCCTGGATGAGGTGGTCAGTTTGGATGTCAAAGTCCCACAGTAGTTTGTGGTTGTCATTCTCCAAGACTGCCTCTGGCTCGTGCTGATACCACTCTTCCACATGGTTGAATCCCATTTGTTTGCTTAGTTCCCAGTGTATCATCGTTGCTACTCTATCGTGTCTATGCTTATACTCCTTCTGGGTGAGTTGACTACATTCACTAGTTATGTGGTTTACTGTCTCTTTCACCGCACATGCGGCATTTGCTGTTTGTCTGTGTTCTGTCGATTTTTGCTTTTATGTAGTTTGTCCTTATGCTTTTGTTTTGGGCTGCCATGATGAGCGATTCCATTTCTCTCTTCAGGTTTCCTTTTCATAACCACATCCATGATTTCTCGTCTGCTACATCTTGCATCTGCCTTTTAAACTCGCCATACAATTTTTTCCCTTCCCATCTTTCTTTTCTAGTTTGCTGTGCTGTTCCATTGTTTTCTACTTTACTGTTTGTTGTGCTATCTCTCGCACTCTTTATGATTTCTTCGCTATTCATTTGCACATACCTTTCTAGGACTGCTTTAGCTCTCTGGACACAGTCTTCTATGCTGATGAGCCCCCTGCCACCTTCTTTTCTCTTAAGGTATAGTCTATCTGTATCATCTCTAGTGTGTAATGCTTTATGCATTGTCATAAGTTTCCTTGTTCGCCTATCCATTGATTGGAGTTCTTCCTTTGTCCATCCTAGGAATGGTCCTGTATACCTAACTGCTGACACAGCGTAGGTGTTCATTCTTTTTATTAGATTTCTGCTGTTTGATTTGGTCTCTAATATTTTCCTTATCCTAAGGTATTCTCTCTTTATTTTCTCCTTCATCTCTTCCCGTTTTATCGTGTCACATTCAAGGATGCCTAGGTATTTGTATCGGTCGTTTTGCGGTCAATGCTCGAATCTTGCTGTTGTCCGGAAGTTCAATTCCTTCTGTCATTGTAAGCCTTCCTTTGTGCATTACCATGATTGCACATTTTTCTATTCCAAATTCCATTCCGATGTCCTCACTATATTCCTTTACTTCATTGAACAGAGTCTCAAGCTCTCCCCTGTTTTTTGCGAACAATTTTATATCGTCCATGTACATTAGGTGGTTGACCTTTCCTTTTGTTTTAGAGAAATGGTACCCTTTGCTGTTCTTCAGGATTCTGTTAAGCGGTATCATTGTTAGAACAAATAATAGTGGGGACAACGAGTCTCCTTGGAAGATTCCCCTTTTTATCCCTACCTCGGCTAGTTTGTCCCCTGCGGCTGTCAAATCTACTCTCCAGTCTTCCATTGAATTACCAATGAATATAACCACCGGTTCGCTAATTTTGAACATTCTAAGGCATTCGAGTATCCAGCTATGTGGAATCATATCGTATGCCTTTTTGTAATCTATCCATCCCATTGCGATATTCTTTCTCCTTTTCCTTACTTCTTTTAAGATCATCTGGTCTATGTAGAGTAAATCGTTTGCCCCTTTGGTTCCTATCCTACACCCTTTCTGTTCTTCTGGTAATAGTCCCCTTCTTTCCATTTTCTCTGCTATTTGCCCGGTCAGGATTTTCCACATAAGTGGTGAGCACGTTATTGGTCTATAGTTGCTTGCTATGTTCCCCTTTTCTAGGTCTTTTTGGATGGGGGTGGTTCTGCCTTTGGTCATCCATTCTGGTGCATTGCCTTCGTTTAGACAACTTTGGAGTAGGTGGATGAGTCTGTCGTGTAAAGTGGTGAATTTCTTGAACCAATATCCATGGATCCCGTCGGGACCCGGTGCTTTCCAGTTGGCTACTTTCCTAAGAGCATGTTTCAATGTGGTTTCATTCAATAATATTGGTTCTCCCTTGTCTATATCTTCTAGTTCTTTTCTCATGTTTCCTAACCATTGCGGTGTTACATTGTGTCTTTTTGGGTGCCCCCATATGCTATTCCAATAGTTCTTGGCCTCTGTGGCATCTGGTTTTATGTTCTGCCTTCTTTCCCCATTTAAATCTTGGTAAAACTTTTTCTCATTGTTTTGGAATGTGCGGTTTTGTGTGTATTGGGCCATTCTTAGTCTGTATCTTTTTAGTCTTGCCTCTTTGGCTAATCTCTTCTGATGTATCTCTTCCACTACAGTTGCGATGCCTTTTTGTGTTACCTTGTATTTGTTCCAAAGTCTTACTTGTGGTCTGTCCGTGTGTGGTGTATTTCTAAGCAATACTTCATCTCTCTGTAGTTGGGAGATCTGCTTTTGTAATCTTCTTTCCCAGTTGGGTTTCCCTTCCCTATTATTGTTTGGGGTTCTTTCTTGTGTTGTGAAGCTTTGTGCTACCATTTTCGCCCCAGCGTAAATTAAGTTGTTGAGTTCCAGAAGGGGGTGTTCGTTTCTATGTGCTGTAAGAGGCAGTTGACCTGTTCGGTCACTTCTCCGACTTTCTTTCTGTCTTTGTCTCTTAGGGAGGGGAGTGTTGTTTTCTCTCCTCGCATGATTTCTTTCAAAGCTTGTATTTTGGTTTTCTCTTCCGTTGGTGCCTTGTCGTCACCCTCTGGTGCATAGTTTACTGTGGGGGTCTCATGGGGAATTCTTCCAGTTTTGTTGTTGGTACTAGTTGTGCTGGGGGGGGGGGTATTCTTCAGGTGTGTCCCCTGAATCTCTCTATGCGTTATTGCAGATCTCTAGTAGTTCAGTCTCAGACAGCCATTTCTTCTTTTGGATTTGTTTTACTTGGTCAGCCAGGCGTTGGCTTGATACTTCCACAGCAGATTTTTCCCTCCATATTCGGAGCATACGCTCCCTATAAGATCACACCGAAGGTTTGCTTTTAAAGTAACAATACATAACTAGTCTATTCTTCTCTCTTGACCATCTCTTTCTCTTGTTCTTTATAGCAGTCACTTGGTGAGGACTGCGCCTTTCCTGGGTGTCATTAGTGGTATATGAGTTTTGGCAAACAGAAGCTGTGTGACGACTGTGTCCTTCCTGAAGGCCATTAAGGGTACATGAGCTGGAGTTTTATTATTATTATTATCATTATTATTATTATTATTATTATTATTAATTTTCACACCAGTTGCCTGGTGGTCACAGCTGGAGGCTGAGTGACAGCAACTTTTCTGGCCTCCAGCCTTCCTCTCCACACTCTCACAGTTCACAACAGTGCCGTGGTTTATATTTTCACACCAGTTGCCCGGTGGTTCTCGCTGAAGACTGACTTAGAGTAAGTCTCCCCAGGTCTTCAGCCCTCCTCTCATCTCTCCCTCACTTATCACAGAGGTGCTGTAGTTTGTACCTCCACAATCATTTGTGTGTGTGTGTGTGTGTGTGTGTTTGTGTTTCTTCCTCTGATAGGCCACTGCTAACTGTGTCTGCGGTATAGTTCCGAGTGCACCTATTATTACAGGAACTACCCTGACTTTCATGTTCCACACCTTCTTCAGCTCTCTCGCCTAATCCTAGTATTTTTCCAGTTTTTCACTCTCTTTCCTATTTACTCTGTGGTCTGCAGACACAGCCACGTCAAATATTTGGCAGGTTTCCCTCTCCTTGTCCACAATTACCAGGCCCCATCTTCTCACTTGGGTGAGGTGGTCCATTTGGTTGTCCCAAAGTAATTTGTGGTTTCCATTCTCCAGGTCTGTCTCTGGTTTGTGCTGGTAACACTTTTCGGCATGGTTGAATCCCATTTGTTTACTCAGTTCTCAGTGTATCACCATTGCTACTCTATTGTGTCTGTGTTTATACTCTTTCTGACTAGTTGACTACATTCATTAGTAATCTGATTAACGGTCTCATCTCTTTCACCGCACAGGCGGTACTTGCTGTTTGTCTGTGTTCTTTCAATTTTTGTTTTTATGTAGTTTGTCCTGATGCTTTTGTTTTGAGCTGCCATGATGAGCGATTCCGTTTCTCTCTTCAGGTTTCCTTTTCGTAGCCATATTCAGGATCTGCCACATCCTGTATGTGTCTTTTAAATTTTTCATACAGTTTCTTCTGTTCCCATTTCTCTTTCTTTGCTGGCTGTGCTGCTCCATTGTTTTCTACTTTTTTGTTGTTTGTTGCACTGCTCCAAGCACTCTTTATGATGTCTTCACTATTTGCTTGCACATACTTTTCTAGACCTTCCTTGGCCCTCTGGGCACAGTCTTCTATGCTGATGAGCCCTCTGCTACCCTCTTTTCTCTTCATGTACAGTCTATCTGTGTCATCTCTGGGGTGTAAGGCCTTGTGTATTGTCATAAACTTCCTTGTTTGCCGGTCCTTTGATTTGAGTTCTTCTTTTGTCTATCCAAGGACTGGTCCTGTGCATCTTACTACCGATACGGCCCTTCTGTTCATTCCTTTTATAAGGTTCCTGCTGTTTAGTTTGGTCTCTAATATTTTCCTTATCCTCTTAAGGTACTCTCTTCTTCTTTTTTGTTGTTGCTATTATTATTATTATCATTATTATTATCATTGACAAAATAATAAATTATGATTTACCAAAACAGTTCTAATAATATAATTGAAAACATATTCTAAGCATCTAAAAATGAACAAATATATAAATACATAAAAAAAGATAAATTTGATTTTGTGATTAGAACCAATACTGAAATTATAACATTCCACATTTTTCAATTCTAATTTAGCAAAATAAGAAAGTTAGCATAAAATTGAATTGAATCATGAAATCATTATGTTGAAAAGTGCAGAAGTCATTCCTTTGCACCATTTTCAAGAAGTTAAGTGTTCCGTTCATTAAAATAAATTTTTTAAAATTTTGCTTCTTAGTCTTGAATAGTCACCAAATTTGGAGTTCTTAGAGAAAGTTGGAAGATTGGATATTTATCATTATATGATATCACAAATGAAAAAAAAGCATTACACAAATGTTCACTGCTGCTAAATCATAAAAAAGGTTAAAAATGATATTATAGACAAATTGATAAATTTAAAAAAGTAATTGTAACATTTACCACAAATATGTTTGCATTCAATGGATGGAAATATAATCATATTTACCTGGATTTTTTATACTGAAATTTCAAAAGTTATACTTACTGTCAAAATCAATATGTTTACCAGTTTCATATGTTTTTGGCATGTTTAACACTGAGACTTTATCAACATCAAACACTTTGCATGTATATGGGCTTCCTGAGATATTCTGCTCATTATGTTTGACATAAATAATATGGTCTCCTGAATAGACAAGAAAGAAGAGTGAGACAGCCGATAGCATTAATCGTGATATGATGGCTCAATTTTCACATTCATTTATATCATTTGATTTATGTTGATGACAAATAACCAAATATTATAATATTTTAATGAGATGTAAACAGAAATTTACTTTCAGTGACAAAAAGAATATTTTCTAAATATTTCATTTGAAAGTTTTCCTTTTTTCCTTCTGGCAATTCCAATTATCTGACATTTTTGAAATGGTTTTCTTTGGTTGATCATGTATCTATTATTGCTGTTGTTATGAATAATCATCATCAGATGGGAAATAAATTCAATAAATTTTATCAGGGTAACTTTATATAAATAAATACTTGAATAATAAATCATGATAATAAATAATGTTTTAATTTCTTTGATGTATATTCACATGTCTGTGTTAGGGTATAACTTCATCACTTCATTAAAATCTTAAAGCGGATCATTCCATATCAAATCACCCAGTGCTCCTAAGGTCACCCTCTCAGATTCTGCTGGAAAAAATCATAAGTGCCCCGATACCAAACTTATTGAGAAATCGAAAATATCAGGTCTGTATCTCTAAGAGTTTTGATTTAAAAATCTTTGAAATTTTACTCAATTTTATGCAATTTGCCAAACTTTGATGTTTACAGCTCCTTTGACATAGCATGTACAGCTTTGAAACTGTGAGACTATGGCTAACCATTTCTGCAGAATTTAAAAAAAATATCATTTCTCCCATGAGTCTCTGAAAATGGCCAGAAATCACAAACATAAAAAGATGATGCAAACTTCGAGAACTTCTCACTCAAAAAGGATGCTATATAAAACACAATAAGAGCTTATCTAGGTTGGAAGGTGAAGGGGTTGTAAATAGTAACTGGTTCTGGAATGTTCTAGTAGTACTGGTTGAGGAATGGGTAACGCGAAGATGTTGCTTCCATTACTGCTGTTTCTGAGGTTTCTTGTTGAATAACGATTATTATGGCATATGGGGGTGGGGGGGTTCCCAGCTTGAGAAACAATGTCAGTTTTGAGCCTGACCCACTTCCAAAAATCTGAGCATTATTTTGTCATCGTAACAGAAAAGTGTGTTCTTCTATATTGTAAAGTGCCAATTTGCAGGATCTTTGCATTTTTTTTAAAGAATTTGTATCTAGGTCATTCCTTCTTGATCAGGCATAGAACTTCTCTGCAGCTAGAGCATGATAACTTTTTAAAAATTTTGACTTAAAAAATAAGTTTGTTTCATTTTATGCTGGTAAATGGAGGGAAAAATTGGAAAAATAGCAGATGTCTGAAATAGATTTATTATGATTATTTTGCTTAAATCAAATGTCTCTGAAGATGATCCAACTATGGTCTTGTTGTTCCTTCTTGAGTAATAACTTTTTAATTGTTGTCATACTCTTGCTGCTGAAGAGTCCTCAGCTTGACCATTCTGCTTACTGGAACATGATGATTATAGCACAATAATCAGAGGTGGTTTCGTTTCAGTGAAGTTTTTTCCATAAATTTCCCATACATTTACAAACCGAAATAAATAAATAAATAAAACTGCTTGTGGTAATAATTTTTTCTTTTGCTAAAAAGTAAAAAGTCTAAAATTTGTGGGGAAAAAAAAATTATTAATCAAAAATGGAAAGAAATAAGAGGAATCATGAAAGAGAAACAAAAGCAAATTGATACATTGTGTAATAATTGCTTTGAATTGATTGTTTTTTGTATAGTTTTGCCTTGCTTTTTTCTTTTTATTTCAGTCAG
The DNA here is from genome assembly GCA_963457665.1 of Thysanoteuthis rhombus. Lineage (NCBI taxonomy): Eukaryota > Metazoa > Mollusca > Cephalopoda > Oegopsida > Thysanoteuthidae > Thysanoteuthis > Thysanoteuthis major. The sequence continues at coordinate 20,837,811 of OY735208.1, forward strand.
ATTCCCAATGAGAACCACCATGGTTAAGTTGTGCCAAAAATGGAAGAAAAGCAGCTGACAGTTATGGGCACTTTCTCTCACTAAATGCATTCAAGATGACCAGAATGTGAAAGAAAAAGAACCCAAAATATGATATGAATAATTAAAAATGAAAAGACATGAAAGAATTTATGACAGAAAAACAGCAGTAAAGTCAAACCCAATGTATTTAACAAAACCTTATAAATTTTCCCAGATGGGTAAATTATGTTTTCATTGATAAATCTGTGATGGGCAGATCTCCTGATGGGCACTTTTCTAGGACCCGTGATCTTTTTCAGCAAAATCTAAAAGGGTAACCAAGGGAAAGTTGCTAAAACTGGGAGGTTTGATATGGAATGACTCAAAGGTAAACAAAACAGAATTCATTTCTCCATACAATATTATTAAAAAATCGTGTATTTCATTTCAACTCCTTTGTGAGAAATTCAATGTTAATAAGAAAAAAGAACTCCTTTCAACTTAGAAACAAACAAAATAGAAATAACCATTTTAAAATTAATCATCTTTTTCTTGAATCTATCAGTCTTCTCACTGAGGAATAGATGTGCAGAAATTATTTTGGTATTGTTTGTTGGCGAAATAAAATGCTTTTATGCTAATCTATTCATAGTATTGAAAAAATTTGACACTTTATGTTTGTCATCATTTCATATCTAGTGACAGTTTTTTGGTGAGGTAAAATTGTTATTGTTCAAAACAAAGTCAACTCATTTTTTTAAAAAATTAAAAACAGCAATTAAAAAAATAAACAAGTATTTTCCTTTGCAATATGAAGCCTTAATTAACAGCTTCCATGGCTTATATTAAATATGGTTTTAATGCACTCTTGAAGTAAAACAAAGGAACAAACCTGATTGCTTGGGAGTGAACAGAATGTTGTATACTCCATCATTGTTGTTAATGATGACTGGGAGGCTTTGATTCGATGGAGCTTGGGAAGAAATTTACCACTTGTTGATGAGCCATTTTAACATGTTAACATATTTCATATAAAATCATTTGGTATTATGAAATAGTTTTTCAGCTAAATCAATTAAGATCAATTATGGAACAAAAAGCCAGACAAAGTAATCAATTTCAATATATAGATACGTATATATATTTATATATATATATCATCGAGAAATAGATATATATATAATCCGATAGAAGTATTTATAAGTGTGTCTTATTACACTGAAATTCTATTTGATATGATCTCCCATCATCACACAGTGAATGTATCATTTGATCTGGATAGCATGAAAAGTAAATGTGACTGCTGCAGGAATTGGTTGCAGGTTCAATTCCTGCAGCAGCCCCATTCTATTCACTATGTTTAGGCCAAATGATACATGCACTGTGTAATGACAGAAGATCATTTCAAATAGAGTTTCAAAGTAATGTGACGCATATATATATATCAACAACTTTTTAAAAAGCTGTGTATTATAATTAGCAGAAAAAGATTTAGTAAGTGAAAAAAGAATTTTTTAACAAATTTCTGAGTAGCTTTTTATTTATCAATTGTTGTTTATCTATGGATATTTCCGAAAAATCATGTTTATTAGATCCATTTGTAAGATTTGTGATCCTGTAAATAAGTTTTCTGATACCAAGTCAATTACCCTAGACATAAATATTTTAGACCCTTTTTGCAATTTATTCAAATCAGAATAGTAAAATATCAAGGTATGTTTATTTTGCAAATTTGTCGCATTTAAAAATCTATTACTGCTTATAAAGACTTGAAAAACATTACCTTGTTTAGCATGGGAATATTTCCTCTTTTTTGTTCAAAGAAACATTTTATCACAATGCCATGAAAAGCTTAATTTTAAGAACAGATTCACCTATTGCTAATAAAAAATGGTTGACTCATTCTAAAGATTTTTAGGAAGTATAATCAACCAGTTTATATATTTTTCAACCTATTTACACATGGATTTTGTTGAGTGCTTAATTTGTTGTAATATGCTATTTTGTATCCAAAGTCATCTGAGATGACTAATGGATAAAATGATATAGATATAAACAAACGAGCATGTATCACTTAGCCTAAGATACTTTTGCAGAAAAATGCAGATTTTGCTGGAAAATGTATCTTTATCTGAGTGATTTATTTCCTCACTTAGATCTTCAAATAAATTGTCGCGTTTATTTTTTTTTAGCTGAAAACAGAGATCTATTTTTCACCTTTTCCTTTTCACTAAAAAGTTGAAGATAGCAACCAAAATGGAAGAAAACACTTTCAAAATTCACACTGAAACCAAACATATAAGTAGCAATCTGGGTTTGTGATCAAGAGATTAAAAAAATTTTGAAACATGAAATGATAGATCGAAATATATTTTTAGTCCAGTGAGTCAGTCAGTTGAGTTTTGAGTATTTGTTAAAATGGTTATTCATTTTGAAAATGGGTGGCTATCATATTTGATAAATACAAGTAAAATTTAATAAAAAACAACATTTTAGTAATAAACATTGAATTTATACCTAATATCTATCTTAATAATCAATAGATATACATGCTAAAAAGCATGTTTCAAGTCGTCATCTTTTTGTTCACATCTGAATTATTTAGACAAGGTGATCTAATCATTGTGTTTTGGTTCACTTCTCTTTATAGTTTTTTAATCACATTTCAGTCACTGTATTAGGTGTCCAAGGAAAGCCAGAGGGTACAGCGTCCAAAATGTCAAGATGAAAAAACAACAAAGATAAATAAATTAGCCTGAACTTACCATAATACAATGGTAATTATTCTGGTCCGAGGGAAAATGCAATAAATGTTTTCTCAATAGAATTTGCTTACTGCCAGATTTGTATATGAATTCATATGAAATAAAAAACATACTAAATCTTGAAAGAATAAGTTCAGGAAAATTCAAGTATTTATCTTGTAACACAAAGTGAGAATTTTACAATAAGAAATTAATATCCATCATTTTTGTAGTTGACTGTGATCTAAACATTTTTAAAAGAATTTAACCATAATTTCATCAATTTTTTGTATTCATTACTTTAGTCAGGCACATTTATCAAAGATGACTAAAATAATCGGAAATTTTGCCAGTCTTCAGGATAAATATTATATAAATCACACAAATCTATACATGAAAATAGACAAATCGCTAGACGTGAGTACTGTACAATAGACTGCTGTCATAGCATTATTCTCTGATGATCTAACACTGATATTTTATAAATTACTATGCTAACAAGAGTTCTATCATACTGGATGCCATGGTTTCTAATCTCAAAAATTAATCAAGTCATATCCTCTGGTAACTGTCATATTACAATGAATATAGACAAATTTGCTGAATCATCTATGTGTAGCACCCCCTATTCTTTTAGTTAGGAATTAAATACAAAACTGTTCTTTTTGCTAGATATTGGAAACGTCACTTCCGACGACTACCCCTATAAAACCCCTGGACGCACATGGTCCAAGGCTCATTGGCGCTAGGACCCTTAGTTGGTCATGCCTCTGGCCCCAGCCTTTGCAGCCGGTTACTCTTCCATTCTCTTTCCTTCTCCTTAAGATCATTATCATTTTGCCAACTCACTGGCCGATTCAATTTTAAATATTCTTCCTCCATGACCTATCTCTGTACTAACTTTGCCCATTTCACTTCACCGATATCGAACTTCAAATATACGCACAGCTACGCAACTATGTCTTCACCAAGTGCTCTAACCACATGCATCCCTCACTCTCGGGTTTAAAATCGCAAGGTCTTTTTACTATCTGATAGTCACGATAATCTTTCCTGAACTTTTTTAATTTTGGGAACACGCATGTTCTCTCTCTTTCATGGTCTGTTTATAGAGAGTTTATCAGCCTCAGAAAATAACCCCCAAGTTAACTCACTTACTTGGCAGTATGGCTCACACACTGAACCTAGATTCCACGTATTATCTTGGAGTGATCCAAGCCATATGGAAATTCACACGTTCGCACAATTCTGCTCCAACTCAAATGCCAGTACTATCAAGACAAGAAAGCTCCCACCTTTTTCTAACTCTTCCCTTCTTATCACTTCTCACGATCAAACCTTATATGTACCTCATTAGCCTCATTCTTCTTTCTTGTATTAAACACACAGCTTTTGTTTGGCCCAAAATATTTGTATGTGTTCTTTTCACTTTCATTCATCCCCATGTCCAACTTCATACTTAGCACACATTCCATTCACTTTGCATATCTTCCTTTCCTTCCTCCACAAAAACAGGGCAATACACTTCAGATCATATCAGGGTCACCAATTTTTGGGCTGTTAATTAGATTAGCCCCCAAAATAATAAATTACCAGATAAATTCTGCTACATAGCCAGTGGGTCAACGAAATGATAACAATCTTAGGGAGAAGGAAAGAGAGAGAAAGAGAGTGGAGGAGTAGCCAGCTGCAAAGGCTGGGGCCAGAGGCATGACCAGCTAGGGGTCCCGGCATCAATGAGCCTTGGACCATGAGCATCCAAGGGTTTCATAGGGGTTGGAGGAGGAGGTGACGTTTTCAGTATCTAGCTAAAAGAACAGTTTAGTATTTAATTCCTAATTAAAAGAATAGGGGGCGCTACATATGAATGAGAACTAGATTCATTTCTTAGAGCTAAAGACCAAACAATAAAAAGAGCAATGGAAACAACTGATCTTTCACCATCCAAAGAAGGTTAATTGCTTTCCATCTGTTGATAAAGTGATGTCAACAATTTTCTGAGATTCAGAAGAAATATAACTGAATGATTTTCTCATGACAATCAGTGAATAATATACAATCCTGTTGATGTTGCTATGTATCAAAAGCAGATATCTTTGAAAGCTTAGGAAAAGTTGAAGACACTCATTTATGGCCACACTGAATAGTTGTGATATTGATTTCACGTAAATATCCCTTACTTTTCTGAGTAAAATGAAGAAATACTTTGCTACATTATAACATGCAAATGATAACTATAAGAGTTTTGCTGCTGAAGAGGATTTATATCTTCCATGATAAAACTCTTGAATATTACATTTCAAAAAGATAATAAAAAGAAATGTCTTCTCGAAATCAGGTGGAAAAATTTTCAACCAAGCCATCAAATAAGATACATTTGAAAATTCTTCATTTAGTATAAATATAGATTATGTCAATAATATTTTTTGATCAAGTGATTACAAAATAAATACAATTATTTCACAATGACCTCATTTTATTAATATGAAATCAAATTTAAAAAAAATCTTATCAAAATAATTTATACTCTAATTACATTAAAAATAAATGAAACTTCTGCAAATATTCCATGAATGAAATCTGTTAGATTTCTTTAATTCAGATATTTTCTTCAATTTTTACACTGAGTTGATAGTTTTGTCAATAACATCTAAAAATTCAATCTTTGATTGAAGTTGGAAAAATGAAGTTAATAGTGAAGAATGAAAAATAATCACAAAAAGTAAGCTTACCTTTTTTCAAGGCAAAGTGCAAATGGTATGCACAACATCTATCAACTGTGAAGTATCAATGTCCTGATTGGCATCATGCTTCTCAAAAGCCAGTTATTAAAAATATTCAATTACGCATACAAAAGCAACCTTCCCATTTAATATGATAATCATAATGTTTATGGGAATTTGAAGATGGATATCGTACAGATTTAGAGGGCTGAATTTCTTTCTTCAATTACAACAGCCTCCACATGAGAAAAAAAATCTACGGTGATTACTACTGCAAAATTTACAACACTGAGTATTAAAGTGTTATGACATTTAAGAAAATTCATTTTACATGTTTTGCCATTGTGGCTTCATAATAAATAATGTTGAAAGAAGAAAGATATAAAGAATAGCAGTCACCTCATATTCTGTGTTCATGTTATTATAGGACAAGGCAGATATATTTAGATTCTGCCTCATTTGTTTTTTTGTTGCAGCAGTTACAATACAATGCATTGTATAATTCTTTTAATCAAAAATGTCCTGTTCAACTTTTTATCCCATCATTTTTCACATTATGTGCATTATTTGGATGTAGAAATCTGCAATGACGTAATATGTTGAATAAATTTTCCTAAATGTCATTATACTTTAATATTGTTTGATTTCAACATCTAGATGATAAAATACAGAGTTACCATATAATGTATACAGAACTATTATAAAAGATGATAGATATAAATTCAGAATGACTAAAAGATAAATTACAAATATTTCTGGTAAATTTAGTCTTGAGTGTACATGATAATGTTGATCATAAAACAATTTCTCTATTATTTTCATTCAAGTCAAATTTTCAGGAGCTGTAACTTGGGTTATCAGAAATATTTTTTACACGCAATTTTTTTAGATCTTTGCTTGATATGGTAAAATCTTAATGTGATGGTATACTGAAAAGACCAAACTGATAATGATCACAGTATATACTGATCACAATGGTATATAATCAAAAATAGGATACTGAATCATGGGAATGGAATGATATTGAAATTAAGCCAAATAAAAAGAAATAATACATACATACATGCACAAATATTCATTTATATACATATACACATATATTAACACATATACAGATATATGGGTACGTATATGCACACACACACACACACACATATAGATATACACACATACACATGCATGATAGATACATGTATATATGTGCATTTATACATACACATAATTTATTTGCGTATAGAGTGGTTAAGTACTGGAACAAAAAAAATATTTTGCTTGAACGTTACACAAAAAGAACTGAATTTTATTGAAATCTGCACAACATAGCATGCATTTAGTCATATTTAGTGGTGACAAATGCCAAATTTCTGGAGAATGTTTTTTGATAGACTTGAATAGTTAAATAAAAAGTTTTTTTCATAACTTTCTAAAATCTTGATCAGAATCAATGGAGTAAGTTTAAAAAGATCACAATTCTGATAAGACCAGGAACGGTTGGACAAGTTTTAAAAGTTCATAATTCTGATGACATCAGTAATGGTTCAGCACATTTAAAAAGTCATAATTCTAATAAGACAAGTGATTGTTAAGCTAATTCAAAAGATCACAAATCTGATAAGACCAGTCATGGTTAAGCAAGTTTAAAATGTTCATAATTCTGATAAGACCAACTGTGGAAAACCAACTTCTTTGGATAAAGATCTTTTCAAGACATCTTTTGAAGCAGATTCTTGTCTTTCAAGCAGTAGTAATTTAGTAAAAAGGCCGAATACATCATGTTTAATCATACACAAATATTTTAAGCAAATTAGAAATAAATTTAAGGAATAAATTTTGCTTTTCAGTGAAATTTCATCAGAGAATCACATGCAGTTCTCAACAATCTGCTCATTAGGAATTAAAATCTCTTCTTCACTGGATTGTTCAAGAAAATGAGAAGTGGGCTCTATACGTTGAAAAAGAATGCAAAAAATGGTTGTCAGTGCACATGTATCAAACCAATCCCTATATGAAAAACAGAACTTCACCCACAGAAGGTTTTGCTATTCATCTGGTGTAACACGATAGTCATTGTCAATGATGAGTGAGTGATCCTGATGGAACCACACTTGTTGACCTTTATTAACAATTCAAACATGTCACCAGTGCATTTCACTAGAAATATGAAACTTTAGTGAACAGGGAAGGAGGTCATCCTCCAAATAACAAACTCTAGTAGAGGAAATCATTAAGTTAGGAAGTTTCACCTGATCCTTCATACTCAACAGACCAAACCCCATCAAATTATCACCTATTTTGATTCAACAAAACATTTTCTCAAAGTTATGAAATTCAGAAATGAAGAAGATATCAATTCCATGATCTCAGTTTTCTTTCCAAGAGGAAGAAATTTATTGAAAGACATACTGTAAATGATGATATATGACTAGCTAATCTTAGTTTAAAGGGTGTTTTCAATATTCCTATGAAATGTTTCACTTCTAAGGGTTTCTCTCGGGTTAATATTTCAGCTTGGTATACAATATTCGATTTGAGACATTTGTTTTACAAAGGGCATCTGTTTTTGTTAGTATAATTGCAATCTAGTTTATTCATGCTTTTTCTGTTGGCATTATTTCTAATTACTTTATTGTTATGTTTTGTAATGAATTAATTAAGATATTAATCAAAATATAAAAACAGTGCATCTCTGTCAATATATTTTGGGAGATAACAAACTTACAGTAGAATAGAAAATAGCAAACCTACGAACAGAATTCTTAAACAGAAAAAATGAAGTAGCATTAAAATGCTGGCATTTTCTATTAATAAACATAATTTAATAACTCACACATAGATATACTAAAAATTAACCACCATCCATATCTTATTCACCTTGTTATCACTATGAACAATATCATGATTTTATACCTTCAGCCATTGTAAAGTACAACCCAGTCTCCATAATTATCTCAGACATGCGGAAACAGGCCAAACCCAGAATAATTAAATAAACAACTATGGTCGTAAAAAAACATTGGGGACCCGGATCAAAGTGAGAATAAAATACACTCAGACAGGAAACATACTACAAAAAACTGACGGATCAACTACATACTGATAACAAAAATGCCTACACCATACTCTCCTAATTTATAATTTATAACTACCAACATGTGTAGCATACCCATGAAATAAAACAGAAAAACACAACAAGCAATGACCAGCCACTAAACAAAAAAAAAAAAATACATAAATAGAATGAAAGGAAGATCCTACCACCAAGAAAAATAGACTCCCTCTCCCTTATTTGGTTATTTTCTATGTTTTGCAACTGTAAGTCAGAGCAGGTATTCAGCATTCATTTTATACTTTATGCTTTAAGCATATTGGCATGGAGTTCTCCAATATACATACATATATATGAGGATATACATATACATATACCCATGTAAAAAGTCCAATTTTTTTTAGACTATTGGAAGGTAAATTTATTGACTCAATTCTTATATGGTACTACTTCCAAATAACATATCAATAAGCGGAAGCTCAAATACTCTCTAGATGAATAATAAAAAAAACAATGAATTACAGCAATAATACTAATGTTTATACTCATGAAAACATGTCTCACTCACAAGACACATAAATGAGGCCGCGTAGCTCTCATAGATTTAAAAAAAATTGGGATGAATTCTTCCGTTTCATTTTTTTCCTCTCATCTATTTTCTCAAAGCTTAAACTAACATTTGAAGCAACTGGTATTTTTTCTGATCACTGAAGATGAGAGAAACCATCACCAGTTGCATGTCCAATCAAATCCTGCATGAATGCAGAAAGGAATCAAAATTCTGTTAAAAGCTTTATGAAAAAAATAGATCCGAAGTATTTTATTGAAATTTTTTTGACAATTTATAAGGAGTGATGGTGTGATATACTGATCCAGTAATAATATGATCTTAATAAATTTCGGCTTAGCAAGCAGACAAAGCAGAAATGAGACATTTCCTAAAAAAAATACACATTGCCACTGGATTCTCTGTGTATACATAGAAGAAACAGAGCTAGTTTCCTAGAAAATCCTAGAAAATAAAGTATCAGCTCAGGGAGGCAATCTTGAAGACTCATGCCAGTAATCTTTGCACTGCAAAAATCAATGAATGGTACATCTCTAAAGAGAATGAACAGCCAATACGACAGGCTGGTTTAGCTGCAGCTATCATTGATAGTGATTTGGGAAGTCATGTCAGTGAGTAATGAATTGCTACCTCAATCAGTTGATAGGTGCTGGTGATAATGTGCCTATTCATCCGAAGAAAACATAGTTGTATTATTTGAGAAAGCAGCACATAACTACCAAGACACAGAAATTAAAAAAAACATTGAAGTTGCTAATGGCAATTCTGACTGACATAGCTCCTCATCCATGTTAGGTAGAAGAAAACATCAAGAGTATGGCCACAAGAAACAAAAAAATGTTCAGAATGAAAAAGGTACTTTGGTTTGGATGCAAAATATAACAGGATAAATGACAAAGGATTAGGAGTAGCACCTCCTTGTCTAGTTTATGTATTGGGCTGTTCAAAAATGAAAATTTAAGACAAAAATAAAAATTAGAGGATAATTAGATGTATTAGAGAAAATCCTAATGAAGATGCCATTGAAAAATTATAGTAGGGCCTAAAATGAGGGTGGTTTTAGCACCCAGGGTGGTCTTTGGAATCGAAAAGTGTAGTCTGGCAGGAAAGAGAAAAAAGAAAAGAGAGGTAAAGAAGAAGAAAAGAACAAAAATAAAAATTGAACGAAAAAGTTCTAATAAAGTGACATTAGTGCGTTTCTATTGTAAAGTTAGCCTCACAAAGATGCCGAAATGACAATATTCTATTTCAGATATTTTTACAAGTAAACCGAAAGTTTAAAAAAAAATTAGATCACCAAGTAATAGTAGAAAAGAAGAAAAATAAAAGAAGTCTCATCAAGGAAATTACAGACAATTCAAAATGAAGGTAGTAAAAACTCAAAATAAAGAATTTGTATGCCATCAGGTTTTGTAAGAGTTGGAGGTGAAAGAAAAAACCTAGTAAGATGCAACATATGTTACGTAAACAGAAATGCTGTCCAAGTATTTACAGAATCAGAAACCAAATATCTGTATAGAGGGAGGATGTAGTGCGGATAGGGGGGAATACAAATAGAGAAGAAAGGAAAGTAAAATAAATAGAGGGAGACACAAAGTATCTGTAGAGAGAAAGGGGGTGTGATGCAGGAGGGGGGAATATAAATAAAGAAGAAAAGAAAGTAAAATAAATAAAGGGAAACACCAAGTATCTGTAGAGAGGAGGGGTGCAATGCAGGAGGGGGGGAATACAAATAGAGAAGAAAAGAAAGTAAAATAAATAGAGGGAGACACCAAATATCTGTAGAGAGGAGGGGTGCAATGCAGGAGGGGAGGGGGAATACAAATAGAGAAAAAAAGAAAGTAAAATAAATAGAGGGAGACACCAAGTATCTGTAAAGAGGAGGGGTGCAATGCAAGAGGGGGGAATATAAATAGAGAAGAAAGGAAAGTAAAATAAATAGAGGGAGACACCAAGTATCTGTAGAGAGGGAGGGTGCAATGCAGGAGGGGGGAAAACAAATAGAGAAGATAGGAAAGTAAAATAAATAGAGGGAGACACCAAGTATCTGTAGAGAGGGAGGGTGCAATGCAGTAAGGGGGAATACAAATAGAGAAGATAGGAAAGTAAAATAAATAGAGGGAGACACCAAGTATCTGTAGAGAGGGAGGGTGCAATGCAGTAAGGGGGAATACAAATAGAGAAGAAAGGAAAGTAAAATAAATAGAGGGAGACACCAAGTATCTGTAGAGAGGGAGGGTGCAATGCAGGAGGGGGGAAAACAAATAGAGAAGATAGGAAAGTAAAATAAATAGAGGGAGACACCAAGTATCTGTAGAGAGGGAGGGTGCAATGCAGGAGGGGGGAAAACAAATAGAGAAGATAGGAAAGTAAAATAAATAGAGGGAGACACCAAGTATCTGTAGAGAGGGAGGGTGCAATGCAGTAAGGGGGAAAACAAATAGAGAAGATAGGAAAGTAAAATAAATAGAGGGAGACACCAAGTATCTGTAGAGAGGGAGGGTGCAATGCAGTAAGGGGGAATACAAATAGAGAAGAAAGGAAAGTAAAATAAATAGAGGGAGACACCAAGTATCTGTAGAGAGGGAGGGTGCAATGCAGGAGGGGGGAAAACAAATAGAGAAGATAGGAAAGTAAAATAAATAGAGGGAGACACCAAGTATCTGTAGAGAGGGAGGGTGCAATGCAGTAAGGGGGAATACAAATAGAGAAGAAAGGAAAGTAAAATAAATAGAGGTAGACACCAAGTATCTGTAGAGAGGAGGGGATGTGAAGTTTGAGAGAAATATATTGATGATCATCTTCATTCTAATTTGGATATTCAATGTAAAAAAGTAGCTTGATTTACAAGATTTCAATCTGTTGAAAGAAAGGAGTACAATTTATAAGTCATTCCTTGAACAAAATGAAAAACTTTTCAAAGAAGTTGCGAGCCATATGGTGACAATATTTAATGATGCAAAAAAAGGAATACCAAATGCATGGTTATGGCTTTCAAGACATGTCTTGTTTTAAAAGGGCTAAAATTTAATTTCTGTAGAAGCTGAATTCAACCTGTACTTTACTCCACAAGTGGAAGATATATGATATGTTTAATCAATAAACCACTCAACACTGTTGCATTATATTATTGAAGCTGATAAACCAAATTTGACACAAACAGTAAATGATTCGTTACCCACCAGCCTGGGCATTGATGAATCTGATGATAGAACACAGATACATAATAACCACATCAGGGCAAAAGTTATTAAACATGATGGTAATGATAAACTTCACTTTTTGAATTTGGAAAACAAACTACTTGAAGTGCACCAAGGTGTTTAGCAATTAAAAAAGCTGTTCAATATATCTGTAGCTGGGATGATGTCTTTAATGATTCAATGTCAATTGTAACAGATGTTGCATCTTCAATCAGTGAAGTTTCATGATTCAAGACGCTGTTACTTTCTGTATTTCTTTTCATAGCTCTTGCTCACGAACTAAAGGATTCAATGATGTTGCAGATATGTTGGAAACTGTAATTCAGGTAAATCCATTGTAAATGTCAGGAAAATCAAACCTTTTGCTCCCTTATAGAAAGAGTTCTCATAAGCATATGCAATGTGCAAAAAATTTAAAAAACAAAGAAGAATTAAAATTATTACTAGATGGGAAATGAAAGGTTTCATGATTAAAAAGGAAGTAAATAAAGTAGTTTGGTGATTCGATATATCAAAAATAATTTATGCTATTCTAACAGGAATTGTTAATTTATACCGCTTATCTATAGGATTACCCCCTTGTTTTACAGCTCTGCACATTACATTAGAGAGGGTATTCTACTATTAGGTATAACTTTCTAGATGATTATGTCTAAAAAGTATAGAAAATGGCTATGCTTTCCTTCAAATTTTACTTTTGTGATCAGATCATTGATATCATGCAATTTACCTATTTTACCTCAGTCTTGATCATTGATAGACCTTTCCCAGGATCCATGGGCGTCGTGGAGCAAGTATTTTCTGAATTTGTCTAGTTCATCTCTCCATCTTGTATTCTGTTGGCCTCCATTTTGCATATGATCTCTAGGGATCCATGTTGTGAGTTGTGATGTCCATCGGTTGTCTGCCATTCTTGCAACATGACCTGCCCATTGCCATTTAAGTCTTCTAATAGATTCTATGATATCTTGGACTCCGCTTTCTTCCTGATATTCTTTGCTGTCTTGTGATCTCTCCATGTGAGGTTGAGCATGATTCTCTCAAACACATGTTGCATGCTTCTCAGTTTGCAGGTCTGTCTCTTGATTAGGTTCCATGTTTCAGCTCCATAAGGGACTATCAGGTGGATGCATTGGTTGGATACCCTTGCTTTTGAAGGTTGAGCTTGCTCTGCCAAAGGCTTGCCATCCGAGGGTGATTCTTTACTTGATTTCTTCTTCTTGTGTGGGTTTCATAGAGATTCGTTGTTCTAGGTAGATGTAATGGTCTACTTTCCCTAGTTTTGCATCTTCGATTTTGACAGATATGTTATTTTTTTCGATGTGATTGTTGCACATGACTTTTGTTTTACTGAAGTTCATATGTACAAAACCTGTAAAGATGCAGCTACAGCATTTTTTCAAATTGAATCACCGTAGCCCCATAAATAGCCAACCAACCAACACTGAAGTGTCCATATCTACATGTGTGTCGATGTGTATGTGTGTATCTCTGGGTACTCCTTGTCACATAATTGTGGCTACAACCTGGTCATATTTTGGGGGCTAGAGCCACTAGAGAATGTCTAGAATTATTCTTTTTTTGAAAATGCGGTTTTGAGACTCTATGGTCATTTCGGGATGAATCATGTCCAAATCTTATGTTTCAATTTTTTGGATAATTTTTGATCAAAGATCTATTGTTTTTAGATAATAAGTCATGGTACAAACATAGGCTATGGTGATTCATTTATGCAATGCAATATCAATTATTTTTCTTCAATGATACATTGATTGAAGAATTTTGTGGACAATCATAAAATTTGACAAATTTCCAAGACATTTAAGCAGTTCTGGCTGGATTTCATCCGGGCCAACTGTTTTGGATATATCTAATTGACTTGATGATTTCACCACTTCTTCAGAATTTTGATTAAAGAAAAAATAAAGTATAGATAAAAGAAAATCTGGTAACAATAGAAAAAGAAATTTGTATGATAGACTGAAAAAATAAGACAAGTTGACCGTTAGTAAAAAAAAAAAAAAAAAAAAAAAAAAAGAAAGAAAAAGAAAAAAGTTGGACTAAAAATAAATGTAAACATGAGGAAATTCAGATGATAAATTGGAAAATTATAATATTATTAATTTAACATGCAGAATAAATGAAAAAGAATTCAAATTATGCAAATAAAAATCCAATGCTTGGATAACAAATGATTCGTTTTCTAGTGCGAGAACAATTTTGATCAACATTGAACAAATTATTGATCTTCATCTGTGCAAATTGAAAATATGACAGAAGTTTTGTGATTATTTATCATTCTTTTTTTTGTTTAATAAAAAGAAAGTATGTTAAATAAAAGATTACTGATCGAGCTCTATCATAACACAGAAATATAGTAGACATGCACAAAACAATATGAAGAGGAATATAAAAAAGTAGAAGGAAAAAGTGTAAAATAAGAAATGAAATCAGCCTTAAGTAAAATAAAAGAGATGAAAGCTAATTTGAAATGCAATCACTGGATCCTTCATGAATAAAACTTCTGAAAAACTGAGTAAACTCATTGACAATTTATTAAAATTTTTTAGGATTGGTTCATGAATCTGAAAAAGTAAAAATTGCACATGGATCAAAATATTCAATACTTCAGATGGAACCTAATCCTTTGCTTTTGCTTAGGAGACAAGAACCATAAGGTCAATGATACTTCCACTATCTGTGATAGTAGTGTCAAGAGGAGGAGGGGGATGAAAAGCAAGTAATCTTTTAAAATGTGAAAATGCAGACCTTGGATATTATATTATGAAATGATTAGCAGCAGATAAAAAAAAAATGATTGGAATAAATGTCATTTTGATGACATTGTACTTCTTCCTTTCTTCCTATTTCTGGTATTTAATATAACTGAGACTGATCTACCAACCAACACACCAACTGAAGAGCATCATGTAGAAACATGTGGACATATCTAAAAATTGATAAAACAAAATAAGTTGGAAATAAAATCTTGTTTAAAACTCTGTGTGTGTGCTGCATAAATGTCTGTATCTACGCATAAAGACTAAATAATAACCAATAAAGTAGCAGAATCAGAAAATGTAATGCTTTGCAATATGTTTTCAATCAAACATTTTACCCTTGTGCATTTACACACACATTCTACAGAGTACACATGGAGAGCAACAGTTAGGATTGTTTATGAAAATTAGCAGAATTATTAATAGTATTAATAGCAATTGTAGTTAGTTGCTGAAGTGGCAAAATGCGTGCATTTGATGATATTTAAAGAGTGACATACATGACTATTCTATTGCAGTAATTATTATAAATTATGCAAATTGCAACTAAACATGCACTTAGTATACCAGAGAATAGGAAAAATATTCACAACAATTGACTTCATGAGTTTGAAGTGTGAACCTGAATGATGCAGAAAGCATTAAATTAATATGCTCCCAGTTGAAAAATACTGAATTCAAATTATATTCCAAAATAAAGCTGTTCACACAAATGGATAACCAAATAGATTACTTATGATTAAGATTGTCATCATAAATATTCATGACAAAAGTGTATGCATTTAAGAAAATCAAAGATTGATCCAATAATTAAGGAGAAAATAGAAAAGAACAATACAAGAATATATTTCCCTGTCACTAATTTTCTCTTTTAAAGACTATTGATCTGATTTGATTTTTAACTGATCCAAGAATCGAATGATAATCTATGAAAAATGGGAATAGCAAATAATAAGGTAGAACAGCATGCCATTATATTATAAAGATATTTTACTTTACTGTTTGAGAAAACAAATTTAGCACCATTTTTCATGATGAGTAATTTTCGCTGCGGTGCCCTAATCATAAAAAAACATTATTTTTATCAAATATGGACATATCTTATATTGCTGGAAAAGAAATTTCATGCTCAGTAAAGTTTACAAGAGGATGTAGACTGATAGCTATAGCATACAGGAAGTAATTGTTGATTCATCCATGCCAAAATTTCCTGATTTTATTGAAATTCATGGAGAACTTTTGGAGATATCATGCGTAAACACTGAGAAATTTTGAAGACAGTGAGTGGTGTTGACAGATAGCTAGCATGTAGAGCAGATAATTCTAAATGGATCTGCTCCAAAATGTATCACTTCTTTCCTCATTGCCTACTACTTCACAAAATGTAATTGAAATTCATTGAGAACTTTGGGAACTTTCTTGTACTATATTGTGTACTTGTTTATATGAAAACAACATTCACACAGTAGTAGAACTCTATCAATAAGAGAATAAATTAGCATAAAATAAATTCTACTGGAAGTAAATAAATATAACCACATGTTTATAAAGTAGACACATATGCACATCATTTTTTTATTTACCAAATTTTATATTTCCTCTTCTTAAGTTTCAGTGTGATTTAATTCATTGTACTTGTGTGAATGATAAAAACTTGCTTGGTAATCTTTATCTGAGCCTGAAAACTTTCCTTCCTTTTTTTCCCATTCTTTTGTGCATTTACTCTATCATACATCGCATTTTTCATGATTAAATTGAAATATTGCAATTGTAATATAAATCAAGTGTTGGAATGATATTTTTTAAGCTCAATACAAAGCCACATAGGGTGGAAGATTCTGTTGCACCAATATTTTGCATTGAGAAAGCTTGTTTGCTTTGAAAGTCTGTATTCGAAATCCTAGCTTCTGCCTGGAACATTAATTAGGAACAGGACATGAAAATGGTTACATCACTGGCTTAGTCAAAGCTTAGTATGTGCAGGGATGGCATCATTGCTTTCCCTCCAAGTTTATGCAGGAAGAGTTCCATTATAAAGGTGTAGGGTAATGTCAACAGAAAGCATCTTTGCTGTATTGATCATGAGATCTTTTGTGTACTTTCCGTTTACTACAGAAGACTAATCATACTGCAGAATCCAAGTCTAAATTCATTGGACCCCAGAACAGCCACAACAAAGTGATGGTTCACCCTGCCAAATGCCTTGAGGAGTGCATCCTCCGTATCATCTTCTATACTCTCTATGATCAAGTGCACCACTTATAAATTGTTGTAAGTTGTTTTGCTGTGATAAAAATAAGTTGTTCTCTTCACAGTATGTCTGCAATCCATCTACAAATATTTGCAGGTAGTTCATCGAAATCTTAGCCAAATCTTCAACTCTGCATTCACCAGAGTTAAAGGCTAATAACTGAGTCATTCCATATTGAATTGCTCTAGGAACTTTCCCAGATCACCCTTTCAGATTTAACTGAAAAAAATCACATGTGCTCCTATACCAAACTTATGGAGAAATCCAAAATATTAGGTCTGTATCTCTGATAGTCTTGAAATTTTGCCAATGAGCCTTTTCATTTATAGCTCTTCTGATATGGCATGTAATACTTTGAAGTTAGGTGACTATTGCTAATTTCTTTGGTGGAATTCAAAAATGTAAACAGATCAAGTGTATCTTTACATGGTTCCAAAATGGTTGAAAATCCCAAACGGAAAAAGATGATGTCCACTTATAAAGCTTTTCATTCAAATATTATGCTAGATAAAGCACTCATTGTTGTTTCCTGTCATACAACATATTAGATCATGTGTGTGCAGGATCCATATTCATTACAGTTATACGAGTGTCAGAATATCTGAATTTTGCTTGAATTTCAGTTGTCCTCAAAATTGCCAATTTCCATGTCTCCATTTGATCAGTTAACCCCAATTTTCATAATTTCACTATGTATTTTCATACAACGAACCATTGCAATTTGAAAAAAAAATTTTTTCTATTGATGATGATCACAAAAAAGGGGGAAAAAAGAAGATCTGACAAATATTTGGTCTTGGAGCTCCTTTCTGCAGTTATAATTTGTTATAATAATGTTGAGCTGTCATGTTTTTGTTGCTTAAAAGTTCTTAGCCCAACCAAGAAAGGAATGACTCAGAAACAATTTTTTTTAAGCAGTGAAAATCCTGCAAATTGGCAATAAATAATATGGAAGATCATACTTGAGTGACAAAATAATGCTCAGATTTGGGGAAATGGCTGAAACTGAGAACTTTTCAGCATCACCCTGTATGCATTAGAAAATCATTACTCCAAGAGGAAGTTCAGCACTAGCACCAAGCTTTTGTCAGATCATCTTCTGATAGATAAGAATATGATAAAAATATGAAAATGGGGATTAACTCTCCACATGGTAATTTTGGTAAGTAATTTTGAAGAAACAACCAATAAAAAAAAAATGACGCCACCGAGTTGCGCCTATTTCTCTAAATATTCAAAATAGTTACCAGCCAAATTTTCCAAATAGATAGACAGGCAAAAAAACTCGAATATGTTTAGAGGAAGTTTCATACAACATATAAGATAACAAAAATTTTGAAATTGGAAAATAGTTTAGATTTGAAATGTCAAACCATTAAGGGCAGGGAATTTGAGACGTTAAACTACAAGAAAGGCGAATAGTTCTGATTCAGAATGTGATACTCCAAAGTTTTAACACCTTGCAATTGATATTTAATCCAGCATTTTTTAATATGCCAATTATGATTCTAATAGATGTATGTCATTGTTATATAATTCTGTAATGGACTTTCTCAGAGAAGAACATAATTTGTACTGAAATACCTATGATGAATATGATTTAATGGTACAGTTATCTTAGGAGTATTTGTTCCAAATGATTATGAGATAACCAAATCCAAGTTGGAGTGCTTGAAATTATTGAGGAAATTCACAAATTTTCCAATGATCAGAAATCAGGGTCATAACATTCCATCAAGGTGGGTTTTTGGTGGATCTTAAATGTATTGCCTATGATGGAATAGGTCAGATTACTGTTGAGCCCATGTGCCCACTTGACTGTTGATCACAGCTATGTTGGGACCATTTTGCGTAACAGAAAAAGGAAATTGAACATGTTGAGAGTTCATTCACCAATGTTACCTTCATATCTAGAATTCATGTGGAGAACACAGTACAGCAAGAAACACATTAATGCCTTTAACAACCCACTACAGAACCCATGCCGTAAATGGAAAAAAAACATGTCAAAGCAGACCATTGGATTCAAGTCAAAATAAATTCAAAATAGAAGGAAGATAATTCATGTAACTAGTAGTGAGTACTTTGGTACAGATGGCATAATTAAGGGTACAGTTTATAGTAAATTGTAAAACCTTAAAAAATTATCTTTTTCCAAAACTGAAAAATTCACTACGGAAACTAAGGTCTAATGAATTGAAAGCACAAACAATCACTTATATAAAAACAAGGTGAAATTTCTTTCTTAAGTCGTGCCCTAGAGTGTTTTTTACATTTTCATATCATAGAAGAAGTCTTCAGTCTTATTTTTTCATATTTTTTTCATTTATTGGTTCTGTGGCAAATTCCTTTGACTATTTTTGATTTCACTCTTTTCTGTCAATTACAGGACAAGGTCAACTCCAGTGTAAATAAAAAATTGCTGATCAGATATTGTTTTTGGTGTCATAAATTTTTCTCTTTTATTTTTTTTCACATATGTAAAATAATTAAGTAACATACATCCTTTATAATTTTAATTGTAATTCCCATAATTACAGCATTTGCCGTTATAACAAATTTGCCATTATAACAGGTGGATTGAAAAATACGGCACATAAATTAAAAGTACATCAAATGATCTACTTTTCAATATGCTCATGAAAAGATATAATCTCCGGCAACAGTAATGCGAGAATATGAAAACAAAGGCACTGTTGGAACAAGTGTCATCAATTAGTGCTGTTAAAACAACTGACATTACAATGAGAGTTTATTGGAGACTTATGAGCCTACTTTTTTTTAAAATTTCCGCTTTGATTTAAAAAAAAAATGAAAACTATGTACTTGGTTCAACACTGTATTTCTCACTTTGAAAATTTTAAATGAAAAATAAAAATTTAGAATGAATCCAAGTCATTTGGTATGTATTTTGGCATCTTTTCCCTGTGCTCACTCCCCCTAATAGAGAAACCTGGCTATGCCACAGTATAGGAGTCCCTCTCCCCAGTCCCCGCCCAGGACAATCTACTAGAGTCATTTCTGTCTGGGCCCTAATCACAAGGCAAAGTTGATGAAAAATGACCTAATCATATCCTTAAGGGCCATTCACCACTTATTTCCAATAATCAAACTCACTACTTTTGTCTGGATTAACGCTATCAGTTGTCACCAGAAGTCACATTTGTCTAGAGATGACGCATTTAACTGATAGCTGGAAACAACCCTCCCCACATTTTTATTCTTTAAACCAAAAGACTTTCACCAAAATGATATTATGAAGCTTGTGAGTCATAGGAAAGAGACTAATTGGTAATGATTGAACCTGTGTTAATGAATAAATTCTTTTTAAACATTAAATATTTTTTCTTACCCTAAATTCAGACATTCCTTATGAGATGTTGCTATAAAAAATACACATTTAAACCATACCTTTAATAAATATGATTTATCAATATTGGGATGAAAATTTACTGTATTATGACAGATGATAGAATTTTAATAATACCTTAATTTGATTGAATCAAACATTTTTGGGGTACTTTTTTTGAAAACAAATTTTTCTAAAAGATTAGATCACACAGATAATGTTATTTTTACTCATTGAATAAAGTCAAATTTGCTGAGAATGTTTTTCTTCTACCCTCAAAAATACATCTTTAAAAAAGTAACCAAATTGGTACTTACAATTAATTTCTACCTTTACATCACCTTCACCAGCACCCTTTGTATTTACATTAAAAGAGGCCAGTTTGTTGACTGCAACTTGTTCTAACCCTGAGCCACTAACACTCACCATATTGGAATCAACTATTTCAAGGGTGTATGGAGAACCTGCAATGAAAGAATTTTCAACATTTTTAAACATCCATCCATTCATCCTTCACACATGTGCATATCAAAACCAATGTCTTTAAATAAATGTTTCCATAACTGTTATTTTTATTAGAACAACGGTTAATACTTTCATCAAAGAATGACATGAATTCTAATATTTTGCCTGGAAAGTTGACAAATAGAAGGTTTTTATAGGGGTCATCATAGGAAGTGTTGTCTTCAATATCAAACTAAAAGAAGACTTTTGTTGTTAATTCTCAACCAAAAAAGTATTGTCTATAGAATTAATAAATGTGGAATAAATGAGGATAAGTAGTATCTCAAAAAAAGCTTGTATGATAGTTTTGATAAGAACTGAGTGCACTCTGAGAAAGATGATCAGAATGTCAGGCAAAAAAAAAGCTTCAAACCAAAAGTCTCTACATGACACCCATTAAAATTAACAAGAAATTCAGTGGCCATTAAAAATACTCAACAACTAACACCAAAATCACTAATATCAGAATAGAATAATAAACAACCTTACTGAAAAAAATGAGAAATCAAGTAATACATCAATGAATTTCTCTCAGTGAAATCTGAACATTTCAACTATCATCAACAACTTGGTGTATTTTTTGTTTCAAATTATATTTAATGGTTTGAATCAATTAACTTTTCACAGAAAGAAAATGTTGCAACCCTTGTACTGAATAATATAGTTGGATATTTTTTGTGAAATATTGTATAATCTGCCTTCTTTAGAATAACAGAACTTTTCATGACATGTGAGAGAACAAACCATTTTGTAACATGCAAATTTGCTACTTACAGTATCCATACCACTAACTAACAACATTTGATCAACAAATTTCATAGTACAAACAAAAGTAGCTTTGACTTTTTACACTAAAGAAAGAAAAAACAGGTCTGGTTAGTCATTCAACAAAACCTGTCACATGACTAAGGTCTTTTGGCAACAAAAATTGGAAAAAGGGTGATTGATGAATTAGTTACTGCTTTTGTTGGCCAGTAAAAAAGTCTAAATTTTCAAAAAACAATTATGACACAAACTAAAGGATCAAGTTAGAAAAAACTTACATTGCAAATTAAACCCCCACTAAAAACCTATTTAGAAGGGAAATTGAACATTTTTTACACATAATTTTTCAGCTCTCTAGCTCCATTATTGCAGCCTGTGTACATAATATATATATAATACATAATATATATATACATACATAGCAAGCCAGCTGGGCCAACATAAAAAACTGAAGAAACTGATGTTGACAGTTTCTAAAAGGAAGATGACAAAATGTTCTCTTAAAATAAAAAGTATCAAAATTTCAAATGGTGCATTCATATGCTAGAAAATGTACACAAGGTGGACTAGAACTATATTTGTATGTAAATTTTTCGTTTTGATTTTATTTTGATTATAAATACATCAACATAATAAAAAAATGTTTAAATTCGAAATTGCATCGTTCAGTAACATATTTAAAATAATTTAACATATATTAACTGCTATATATACTACAGGAGATGAGGGATACACTAATGATTTCCAAAACAATTTTGCATGATTCCAATATAACTACTTACAACTTATTTTTGCAAGACTCCAATATAACTACTACTACATAGAAATAAGCAAACTTTTATGAACAACATGTTTTTTTCTTTTCAGTAACAATTTTGTGTGACCCTAATATGATTACAATAATCATATTAGGGTAACACAAGAGACGAAAAACCTGTGTTCTAAATTTCAGCTAAATATACTCAGTAGTTTTACTGTCTTGTTTTTTTTCAGTACAATTTATTATAAATCACCAAAAGTCTGTCTGTCCATCCATCTCTATATGATAGCCTACCGCAAAATCTACACATCAAAGCCGATGAAATTTTCTAAGTATACCAATGTGACCCTAAGGAAGATTTTTAGAAAATTAGTTTTTGGAAATCACCTCCCAAAAAATGTCTCTGAGGATGGGATTTTGATTTTCAATGTAAATTCATGCTGAATTCGATACATTTTTTGTGCCAGTTTTTTCAGCTAAATCCAATTAGCATCCTCTGACTGTTGCTGAAAAATAGCTTATTTGCTCAGAGAGTGGGGATTTAGTATCATTAATAATGAGGATGTTAGAGAAAGGGGGAGAACAGTAGGTACTTTGGTATCATTCATGGTGAGGGGTTGAGTGTCAATGGCCACTTTATTTATTTTAAGTACGCAAACATGTACATTTTTCTGAGATTGTAAAATAATTTTTAAAGTCACTAATATCACTTTAAAAAAAATTTCAAGATTATCTGATTTTCATCTATGTATGTATCTATCTATCTATTTCATTTATTTTTTCATTACAGCAATTTTTTCAGTCTGTTAGGCAGATATTTAGTCAAAAGTTCTTTCATCAAGAGATTTGACGACAACAGAGGAAACATACTTCAAAATTAATTTAAATTTTAGCGGCATTTATTCCTGAAATCAGCTTTGTCAATCAGTTATTAAGTAAATTACGACAACTTGATTTTTTAAATAAATCAATTTGACGGAGTAAAATAATGTACATACATGTCAAGCTTGGAAAAATTGTGAGAATAATTGTATTTGCATGCATTAAAAGGGAAATAATAAAATTATTGATAAAAAATTGTAAAATAGTTTTATGTATGTTTTTATATTAGAAATGGAAGTCAGATGCAAAATATTAGATTTGATAATCTATATGCGTTAATGCTAAATGGGAAAAATTATTTTCCATAGCAGATATGTTTTCTTGAAGTTTTATGAAAGATACTTAGATTATTTTTGCAATGAAACTAAAATCAGACAATCTACATACTCTTTTTTCAATATGATGATTATATCTGCTGAATTTCAAAAATTCATTCGAAGTGTCTTTACAAAAATTTTGTTTACTGTAAACTGTCAGTGAAAATCGGTCACGCATTAGAGAAAGAGATACAATTTTAAACATGTAGGAACTTCATGGTTTTGATAATTCATTTGAAATGGTGATTGATATCTAACAGCTGAATTTGAGTAAAACTACACATATCAAGCAAATAACAATCTATATAAATTTGTGTTAAAAGTAGTGATGAAGTGAAATGGCAGAAAAAACCTTTTATTTCAACATCATTGAACAAGCCTTTGATTTCATACAATCCTGCTCCCTGGGGAGTGAAGTTAACTTTGTAGATCCCACCAGTTCCTTGGATTAAATGCAGAGGAACGTCTCGTTCTCCATATTTGATTTTCACTTGTAAATCTCCTTTTCCAGCATGGCAACAGTCCACTGCAAAGAGGTAAATTTAGCATGAATAAATCTTAGTAGACAGATAAAGTAAAATTCATGATAGATAATTCTACAGAGATTGATCTTTCCCCACACTACCTACCTTAATATGTATTTTCATGATATAGAAAAAAAATCAGCATAAGAACAGTAAAAAAAAATGAAACAAACTAGTTTGAAACAACACACTTTGATGTATCCTTTCTGAAAGAATAGACAACTAATATCACATATTTCCACTACTCAGTGTGAGATCAATTTTCAGAAAAAGAGAAACACATCTCGAAACCAGAAATACAAGTTATAACAAAATTTACCTACAAGGCAAACAAAAGTGCAGGACAAAATTTTATAAAATATTGACAAAAAGTTTTTCAAGTTGAGAAGTAGGTATTTTGTTGGCCTTCATTTCTCTTCTATTCAACTGACCTACCTGCCAATTCAAGCATAAAAGCAGCCAATGTAGATATTTCTATTGTAGATATTTCTATAAGATTCTAAAGCATTTTCTGTTTCAGTTAGGCTGGGAAATGTAACTATAATGTTGAAGAATGAATATAGTTCAACAAATGTCTTTGTAAACGTTAGTAGTTGGCATATAGTATGCAATATCTCGGGAACGTATGAATATATCAACTCTATGGGAAAAACATTAGAAGCAAGAAATGATTACCTGGATATATCAGAAGTTGGTTATGGATTATAAAGGATCACTTTTGAGTCCCAGATTTGTGATATGGAGTTTGTAAATACTTAAAGTAAAGTATATGCAGAGAACTTTAAAAGCTTTACCAGAGAGCACAGTGTCTTTTCTCAGAAGTTTGCTCTATCAAATGGAAATATGAAGCTATGGAAAGTGACCTACATGTTACACTTGACTGGAGCTCCAATGAGAACAAACACATGATATTGTAATTAGGTTTACTACAGCATAAAGCCAAATAAGGAAAAATTGAAGGCAGAAGCTTGTTATGCCAATCTTCCGAAAGAAAGAAAACTGCCTTCCTACAAAAATCAGCATTTATGTCAAGGTATCTTTATTTCTTAGCATTTTATTCCAATAGAAACCTATGTACTAAACAGTTATACATGTTTCGTATTCATATTCTTCCTTGTAAATTAGAGAGTTTGTTAATAGAAAATATTATCAAGTTCTAAGTATTTTATGCAATGTACAGCACATATGATTTTTAATGTGTAATTCAGTATTGCTAAATAGAATTAGTTATACTAATGAAATGACAAGAAAATTGATAACAAGTCTAATCCATATGAAAAATCAATTCATAAAAAAGCTAATTCATTATACAAGAAAAAGAAAGTAGGCTATGACAATAATAATCACGTCCACTTTTGATTAGGTGACCCATGTCAATAAAAATGCACAAAACTTGTTTTTTTAAAAATTTTCATGAAATTCTAAAATATCAAAACTCTTAAAAACATCAAGTTCTCATAATTGCAAGCCTGTTTTGTCTATTGGATTGATGGTTGCCTTTTGATGGACGTACATTGTATGGCTGTTTACGCCATTTCCAACATTCTGATTGTTAAACTATCATCATCCAGTAAGCTTTTTTAGGCCTGAGCAATTTTTTATGTAATTATCTTTTATTGGTTGAAAATTAGGTCAGCTAGAACCATTCAAATATTCATTTCTTATAGAAGCATCATTAATCATAATGGCCGATGCAACTCAGAAATGTTAAAAAATGTAGACAGATTTGAACCCATCCAAACCTATCTAGACCTGATTCAACAGTACCTGGACCTACCAGGACTGGACACACACAGGACTGCTTGGACCTTGACATTAAGTATATTGACATTAGGGTTCAGGCATTGGCATTTAGCATCCCCAAGTGACTAGATGTTGACATTAAGCTTATCTACATGGCTGGACATGGACATTTAAGAGTAAGTGTTTAAAATGAATAATCCACAATGCCATGTCCAGCCACATAGAGATATAAAAGCCAATGTCTTTCCATCTAATGTTGGTAAATGTGAATGTCCGGTCACATATGGATTGTTAATGCCAACATCTGATCACATAGGGATGCCAATGTCTGACCCCATTCCCAGATAGAGAAATTTAAATTGGGTCAAATGATCTATGAGATGAACAAAAAACTGTAGAGACTGTCTTCAGTCTTTGAAGATTGGAATTCAAATGTGTAAAAGTAGTTTTTAAAGCAGATAGGATCTAAAAAAATTGACAGCAAAACACCATAGACATTTTCCATCCAATCAGAAGTATTGCTGAAGATCCTTTTTTTGAATCTCATCACTCTTGGTCCTTAATAACAGCACTCCCATCTAGGCTTGTCAATAGTAACAATGGTACCTAAGTTTGACAAGCTCCCTCATCCTATTTATCCTCTCACTACTCACACATTTAGCATCTGAACCATTGAACTCCCGAACACACATTCCACTGCCTCCATTTAGCCAGCTACTACATCCTCCTATACAAGATACCAAATACTCAGCCATAAAAATAATAATAAGACTTCTACATCCAGGTAACCTCATGAACCATACCACCACTATCTGCTGA
Source organism: Thysanoteuthis rhombus (assembly GCA_963457665.1). Classification (NCBI taxonomy): domain Eukaryota; kingdom Metazoa; phylum Mollusca; class Cephalopoda; order Oegopsida; family Thysanoteuthidae; genus Thysanoteuthis; species Thysanoteuthis major. The sequence goes on from OY735208.1 coordinate 20,864,789, forward strand.
CCTGGATTTATAATTGGTAGTCTACTTGAAAAAACATCTAAAAAACTGCAATCACAAAACCATTTTGCAATAATGGATAGTAATTTTTGTTGAAGATACTAATATAATCAAGTACAAAAGAAACTGAACCACTTGGACATTTGGATATTGGTATGAATACCAAATAATCATCAGATAAGGTTGATCCTATTTTACCTTTAAAATTGAGTTCTTTTCCCACAGTTCCTCCATTGATGCCATAAATTTGTACTTGTGCAGGATCAAAAACATTCACATCAAAAGGGCTTCCGCTTATATGCTCTCCATCATAATACACTGACATTTTCCAGTTACCTGAAACCAAATAGTAAAAGTTAGCAAGAAATTGAAAATACAGTAATTCAAAAGCTAATATATTTGGGTTACACTTACAAAGCAACTGTCCTGGTCAGATTGGTCATACATGCTAATTTTTTTTTCTCAGCACAAATTATCAAAGAAAGGAACATTTCTCATAAAAATCCATAATCGAATTTGAATATTAATTCATACTTGAATTTTTCCATAAAAAGAAATTAATCTCACAAAAGTGAATATTCATTATGATTGTAAATATGAAAATGGAAATGCTTTTGTTCAGTTTGACAGGTTTCAACACCCTATTTATGCTCTCATTACTCCCACATCACATTTAAAATTGTGATAAATATTCTCATTTATATGATTTTATTTTGGTGAAAAAATTCAAATTCACTTAAATATCTTCACTTTATTTTCAAATATCAAGTTGATTGAAAATTTTAGCTATCAAAATAGAATAAAAACAAATTTAGAAGGATGTGAGGCAATGCAAGAATTTATACTCTGATCCATTTGTCAGAACATCAAAATTGTTGTTCATTTTTGCTTAATAAATATCTGATGTATAACGTTTGGGTTTAATAATCATATTGACTGAGAAAAGCCAAATTATAAGAAAAGGCTTATGATCTTGGGAAGTGTAAGTTCATCTCTCAATTAAAAACATATTCTTGGATCAACTCCAAAATTTAATCACATCTCTCTCACAATGAGGCTTAACTTTTTTTGAAACTCAATTGGAATTCATAGAGAACTTTTGGAGATACCATGGGGACAGACCAGAGTAAATACAGATATGAATAGAAAAAAACACAAGAATACCTCTCAAACAAAAATGAATAGAGGAGTCAACACTAAAATATAATCATATCTTTCTAAATATGTGCCTTACGATTTCATAAATCAAATCAAAATTCATTGATAACTTTTGGAGATATCATGGGGACAGACTGGTGTGGAATGTATGAAATGTACAAAAGAAAAAAAATGCAAAATTACCTCTCAACCAAAAATAAATTCTTGGATCCACCGTAAGATTTAATCACCAATGTAATGTGTGCATAAAAATTTCATTAAAATGCACCGAGATCTTTTTGAGATATCATGTAGAAAATAAGATAAAATATCAAAACAGGAAAATATCTCCCCATCAGAAAACAAATTCCTGGATATGTTCCAAAATTCATTCACTCCTTCCTTAACCCATGCCTCATCATCCTACAAATTTCAGTGAAATTCATTGAGAACTTTCAGAGATATTGCGTAGACAGACAAGAATGACTACAGAAATAAAAAAGCATATACCAGAAATCATGCCTGATCCCATGGTCATCATATGATCAAGGCTTTGTTGATGACACTGGTGCAGTTTTCACAGCAGTATTTAAATAGATTTATCATAAAAGCTCACAAACCTTGACTTACCTACTTCAGTTGGTGTAAAATTTGCATTGTAAAAACCATTCTGAGACATGACAGGTAGATTATTAACATGGCAACTAGGAGATTTTGCTTCAACTCTAACACTACCTTGACCTGCAGACACAGCATTCACCTGTTGGGGAAAAAGAAAAGGCTGATATGAATGATATAAAACCACAATTGATAATTGGATAGCTTTTTTCTCAAGAGCAATGAATAAGTGAAAAATAATATAACATTGAACAGGAACAGTCTGTTTGGTGCCTGGCAGCATCTTGAAAAAAGTTGTATACTCCTGTTATTTTTAATACTAAACATTGAAGAGACCAAACTTTTCCTGAAAGACAATTGGACGTTGATTTATTGTCAGATGAAAACTATAGATAACTTGTTGGTGTACCCAGTATTGCCCAGGGGAATAAAACTTCTAACACAGGAAAGCATATGATATTTCATAGAGATTTCTCACAGTAAAAATGGTTGGAGTGGGGCAATGCACTACTCCCCCTTCCCTGGCCAGGCCTGCACCCACTCCTGCATGGATCCATGCAGGATCATGCTGGCCAGTGTTCATCCCCAGGCAGCCATAAAGCATGAAAAATCAATTTTTCTCTGCACATAATTCAAGTGCTCACTTTTGGCGTTAATACTTCCCACAACAAAGAGGACTATTCAATTTGAATACATCTGGTTTTCTCGTCAAATGAATTATCTATGACTCACAGTCAGCTAAAAGCACTTTAGCCATGCAGCCATTTGTAGACAACCTTTTTGATGTTTTGTCAAATAGTTTTGTGGACTTGCCATTTCGTTAAATTTCTTTTTTGAGCCATTTAGAGTTAAAAAATGAAGAAAAAAAAACAGTGAAATTTCATTAAAATAATTTCATTTTACAATTCAAATAAAAACATTGGAAGAATAGGATAATGAAACATTTTTCAAAAAGGATTAGTGCAAATGATCAGAGAAATATTCTAGCAGACATTGACACATCATTTTTAAAAATAAATTGAAAATAATTAGCTCTTCAGTCTTTTCTTGGCTTTGCTGGGGAAAAAGCCCAAATTTCAGCACCCAAAAATAAAAAACAAATTTTTATCAATCATTAAGCAGAACATCCCAAGGTTTCTAAGTAATTTTTCTATCTACTTTTATTATCAGCCGAATACAGCATACATACATCGTAGTTAGTATTTTGGGAAATTTACAAATAAAACAATTACGTGCAAGTTTTTTTCTTCATCAAGAATAGAATTTCTGAAAAAAAGTTCTTTAAGAGTAAATTCACTCCTTTGGTTTCCCACATAAGATGGAAATTAAGGTTCCAGTTCAGCATTGTAGTTACATTCTAAATATAACCCCCTCTAAAAACTTTCTCAAAACTGACTAATCTCCAGGAGGTTTGCAGGTGTAATAGATTGTGAGCCCATAAATTAAAAAAAACAAAACATTCTCTGTTGAAGCTTGAAAATAACATTTTCTGTACCTCTAATCACTTGGCTATTGGAACAACTACAATTTTCAAATAAATAAATAAATCTTTAAATAGAAGCTCACAAATTAGAGTGGAAAAAGAAATCGAAAAAATATTTGATCCAGCACATGAGTAGGTTCAATAAAACCTTCCTCAGATGATGTAGATATGGTTCCACAGGTCTAACTAACTTATAGTTTTGGAGAAAATCCTGATTGAATCAAACTTTGAAAGAGACGACTTCATCTGGTATACATTCTGGGCATAAAATACCAAATTGTTTAGATCAGCAGAGAGTTCGGGCAAAAATAAGGTAGTGCTGGCTCTTTTCAAGGTTCTTTCAATAGCTGTGTGGCAAACATGTAAGTGTTCTGACATCTTCTGGCTCTAAATGACCTTGAAACCAAAATCTTGAGACCTTTAAGTATCAAACCTCTAATATAGGCCAATTCATCCCTGTTGTTCCAGAATTCTATAACAGAAGGTTTGCATGACCTTTGTTCAGGCCATCCATTTTGAATAACCTTGATTGGGGTTTGGAAATCATGGTCATTTGCAGTTCAAATTCCAATAGTGAAGAAAGCCATAACTTAGCAATAAGAAAAAATAGAAAGTTCATTTTTAAGTAACTGATCTTGCAAAATTGTTGCTGCCAAGCAGGAGAACTTCAGGACAGACTCATTCTTGCTCTAAAATGTAACAAGATATCCAAATATTTTTGGTTCTCTCAAAAATCAAAAGTCATTTTATTAACAAATCAACTTGTGAGGTTCTGAAAAGAATAAAATATTTAAAAAATGTCTATACTCAGCATAATCCATCAAGGAATCAAAGTAAAATATGCAGTTGATATATATTATTATGAGAACACATTGATTATATACATACCTTAACTTCAGTTATTGTTCCCACACAGCAATTTTCTATTTGCAAATAGCTGACCTTGGAACGGTCTGCATTCACTCTAAAGGTTTTAGGACATCCACTTATCACTTGGTCATTGCATAAAACTGTCAGCTAAACAAAAAATGCAGGTATGAGAAAATGGGAAAGAATATGGGATTTTCTTCACACTAACTCTGGTAAAAATGTAAGAGTGGGAGCATTGAGTTCACAGTTCAATGCTCCTCTACTAAATTTACTGGAGGAATCAGTTTTTGAACTTACTAACTATTTTCTTTTTTTTTTAGTTGTGGTAGACTTAGTAAAGTCAGTTTAGAATTGGAAAAGTGTGTGAAGATCTTGGGATGCCCACTCATCAGAATCCCTCTCCAGGCCTTGCTACTATTGTCTAGAGAAAAGCAGATTGCAATATGTCTGGCATCAGCTAAGTGGCAGGAGCTGACAGAATGATGTCAAGTTGAGTGTCAAACCACCTAAAGGGGGCTCCACTCTCTGGTATCGAATCAGAAGTTTCCTTCTCTGGGACTGGTTGCCTTCCCAAGGCTACAGAGTCAAATCTACCCTGTTATTTTACCCATAGCTGGGGATAGATTTGTGCCTTTACCAAGGGTATTAGTGCAATGTAAATACAGGTTGTAATTCCATTGTCTGTGTCATTACTAAGTATGCCAATCGCATCTCCAGAAAGAATGTGGATATGAAAATCAGATCAATGTGCAAGGGTGACAAGGTTTAGAGAGATGTGAAGGTACTTAATCAAAAGAGCAGTATGAGTCAGCAGAAGAACAAATTTGGATGAAAGTTTTGTATATACTGCCAGTAGTGCTATTTTTACATTATTTTAATCATATGAAAAATTTGTAATTCATGATTACTTTCATCAATAGAGAAGAATACTTTGTAGGTAACAGTTACCTGACAATTTTTTTCATTAACAAACTTAGCAATAGAAAGCAATTTTAGCAGAGAAATGTGGCTTTATATAATGGTTAATATGGTATTCATTGATAATTGAAATTTCCAAATGAATAGTTTCATATTGATTATCAAAGATGCAACACAGAATGGGAGACAATAATTACTTAATCTTGTGAAAGCATTCAACTCTAATCCTATATTTGCAAAAGTAATAATGGTGATAATACAGACAAAATAGAATGTTCCTAATCAACAAACACAGATTTTACTGGCAAATATATTTTGAAACAGTGGAGAAAGAGTGACAACCTGATGCTACATAGACAAAACATTTGTTGAGTAAGCTGAAGGAAGACAGAAAGTCATCATCATCATCAGTCTTTTAACGTCCGTCATTGGACATAGATGTTCCCCAGAGGCAGAAAGTAGCACTACACAAAGGTGCAGTGGCCAAGCAGCATGACAAATGAGCTGTGAGAGATTGCGGATGGAATGGATGCTGAAATACACCAAGAGAACATAAGAAGAACATTAATTGGAAAACACCAAGCCATGATGGAATCCAAGGCTTCTGGTTCAAGTTCAACAACCATACATGATCTCGTCTGTTGTTTCACTTTTTCCTCTGTTCATCACTAGCATTGTCATAACACACATCTTGATTCAAAACTCCTATGTCCTGACAGAAGATCCTGATTGTTTCTATTAGGGTCTCCTATTCCTTTAAGTTTTCACAAAAATTTTGAGATCAACCATGTGTTGGTTTGCCCTTTTTTGTGATTTTGTGAATTTATATTCTTTCTTCATAAGTTACAGTTGAGGTGAATCATTGCTATGATAAATAATAGTAGAGGCAGGGAATCTCCTTGGATAATACACCTTTTTATTTGGGCCCCAGCTAGGGATTGTTCTCGTGCAGTTCTACTTTCTGATTTGCCATAGTTTTGATTATAAAATTTGCTACTTGCTTGGAGATTTTCAACATTTACACATTCTGTTACACAGGGTTGTGGATTCATGTCTCAATAAAATCCTCAAAAGAAGAAGAATTTGAGCAAAGAATCACTCTACAATGGCAAGCTTTCAGTAGAGGTTTCAAGAACAGGAAAATCACTCTAACCATCAATACATCCTCCTGATAATCACTTAGGGAGCTGAAACATAGAATTTAACCAAAAAATTGACCCTCAAACTTAGAATCTTGCAATGTGCACCTGAGAAATTCATGCTCAACCTCACATGGAGAGATAGGCACAGTATATTAGAGAAAAGACTGAGTCTGAGATATCATAGAAACCATTAGAAAACTCAAATGGCAATGGGCTGGGCAGGTCGCAAGAATGTCAGATAACCATGACTGAATGTCAGACACCTTTAGAAAGAAAAAGTGCTAATGTTGAAGAAGTGTGGTGTTAATGTGAAAAAAAGATGTTCAGCTAATGTGAAAAAAGGTTTGGCCTAATGTAAAAAGGGGGTCCAATGTAACAAAAGTGGTTAATATTAAAAAAAGGGGTCATGGGGGCAAAGTTAAAAACAGGTGTTAATGCTAGAAAAAACTATCGCTAATCTCCAAAATAGGGATGACTGATATAAAATAAAGAGGCATCTCACATTAAAAAAATGGTAAAAAGTTTAAAAGGAGGGGTATAATGTTGAAAATTGGAGTGTAATGTCAAGGGAAAGGGGAGTAAGGTTATGAAAAAGGGACAATTGTTAAAAAGAGTGTAATGTTGAAGAAGGGGTGTTACGGATAAAAAATTGACCAAATAGTAAATAAGAGCATTGAAAGTAATTGTTGGAAAGGGGAAGAGTTCCCACATTATATAAAATGAAAGTGAATGTTCCTTCTTGATTTTGAGCCCTGAAAATAAAATAAAATTTTATCCCGCAATTTTGAAAATATTCACTTTATTTTGACTACTAAAAATGAAAACAGATTCTTATTTTCTCTAAAAGAGAAAAAAAATCTTCATTCTGAAAGCCAACAACAAAGAAAATTTCCTCCTTGATTTTGAGCCCTAATGTGAAAAGAATTCCCTAGCATTCTGTGCCAAGAAGTGAAAAAAATCTTCCCTTTGCTTTGGATGCCTAAAAGTAGAAAAAAACAACTTCTTCCTTGATTTTGACCCCTCAATGTAAAAAATTTCCCCTGAATTTTGACCTCTAAAAGTGAACAAAATCTTCGAACTAGCTGTAAAAAAAAAATCCCTTAAAAATTTAAGATTAAAATTGGAAAAAATTCTTCCCACTCAATTTCAACCCTGTAAAGAAAATAACCCCTCAATTTTGACCCCTAAAATTAAAAATGAACGCCCCTCTTCAATTTTTTCTGCAAAATAGAAAAAAAACTTCCTCTTTGACTTTGGCCCCTAAAAGTAAAAACAAATTTCCTTTGATTCTGACCCCTAGTAAGTAGGAGAAAAAATCTCACCCTTGATTTTGATTTCTAAAAGTGAAAAAAAAATTCTTTGGATTTTAACCCCTGAAAGTGGGAAAAAAGTTTTCTCCTTGATTTTAACCTAAAATATAGTACAAAAAATTCCCTGGATTTTGACCCACAAAATTAAGAAAAATATTTCCCCTCAACTTTGTCCTATTCAGAAAAAAAAATATTACCCTTGATTTCAATCCTTAAAAGTGGAGAAGAGAAATCTTCCACTTGATGATGACACCTGAAAATGAAAAAAAAATCACTCCCTCGATTCTAACCCGTAAAAGTGACAAAAATATCTCCTTCCCAGTTTGACCCCTAAGGTAAAAAAAAATAATTCCTTAAGATTTCGACTCCTAAAAGTAGAAAGGAAAAATCTTCCGTATGAACATGACTCCCAAAAGTGAAAAAATCTCAACCTATCAATTTTGACCCCTAAAAGTGGAAAAAAATTCTCTCCCATTTGTTAAAAAAAAATCTCTCATTTTAGGGGTGGTTTTCAAAAACTAATTTGCTAAAAAGACTTACCTGAGATAAAATCCATACCCTCAGAAAATGGATTTATATCAAGTAGTTTTTGAGGTAGGTGAATACATACAGACAAGTTCTGGTAAGATGCTCAATGGGTACCTACAAGTATCTCAGTATTCAGGAAGCAGGTACAATCAAACAGAATGAAATTAATGAAAAAATCAGGAAAGAATAAGGAAAATTAGAATTCAAACTCCACAGCAGAAATATGGTCAAAGGCAAAAATACCTTGCCAGGTTTTATTGTGAAATATTCTGGATCCTTCTTGAACTAGACAAGAGAATCACTCTAGTGTTGGCTTTTTCACAAAGGGGCTTGAGGACTACACAAGGCAGAGTAAGGAAAGACTAATTACAACAGCCAAAATTTGCATGAAACCAAGGGAGAGAAGGAGTAAATCCCCAAACAAGATTCCAAAAATGGAGAGGTAATAAACTGTAAAGATATTTCAGAAGACAAATTGAGGCAGTTGCAGATGAAACAACATAGAAATGGTTGTGCAAGAGAAATCTAAAGGGAGAAAGAGAATCACTGAAAGAGATCTGAAGAAATTGTTCAATATGAAGGTGACAGTAGTGTCAATCATAGATGAAACACTGGGGTAATCCCCGAAAGCCAAGCGAAAAGGTTAGAGGAACTGGAAATCCAAGGAATAATAGACACCCTCCAGACAACAGCATTACTGAAAACAGCTGGGATTGTTTTTTGATTTAAATCTGTGTCTGTAGTTGTTAAATGTAATGTTAAATTGCCACTCGGACTCGCCAGTGAATTGTAAATTGCATCTATTGCATTCTAGAAGGTATATAATGTTTTCGCTACAACAGTTAGTGCTATGGGATACATAGAAACTCTCTTTGGTGGTAGAGCAAGTGAAGGTGTTGGTGTATTTAAGGTGGTTGCAACATAGACTATTTCTTTTGTCACATGATTTACAGAATTTAGTGGTTCTAGGGATGTTGTTCTGTTAGACTTCATTGTTTATTATATTGATGCTATCAATCATGTATTTGATGTTTTGGAGTCTGCGGTAAGCGATGACATACGAATCTGAATATTTCTCTTAGATCTGTTTTATGGGTGGGGATGTTCCATCTCATATTGATAATGTGTGCTAAGGGTGGGAGTGTGTTGTTGAAGGTGGTTATAAGTGGTATGCGGTCAGGTTTATTATTGTTGGAGACGTTAAGGGTTTCATCTCTGGGTATTATAGTTGCCTTTTTTATTTGTTTTTTGTATCATCTAGCAATTATCCTTATTTAGTGAAATGTTGTAAAATGTTATGGTTGTGTCTGTTGAGTTTACTATCCGTAGAGCAAATTATTCTAATTCAAAGAGCTTTTGAAAATGGTAGACTTTTTTTTAATTGTTGGGGTTGGCTGACTTAGAGTGGAGATAATTGTGAATGTTGGTGGGTTTAGTGCAGAGGGTAGTTTAGAGGTTTCTGTTACTATCTATGTATATGCAGGTGTCAAGGAAGGCTAAAGAGTCAGTGGATGTCACGAAGTCAAACTTAATTGAATCGTGTGCAGATTTTATACGTGGAAAGAAATTCTCTAGTTTGGCTTTATTTCCTGTGTATATGAAAAAAGTCATCTATATATCTACCATAGGATATCATTGTATATCTCCGAGTAAATGAGGGTTCCTTCAAATTTACCCATGGAAATATCAGCATAGGATGAGACCACTACTGTGCCCTTGGCACAGCCTTTCACTTGGAGGATGTGTCTATTATTAAAGTTAAAGCTATCAAGTGTTAAAATGAGTTGCATAAGGGTGGTAATTGTTTCAGTACTGGGTTCTTTAGTAGTACTATTGTTTAGAGCTTCTTTAAGGAATAGAATGCCTTCGTCGTGTTTAATGTTGGAGTATAGAGATTTGACGTCCATAGTGACTAGAAGTGCTTTTTCTGGGATTGTTGTGATGTGTTTGATTTTGTTTAAAAGGTCTTTAGTGTCTTGTATGTAGGATTTAATTTGCTTTGCTAAGGGTTGGATGTGGTGATCTACATATTTAGATAGTTTGGTAGTGTGGCAGTTAGTGGAGGAGATGACTGGTCTACCTGGGTTATTTGGTTTGTGGATTTTGGGAAGTCGGTAGAACCGAGCAGATTTTGTGGAAGTGGATTTAAGTATATTCTGTGTTCTTTTATTTATCATGTTGTTGTTGCATAACTCCGTTTGGGATTGGATTATTAGGTTTATGTATTCATTGAAGGGATTGTTAGGGAGTTCTTTGTAAAATTCAGTTGTGTGTTTGCTTCTAAGAAGTATTTATCACAACCCCAAATGACTATACCTTCCCCCTCATCTGCTCTAGTGATTATTAAATCTGTATTGTTTTTGAGTTTGAGAAGGGATTTTCGTTCTTTAGTGGTAAAGTTGTCATGTGGTAAGGATTGGTGATTGTAGTTGTTGATGTAGGCTTTTATGTCTTCTCTAACTGCTAGTTCAAATGTTTGAATAGTAATGTCTATGTTTTTTTGGGTGAAAGATTTGTTGAGGTCTTCAATTCTATCTAGGATATTGCTATCAAGGTGTGATTTGTCAAAGTGGGCTTTAAGTTTAATTCTTCTGAAGAAGTCATTAATGTTTTTGTTAAGGATGTATTTGTTGAAGTTTGAGGGGTGGGCGCAGAAATCTAGGCCCTTATTAAGGAGTTCAAAGGTGTCCCTAGTTAATCTAAATTTAGTCAGGTTAATTACTCTGCCTTCCGGGTCTTCCTTGACTCAAATGATGTGTGGTAATTTTTTTACTAAGTCTTCTAAGAGTCTTATTAGGGATGGTATTTGGTTTACTGACCCCCTCTCCATGTTAAGTGGTTGGGGAGTTTCCTCGTTTTTTGGAAGTGTGAGATGACGGAAGGGTTACCTGCTGGACAGAGTTTTGGGTTGAGTCTTCTGAATTCCTTGGATGGGTCAATGTGTAGGAATGAGGAGGGATGCTTCTCTTGAGGCCTTTGTTTTATATATATATATATACATATAATCAAGATATTTGATCCTCAGCATAAGCAATCAGTTACTACTGGTATGAAAACTCAGTGTGTACAAATAATACTAATAAAGTTACTCTGCTTTCCACACTTAAAAGGAGAACATATGTTGCTAAAGACTTGTTCAGTTGTGATAGGATTTTCATAAGATCTTTATTGTGTATTCAGTGGTACTTCAGTAATTAATTACAAGTAATACATTGTAACTGACCAAATTTAATGTTTAAGTTCCAAAATTCTACGGTAAAATAGTCAGTCTTACCATATGTTGACCAGTTTCCACAGGAGTAAATGTAACGATTCCGGATAGTCCAGTCCAACTCATGTGCACAGATGGTTTAGAATTTGGTCCTGTCACATCAACTTGTATGTCTTCTTGAGAAACATTCTTGTCTACAATATTTATGTGAATGATGGTCTGCAATAACAATTTAAGAATTGACTGTATATAGAACAGGAATTCCTGTGTAGATAAGCTGATATAAACCATTTGGATTAAAGCAAAAACCACAATGAAGATAATTTGTATACAATGGAAGATTAAGCTCGAAGACAAGAACTGCATACATTTTGACTTCGGGAATTTTAATATCTAAAAAAAGTGCTATATTTATTTCAATAGGAATGTAAAATTTGATGATAAATTTTACATGTTTAAGCTATTTTCCATTTCATTTCAGACATCTGAAATAACTTTCCATTAGGAATCCAGTTGTGTTTATCATGCCAAAAAAGCCTTTCATCAACAACATTTATAGCTTCTGCTAGTTTAGTCATAATTTATCCATGTTTTTACCACTATAACTCATGAGTGAAGCTGCGTTTTGCTTCTAGATGTTTTCTATTTAATTGTTTTGATTAGATAATGTTGAAGAAGACATTGCTTTATCCTTTTACAACAGATCACCAATATCTAAAATCACTTCCCCATGGAAAGTCAGTTGTTTTCTCCAGTCGTGTCATCATAACTACGTAATATATATAATTAAATCCACTTGAAAAATTACCAGCCAAGTATGAAAAAATCAACTTGAATAATCACTGTTTTACATACAAACCCGTTATGGAACAATCCATAAAAAAACTTTTAAAATTAAAAAATCATTTATTTATATTTATTTGATAATTAATCAATTAATTAACAGAGAGAGAGAGAGAGAGAGAGAGAGAGAGAGAGAGAGAGAGAGAGAGAGAGAGAGAGAGAGAGAGAGAGAGAGAGAGAGAGAGAGAGAGAGAGAGAGAGGTGGGGGAAAGAGATACATAGATTGATAAATAGAGATATACATTATGTATATTTAGTAGAGCCAATGTCCAGATAGTTTTGGTTCTTCCCTAGTTTTTCAGTTCTTCTGACTTCTTTACACTTTGGAACTCACAGTTACAGTCACCCTCACATTCTAGAATTTCTTCCATTTTTTGGCAAGGTCAAGATACTCATGCAGCTTATCACTTTCTTTCAGCTTCACTCTGAACAATAAAATCCACTATCTGACATGTTCTTCCCTTCTTGTTCTCTTCTATCAGTCTCAATCTGTTTTTGTTCTCTAAAGCAGATGGTCTGTATATATACATATACCATTGGTCTGTCCAGACAAAATGCAGATTCCCCCTTTCCACCCAGTCATTCCTAAGACTGATCACATTGAGAGTGTCAGAAAGGACTATAGATTTTCAAATTTTATTTGATATAACTTTTCCTTTTTCAAAAGCTGTATTCAGCAATCAAAAAGTATTTTAAAAAAAGGAGAGCTGATTTTTGTAAGATTCCCTGACCTTGAGAAATTTATTTTTCCCCTGACACTTCTCTGACAGGTGAGAACTTTGAGTATATATATATCATAAATAGAACCCCTCACCAAAGTTGAAATTAAGTAAAAATAATTAATAGATATACCAAGCCAAAGTTTGGCATGATGGATATAAAGACAGGGTCCAGTTCAGCAGCATAGTTACATCATTTATTGAATCCCATCTTCCAGAAATACGTTTTGGAATGATGACTTCTCAATGAAGTCAAAGGAGCTAATCACAATACTTCAAAGCCATCATTTTGTATGACAGACTGGAAGAGAGGGTCCAGTATATATACATCGTAAATAGAACCCATTACCCAAAAATCTTTTTAAAATTCAGTGTTTTAGAAAGAGGATTTAGCTAACTTTAAACAAGATAAAAGGAAGGAGACTGAAAAACTGGATCCATCCCAAAATGTAAACAATTCTTCCTTAGACAGTTGCCAACCCTTCCATTGAAATTCATTGCGAACTTTTGGAGATATTATGATGTGTGTATAGATAGGATGCAGCGGAGGTGACTGCGAAAAATTCCTCAGGCCACCCTAAATTGCATTGGCCACCCTTCAACAAAATTTGTTGATATTCCTTGAGAACCTCTGGAGATCTTTGGCTGTATACATATAGCTATGATCCAGGGGGTGACTGAAAAAAATACCTGGATCCGCCCTCCAAATTCTGTAGTCAATAGCCTTTTCACAAAATTTCACTGAAATTCATCAAAAACTTTTGGAGATATTGTGCTGTATATATATTGCTACAATGCAGGAGTGGTAACCATGGGAAATGCCATGATCCGCCCCAAAATGCGGGGATGGTGACTATAAATATTTTCTTGATCCTACAAAAAACTTAAACATAGCTTCCATGAACCATTTCTCACCTTCTCACAAAATTTCACAAAAAATTAATTGAGAATTTTTGGAGATGTGCTGCATACATATAGTTATGATCAAGCCATTGTGACTTCTTCCTCAGTCCATTGCCTAACCTTCTGTAAAACTTCACAAAACTGTTGGAATAGGAATTCCAACAGTTTTGCGAAGATTTTGTCAAGAAAATCTGAATAAGAATGAATAAATAAAAATACATAGAAGAACAATAGTTTGAACAAATAATACGAATACGAGTTCAGGTAAAAAACCAATTTCTAAAGAAAGAGTGGTCGGGACAAAATATTCTAATTGAATTTCTGGTTAGAACAAAAAAAATTCTCTGATGTCATAAAACTTCCAAATTGATGTAATTATAAACCCGACACTCCAGTTCTGCATTGTAATTATTCAGTTAATTGAACCCTTCAGCTAAAACATAATGTAGCAGATTGAAACCACCTCAACCTTCTTTATTCTCCAAATTAAAGCATACTGAAGACACCAAGCGGAAATATTCTGCTCACCATCAGCTATTTTTGGTGAATTACTGTTACTTATATACAGAAAAAGTATCGTTATCATAGGGTATTATCATTGTGGTAGTGCTTTCCATCACCAGTCACACACATTGACTGTTCCCTCAGGTCCCACATTGTACAATTTTAATACTGATGAAGGCTCTAGAGTTGATGTTCAAAGCATTTGGTAACAGAATACAAGTCACAAATGAAAATAAAATAGAATGACTGAATCAAACAGCCATGGGGAAATAATTGGTGACGGATGATTTATTACACTAAGAAGTTGATTAGAAAATCTCCTGATGACTCAAAGATCTTCACCTGTGGGAAGATTATTAACACTCATACCATGTGACAACGTCAGCCAATTAAACAATTCCTGCACAGCTGTTAATCCATACTTAGGAGATGTAATCAAAGTTACCTATGTAAAATTAACCCACCTTTGCATGGGGCCATCCCTAACCTGGGTGATCTGTTAATTTGCAGTGCTTTTAGATTTCCCCAAAGCTACTCAGGATTCACAACTGTTTAGATATTGACCCTGGGTCAGCCACCCGCAAGAACAATAACAATTCTTTCTTTCAGCAAAAATGTCCGAAATTAACAGATGTTCACTTTCTACTAATTTTGTAAAATCCATGGTGAGTTTATATTATTTAAATAAAACATTATTTTCTATCTTTTTTTTCTTCAACAATTCTGTCAAGAATCTCCAGCACTTATCACATTCTTGTGAAATCCAAGGTACCTATGCTTATTGTTGCTGTTGTAGTTGATAATGATAGTAACAATGATAATTATAATAATCATGATAAAAATTATGATATATATATAATATAATTCATTGCAGATGGATCAACATGGACATGACTACTTAAAAGAACTTGAAATCCAAGGAAAACTGAAATCATCTAACCAATGGCCCTACCAAAATGAGATAGAATACTGAGGAGGGTACTGGAAAATGAGAAGACTAGCAGTCACTTCATCTCAAGAGTACAAATGATAATGAAAAAAAAATTGCATAATACAACACTCCAAGAATGAGTCAATAATTATCCACACTTTTATTAAATTTTTCTTTGGGTGACTGTACTGGATTCTGTGCACACATGTAGAAATGTGATATGTCTATCGTCACTACAGTTGTTGAAGAATAATTTGCCTTTGTGCTATCATAAAATATACATGTCCTCTCTGCTCAGTTTGGAGGAAGAATAACAAGCAGTGATAATTTTTTTATGGGCTGCACTTGTACTGGGGGGGGGCTGGAATCATCAAAGGCTTTCAGCACAATATGAGAACATATGAGTGTGTATGAATAAATTACAAAGTTCAAAAATGGGCCTGCAATACAAAGCAAATAATGATGTCTTCACATGCCCACATAATGCTGTTCACTCAGACACTTTAGGAACTAGGAATCAAAATATTGGAGCATCCTCCTTATGGTCCTAACCCCAGTCCCTCAAATTACCAACTGTTTGGTCATTTCAAAGGCATCTCAAGAGGTCATCATCAAACCAAGATGTGAAAGTGCAGTGCATACGTGGCTGAGAACAAATCCAAACTTGTGGAATGCTGGACCAAGTGCATTGCAAAGCATGGGGACAACACTATAAAATGGTGTATTTGCAAGTTATGTATTGTTTTACTCTTTTGAATATTGGCATTTTGACTTCAGTTTGTCTGTAGATCATTTTTGAAATATGGTTATTAATTTTCAATACAAATGTAACTATAGCTCATTTACCTCATTTCCAACATGTACATTTTTCAGGTGGGCATTCATGATAACTTTTTCAGCTGGTGGCACCACAGATTTCTTGTCGAAGAACTGAGCTGCATATGCCATGATTCCAAGATGCTCTTCCTTCTCAGCTGCAATTTCTTTGGCTGACATCAATGGCTTATATCCTAATTCTTTGCCTGCACTCAATCCTAAATATGATAAAATGAATTTATCATTTCTAGTTTATTAAAATAATATTTCATCCTTAAAGTAACCTGTAAATGATTAGATCAATTTCAAAGATTACATTTATTTCAAATATCAATTCTTTCTTCCTTTCTCATCTAACAGTAAAATTTAGTGAATGAAAAAAATATCTTTTAATGATTGTTTGCATTAAAAAAGATTTTTCACAATATACATGTATAAATATTTATCAAGTGGACAATACAGAAAATAGTATTCAAATCAAGTTTATTATACCACATGTTTCACCTTTCAGCTTTGTCAAGGAAGTAATTTCAAATGAAACAATTTTGAAGTTTGTTTTTCCAAAATCTGAATATTTCAAATTATGAATTATGGATCCATATATTTGAAAAATGGAGAAGGTATGGTTAGTGCAATCAAAATTAAACTAGCCGTTCCTGCTGAGTCATCAGTTCCAAAAGCCCCAGCCGTATCACTTGCTTTGGGTGGAGGTGAGGTGATCTAAAGGCAACTATCCGAATTCAATACCAAGAACGTCCCTAAGAAAGCAACTATTCCTGCTGTTCCTAGGTCATTGGTTCTAAAAGGCTCAGTCACATCACTTGCTTTGGGTGGGGGTGATGTTCTCTGAGAACAACTCCCCAAACAATTGGCACTTATCTGGATCAAAGTTTCTTGTAGCAGGTTGGAGGATTTATTTAACAGTTGAAAAAAACTTTGATTTTCTTTTTAGTTTGTTAAAAGTTCATCATTTGACCCTGGCTAGGAGCAGCAAGAATTTATTACTGTGACGGTCTGTCCTTTGATTCCAGTTTGTGATAGTGTGTCCCAGCAGATTTATTTTTGTGGTAAATTTAGCCATGGAGGGAGGGAAGGGTTTCCTCCTTTTTTTTTGTTTAGATCCATCTTTGTTTTGGGGGTTTAGCGGCATATTATAATCAAATTAAATGTACACTTAAAAATTTGAAGTCCTACTCTTGCACACACTTCTGGTAGGAGTTAGGAGAAGAGATAAGGGAGAAGTGGAGTAAACATAAGGAATAATCAAGCAAACAACAATAGGAAAGAGTGGAGCAAAAGTAAATAAATAATAAATAAATAAATGAATAAAGATAAGACAAATACATCAAATACAATTGACACTTATCTGGATCAAAGTTCCTTGTTGCAGGTTGGGGGGATTTATTTAACAGCTCCGAAAAAGAGTAAGACAAGGTGATATCAGCTCACCCAAACTCTTCACAGCCTGTCTCAAGATGATCTTCTGAAACCTAGACTAGGAGAATAGAGGAATTAAAATAGATGGCAAATATCTGAGCAACCTCAGATTTGCAGATGATATTGCCCTTTTCACAGAGAACCTACATGCTCAAAAAGAGGCAAGACAAAGAGATACCAGCTCATCCAAACTGTTAACAGCCTGCTTCCAGACAATACTTCAGAATGTAGACTGGAAAAATAAAGGAATCAGAATAGACAGAGAATACCCTAACAACCTCAGATTTGTGGACGACATCATCCTTTTTGCTGAGAACCTTCATGACCTCCAGATGATGATGGACAGATTAAACAAATAAAGCAAGAAAGTTGGTGTCTACATGAACTTCAGTAAAGCAAATGTCATGTACAACGAATATGTTGAAGACAAAGACACAAAAATCAAAATCGAGGACACAGAACTAGAGAAAGTAGATCACTTTATCTCTCTAGGAAATTGAATCTCCATAAAATCCTCAAAAGAAGAAGAATTACTTTAGGTTGGCAAGCTTCTCCTATTTTTCAAATACATGGATCCATTTTCAGTGATTGTGAGTTCAATCCTATGCCCAGGGAGTGGAATTTAGGTACTCCGGTCCTGTTGAACAAGCAATCATCAGGATAAATCAACTAAAAATGAGCTATTACATAATATCCTCCAGCATGTATACTGGAATGAGAAAAGCTAGTCTCATTGATTGAATAAAAAGTTTGGTTCAAAATTCCTAGATACTTACCAAATATGATAGGCTCCTTTAAAATGTCGGAGGGTACAATGTCTAGAATGTTGAAACTAAAACAGTGGTCTTAACTTTACTTGAGGATCCTTTTTCAATAATTAAACTTTCTAGGGTACCCCTCCAGAAAACAACCTTCTCTTCTACTTATATATATATTTACACATGTATGTGATAATTGGATTTTGGCTTTGTTCATGGAATTATGCAAATGTGTCTAAATCCAAATAGAAAATACACACTCAAATGGAAAAGAAAGAATGAAGCTTAAAAAAGTAGAAAAAAAATAATGAACAGTTAGAAACTGATCAATGTCCATGTTACATAAATAACCAATGTTTTTCAATTAAAAAAGCCACAATGTAGGCAATTTTTTCCTTTATAAAAAGTTCTGTTCATTTTGAAAAAATAAAATAAAAGACACGTAGAAGTCATGGAGAAATCATTTATGTAATGAACAATCATCAAGATTATAGCCAAAATGTCACTTGGTTTCGCGGAACACCAGGATAGGTTGTGCAGACCGTTGAGTTCTCTGAAAGTTTGAATTTGCAGGAATATAACAACCAAGGTGAGAACACTAGTTGAAAAAAATTAGTGTATAATAATCATATTTCCTAATCAAACTGCAAAATGGAAATAAAAAGGCATTTTATTACTAAATAGAAAAGCATTTAATTTTGCAATGAAAAGGATACAATACTTTTTGTTCCTTTCATTTCTTTCTTTTATTTCTTTCATAGAGTGGAAACAAGAGTGATAGTAAGGAAATTTTGTTGTAACTAATTGTCTCTCATTAAATAATGTGACCCTGACTCCCCATACCATCAAATCTGATGAAGCAGCACTTGTTCACTGAATCACATTCCAGTTATAGTTCCAGTTACCCTCTTGAAGCCATTATACATGGGGGCAGAAGTTACATTTGAAACCAGTTTGGATGTCAAGTGCTGAATAAAACCCATTCTGCATTGCAAATCTAGCCAAGTGACTCAACCAGAGATGCTTTGAAGGGTTACCGGACAGGGTGATTAATTGAAACATGACTAAGTGGTTAGTCAACTTTGCCTCACATAACAATATGCAGGTTTTTTGTTAAAAAAGATCAGCTGAAACTAGTATTAATTGAGAGAGTAGCATCACTGCATCTCTATGTTTTGTCCTTTCTGTTGACATACAATCACAATTTTATCAGCAAAAGATGATGTGCTCCTTGTAATTGCTGCCGATAACAAATTATATTAGATATAGAAACTACTGTTCTGTTAAAAGAGCTACTGACCTTCCTGATATACTGTGCCTGCTTTTTGTATCAATACTGATTTTTGACATATAGTCCAAGGGCCAATCTTCAGCTTTGTAGCTTGGCATTCATGCAGGAAGTAGTCTGGTAATAATGTAACTTGTAATAAAAGCTATTTTACTTTTATTCTACCTCAAAAGATACCTTTCAACTCCATCATTGGCCAAAGGAACAATAAATACCATAAGAAGTGTCCAATGGCCAGCCGCTAGGAAGATGTAGGCTTGGCACTGTACTAGGTTTCCATAGGAATTTTTAAGTTGACTAATGAAACCAATTGGACATATGAGAGGGACCATCAGTTAGTTAAAATAACTTGGATAGACATTCCAGATCAGATGGCAGATTTTACTCAGAATTTTAAAAATTTTATTTACGAATACATATATTGTACATCATTGGAAAGGAAGTTTCATGCTGAGTAAAGTTTCTAAAAGAATCATATGCCTCAGAGTATGTAATTTGAGATATTTATAGTTGGATGTCAAAAACCTGCGCTTTAAAAACAAAACACATGTATGGACTGATATGAATGATGTAAGGGAGATAATAGTGTATGGACCTACTTCAAAACCTAATGGACTTTTTTTGTAGCTTATTGCCTACGGTTCCACATAATTTCATTGAAATTCATTCAGGATTTTGGGAATTATCATGTGGACAGGAAGATATAGTGTAAGAGTAGAGAGATAGCTATGATGTAGTATCATATGCCTCAATATGATAATTGTACATGAATCCAATTTCACGACTTCTCTTATTGCCTATTACTCATACTTCCACTGAATTTCATTGAAATTCATTTAGAATTTTAGAGATTGAACAGATTGGAGGAACAGTATCAAATTTCAGATTAGAATGTTTTATTTAGTCCTGGCTATTCTTTCTGTCTATCTGTATTTGAAAAATATTCTCAATGAATTTCTGTGAAATTTTGTGTGGAAGAGAGGGCAATAGATGAAAACAGCGATTAAATTTATTTCTATGGAAGTTGTCAAGAAATTCTAGACCTGATTCATGCATTGTAGCTATTTGTTCACACCGTACAATATCTTCAAAAATTCTCAATCAAATTTTATAAGAAGCTGGGCAATGAGCTCTAAAAGAAGTTAGGAAATTTTGAAGTAGAATTTTGCAGAATTATTTCCCCCAGGTCCTTTCTTCAACTACAGAAAATCTCCAAAAGTTCACAATGAATTCCAATGAAATTTTGTGGAACGGTGTGCAATGGGGTAAAGAAATTTTCGGATGGATCAAGAAATATTTTTTGATTGAGAAATAGGTTTCCATTTTTGTTTACCCATTTATGACCACTGCATCAATATGGACAATGGTTAATCAAAAATACGAGAGTGAAATGACAATATCAGAAAGCTAACTGTGCAAATGATTTCTTATTATATTATTATATACAAAGTATAAGAAATCATTTGTACAGTTGGCCTTCTGATAACATTATTTTACTCACAGATAGTTATGCATATGTTTGTGACTGTCTATACAATATCTCCAAATGTTCTCAATGAATTTCCAGTTAAATTTTGTAGAAGGATGGGCAAAAGGCGATGGAAGAAGTGGTTAAATTTTGAGGATTTTTTCATCCTTGTACAGTTATCTCCATTGGTAGAGGTATACACTATCTCAGGCCTTTGTAGTTTTCTATGTGGGTAAGTTTGTTTACAGAGTGATAACTACCATAAAGCCACAAGATAGGCATGGTTACCATATCAATTGTAGGAAAACAAAAATACGACAATTTTTTGGATACCATAGGTGGTACCAATTAGTGAAAATATCCATACTTGCCCTTAGACTAATAGTAACTGCGCTTCACTTTTCATTCTTCTTTAAAACCTTCTTTCCCAGTTGGTCACAGGAAGTAGTATTATGGCATTGAACATACTCAGAAGTGATTTGACAAAAGACATTTGAGTCATTCCATATCAAATCATCCAGAGCTCCAAGGTCACCCTCTCAGATTCTTCTGGAAAAAAACCATGTGCTCCTATACCAAAATCATGGAGAAATCCAAAATATAATGTACAATAGTTTGGGAATCAAAAACCTTAGAAATTTCACTCAATCTTATGCATTTTGCCAAACAAGCCTTTCTGTTTTAATTCTGACACTTAGAGTCAGCTTCTAGTCTTGAAGTTTCAAAGCTGTACATGCCATATCAAAGGTACTGTTGGAAGTTGGCTCGTTCGTCGAATATGTATTAAAGTGAATAAAATTTCAAAGATTTTCAATTTTAAAACTATTGAAGGTACAGACATAATTTCTCCATAACTTTATATAAGAGCACTTGGGATTTTTTTTTTTTTAGGGAAATCTGAGAGGGTGACCTTGGGAAAGTTCCTAAAATTGGGTGTTTTAATATCGAATGACTCATTTCATAATGACACAGGCTTAACCAAAACACTTTCTAAGCTGATAAATTCTATGGCCTATGGACTTCTGGGAATGCTTTTTACTTTTTTTTCTATTAATAAGCCCATTGATCTTCAGCATCATCAACAGATTGAAAATATTTATTCTGACTGTCAAGTTTTTAGAGTTCAATTAAATACTGTACAGAAAAAAGCCATTTTTAAAAAAAGGTTCTAATTCACCCACCAGATGTAATAAAAATGGCATTGAATGAAAGAACAGTAACCATTGAAATAGTTAGGCTGCTTGACATGGAACAATAGATATCATCATCATTATAAGTGTCTGTCATTCTCCAAGATTTGCTAGACCTCTCTATTATCTTGCCAATATTTTTGAACTTGTCTAGTTCGTCACACCATCTTATTTTTTGCTGGCCATAGTTTTGCCTATGATCTCAAGGGTTCCATGATGTGAGTTCAATGGTTGTCTGAACTT
This sequence comes from Thysanoteuthis rhombus, assembly GCA_963457665.1. Taxonomy (NCBI): domain Eukaryota; kingdom Metazoa; phylum Mollusca; class Cephalopoda; order Oegopsida; family Thysanoteuthidae; genus Thysanoteuthis; species Thysanoteuthis major. The sequence goes on from OY735208.1 coordinate 20,887,103, forward strand.
CATACAAAACCATATCTCACATTTCAAACTCATCAAGGCATTGAGACAAGCTGCCACAATTAGAACACAATGTCCACATCAAATATGGAAAATTCCAGATGGATACTAAAGTGTAGAAGAAGAGCAATGAAGTTAATAATGGAAATCAGTTCATAGATACTCAAAGTTCAATGAAACTCAGTTAGCTCTTCTGGAGTCTTACTGGAAAGGAGTAATGATATCTGTTTCTTGTGAATGTTATAAAATTATAAAGGAAAATACTGAGTGTATAGGAATTTCAGCCGCCAGAATGAGAGTTTGCAACTAGAATTGAACACAAGCTTAGTTCTCAAATGTGATAAACTGAAGACCCTATTGTCCACTTGACAAAAATTCTGTCTGACTTTTGATAATAGTCAAGGAAACAATGCACTGTCAACATATATCTTTTGATACAAAATCAAACAGAAAAATAGGTTAATCTTGCTAATAACTGAAGAGCGTATCTTTGTCTTTTTTTTTGTACACGATTGTATGTGTGAATGAGATCACATAGATATTCAATGTAATTTCAGCTTGTATCTCTGAATTTTTGAGATGAGGTATTATTATTATTTCTATTATTATTCGGACTATCCTCATCTTGGATGAGGATAGTCCAAATAATAATAGAAATAATAATTTCAGCTTATTTTTCTCTCTCAGCAATTTTTTTTCACTAAAAAGAACTAAATTTCCTGAAATATCAATGCATGATTACTTTCAGTCTTACCGTTTTTAAGAACCTCCTCATTCGTTCCACTAGTATCGGATACATTTCCTCCAACAGCCATAACAAGTTCACATATCAATTGGCCATCATTCCAGTCAGTCTACATGGGAAAAGAGATTCAATGTTTATAATTAGCCATATGGAGGTTGAGATTAACCTCTATATGTATACACTCCTTGTTTGTAATTATTACATTGATGATTATATAATACCTCGGATGAGAAAAATAACTAATAAAAAAAGGAAAATTTGTATATAAATTTTTAAAAATCCCACTTGCATTATGGTATAAAATTAGAGAATAATTTCCAGTTTATATTTACTTCCAGGAAAAATAGTATGAAGTGAATATGAATTTTAATCTAAAAATTAAAGAGTATTCAAAAGATATCTTTGATAATAAATGGCAAAAAAAAATCTTTGATAATAAATGGAAAAGAAATAATATCTTTGATAATAAATGACAAAGAAAAGAGACAAATACCTCCCTAAAATATGATTTCTTGTTGGCATATTTATTTAGGTAATTGGTAATAGATAGGTTTCAGAAAATTACAACCAACAGACTTCAAAATTTCACATCATTGCAATTGTCTTTTCAGGAGAAATAATGGGTAAATTATGGATAACTGAGAGAATTTAATGAATTAATTTTTGACAGAAAATATGTTTTATTCTAAAAAAAGCAGTTTTTGCAGCATTTTATATAAAAAGACAGTATCAAATCTAAAAACTATGTTATCTTACCAGTAGGGCTGAGAAATATATCAAATTGCTTTCTTCTTTTTCAATGAAATAGAAAAAGTGATAAAATCAAAATCTATCCAAGATGATCAATAGAAATCTTTCAGTTATCATTGATCTATCATTTTTTTTTCAAATTTAAGGCCCAAAATGCAAAACTATATTTTTTAATACACCTAGAGTGCAGCTGAAATATAAATCAAATTCTAGACTTTTAAGTACTATATTTAAGTTTTACATTTAAATACTGGTTACAAGTAACCATATTTTTTTAACCACACAAAAGACTCATTCAGTTAGCATTCTCCTCAGTTATATTCATTTGTTGCTGTCTGTTTTTTCATTGAGTTTTCTGATTATTCCAAGTTTTGCTTACTGTATTGGACCAAAGCTTATTCAGGGATAGATCAAGGATTTTGAGCAGGGTGAATTTAAAGAAAAAAATCCTTTCACACCATCCGTCTGATTAGACAATGGATAAATCTTTGTTCTTTAGGTTAATTTATGATTATTTGGGATAATTTGAGGGTTTTATTCATAAAATGTCTTTCTCAAGATTTTTAATTAAGAAAAAAAAAATTGAATAGCAGTTTGCTCAAGCATGAGGTGGCCTGAATCCCTTGCCCTCTCTGCCTAGAGTAACAACTGCTATTTTTTAAATGTTGAATATGAGCATTATATTTCATCTAGATCTAGAATTGTGGTGATTGGTGTGGAAAATTAAAAATTCCAAGAAGTTGCAGACAATGAATAAAGTTCCAGAACAACACAAAGCATGCTTATTCTGAAAATGGTGAAAGTTATTTATTGTATAATAAGTATATGCTATTAGATAATTACTCACCCGAAGAATATTTGAAAAAGTCTTTGAGAATTATTCCTATGTATCGTATATCTATAAGTGTGTGTGTGTATGTGCCATTTTCCTTGTAACTTTTGCTTATGATGGTGACTGTTCTCATGGAATCTTCATTAATCAAATTTTTAAAGAAAGAAAATTGAGTCAATAAAATTTCACTGAATCCTCTGCCAGAAGTTTGAAAAGAAGGTGGGTGTAGAAGAAAAAGATTGGAGCTACAATTGTTGCCATTTGATATTTTCCTCATTCAAAAATGCATTGCTTATTACTGCCTTTCTTTTCAATTTCCTTACTGTTGAAATCTTGAAACTATTTTTGTTGAACAGGTCATATCTTTTCATTTAAATAGGTTGGCATTTTAAAAATTATGCATTGCTACACTACATGAAATTAAAGAAGGTAATCAAAGACTTACTGTAAAATTGCTTATACTTCTCTGCAACAATTTACAGACTCGATTCAAAGTAGCATAATAACCAGGTGAATCTTGCTTCATGTAGTATGACAGGTAGGTCATGCCAGAAAGTTCATCCAAGTGATGGCTGGCCATATCTTCTGGTCGAACAACCAGGGGTATATCAAACTTATCCTTGGCAATAGTCATAGCATTTCTGCAGTTTTCTAATCTGAAAATAATTTGTGTCAAAATAGAATGTTAATGACATGATAATCATTAAAGAGATGATTTCTTCAATTTCAAAACTTAGTTGTGAAAATTAAGACTCTGGATTTTTGTATGAGATATAGAATGAGAAAGTAATGCAATGATATTTTTGAAGATTGTAGAAGTGATACATATAAATACACAGTTATATGTATAGTTATACAAATATTCCTTCTTGTAGATGCTTATGGGAAATACAAGACATACCCTCAATGGTAATACCTGTATAACAGAAGATATATCATTATCTCAATGGTGGACATGAGACAATTGAAACAACCAACTATAATTTATTCCTTTCTGCGCAGACAGATGAATATGTATCATTGGAAGAGGATTATCTCAAAGCAAATATAGCGCATATGACTTCCACTACAGTGTTGAAGCCCCAGACAACGACTGTATGCATAGTTAAAATTAAAAACAAAATGGATAAGCTTAAGCATTATTGTACTGGACAGCTAAATTCTGGATATTTAAGAAATTTGCCTGTAGTATCGGTTACTAATGTAGTAGTGATGCCAGATGACCACCAAAGAATACCCGTGAGCAATATTAATAATATAAACCAGACAATAAAACTGTATCATGGGTGTATAATAGGGAGTGTTGCCCCAGTCTTAGATGTAGTAGCAGTAGCAGCTGACAGGGATGACAGAGGTGAAATTAATTTTAACAGCACAGAGGTCCCTAGTCAGTTTAGAACCCTTATCAAAAAATTGATAAAGAATTACATAGATTTATTTGCAGCCACAGATAAAGATCTTGGTAGAACTAGTACAGTGAAGATGACAATAGATACTGAAAATCATAATCCCATAAAAAGAGTCTGTACCGCATGCCCCTAAAACAGCAAGATGACATAGGTAGAGCAGAAGATGAAATGCTGCAAGCTAGATTTATTGTGAAATTCTATAGTCCCTGGTCATTTTGAATAGTTTTAGTGAAAAAGAAGGACGGAACAAAACGTTTTTCTCTAGACTATAGAGCATTGAATAAAGTCACAAGGAGCGATGAATATTCTCCTCTGATTATGGATGATATACTGGCTTCTTTAGGTGAAGCTAGATATTTTTCTCAATTAGACTTGAAATCTGAGTACTGGCAGGTGGAACATGACAAAAATCATAAAAAGAAGACAGCATTTACTTTTCATAAAGACTACACCATATTTACGTCATGCCCTTTGGATTAGCTAATGCATCCAGTATTTTTCAAGAGTTAACGTCAGTAGTATTAGAAGAGACGGATAGATCTGTATTAGCTTACTCGAACGACAGCTTAATTTTCTCCTTGACAAAAGAAAACCATTTACAACACATGGAAAATGTATTCAGCCAGCTTTGGAAGCACAGTCTGAAGCTAAAATTATCTAAATGTGATTTTTTTTTCAATGGAAGAGGTGCATTACTTAGTATTTACCATCAATAATGATGGCATCAAGCCAGATAAGGATATATAGAAGCTCTCAGTCCACTAGCAACACCTAGAAAAAAAAAAAAAAAAAAATCATCCAGGGAGTTGGGTTAGGTCAGTGGGTCACCCAGAGGTAAGATACAGTGTAACAAAATGTAACAACAATGACGGTGATCCATTTTTAGGCTGAGGATATTGTTTTATAATATAAAATTTATCTATATATCTACCACTCCTTTGAAAATTTTAACATTTCTTTCATTTTTATTTGGAATAGATAATTCAATGTAATATGTAACTTACTTCTTAGTTTTATCAAGTTTCTCCCAGTCTGGAAAGGTGCCAGGGCTGCAGTACTCAATGAGGGCACTAGATATTCAAATAATTGAAGTACAAATTAAAATTAGATGTAAACATACAAATTAAAAAATGGGAAGAAGAAACAATCTCCATATTATAGAAAGGAAGATTAGAAATAGTGCCAAGAATGACAGAAAAGAGGAATATGAATATGATAGTGCAATCAAATGTTCATTTTGTTTTAGATTTCAATTAGATAATGTAGGAGTTTTGGCTTTAAAAAAACATAGAAATGTATAATTATTCTATTATGTTGAAAGATTTATACTGTCTATGCAAATTAGCAATTCAGTAATATGGAAGTTCAGATGATAGCAGAATCTCAAATTCTGCACTACTTACTAATCTTCTAACATCCAACACAGCAGCTTCACGTAATCAATGACAGTTGTTATTTAAGGCTTTTTTCAAAAATGTGAATATAGCAAATACTTATTCAAATATTTAAAAAATTAACCGGAATACTTCTAATTTCATTTCATAAGCTTTAAAAACTTAGCCCAAATCATATTTTTAACAGTTAAAAAAAAAAAATCAGTTTTTAATACAATTTTTACTGGTACATGGAGAATATATGATGTAAAGACTCAGATAGATACCCTGTAGCAACCAGTATAAAACACCATTTGTTTTGTTTATGTAGAGTAATAATAATATTGATAGTAATAAGGTTATTTTTCATGTTTGTCCTCTTGTGAAATAATTAATGGTAATGGATAATATCTTAAGATCCTCACCGGTGTCCCATTCTTAAATGCCAGTGAAGATCTTGCTATGGAAACTATAAAGAAATACAGATAGAACAAACTGAATATATAATTCTGTAGTATAAAATTGCATCATTCCATATCAAATCACCAAATAATCTCATGGGCATCTTTTTAGATTTTGATGAAATTTCAGTAGGCAACACCTTTTTTTGAGAAAATTCAACCCTGGAAATCACAGCTTAATTGAGCAAATGGTTCAGAAGTTATAACAAATTGAAATTTGATTAGATTCACTTTTACGAGCTGCAAGCATGAGATTGCCAAAATTGGCATTTTATATTTATTCTATTTAAGAAGATATCTACCTGGACTTTGGTACCTCTATTATTTTCTACCCAAATAAGACATTTCTGGCTTTATTTTACCACTATTTTATACAGTATGGAAGTTATGGGTCCTTTAAAATGGGGAAAAATGGCTTTTCAGGGGGAATTACTAAATTTTGGGCCATCTGTAGTAGCTAGACTAATAGTATTAAAATGATATTCCACTAGATTTTGATATTTTGCCTTGCATAAGACATTAAAGGCATTAAATACTTTTCTATTGATCAAAACATAGGACCATTATAGTAAAAACCCCAAATTTGATGTGTTTTTTGAAAGCATGGAAAGTGACATAGAAAGTTGAGAAAATGGTTCAGATTTTGCTGAATTAGGGATAAATCTATTCTCTTTCATACCTGACAATTTAAAAAGTCTCATTCATATTTAACTTGTTCAAGCTGCCACAGGAAGTGTATATGATGCTTTTAAACTCTATGTTTCAATGTTTTATTCAAGGCAATATATCAAATTAATATAATCTATTGAAATTTCATTTTAACACCATTTGTTTAGCTCTAATAGTTTAGCTCCAAAGATTTACCTATGGCCCCTAGAAAAACTTTTTTCCATTAACTTCCATACTGCATAAACTGGTGCTAAAATTAAAGCCAGAAATGTCTTATCCAGGTAGAAAACTGCAGGGGACTGAATTTCAACAGAGATGTCCATTTACTTTTGTCATGTCATTTTAAAATTTCTACAGAAATTTTACACCATTTATATTACCTTCTTTTGATTTTGAAGTTACAAAATAGTAAAAAGCCTTAAATGACTGACATCATATTACGTATATCCTCAACACAAAAAATCTTTCAACAGTAGAATAACTGACAGTTAAAAGATAAACAGTGGAAAAATAAGAATTTTAAATTGAAGAAAACAAGTGAAATATTGATTCTATTGATTTAGATAAAGTAAATAATTCTTCTGGTTTAAATTAAATCCTGCAGAATTTAGATAATCATACTTACTGAAGAGCAACACCATCATTCCAGCTACTGCTGAAGTTGCTAATTTCACAATTTGGAAGTGCACTCTGTAACCAAGCCAGCATTATTTTTTTTGGTGGGAATTTTGTCTTTCCAATTTGATATCGCAGAATGAGATGCCATATCAAACCAAGGATCAGTTTCAAATTACCATCCACAATATCCTCACTACCTATTAAAATATAGCCACAAAAATTTAATCAGTTATATTGACAAAAATACTATTTCAAATTAACTGAAATTAATGATGATTCTATATTGCCTACTTGAAGACATTTATTCCTTTAGGGGAAAAAGTATGTAACTGAGATTCTAAATCCTAATTCTTCTCACAATTCACATTTATTAATGAGAGAAAAACTAAAACGAAAATGATCTGAATTTTTTCTTTTTATTGTTCTCTCTAATATTTATTCTCAAAGAATTGAATTGTATGATATTTAAGAGGGAGAGAGAGAGAGAGAGAGAGAGAGAGAGAGAGAGAGAGAGAGAAAGAGAGAGAGAGTTATATGATATTGTTTCTTCATGCTGGTTATTAAAAATTCTGAATTAGGTTTTGTTTTTTTTCTTTAGAAGTATAATTTTGTACTCTGATTGCTTATTTATTGAACAAAGACTCATCAGTCTTTTCATAAATATTATCTGAGTGAATAATATATTTGACAAATAAGACAATATTTGAGTTCTCTGTTTATAGACCAAGAAGGTATAGACAACAGTAAACTTAATGTCATAAAGAATTGTATTTTTAATTTTTTTTATCAATGATTATGTTAATGGGTCAAATGATTAAGTCTTTAGTGCAATATTCTTCTGTAGGAATTTTAAAATAGTTCTGCTTAAATTTGTATAAATTTCAAATTTTTTTCCAATCTTACGGAAAATTACCATCAAAAACTTCTATAAAAAGACATTTTACAAGAATATATGTGTATATTTTATGAGAATCGTACAAACAATGATTACATGATTGCAAGAGGATTATTCTGTGGATAAGTTTTTTGACTTTATGAGTCTTTTGATTTTCTTTAGCCTCTGTCATGTTCCTTCAAATGGTAGCTTTTATTCTCACTAGACTAAACACAGATTTTGACCACAACGATTGAAAACAAAAATTTCCCCTCAATTTCAACTCCTAAAAATGAAAATAAATGTTCTCTCCCGATTTTAACCACTGAAAAGGAAAAAATCTCCCTCCTTGATCTTGACTTCAGAAAATGGAAAAAAATTTCCCCTTGATTTTGACCCTTGAAAGTGAGAAAAAATTCCCGTTGATTTGAACCCTAAAAATGAAAGTAAAACTTAAAACAGCAAAGAAATCACACTCAAAGATTTTGACCCCTCAAAATGGAATAGATATTTCTTTAAAAAAAGCTCCTGTTTGATTTAGACACCTAAAAGCAAAAAAAAAAAAAATTCACTTGACTTTGACTCCTAAAATGAAATTAAACTTTCCCTATCCTAAAAGCAAGAGTGTCACCAGAGGGGTGGCAACAGCCTGTTGTTGGCGAAAAAAACAAAGATCTGTTCGGGAATTTTTAAACAAAAAATATTAATTAGTACTCTTTTGGGGAAAGTGCTGTATCACTTGAAAAGTTTATAAACATACCTCCTTCCCCCCCAAAATCTGTAAAAATATTCGTAAAAAATCTTGAAATCACTAATGATAATGTCAACATCAAGATAGTGTACCATGACCATTATATTGTATTTGTTTGGTGTAGTCTCTTATTTCCTCTCCTCAGTCGAGGTAGACATAGAATTAAGAGGATTATCTTAACTATATTCGAATTAAAATTACCTCCTCTTGTGTTAGCAAACACTTTCCAGTTTTACTTTTAATTTCCAAAATATTTCCAGTAATTCCAATAAATGCACATTTTTAAAAATCTTACGTCAGTGATGGAATAGAAATCAAATCATAATCATTATAGCAAGGCATTTCATTATAAGGTTATTTGAACTGGTTCAGAACATTGAGCGTGGACACTGCATACCTTTTTCATCATAATAAACAAAAATGCAAAGCTGGAAATACTCTCTGATGTCAAAAGCAGGGAAGAATGTGCCAACTTATAATACAGAAAAGAAAAAAATGTTGTTGGATAGAACACTTTTTGCACTCTATTTTGATACCACAGGATTTATTATTATATTAGACTGCCTAGAAATTTCAGATCAAAATTTTTAATTAAAAATAGGAAAGATGATTCTTCAAAAACTGAAGTACCCACCTCAAATAGTGACATTATTACAAAAATGGATTTTTCTGAGGTACAGGTACCAATACTGGAACAGGAATTCAGGAGTTTGGATGGAAATGAAACTGACAACAAAGACATACAGGCACCAGAACTAAAACAAGAATTCAGAAGCTTGGCTGGAAATCTAAAAAAATGAAAACAGAAGCAACAAGGTGCCAGTACTAAAACAAGAATTCATTAGTTTGACTAGAGACAAAACTGGAAACAAAAACTACATAAAACTTGTTGGAAAATGGAGAAATTCTAAACAACAGGTAAGATCTGGTTTCCTAAAAAAGAAAGACATCCATCCGGAAATAAGCAGGGACACAAGAGAATGAATTTTTTAAAACCTGCGGGATCTGATGATCCCATATGTAACTGCTATCGAAATGCCGTCTTGGACTATAGAGTGCAAAAATTGGGAGGTTAGAATCTCGAAAGTTAATAGATAAGCACTCCACTCAAGTTGCTGTCACAAATGCCATCGTCTTTGGTCATTCGGCCAGTGATTGCTACTCTGAAAAGGTCTGCTGCTGCAGGAAAGGTTGGCCACATGGTATGTTACTGTAATGCTATGATGAAACACTGCTATATATGCAGCCAGCCTGGTCATGTTGCTCGTCAATGTGACAAATAAATTGGGAATAGAAGCCATCTCAATTGCGGAAGCTTTAGGCATATCCGACGAGATTATCTTTCCATTGGCACCGGGACTAGTTCCTGATATCGGGAAATCCTGTCAGATTACAAAAGAGTGTCCTCAACTAGTTATACTCCTGTCAGTGGCCCCAATGGGATCTAAATTGATACAAACAAGATTCACATTCCTTTGTACTTCCGAGCTCTTCTAAGGAAAGCGAACCAAAAACAGCAAAAGAAAGAGATGCAAGGTCCTGGAAGGACCTCCAAAGTAATCGGAGAAACTGATACGCAGTGAATATTTGAAGATGCCAAACACGGCCTGAAAAAGAATGCAGACCTGTGTTGGGAGTACTAACTTGAGAAGAAGTCGAATGTTCGAAGGCGGATGAAACTGAACTGATATATGGAGAACGGAGCTAACTAATATCGCTGTAGGACTACATGGTCGAGATAACCAGAGCTATTTATCCCACAGTAGAAATTCCAGATGCTAAAAAAGGCACGCACTTTCATTTAATGTAAGTTTGACTTTTACCTAAATTAATGAACTAATGAACTAAAAATCAGCATACAATCAAATATAGCTAAGGATGCTGTCAACAGACGGACAATGTGTTTATGACTTTTTTTTTAGAAAACATGATAGATGATCAGTTTAAAGTTCCAAAAGACACTCGCTAAAAGATTGAAGGCGCCATGTTGTTGAAGGACTGATTAGACAAACTATAGCAAAATATAATTTGTTATCATCATAAAGACTATGCTCATCTCTAAAAAAAAGAAAAAAGAACGGATGGAAAGATGGGAAAAACTGTCGAGTATTTCATTCAATATTGAGATGTCTTTCTTACACAGGGGAGTTCGCTCCATATACTTCCGATGGGGAGCTCGGCAGAATGTTGAATGGTGTGAATGAATGGACACACGTGTGTGTATACGATGAAGAAAAAATAAAAAGAAGCAACCTTCCTTATGTATTCGCTCTGGTAAACAGTCCTTTTATGTCAAAGAAGACTTTGACAATCAGGGCAAACCAAATTTTAAAAAAAAGATTGTTGGAGATAAGAGAAAACAATTTCTTCTCATTTATGTGTGATGAATACACTGACAGTGAAAAAAAGGAGCAACTTTTATAATGTATTTGCCCAGTTATCCAGTCCCTGAGTGTCCAAGAAGACTTTCTTGGTGTTCATCAAGTGACATAAAAAGTGACACAATAGTTTCTACAATAAAATATATGGAAATTTGAATGCAGTTATCTTTGTCCATCTGCAAGTGATAAATGTACGATGGTGCAAGCAACATCTTCGGGAAAATCAAGAGTTGCTTCCAAAATTTTGACTATCGTATCAAGAGCCTTGATCAACCATTGTCACCTTCCTCATGTAAAAGACATCACACCTGAATGTAAAATCCTTGGTGATAAAATACACTGTAGGTAAAATATGCGTTGTTGTTAAGTTCTCTCCAAAAGAAAACATTGAAGGAGAAGGAATATGCATATAAGGTATGCTCGCTTGCCAAGCTTTGTGTTACAAGGTTTCACGCTGTTCGGGCTTTGTGCTTCCAGAAAATATTTGTTAATCATAATTAATTATTGGATGTGTCTTCGTAAGAAATTGGCAGCGGATGTTAGAGCGAAAATTATGGGTTGCAATTGACGAATGCAAAATTTTCATTTTATTGTAGTCTTTTGCTCAAATGAAGGTTATATTATTCATCAATAGACGATTTGTCCAAAACTTTGCAAACTGAAAATATGGCAGCTATTGGACAACCTATCGGTTCAGAAATTTGAAGGGATGCAAAGTGATGTGTCCTTCAAATTGTTCTTTGAAACTGTAGTTGCGAAATTAAAACAATAACCATCGGCAGCGAAATTAATTAGATTAAATTGTTTGATGATGGGATTCACTGATGGCTGTGAAGGTGCTTCTGCTTGCAATCCTGCGAGTGTTGAAGATCACCATAAAATAATTCACTTTGCAATGCTGGAAAGTCTTCTTGTCAATGCAATTCATAGCAAGTAATTGATGAGCTGAACTAAATACAAGATATATGGAAGTGATATCAATATTGATGTCTTGGAAACAGAATTTATGATCTTGAAAACAATATTTCAAGGCATCTATGAGCAGTTGAAGGAGCTACATGAAAGAAGGAAAGTTACTCATCCCAAACACCATTCTGACATGTAAACTATTAATCGTCAATCCTGTCACAATTGCATCACCAGAGCGATCATTTTACTGGCACATAGGATTAAGATATGATTACGATCGAAATATGTCATATAAGTGGCTCAGTTCTCTTTCTATACTGAGTATTTATAAGGAATTAACGGACAATTATAAGTTAAAATTTGAAAGTAGGAAATTATTTTGTTGCACTTCACAAGGACAGGTTCTCCACATTTGGTAAATTTCATAAATCGGTGTCAAATTATTTCCTTTGTCAATACAAATCAATATCATAATTATGAATGTAAAAATGAAAAAATGAATAAAACTGCTCTATGATCTGCATTCTTTTCTGAAGGGAAAAAATTCCCCTTACTTCAGACCTCTAAAAGAGAAAAAAGAAAATAATGTTCCCCTCGCCTACGAGCCATAAAGAGGAAAAACATTCCCTTCACTTTTGACCAACAAGAGAGAAAAAGGTTTCCACTCACTATTGACCTTGAAAAGTAAAAAAAGTTTCTCCTCACTTTTGAGAACGAAAACCGAAATAGTTATCCCCCACTTTTCACCACTTAAACAGAAAAGTCCTCCTCACTTTTGACCCCCCCCAAATGGTAAGAATCAATCCAATTTTGACCTCTAAAATTGAAAAACTGCCATCTCATTATTGACCCCTAAAAGGTAAAACAATCTTTCGATTCATAAACAGAAAAGGTTTTCCCTCTCTTTTGACCCCACTTCTGACTCCTAAAGGGAAAAGGCTCTGACACCCCAGAGAGAAAAAATGTTTCCTCTCATTTTTGACCCAGTCTCTTAAAAAAAAGTGTAATCTGAATATGAGGCTAGGTAGAAAAACGACTTTAAAAAGTGATATCAGAAAATGCAGCCAAGAAAAAATCAACTTCCCCCAAAAAGTTAATCAGAATAAACGTTCTCTTATGTAATCATAAAATCATCTTCTAACGTCCCGGCCAGTGGACACAAAATAAGGTTTTAGTTCAGCATTATATAACGTTTTATCGTAAATATAACTTTCCTCCTAAAACATAATGTAAGATCAGGTGGATTCGTTTTATTCAAGTTATTGCATTTTGAAAGTGTAGTGCTAACAAAACTCTGCATATGATGTGCCTTTTTGCTGTGTTACGGTCACATACATATAAAGATGCAACCCTTCTTTTTCACTAAACATCTAAATGCTAACTGAACAGTGAATAGTCTTTGCTCCCTCTGTACTGCTCTTCTTTTCTTTTTGCATTCAAATTTAGGCAAAGACTTCGTTTCAACTGTCAACTTTTATATCCCCGGTCCTTCCATGTATCTTTGACTTCATTGAAAAAAAGTCTAAATAAATGAGCCGGTGGCAGAAATCAGTCTCGGATCCTCCATGAGGCAATGAGGTTCCTTGATGTATTCATTTGTACCAAAAATAGTGAATTGTTCTCCTGAGAGAGTAAAACTGACGTGTTTTATTTGTGACTGTTTCCTTATTTGCAGATGTAACTATTTTTTTAATGATAACGAAAACAGGGTTGTGAATTTTTAGTTTGTTCCTAACATGAAATTATATTTCCAGAGTTTCCTCTATTTACCTGCAAGTGAAATGATTTTTGAAATTATGTATTCAACTGCCATTTTAGAGAGATAACAGGAATTATTCGAAATTCTCAAGTCAAACTTAGCTAGAAAATGGTGCTATAAGTAGACTTTTCACAATACCAAAAAAAAAAAACAAAAAAAAAAAACGGTAACAGCGCTAATTGGCATGGTCACTCCCTCTCCAAGAAGTAATTGTTAGAATGAGAATCGTAGTGAGCAATCTACAAATAGGGACATTTTCATTGCGATTAGGATATCTAGAATGTTAGCTATTTTTTGGTGCTACACGTACACGTACATCAAATGATACACAAAATTTCCAATTTGTATAAAATTTGACGAGAATCTTTTTCATGCATGTTTCCACCTTGTATAACTTCTTCTCATGGGGTTTGAATATTTTAAGACAAGAAATCATACTTTCAGTAGGAATTGAAAAAGTCAAATATTGGATAAAAAATAGGAAAAAGGTAGTTTTGAATTCTTTGAAAAATTCACGGAGGTAGCATTGTCTTGAAATTTCAATTTTAAAACGAATGTGGTAACTTACATTTACACTCCTTTGATTGCAAATGAAGATCCTTTGCCTTCAAGAGACTGGATAAAACAACCTTTAGCAAGTAGCATGAAATGTGTTGGTCACAACGAAAAAAATGAACTTTTCAGGACTGTGAACAAATACACATGGCAATACCAGAATGAAGATTGCAACGAGTACAAACGTAGAACGTACGTACGTTCGACTTGGTTTTTTGAAAATTACAACCTAATTTTACGGATGTGGATCTTTGCCATCTATTTTCTAAGAAAATGCAAAAAGACAAATTGATATTAGTCCAAAAAATATTGTCGATATCTATAATGTATTATATATATATATCATGGAGAAAAACCAGTACAACTGGGTGGTTCTAGTGTGGAGTTCGAAATAGATGAGTCCTGTTTCTTCCCATAAGCTGAAGCATCAGAGGAACTCCGAGCACGCCATAATGGGTTTTCAGTTTAGTGGATATAAATACTCATCCTGTCTTTGGTTGTATGGAAATGGTTGAAAAAAGAAAAGTGGAAAAATTACTACCGATTATAGAAAGATTTGTATTTCCTTGGACGACCATTCACAGCGATGAATGGAAGGCAGACAAGCAGAGTCAAGCAAGACCTGAGATTTCCTCACAATCAATCAGTTTGCGTTGTGGATAGGAAAAAACCCAAGTTCGCACACCAACAATAAAGAGCTACTGGAATTGCCAGGAATGTTTCATATAATCAATGATTAGGTGTAGGAAATCTCATTTGGAATCCTACAAGAATTTATGTAGATCGAGAAATACGAATTTGATTTTTTTTTTTAAATTTTGTGAGAATTTCTTCATAGTATCACTTGGATAGAATGGACATGATGTGTGAAAAAGTAAGTTGTCGTCCGTGTTTCGATTAAATTAATTTTTGATCAAATTGAAACGACGACGGATTAATTAATCTTTTGTGAAAAAAGTTTTTGTAAAGATAGTGATAGCAAACCAGTGACACACGATGGAATTTGAAGGAAAAACTTTTTAGATTTCGTTTTATTATCCTAGTCTTGTAAGTATGAATTGAAATTTCAATTGATATTTTAAACATTAATCATACAAATATAGAGATTCCTCATCACTGGGTTAAGATTCGATAAAGACCTTCGTTACCTCTGTGAACCTGTCAGAAAGCACAAAAATACTTCTTTTTTCAAAAAATGACTTTTTTTCTCTGGCGGTAACTCTCAAAACTTTTTCCTATTCTTTTTTTTCGAATATTTGATATTTTATGCAATTAGATTGAAAACACGAAAAAAACTACGATTTTTCAGGGTAAGTAACTTTCGAAAATAATGTACTAGTCTAAAAAAAAATCTTTGATCGAAAATAAAACATTTTTTTCTTTTCTGATGATAAATAACTTCCGGAACTTAACAAAAATATGTTTTATTCTCTGAACTTTCTTAGAGTGAAAGGACAAAAATTAGTCATTTTTTAATAAAAAATTAACTCTTTTTTTGAGGATAAGGAACTTCAGTAAACACGTGCTGTTTGTTTACGTTTTGAAAATTATGAAGTTTGGATGATGTCACCTGGTATCAAATCAAATGTGTTCGTTTTGGTACCTGATTACCATAGAAATTACTATGAATTATTGAGTTTTGGGCGGATTTTCTGTTCAAAGTAGTACGGATGGGATATTTACCTCTAACAAAAGAATAAACTTGCGAATTTAAATCCATGTCCATGAATTTTAGGAACAAATACGTGGAAAATTGTATTCTCATCGCCCACCAAAAACTATCATTTGCCAATTGTAAAAGAATATGCAGAAAAGCGATTGTTAGCAATTTTCCAGAGAGTTATAAAAATTATGAATAGTAAACAACAATCAGTTTTTAATTAAATGTTAGTTTTGAGAGAAGTTTATAGAGCAATTAGTGTCTTTTCAGGTACCATGTTTTTGGATATACACGCGATGAACCCTCGATATAACGAACCTTGACGAACGCAAGAACCTTAACGAACTTTCTTCTTATAAACCGAACGAAGTTTTATAAATGCGGTGAACGAACACATGGACCATAGGTCTTGACATTATGCCAATTCTGTGATGCAGCTTTTTGCGATTTTGAAATCACTATTGAAGAGTAGTATCTGTTCTTCTCACTTCAACAAAACATAGCATTAACTTCCCGTTTTCAATTCTAATCGTTATCATGGTTGCATTTTGATTGCTTCTTTCGTGAATTTGAATAATTTCTCTATTGAGAAAAACAAAATTTTAACCAAGAAACCCCAAGCCACTCACAAATACAATAGAAAATATCAATGCAACAGAACTGATCAAAACCATCCAAAAGAAACAAAGATGAAAGAAGATACATGACAGCAGTCATTGAAAGCGTTTTCGAAAAGGGTAGAGGCCTCAAAAATTGGAAAATCTCTTGGTGCAGGAATGAAGCAAATAACTAGTGTGCTGGACCATCACAACGAAACTAGCTATTCTTTTCAACTTATGCCACAAAGTAAAGTGCCAGAAAATTAGTACACTACAATCATAAAGCTGTTATATATATATAAAAAAAAGAAATCCGAAAGACTTCAACAGCTACGGACCAATAAGCTTACTCAACTGCATCTGTGATCACCAACTGAATCACCGAATCGCCAGACGAAATGAACTGCGGGAACAAGCCAGCTTCAGAAAAAGCTACTCGACCATTTCCATTCAGTAAACCAGTAGTAAATGTAACAAGCAAAACCATTTCGCAGCGACAAAGGTAGACTTCGTGGGAAGTGGGAGTGAGGAGACATACAGGTGGAAGATTAAAGGGCATAGGGGCGTTCACGCAGACAGTCACGATGGAAAAAGTTATTGACAGCAAAGGCTCCGAAAATCTTTTGTTGGGAGACATCAGATACTGCTTCGGACTCATTTTAATAAAAATCGAAATAAGGCCTAAAAAACACCCCCCTTGAAAAGTCGGGAAACGAGACATCGAAAAATGTCGGCAAACGTGCCTCTTAAGAAAAGGACAGCAATCACCAGCTTTTTTTCTTCTACCCTTTCGTATCTATGGCCCTAAAAGTATTAGTCTACAGAGAAGGAACGGACGATGATCCTTACACTCGTATTAGAAATACGTGCTGACTAGAGGGCATTAGAAGTAATCCACATGAAAAAAAGAGAACTATGGAATTTGAAAGCAGAATTCAAAAGTTTTCACCAAAAATCTCAAGTTATGAAAAAACGAATCGATAGCCTATAAAATGATTTTACAGACAAATTCAAGGGACTTCGAAGCCCGTTGAAATGTCATTAAATTCTGAAAAAGGATAAGCGTCAATCGTTGGAGTAACGGAAAGAACGATTGCAGATGAAAAAAAAAATACAAAAAGGTACAGAAAAGGAAAAAGAAGAGCATTAAGGTTTCCTTTCCCTTGTCTATGAATAGATGTCTCTTACGAAAATATAGGTATGATTTGTTCCTATATTGTGTGTGGGAAAGTAGTAATGGCTGTTGGTTGTGTGTAGTGAAGAGATGTTGTTGCCGAGGACAAATGAAGGTTTGGTTGTTTGCACCACTCACTGACGTCACTGGAAATGCTGAAGGGGGAAGGGAGATGTATGGTTGCCATGACAACATGAAGAGTTTGTGCTCCTCGTATGAATGCAGACGCAGAGATTGAACATTAAAGAAGACAAATACAAGTATTTTGACGAACAAATGAAGCATAAATTTAATGCATAACATTTATGACCATAAGGACTGAAAAGGGAATACATATAAGAAAACATTGATACGTTCGTGAAGAGAAGAGGAAGATGTGTGAAGGAGTAGAAGCAGTGCTTTTATGTTTTTGAAGCAGAAGTGACTAAAATGCTATGAATCCATAAGGCTTTGAGTGTACCAAGGATTGGTTATGGAGACGGAGTATCGTTTAATACAGTGATTGATCATAATGGAAAAACGTTCGGATCGGCCAGAGGCCGGTAAAATGATACTGATCCTAGGGTGAAGGAGAGAGAGAAAGAGAAACCGGCTAGTAGTGCCGGGGAAATGAGAAACTGTACACGTGTGTCCGGAGCTATTACAGAGAGTCGTTGTCGAAAATGACATTTTAGACAGCTAAAAGTAGGGGTTCGAACTCAATCTTAACTAAAAGTAAAGGGGCACCACAAAAAAAAAAAAAAAAAAAATAGGAAAGAAAAGATTTATATTTCAAAAGAAAAAAATGTAATGCTGAACTTTGAGAGAAAAGGAGCAAACAGCATTGTACGAGACAAAAAAAGAAGCATTTTCGAAAAAAAAAAAAAGCTTGAGGAAGGCGATGTTTTGATAAAAGCTTTGAATTACTCGCCCCTGAATGATGGGTTATTTGCCCATGTCCTTTATAAATGTGTTACGGTTTGGATTGAATCATTGAATGAGCCACACGTGTCTGTCAACGAGAAAAAAGTTATTTTCAAGATGGCATCAAGGTAGGCCACAAGCTCCTAAAAAACGCCCACTTATTTGATTGCATTAATGGTTTGATCTTCGAAGACACAAGGTTTTCCAAAGGTTTTCTATTGAATCATCATCATCATCATCATCATCATCAGTCTTTTAACGTCCGTCGTTGGACATTGACCTTCCCTAGGACCCGCCACATTTCTCTATCATGGGCGTCACGGAGTCCGTATTTTCTGAATTATCGCCATCTTGTATTCTGTCGGCCTCAGTTTCGCATCTGATCTCTGGGAATTCATGTTGTGAGTCATGATGTCCATCGGTTGTCTGTCATTCTGGCAACATGGCCTGCCCATTGCCATTCAAGTTTTCTAATAAATTCTATGATGTCTCAGATTCCCGTTTTCTTCCTTATATACTGTGCTGTCTTGTGGTCTCTCCATGTGAGGTTGAGCATGATTCTTTCATGCGCACGCTGCATGCTTCTCAGTTTGCGAGTCTGTCTCTTGGTTAGCTTCCATTTTTCAGCTCCATAAGTGACTATTGGGAGGTTGCATTGGTTGTATACTCTTATTTTTAGGATTATTGGGATCGACTTGTTTTTGAAGGTGGACCTTGCTCTGCCAAAGGCTTGCCATCCTAGGGTGATTCTTCGCTCGATTTCTTCTTCCTTCGTGGGTTTCAAAAAGATTCGTTGTTCTAGGTAGATGTAGTGGTCTACTTTCCCCAATTTTGCATCTTCGACTTCGACAGTTATGTCTTTTTTCTCAATGTAATTGTTGCACATGATTTATGTTTTACTGAAGTTCGTGTGTAGGCCGACCCTTTTGCTTTCTTCGTTTAGTTCATCTAGCATTAGTTGGAGGTCGTGTAGTTTCTCTGCGAAAAGGACGATGTTGTCTGCAAATCTGAAGTTGCTCAGAAATTCGCTGTCTATTTTGATTCCTCTATTCTCCTAGTCCAGGTTTCGGAAGATCATCTCAAGGCAGGCTGTGAAGAGTTTGGGTGAGCTGGTATCACCTTGTCTTACTCATTGTCGGAGCTTGAAGGGCTCAGTCTTCATGTAGTCTGATAAAGGAGTTGCTGTGATTGTATATATATTGTAGTACTTTGACGTATACAGGGTCTACTCCTTGTCAAGTGTTGGCCTTCATCGAAACCACTCTCGAAAAACGTTGGGGCTTTAAAGCAATAAACAAAGCTTTCAGTATAGGACAGAAACAAGTAACTAGCATACTCGAAGAAAACGGAGACAAAGCAGCATCGTCGAACGTGCCCCAGAATTATACCAAGAAATCTAGACACGGGCAACAAAACGAAGACCAGAATAAGCAAGACGCTGACAATCAGTTCGAGGACTTCCCAGAACTTACACCATGTGAGGTTAAACAAGCCATTAAACAAACTAACAAACAAAAAAGAAAAGCCCCTGGGCCAGATAACATTATCACCGATCTACTGAAAAAAGCTGGTAAGATCATCAGCAAAAAACTAGCTTTTCTATTCAACTTCTGTCTAAAACAGAGATAAGTCCCGAAAGACTGGAACACAGCAATCATAATGCCTCTACATAAAAGGAAACCCCAAAGACCTCAACAACAACAGGCCTATAAGCCAACTCAATAAAATATTGAAAGTTTGACCGCTGGAAAAGTGTATTTTTCAAGATGACCTTCAAGAGTGTCATCAAATCCTTGAAATGCCAATTACTCTTTCGATATTCATCCTAGACAAGTTTTCCCTACGGTTTTTGGTAGTGTCAAGGGTACACAATAAAATATCAAAAGTCCACCACAGTGAAAAGTGGAGGGTAGTATCTTTTGCAACTACACTGTAGTGTAAGGCAGCAATTTTGCAATTGTGCTGCACCATCTACCGCGTTACAGTATGAGTATTGACTATTATAAAAGCAAACGCACCACTGCCAAAATGACCTTTCCAGTGGTCAAATTATGGTAAACATTTGATATTTTGTTCAGTACACCTGATACTACAAAGAGACAATTGGAAAAAACTTATTTAGGTTGAATGATGAATGAGTAGTGGAAATTTTAAAGATGTGACTGCACGTTGGATGCCATCTTGAAAATTTCAGCTTTCCAGTGGTCAAACTTTTGATATGTTACGAAGCATACCCCAAACAACAAATATACCACCGAGAGAGTTTTTGTCACGGTTGTTAGGCTGAGGTAGGATGGGTATTTTCTTAGATGCAGCCAACTTGGACGCCATTTTGAAAACCATACTATTCCAGTGTTTTGATGACCACTTTGAACGCCATCTTGGAAAATAAAACATACTTTCAGTGATAAGATTATACTAGACTTTCAATATGTTATTGAGCACACCCCATACCACAAAAAGCCGTTAAGAAACATTGTCGCGATGTGTGTGGAAGGGAGGGTAAAATACTTATTTCATAAATGCACTCAACTAATAAATTCACTTTGAAATTGGCCCTGCGGAAGACGACAGAAAATAGTCCTCAAGACCAGCAGGTAGCAGGCAATCTTGGCGATTCCCCGTCTTCACGAGACGAAGAGATCATTTTATAATATTTTTTTCCATTTCAGCTGAAAAACGCATGCATAGTGTTTTCTGATTGCTATTCTTTTTGTATTTACCATTACTTCGTATAAATTCATTTAATTATATATTAGGATTCAACAAACTCGCAAATAATAAGATGCAAATGATAAGTTAAGAGTTATATCTAAAATTTTAAATACGTATTTTTAATTATTCTAACTGGGTAGAACGTAACAAAAACGGCAGCAGCTGTGTAACCTTGTGTAGCTCAATTTTCACCCCAGTCCTCAACAATGGTTGACGCTTAAATTTCCGCTACGAACAATCTCCATAGCGCTAGCTGATTTCTATTTCACAGAGTGTCTTAGTGGTTGCTCCTGATTTTATACATCGGTTCGCGTTCACTTGGCAAAAAGACATCTGAACAAATTTTGTGGTAACTTGTTGCTCTGGAAATTAATTTTCCTCGTCAAATAATGGCTTTAAGTGGGCTATTCGTGCCGAAAGATGCGTTTTTGTTGAGATGCGTCACTCTAGTAAAAACGTCTTCTACGTTTTCGTCTGATGTTAATGTAGAATTCATCTTGGGTATAATCGAAGTTTTGTCCAAGTATTTCTTGTAAAAATCAATTTGGTATTAAAGGCGCGCTCGTATCAAGTCAATTTTCTAGTGACCTTGCTTAATTATTTCTTTGTGGGGGGTGTGGGTCATACCTTTAATTAGACAATAATGATTTAGAGACTTCCTGGGATCTGTAATCGCTAATTTGAGGACGTTCGCCAGACTAATAACCGGTGAATTTTATTTTTGGCAACCGGGAAAAAAATGACCATTTGCACCATTCAATTCATGAATTTACCCATGTTTGTTTTTATTATTCACAAGAAATAACAGTATGTGTGATTTTTTTCTCTTAAAAACTCAATGAAAAGAAGTTTCCTATGAGAAGTTTATTTTGTGAGAAAATCTCATGGATCTTTTTCAAGTCCATACTCGCTCCCCATTTTTACGCCATGATTTACTTAATGAAAATTTGATCCTGCGGGCTGTTTTCTTTAATCTCTACGTAAATTGAATTGTTCGAATTTTTTTCCAGTTGCCAAAATATAAAATACACCGGGCTTCCTCACATTAGCTTCAAGTTCTTCAGCTACAATTACGTGAAAACATCTGCGTCTGTTGGATTTTCAGGAGTGACAAATTAACCATATTTATTTTCCGCCCTCTTGATCATCGGTCAGAAGACGTTGAAGGCTAACCTATCCTGATTTACTTATTTACTTTGTAGGAAGCAGTTTGTAAACACTGACTTCCGCCCCGCTCTAAGCACCATTTCGAACCTAAATTAAATTAAATGTTTTTTTTAAACAGTTTGCCGATATTGCTCGCTCTTCAAATCTGTTGATGTTGTTTAAAAGGATAGCATTACATTTCCAGTTGCAAGAGACAATTCTGTTCACAGTTTACTAAATCTTCTTAGTATTACGTCTTAGACATAAATATTTCGTCACAACTATTCGAAAGTTGGAAGTAAATAAAAAGTAAAACTGATAGTAATCTAACCAGACGCTTGTTATATTCCAACCATCTTGCAACGTAGATGGGATCTATAATACTAAACTATCTATTAGGAGTAAATAACTTTGTCTTGGCTTAAAATAGCTTTTTCTTTTATATAGGTTTACCTCACATACCTTGGGTGGAATAAATTGTTTCGATATTCAGAATCACTATCCTGTGATAATCAAAATGAAGTAAAAATGAGTTTAACTAATTTACCCAAGGTCGTTGTATCGCAAATAAATGGATAAATACTACTACGTCCGCACCAACAGCAAGCATCAAACACGCGTACCCACGAGAGGGAACATAAGCGAGACCCAAAGTCGAAGGTAAAGCAGTTGTCTTGTGATTATTGTAGGGTTCGTGGCAAAGAGCAACTTGGACAAACGAAAGGATAATTGTCAAGACAAAGGAAGTGCACTTTAGATCGGAGGCTTTGATTAATAAAAAAAAAGGCCCCGGAAAAAAGAATCAGCACAAGTACGCGTCAAAGTGGTGGCTGGTGGCCTTCAGTCCACAATATAGGGCCCACATGACACTTCAATTTCAAGGGATAACAAAGACATAACAGTTCGCTTGGGGGGGGGGGCAGTATTTCAATTTCCTCCAGATAAATAATCAACACAACTTACGATAAACATTAGGAACAAACGAGCATTATTTTCCAAGTGCTCAAACATCTCCCCTGAGGTCTAAGTGATTATAAGTATTATCCTGATCACGTCGTCAAAAACTGCGATTACTCGCTATAGCTTCGTTTTCCCAGAGACTTCTCTCTATGTTTGTCCTCAGCTCCATTTGGATTCACTCCAGGACGTCCTTCTTGCATTTCATAGGCTCCTAATTCTCTCAGTTGTCCTTTACTGTTTCTGTGTCGTTTAGAGTTCCTTACTTCCAGTCCTCTCTTACAGCGCAACCGTCCTCCGCGGTTGCCCAGCGCTAGACTTCGGGAATCTCTTCCCAACTCAACTGCAACAGACTCAGGCCTCTGGTCTCCTTCGGACTCACAAACAGGCCAACAGCCTTACTTTACAGATCATAACTCAAAGCAGCCAACACCGTTTCCGATGAAGTCTTCTGGGATGACTTCCGATTTTTAATGATCCTTAGGGACTGGATTAGTTATGTCCTCTTCGATCCATGCCTTGACTTGTAATATAAGGACAGAGTAAGAATACTGTGTGTATGTAAACTGATTTTTTCAATTGACCATGAAGTATGTGAATATTTGTTGAAGAAAATTGTACTTTGGCACCAACTGATAAAGGAACTAACAATCAGAGGCTTGCAATGCCAGACCAGCGAGGAATGATCATATATAACAAAAGTATCTCTAAAACATTTAGATTTTTTCTTTTATTGTATTCCACTTTTATCATCTAAAATATCCATCACAGTCTCAGTAAAAGTGCAGACTCAGCTTTGAGGAATATAAACATTAAAATTTTACCAAACTGGAGAAGTCAACCATCCCTTCACGCATTCAAATTTGGTAATGGATAGCAACATTTTAATTTCATACATAAATCAGAGCATTCACATTGTTTAAAATGTGAAAAATGCTCAACTGTTATCAAAGATTATTTGAAAATTGTCATTGGCAAATTTGGTAATCAGACAATATTTTTTTTGAAATTGGGTATTCTTGAATGATTTGCAAAATATTTTTTTAATATATCGAAAAAAATTGATTTTTTCAGTCCATCCAGTACCACAAAATGATCATTAAAATTGGTACAATTCTGTTATTAGTTTTCATATGAATGTCTGCGGTTAAAGCACTTGGGTCTCGCATATATTACACTGTTGGCAATAAAGACTAGAAACACTGGAATGGAAGCTAGGAGAATAGGGGGCTCAAATATAAACTGCGGATATGGGGTCTGCTAGAAGGAAAACTACAAGTTATATGAATTTTATCTAAACAAGAACGGAATTCTGATAAAATGTCAACGTATCAAGAATGGGAAATCACGGATAGCGGGGCGGAACACCGAAAGACACACTGCTGATGAGGGTGGCATCTGATAGAGAAACTGCGGATAATGGGGACCACTGATAGAGAAACAGCAGATAATGGGGACCACTAAAAGAGAAACTGCAGATAAGGACCCGTAAAAAGTGAAACTATAAATCGTATCTAAAACAAAAAAGGAACAGACAGTTCGAAAACTGTGACGTCGTATGTACAATTTTTGACGTTTGTTTCTGTAAAAGTGAAAAAAGTTCCTGCCATATAATCTATAAAACTTCCAATCCCGAAATTTCGTATTTTGAAAATATGATTTATCAATAAATTGAAGGGTTCGACGGTATAGTTAAATAGAAAACCCTCTACCTCCTCCAAATTTTGTATCATGGAACAATGATTAACAAGTAAGTAGAAAATTTACAAAAATATGCCATATGAAGTCATATGAAAAAAATATTCAAAAAGAATAAATGTAGACTGAATATGTGTTTTAAAATGACACCACAGCGTTTCCCAATTTTAAATACAATCATTTTTTCTTTTAAGGAGGAAGCAAATATAGTTACAGACACCAGCATTATAGTCATGTTTTAAATGGAACCATGTCTGGAAGAAAACTTTAAAATGTGACAAATAATCCCAAAATTTCCCCACGCTCTAATCCTGAATATGCGATGCATGATTTGGAAAGAGAATGTGAATTTAGTCGCAAACCTTCACAAATATAAATATATTGGCAATAATACCCGTTGTTGTCTGGGTAAAAATAACTGCGCAAATAATAACACTGTTTCCTCTTGCTTTAGACCCCTGAAAAAGAAATAAACGCAGAAAATATTTCCCTCGCTTTTGACGCACGAAGGGGAGAACGCTTTCACCTTTGGTTTTGACACCTAGAAGTGGAAAAATATCCCTGCACGAATTTGACCGCAGAAAGTGAAAAAAGATTCGTTCACACCGAAGTTGATCTTTTTAAGTGAAAAAAAGTTCCCCCAAAATTTTTATCATAAAAAGCAGATAGAAAAATCCACCCTGTTTTTGACTCGTAAAAGAGAAAAAAGTTCCCCACTTCAATTTTGACACCTGAAAGAAAAAAAAGTTTTCCCTTGATTTTGACCTTTGAAAATGAATAAAAATCCTCTTAAACTTTGACCCCCAAAAGTGAAAAAAATCTTTCTCCTTGATTTTGACCACTAAAAGAGAAAAGAAAATTACCCATGAAAGTGAAAAAAAGTTCCCTTCGCATTTTGACCCATAAAAGTGAAAAGAAATTTCTCCTCAATTTAGAACATGAAAATGAATTTTGATCCTCAGAAGTGGAAACTATAAGTTCCTTCCATATAATCTACATAACCCCCAATCCCCTAATTCTGTATCTTGGAAAATGAATGGAAACAAAGTAGAGCAGTTGAATCAATCATGATATAGAGCAATGTACTAAGATTTAGGAGAGAAATTACCCCACACGTGTTTCTTGGTTCAAACGATCGTCAAGATATATACATAGAGAGAAAGGAAGATAGATAGATAGTTATCTCTTAATAATTTGTGGTTCAGTCTTGGATAATTTAATGGGAATTGTTTGGGGTGTTTTGTAGCGTACAGCAAAAAAAAAAAAAAAAAAAAAAAATCGCATCATAGAATGTACGCTTGCAGTTTGAGACGAAGTAATATAAATCATTATCAACAATTTCATTTCATTTTTATGCTACTATTTACATTCACTTTAATATTTCTGTTGCTTTTTATCAAAATCTTGGAAAAGAAAAAAACAAATCGTAGCTTTTAAAATAGCAACCAAAATATTAAGATAAATCGTAGCTTCGAAGGGAACAACATTGTTAATAATCGCTGTAATTTTATGAATTTTTCTAAAAAGATTTTTCTTTTCAAAGGAATTTTTCAAATGATTCCAATGCAGAAGACCTCCGCTTCACTTTGAAAAGTGTCAGTTTTGGTATTTCAAGATTGTTAGAGGAGGGTTTTTGTTCACGTAACTTTAATGCTGATTTGGACCATCTCATCACGTCATTTGTACGGAAAAAATAAATAAAAGCACACATCATACAATCATATTTTCATAATATCTGAGACATTAGGCATTAGCGTTGGTGAAATAAACGTGTTTCTTTTAATACTCTTTACATCTGCTGCTTGCACTACATATTACAGGAGTCTATTCCAGAGTCCTGCCTCTCTACTGATATTTTTTTTAACATTCAATCTACTCCGATTCTCAATTTCTTCTACTCCCGTTAATATTGGTAAACAAATGCATTACGATCTACTAACTATAGACCACGCATAACCAAGAAAAAGATTAACAAAGATACGAGGGAGGACTACAGAGAAGGATATAATACAAATACTTAAGCAACAAAAATGGAGATGGGCAGGGCATCAGATGGAGAAAAAAGTTAACCGGGGCAGTAACCTAGTAGGAAGAGACCAGACACAGTACGGAGGGATAAGATAGAAAGGTTTGCCGGCAAGACATGGCAGAAAGCAACGCAATCGCACTCGTCAAATAAGGAGATAGCAAAGCTTCCGACCAGCAGTCGAATTAGGATGGCTAATGATTCACCGATGTCCTTCCCCTAACGTCAGAAGCATCATAAGTATTACAAAACATGTTGACTGATCTTAATTGGGGAAGTAAAAAGTAGGCTTGAAGATGAACAGAAAAAGACAAAAGTAATGTTCAATCATACCCTCATCTTAGAACAGGTAATGAGGTTAGAGGAAGACCATAAAAGCGAGATAAAACAACGCCTGAGGATCAGCTGGAAATCATTTGGTATGATTAGAGATATATTGATTGGAAATTACCGGAACGTTGGATGATCGTGTAGCCTATTGATATATGGACGAATTCAATGCATTTCCACCTTTAGGAAATGTGATCGTGTTTGATCAATTGAGATTTTTTAGGTTGAGATAAAGGTGTTGGAGGTTTCGATGCGAACCAAGGCATTAAGGTGATTATCCAGTGTTCGTGAATCCGCCTGGCTCTTTCTCGTATATAAATTAGGTTGGTCTAGACCTATGATTTCATTACATAGTAAGCTACAGATGATCAAAAAATTACCTTCTACCCCTTACAAATATTCATTTCATATGACTTATCGCCACTATTCTAAATTACTACTCAACTCCATTTATATTTACCTCCATCCCCGACCTTTGTATACACTCATTCAACCAGTGATTTGTAGTTCGGTTCATATTTACAATGTTATTCACATAGAAATACGGGTTACATTGTTGTTTATTGGCAAATTACCTGATAATAATCCGGATGGAATAACCTCAACAAATAAAAAGAACTTTATTCTGTCTCCACAATGACTTTATGAACTGTTTGGTTAAATTTCAGTATCTATTGACTAGATGACTTTGTGCTGAAGTTCGCATATTTCCCCGATATAAATCTATGGGACCTCTCCAATTCTTGTCTGTGGGTATTTCATTAAAAACCCGGTCCGTTAAAACCTGCAATAAACTATAATACAAACCCAGAGTTCTCATACTGTACCGAGGCACAATGGTGTGCCGCAACTATCTCTCAATTGTACCACGTAAATTCTTCCGAATACGCAAACAGATATTTTGAGTCTTGGACGTATTCACCATGAGTTCTATGTTTCTTCCGCATCCGTCACATAGTGCCTTTCTTTAGAGACAAATTGAAGGGAATAACCCCACCGTATTACAATAAATACAATAAACTGCTATAAACTGGCTGATATACACTTATAAATATTCTGTATAGATTAACAGTCATCTTTGAATGACCATATCTGCCAGATTCTATTGCTTAACCAAGAAATGAAGAAATGTTATGTTATCTTCAGTAAATATACAGCAGTGGCATTTGATAACTGAGTTCGCGTTCTTTTAATTTATAGTGCTGGATTCTGATGAGGGAGAATCCAAAATATAATGGATGTCATCAGAGACTTTCTCAATTACAATATTTGTTACATCTTCTTCAACCGAAGAGGAAGACTACATGCCTCCCTCCAAAGAGGTTGTCAATTGTAATACTTGAAGAATACAATTAGATAATCACAATTGCACGTCGTGCATAAAAAAAAGGGCATTGTTGATGAAATAATGCATTGTAACAAGGGCATTATTGATGAAATAATGCATTGTAACA
This sequence comes from Thysanoteuthis rhombus, assembly GCA_963457665.1. Classification (NCBI taxonomy): domain Eukaryota; kingdom Metazoa; phylum Mollusca; class Cephalopoda; order Oegopsida; family Thysanoteuthidae; genus Thysanoteuthis; species Thysanoteuthis major. The sequence goes on from OY735208.1 coordinate 20,915,848, forward strand.
AAGATGGTGATCATATCACAGAAACATACATTCAAAATGAATCATTCTCAAATAGTTTATAAGAAATCCATCATCATCATCATCATCATAATAATAATAATAATAATAATAATAATAATAATAATGATGATGATGATGATTTTACTTTTTTACACATTCTAATTCCACCTCTGCCAATTTGTACGTAATTATGCAATATCAGCAAGTAGATGTTGCTGCAGGCGCAATGTAGATTCCATTGGAAGAATTCAAATGCGTATTTAGCTTGGGATAACATTAGGAAAACAAGTAGAGGTAATTTGGGTCTGGGTTGGCTAATAGATGTTTACACGTTTGTAAGAACATACAGATCTTGAGCACATTTTACACTTTGTTTTTGGTGCGACCCATCTATGTGCTTGTAAAATCTACAAATCTCAATTGCATACGACTGGAGAACCTGATACGATTAACAGTTTCCAATTTCCAAAATAGATTCTTGGAGATACTAGTCTACGCTTCTTCTACATAGAAGTCTTAATGAAATGATAAAGTCTGTATGTTTTAGTATCTTTTGTAGTCTTAATGAAATGATAAAGTCTGTATGTTTTAGTATCTTTTGTAGTCTTGTGATACATATGGAGCTACCGTAGTTGATAGATCTAGTTAAACTGGATAATAATAAATACACTAGCACATTTACTTGAGTGTTCTAGCTAAGAAGTAAACTAGAATTCCATAAACATCATTAGTCAGTGAGTTGTAAGACACATATAAAGAAGTTGAATAGGAATGGGAATAGTATTTTAAGATACAATATGTACGCAGGGAGGCAGAATATTTTGGCTGTTACATTCAAAAGCCGTTAAACTTTCAAATGAATTAAATGTGGACCAATTTAACTAACTGATGAGTGAGTGGAGAACCGATGTTTCTTCTAAACGAACCTTGCCCCCACCCCATAAATGCATAAATACACGCAGTAATTTGATAAGTCTATTAGCTTAAAAAAGACATTTATGTTTCAAAATGCAAATCTTCATCCATGAGTGCTTTTCTTATGTGTCTAATACCTGTAAATTATTTTAATTTTATTTATTTCAACGTTTCGTTTGTAGTATTATTTGTACTCTTACAATTTTCTCACAGTAGAGCAAGTCCTTCAAATACTCTCATTTGTATTCTGGTTGATTTTACTAATACCCTGGATGATTTCGATTCTCTCTCAGATTTCCAATTCTTCCAATCACTTTGTAAGGATATTTAAGTTATTCCTAGGGAATGATAGATACAACTGCCACCTAAATGTTCCACAATCTTTTAAAAATTTCTTGGAGAAGGCCCAGACGTTGGTCTAGTTTTTCACTTCCTTCCAATTGTACACTGTAGTCTGTTCAAGCAGTGTCATCCACTTTCTCACTAAGTCTCTTCTTGTTCGCGATGACTAAATCTGTTCTTCTGGCTTAGTTTGGATAATCGGTTAAGATATCAAAATCAAAAAGCATTTTATATTTTCATTCTCTAGAAAACTTTTGGCTTGTCAATATATCATTGGTTTGCATTGGTCGAATCATCAAACGTATATACAATTTCCAGTTGATTGTCTCATTACTCGGCCCAGCAGCAGCAGGGGAGTAGTTCGCCTCGAGTGGCGCTATTCTTGCTTTCAAGTTGGGACTACATCAATAGTATTACCGTGATTAGTTTATAGTTGGTTGTGAAGCAGGTGATGGGCCTGCAGTTCTTGGGTCTTTCGGGTAGGAGGTAAGTGGTGCCATTGCTTAACTTCGCTGGTGCTTCACGTTGGTTATTCGTGACGTCAGACAGAGATTTTGTTAAGTTTACGTGGGCAAATGAGGGCCAGAAATTGTGGGTTTTACCCATTCCTGGCGATTTCCATTTGTATGCCTTCCACAGTGCACCATAGAATTCTTCCACTGTTTACTACCCCATTTCTGAAAACTTCTTCTTCATCTTCTTCTTCTTCACTCACAGCGTTGTGGTTTGTACCACCTCCACCATGCCCTATTCTTGGATGTTAGGCCATTTCTAAGAACTGGGGTCGTATATCTCATTTTCAAGTACTCTCCTTAGTATTCGTGCAGTCCCCAGTAGTGCTGTGGTTTGTATAGTCAGAATCCTACCACTTATCCCCAGCTCCTCCAATCTTGTTTTCAGTATCTTTAAAATGGTCCTAAGTACACCTACTATTACTGGTACTACTCTGACTTTCATGTCCCACATTTTCTTCGTTTCATTTGCCAGGTCCTGGTATTTCCCCTAGTTATTCACTCGCTTTCATATTTGCTCTGCAGCCCGCAGGCACAGCCTCGTCTATAATTTGGTAGGTTCTCCTTCCCCTGTCCACAATTATCAGACTCGGTCTTCTTGCTTGGATAGGGTAGTAAGTTTGGATGTCAAAGTCTCAGAGTAATTTGGGGCTTCTATTTTTTAGGGCTGTCTCTGGTTTGTGCTGATACCACTTGTCCACATGGTTGAATCAAATTTGTTTGCTCAGTTTCCAATGTGTGTACCCCGTCGTGTTTGTTTTTGTACTTTTTTCTGGGCTAGTTGACTACATTCAATGGTTATGAGGTTTACAGTCTCACCCCTTTCTCAACACTCGGCATTTGCTGTTTGTTTGGGTTTTGTTGTTTGTTGCACAGCTTCAATGCTTTTCATAATGGCTTTACTATATGATTGCACAAGCTTTTCTAATCATGCTCTGGTCTTTTGGACACAGAACTCTATGCTGATGAGTCCTCTATCACCTTCTTTTCTCTTTACATTATCTGCGTCACTTCTGGGATGTAAGGCCTTGTGCATTGCCATGAGCTTTCTTGTTCGTCGGCCCATTGATTGGAGTTCTCCCTTCGTTCACCTAAGAATGGCCCTGCGTATCTTACCGTTGATATTGTCAATGCTAACTCCTTTTATCAGATTCCTGCTATTTAGCTTGGCCTCCCCGATATCTATACGATATTTATATCGGTCCTGAGTGGTCAATGCTGTGATTTTCTTGTTGTCCGGTAATTTGATCCCTTCTGCTGCTGCAAGCCTTCCTTTGTTGATCACCATTATTGCACATTTTTCTATTCCGAACTCCATCCCAAAGTATTCTTTTACTTTGTTGAACAACGTTTCGAGCTTCTCCCCGTTCTTTGCAAATAGTTTTATGTCGTCCATGTACATGAGGTAGTTGACTTTCCCCTTTGTTTTGGAGAATTTGTGTCATAGTTAGAACAAATAGAAACAGAGAGTCTCACTGGAAGATTTTCCTTATCTCTAATAAGTTTTCTCCTGTAGCTGTCAAGTCTACTTTCCGGTGTTTCATTGAGTTGGCTATGAATCATACCAATGGTTTGCTGATCTTGAATATCCTGAGGCATTTGAGTATCCAGCTATGTTGGATCATGTCTGATGCTTTATTTTTTAGTCGATCAATCCCATTGCAACATTCTTCCTCCTTTTTCTTCTTTTAGGGTCATCCGGTTGATGTAGAGTTTGTCATTCGCCAGTTCGGTTCCTTCCGTGCATCCTTTCTGATCCTTAAGTTTTAGATATTTCACTAGAGATGGTTTTAGACCATAATTTCCAAAGACTTTGATGATTTTGTAAGTCAAAACAGCAATTTAAAGACTGAACAAAAAGTAATGTCTAGAATTCGGGAGTATAGAGGGCTAAAACGTCTATATCGTTATCGTAAGTTTTTTTGTTCCCATAAGTAAAACTTAACAAGTCAAAATTAGTATTCAATTTTTTTCACATTCACTGCATTTATTTCGATAGGGGTATACCTTTGTTTTCAGTATTCATGTGATATTACATAATTGGTAAATAAAAAAGATTTTTCAAAAAAAAAACTGCGATGTAAAACGAACGAATTCCAGATCAAAACACCCGAACTCTAAAAGTTAGTGTTATAACAATAATGATTTTCAAGTAAATCGTCTTCGTTTTCAATTTATCTGCAGTAAATAAAGCTTAAAGATCTTTGAAAATACCTTTTTTCATTTAATTTTCCCTCATATTTCAGTTTGTCTGGAGTAAATTAAATAGTGAATAATTTCAGTAAGAAATGCTAACTATTTACTGAAAAACAACACTTAATTTTCCTTAAATTTATATGTACTTTTAATTTCAATTGAAAGCATAACAGAAATGATGGAAAATTATGATTCAATTTTTCACACTTACTTGATATATATATATATATATATATATATGTAGATATATATATATATATATATATATATATATATATAGTAAGTGTGAAAAATTAAATATATATATATATATATATATATATACAAATAGTACAAATCAGGTTTGCAATATAGAATGATATAATATAATATAAAGCAATGTCTGATATGTGATGGATTTATTTCATAGAGTGCTTGATACATTCAACTTCATACATTGAGGGTTAAGGTTAGGTAGCTGAAAATACTCACCCTTCCAGTGGTTATCCCGATATGTTTACTTAACTCAAAGTTTTATGACCATGCAAGTGGTAAGGTAATTGTATTTTCAGCAAATGATGATGATGATGATGATGATGATGATGGAGGAGAAGGAGGAGGAGGATGACGATGACGACGAGTAGATGTGCAGTTGAATGACTGCATGTCCCAAGCATTGCTAACATTTTATAATAGATAACCCCCGTGTTGCATTTGAAGCTAAGACCGTTGGGTTTGTTCTTTAACAAGTATTTCATGAGGTACAATCCACAACTATTTTTTGTTTGCTTGGAAGGGCATTAGAAGAATTTGTGCACCGTGTTTCATGCTGAGTGAACAATATTTAGTAAGTCTTTGGTGATTTTCTAATTTTTATAAAATTATGTCATATTTGAATCGCCCCAATCACATCATTGAACCAACTTATACATATCCGATGGCTATTTTCTATTTCTTATAAATTTCATGTTCTGCAAAAAGTCCTACCATCTTCATCGAGACATAAAGAATATTAGGGGAACTGAGAATTAAAAAATCACTCAAATGTATTACAATTTTTCAATAAGTTTTAATCTTATTTATCTGTTTTATTCTTACCCCTCTCTATCATATTTCCTTGCCACTGGATATAGCTGATAATTCAAGAGCAGCAATTTATCACACATACAAAAAATGTACTCTTTCAGTTTTTGAAAAGTCATACTGATTGAAAACTATCATACGATACACACCTTCCTTATGCTGTACTTGGTTTTCCTTCTATTTTATGATGACATACCAAATGCTTTAGTTAGAAGCTCAGACTTTTCGAACCTTTTCTTTGCTAATGAGCCAAATCAGCAAATAGATAACTGTATTTTCGAAAAATTTCATTCTAATATTCTTCAGATGGAGAACCTAATCCGATTGATATTTGTTACAAAAACTGTGCTTATGTTGAATAGTTCCTTCACGTGTAATCAATAGATGAGCATGGAATTTTCGTACAAGTACTGAAAAATTTTAGTTGAATTTGGTGGCAATTGGATGATGATTTATAGTGGAATTTACTTCACAATATTTATTTTGCTTCAAAAACTGAATTATACTTAGTTTTGTCAATTAATTTTAAGTTCTATTATGTCATGACTTCGACAAACAAAATCAATACACAAAGAAAAGAATAACCATACATTTATCATGCACAACTATTTACATACCCACCTGTATCACTCGATAGGTAGATGCTAAAAAGAACATGTTCCTTGCAAAAAAAAACCATGGTTCGTTACATAGGGATGTACAATAAAGGGTAAATGGCCATCTTTTGGAAAAGACCGCCATAGTTTCAATAGTTTCCAATATATTTTTCCAAAGAATAGATATGCATGAATTTTCTTTTCTTTCTTCTTTTTCTTTATAATGCGAGAACACTTCTCCGATTTCTTTTTTTCTATCAAATTTTTAGAGTGCAGATATGATGTAATTAGTGTTCCCGAATTTGTCACCGTTTTGCATTTACCAGTTTGTTTTTTTGCACTCTTATTAGTGAACTCTCCTGTCTGCAACCTATGTGTTTGCAAAAGTAGTCATAGCAGCATTGTTTGGTGCATCAGATAAGTGTAATCTAAAGGGACAGAAATATTCCCTAAAGATCTACAGCGTGTTGCATTCTGTTTTGTGGCAAATGAAATTACTGAAAATAACAAGAAAGCCATTTTATGAAGTTTAATAACTGCAGAGACATATAAACTAATGCATAATTTGTGCAACAAGCCTAGTACTAAAACCTTTGAGGAAATCACATTGTTAGTAAATAATTAGTAAAGAAACATCTAAAACCTGAATCATTGAGCACTAATGTTTCTTTTCATGTAATCGAAAAGAAACTGAGTCAGTGAGTGAATATCTGGCTGAGTAGGGATTGCAAATATTGACACCCACCAAATAACATGTTAAGAGATGGTGAGGTTTGTGGAATCAACAAATCAAACATTCAGAGAAAGATTTGAGTGAAAATGTTTTAACATTGGAAAAAGCCTTACAAATTGCCCAAAGAATGAAAGCAGCGGCAATGATTACACAGTTTCAAGTCAGTGACAATAGCCCCATCAATTTTGAGAGTTGACACTAGGTGCAGTTGTTTCTGCTGTAGTTCAAACCACAATCTATGACATTGTCAATTCAATTCACAAGAATGCTTCTTTTGTCATAATGTTGGCCAAATGACACCAATGTACAGAACAAAAAAAGGCAGTATGGCAAAAAAGTTTAACAACAAGAAATTTGATGCTAGGCATGAGATGCAAACATTAGAGATGAAAGGGAATGGTGGTAAGGAAGTTAAACCAAAAGCAGAGTTGCAGTATAGTCAGCCAAGAAATTGTGGGGATTTGGAATCACAAGAGACATCAATGGATGTTAATTAATTGCTGTGATATGAAATGAGAAGGGCCACTGTTTGTTAGTCCATCACTAAATGACAAAACAATGCACTTGGAGATTAGTAACCATTTGTTTAAAGAAGAATTTGATGCAATGAAACTGATAAGTAAAAATATCAGTTTGAAGACATTTTTAGAGGGAGAGCTCTAAGCCAGTGGGAGTCACTAAAGTTGAAGTAAGTCATGGTGGACTGAGTAAGAAGTTTCCAGTTGTTGTAACTCCGGGTGACACAACCGCATTGTTTGGTTGGAATCGGTTAAAAGAAATTCCTATTGATTGGAAGAGCATATTTGATGTGAAGAAGGTTAATGAAGAGTTTTCTGATGGGTTGTCAGTTTTGTGGCAGGAACACAAGCAAAAGTTTGAAGAGAGTCTCAAATGTTTGAAATGGGTAGAGATGCGTGTTGATTTGAAGCAAAATGCTTGGCCTCACATCCAGTACCCTTCGCACTGAAAGAGAAGAGTGAAGCAGAATTGAAGAGGTTGATTGGCAAGGTATATATAAACCAGGTCAGTGCCGATTATGTCTGTAGTGCAAGACAATAGGGGCAATGCCAGTATGCGGAGATTACAAAATGAAAGTTAATCCTATGATTAAATGTGATGATTATCCTGTCCCAAAGACAAAGGATTTGTTGACAACTCTAGAGATTCACAAAATTGGACTTGAGACAAACTTACAGTTGGCACTGGATCAGGAATTGTAAGAACATCTGAAAATCAACATGTATCAAGGTTTATTTCAGTCAACTCATCTCATGTTTGGTATCCAATCAGCTGCAGGAATGTTTCAGAGGAAAATGGAAAAGAGGTTCAACAGAGTGCCCAGTGCATTTACATTTGAATAATCTTGCCAAGGAACCCCAAATCAGGCAAGCATTCAGCAGAGCAAGCTCAACTTTCAAGAACCACATGATCCCAATAATCTTAAAAAGAAGAGTATACAACCAATGCATTCTCCCGATAGTCACTTATGGAGCTGAAACATGGAACCTAACCAAGAGACACCTGCAAGCTGAGAAGTATACAATGTACACATAAGAGAATCATGCTCAACCTTACATGAAGAGACCACAAGAAAGCACAGTATATAAGGAAGAAAACAGGTGTTTGTGACATCATAGAAACTATTAAAAAAAACTCAAATGGCAATGGGCAGGCCATGTTGCAAGAATGGAAGACAACCGATGGACATCACCACTCACAACATGGATCCCCAGAGATAACATAAGAAACTGTGGCCGACAGAACACAAGATGGAGAGATGAACTAGACAGATTCAGGAAATACTGGCTCCGGAACGCCCATGATAGAGAATTTTGGCAAATCCTGGGGAAGGTCTATGTCCAACGACGGATGTTAAAAGACTGATGATGATGATGAGATGATGAAGGCATAGATTGGGACATTGAGTGGCTATGCAAAATACTCCTTCTCCAGCAAAAATCCAGCATTCCTACCCACCCTAGGGAACACTTGCACATTGATTATGCAGGACCATTCATTAAGGAGAATTTTTTGTCATCCCTGATGTGTACAGTAAGTGGTTGGATGTCTACATAGGCCATTCTGTAAGTGCTCCGAATACAATTGAGAAATTAATTTCTCATCCATAGTACACCTGAGGTAATAGCATTTACCAGTCAAGAATTGGAGCAGTTTGGAAAGAGAAATAACATCAGGCACACCACTCCTGCTCCATATCACCTGCCAACAAATGATGCAGCCTACAGAAATGTGCAGACTTTTGAAAACATGCTAAGAAATATGATTCTTATTTTCATATTGTAACATGCCTCACTCCAGAACTGGTTCAACGCCTGCAGACATCAGGACTTTGAATACAGTTGTGATTACTGAAGCCAGGCTCACTGGGAAGGACAAGAATACTGCTAATGCCATGACTCAAAGGAGAAGAGAAAGAAAGGCAAAGATATTCAAAGTTGTAGTTATGGCACAAAATTACAGTGGTAGAGGAAAGTGGATCCTAAGTGTCATCTTGTTATAGAAGGATCAAAGGAAGGAGTATCAGATGTCCTGTTGATTGTTGAGAGTTCTTTGAAATCAGGAAACACTGAGTTGAACATTATTCTGCTGTCAGATGAGTTTGTTGCACCAATTGTTGCAAAAGCCTCTGCTTCTAAACCACTGTCAGTCATCTGAACAGTTTTCCCCGCTGCTCACTCCAGACGCTTCAGATATGAATGAAGCTCCAATGGTGTCAGTGGGAACTGATTCCTGCACACCTTTGGTCATGTCTCCACCAGTGCAACCACAATCCACAGTCAGACCGTCACCTGTTCCAGCACTGGGGAGATGAAACTGCACAAGAACTCATTCTGCCTGATAGGAGGACTACATCCACAAATAATCAAGCAAGAAGAAACAAAAATTAGGCTCCTGAATTTGTTGCTGTTTTGTATTTACCAGGTCGGTTTTTTATATGTTTCTATTTTGCAGGAATAATACTTTCCTGTCTGTAACCAGCTTGATATTTGGAGGATCAACACCACGTGCTGACCAGCGACTATTTTTCCTTCTTTTCCATCTTTAAACCCAAAATAAGGGAGGATTTTTTTTCTTTAAAGAACAAAAAATAATCAATGAAATCCACCAGCCATTATATCAATAAATGGATAGGAATGAAAGTGAATAATTTCAATGATTACTTTTTAAATTCAAAAGTTACTCTAATATAAAGACATACACAAAGCAAAATAAGATTAGTTTCATCTAAATTCATTCATTCAATCAATTCATTTAATTATAGAACTATTCATCAAAAAAATATTTTCTTGAAGTGTATCTATCCTTCTGTTGAACAGCATGATGGTTCAATTAAAAAAATGGTGATTTTCTGGATACTGTCACTAAGAGAATTTGTATGAATAACTGAAAAAATAACTGAAATTCATAATTATCCATCTAATAGATTCGGTTTTCCTTTCCAGCAAGCAAATGCTGAGCAAGTTCATTTCAATGTTCCACGGTTGATAAAAGTTTTAATCTTCAAAGGTTGATAAAAGTGTTTCATCCTGCCTTAGCAGTAGAAAATTTTTGACAGCAAATTTACATTTGTCTGTAATGTGTAGACCATACCGAAACATGTTAGACTTTTTTTATCCATGTTTCAGCCATTGCACCAATATGAAACCATTAATTCTTACTCAATTATTGTGCCCCAATTATCTGAATAGTTAGTCTACCGATAAATAACAAAATTTCAAACTAACTCCTTCTTCTTCCTTTATAAAAAGAATGAAAAAAAAAATCAGTAATATGAGTTTCAAAATGAAAAATAGATAAAACCCTATTTAAAAATCCTATTTCATAGTTGCCGCTCAAACTAGTGATATCACGATATGTTGCATAAACAGTTGGGGTGATGAACTTCTTCCTTTTCATACCACTTCCCAGCCATAGGAGTAAGTAAAATTTGAGTACCTGTCTTCAAAGTTTTTACCAAAAAAAACGGGAAAACTATTTAAAAAAAAATTCAATTTAATATGCACACACATACATCCTATCTTGCATTTTTCATCTTTGCAGGAAAACGTTATGTAGAATACATCATGATTTTTTAATTCAAACGACTATACTACGAATATTCTGTTTGAAGTAATTCCTTGGAGTAACAGACAAATGACAAAAGATATATTATATTTTCATCCATTTTATTAGATTATCTATGCCACACTAAATGTGACATTAATCCTTAAAAAGGTTCAATACGTCATTTATACATACTTTCTTCTAAATATCCTTCTTGAGTATCTGCACATTCCCTATTCTTTGAATATGTTGTTAAATCAATTTGTATCAAACTGCTGTTCAGTTACATACGTGTTTTCTTCTGAACGGCATATAAATATATTTCCTCCTCAGGCTTTTTATTAAAAAAAAAAAGATAAATTTGGATTCTTTTGCAGTTAAAGGGAAGCAACTCGTTATAATGCTTTTTCCCGAAGATAAATTCGAGCAATACGTAATGCTCACAACTCTCATGTAACGAAATTCCCTTTTGCGGTGAATTTTTTTAATATGTGTTACATGTTATTAAAC